>CM067498.1:12666913-12886324 GCA_034552555.1 Semaprochilodus insignis
CTAACATGGACTGTAAGTGTTTCAGTGTTTCAGTTATGTCATCTTCTTCTTGTTTTACTTTTGTTTAGTCATCTCTGTAAAGCTTATTGTACAACCTTTACACACGCTATGTGCAGGTTCTCCATATGCCGTTGGAAATGGTGACGTGGGGAATTTCTTAGGATCCAAGATGGCTGATCCAGGCCCTGAAGAATCTGCACCACCTGTTGACCCTTATTCGGTTGTTAGACTGAACAGCTTATATGAATCCGGGGCTTCAGATCACAGCTAACATATTTAGTTCAGAGCCGGTGATCTGTTTCTTTTAAAGGCCGCCTCATAGCAGCAGCTTATGTGTAGAAATATGGTACAGCAGGACGCAGAGTGAGGAGGTGGTCATGCTTGTTAGGTAATGCTTTTTGCAGGTTCTGAAATGTCTGCATGTGCAAAAGTGACAGTATTTGTTGATTTGTTGAACGGCCTGTACAGAGAACACACTGAATTATGGCATTTTTGCTTTGCAAATGTTAGTGCTTAGTTTTCTTTGATGAATGTAACACACTGAGGTAAAAACAGAAAATGAACATGTACCATGCATTATTTTACGTAACTTACTTTTTCTTTCCTCCCTGAATGCTAAATTTAGCAAATAAACAGTAATTGAATATTTGTATATAATTGCATATTTAAGGGGGATTCCACTAGTTATTCACTATTTCAAAAAAAATGTCCTTGGGATTTAAACAGTGCCATTCAGAGTGCTTTGACATGAAATTGATAATTTGTAGAGAAACCTTCAGACTTAACAGTGGTGAGTGGTGAGAACCGGGATTCTCCATATCTAGAACACAGATATAGCCATTTTATTTGCTGTCCCAAACCACCAGTGAGGTTACACGTTTCTTCTGAGTTTTTATGTGTAATGTTGATGGTAAATGTCTGAAAAAATACCCATCATGTATCCCTCCACCAGGAATGGATTAAAAAATAATAAAATTTGATCACAAAACTATCATAAAATGATGTGTCAAGCTTTCTGTGAGTTAGCTTTTAGATGCATTAAACTCAGAAGATGTGTAGTTCCCACCACCACCACTGTGAACAATTCTGATGTGGCAATTTTCTCTAGAACCAAATGCAAAAATTCGCAGACGTTTATGTTTATACATGTTTTCTGTAGAGGATTCGTTAACTTTTCAAATAGGTGTATTATGACTGGGGTGCCAAACGTTCCTTGTAGTTCCCTGTACACTTTAATATATAAAACTATATATCATCTTAATTCAGACTTGAGATTTGTATGATGTTGTATTTTGTAACAGGCATTTAAATAATACTTTCTTTGGAAGTTATAGTTTGGATGTTGTACCTTTCAATAAAGATTTAAACTGAAAGACCGCCTCCTAATATGACTGGAGAAACCTGTTAGCTTATCTTGGCTGAACGTGATTTTATTAAGGGCAGTCTAAGAATCACAGTCAAAACAGGCAGGGATTGAAACACAGGCAAGTCAGAATCAGACACAAACAAGTGATAATCCACAACAACTGATTTGACACAACAGAAAGTTACCCTAACCTCACCCTACCCTAACCCATTCACCCAGTAAGTAGTTTAGAGTTATATAACTGTTACATTTTTATTTTTATTTTTAATTTATAGTTCAGTTACAAAATATTCTATAAGATAATGTAGCAAAATGTTTTAATAACTCGATTAGAAACCTACTTAGCTTGTTTATGTGTATATTACTATTATAAACTGCATGTCAAGCTCTCTGACTGTGCACCCTTAATGAGATGGGGCGCTAACTTGTTGGAGGCAATCAGGAAATGTTCCATCCTCTGACAACAATGTTCCATCATCAAACAACCTTGCTAACCAGTCTGCACTTAATTTTCAGTCACTGCAGAAAGGTCCCACAGTTCGGGTACCCTATACACCACACCACACCATGACTTCAGGTTAGGCAACCGTGTTAGACAGATCGGTCCAGTAAGGCTTTGTGTTTGACCCGTATCGGTGATTCTGTTTGTTGACCTCACCATTCACAAGGAAACCTGCTCCATCAGTGAACAGCACTTGATAAAGACAATGAGGGTTTATCTGAAGTTGCTGTGACATCCATTCTGCTATATCTATCTGATGGTCTGGAGTATTGTAGTTTTGTATCAAAAGTGCATTATGACTAGATGTTATTCTACATATAAATATCAGTAATGTTATTCTTCCTGGTCAATAGAGAATTGTAGATATCTACAACTGTATTTTAGAGTCTGAATTTGTTCTTTGAGATCTTTGAATATGTTTTGTAACTAGTCATAACTGTGTTAACTTCAATTAGTATATTTACTAATCAGAATTCAGTTATGGATATGTGGATCTGGATTTTAGGCAGTCAGAATTGCCATGTATATATCTTTAATTAGAATTTCTACTAGTACAAATATTATTATTGATACTAGTAAAACTAAATTATGTAAAAGAGAGAATGAAATTCCATGTAAATCAAACATATTTTCAGTCAGACTTACAAAACGTGTTCATAGTTATGCATTTTGTTATTATGAATAGTGACAGCATAAGTATAAGCGGATATCTGGAGTTCTTACTAGTAATGACTTATGATCACTGATCGCTGGTGTCACTTTAGTCATAGGAGCAGCTGAAAGGTGATAAATGACGGTGAGTGATGTTACACTGACTGTACTTAACCACAGTTCATTCACTCCTTGAAAATGAGAGAAGTGACGAGCAGAAGAGGGTCTTCCCCCACTGACATACAGAAGTTGCTGGTATTCAGCTTCTCCTAGCTCTTGTAAAAGGCAGTGATCTCCCTGTGTTGCTGAGTTTTTAGTAGAGTGAGATGTTCCCAGTTTATGTTTAGTTGCAGTGCTTAGGAACAAATCGTACTCAGAGTAAATAGGCCTTCCAATGAAATGCGTTTTAAACCCGCAGCACACACGGATCTGTGAGCTGCTGTTAGCTGATTAGTCTAAGCACAACACACCAACATAAACCTGTACTGTCCTTTATCAGCTAGGACACTCATGATGGCCAGTCAGAGGTTTAGATTGACCTCTGTTTATGATTATCGTTGAGAGGTCTCAAAATAAGATTTCTATCAGGTTGATTTTTTTTGACATTTCTTTTGACATTTGAACAGATTTGAACAAATATGCCAGCTAAGCGAAAGTCCCAGGAGAGCAGTGTGGTTTTTAATTGTACTGCATTTGATTCAATGTGCTGGGTCATTCTACACTGATGATTTGTTCACTGTGTTTTAGAGCTGTCAGTCTCAGCTCTACCTTAACACACCTCCTCTGTGTTTTAGAGTTGTTCAAGTTTTCTCGTTCCACCTTAACACACCTCCTCTGTGTTTTAGAGCTGTCCAAGTTTTCCCATTCCACCTTAACACACCTCCTCTGTGTTTTAGAGCTGTCCAAGTTTTCCCATTTCACCTTAACACACCTCCTCTGTGTTTTAGAGTTATTCAAGTTATCCCATTTCACCTTAACACACCTCCTCTGTGTTTTAGAGTTATTCAAGTTTTCTTGTTCCACCTTAACACACCTCCTCTGTGTTTTAGAGTTATTCAGGTTTTCTTGTTCCACCTTAACACACCTCCTCTGTGTTTTAAAACTGTTAGTCTTGGTGTCCAGATTTTCTTCAGATAAAATTCCTGTTAAAATCGCTCATATTTTTCCATGGGGAGAAAAGCTTCATGTCTAAATTCCAAGGGTTAAGTATTCCTATCTATACTTGTTAAATATGATATCAGTGACTGCTTATGTGAGCCATAGTATTTAAGTCACCTATAATCTATGATTCTGGTTCATAAAATAGTGCAGTTTTTGCATTTGGTATGTATTAAATAGTTAATTATGCAACTCTAAAAGCACCAGTATTCCAAAAGTAATGGAAAGTAATGGGATTAAATTACATTAATACAGCAATATTTTGGATTAGGTTACAATTCTTTATACTTCATGCGCAGTTTCCTAAATAGTGGATTGGATGTAGGGGTTCAATCGAGTGGCCACTGTGTTCTACTGATTTAACCCCTGTGGGCTCATGTTAAGGTACTTGTTTACTCTGTGTAGATACAGAATGTTGTTCATCTT
Organism: Semaprochilodus insignis; assembly: GCA_034552555.1. Taxonomy (NCBI): domain Eukaryota; kingdom Metazoa; phylum Chordata; class Actinopteri; order Characiformes; family Prochilodontidae; genus Semaprochilodus; species Semaprochilodus insignis. The sequence continues at coordinate 12,671,017 of CM067498.1, forward strand.
ATAGACAGAACTGTTGATGATTGTGCAGCTTTCAGGCAGATGCTTTGGTGAAAGTTCATCAGAAACATGAGCAACAGTGCAACACTGGTCTTGTTTAGATCTTTGTAGCCACGGGACAGATACTGACCTATTGGTTCATCTTCTGTTCTTCCTGAAGGTTTCTTTGTCAAGTTTTCCCGTTCCACCTTAAATGGCGCCTCAGCTTCTTGTTTGAATTTCCTTGTTCTACCTTAAATAAACTGTGCAGTACTTCCAAGCGTCTGCCTCTGCTTGTCTAGTTTCTTGTTCAAACTTTCCCGTTCCACCTTAAATGGTGCAGCAGTTACATTCAAGGGCCTTTCAGCTAGCGTAACAGTCCTTCTGCTTCCTGAAAGGATTCATGAATATGTGATAAAAAGGGTTGAAGTACAATCTCTTTGGTATTTCTGAGCCTTTATCCTTTTTTTCAGCTCTTGTTGAGATCATGAAGGTAGTGTGGTGTAGGCTAAGATAAGACTAGAGCGTAATTAGATGGAATAAATGAGTGCCAAAGTCTTCCACTGCAGACCTATAACTTACTCATTCGTTTTCTGACCTTTTTCACTGCAGGAACAATTTGTTTACTATGGTGTGTGTTTGGAGCTCCTCTACACGCCCCTGTTCATCACATGGGAGTTCTTAGGCCAGAAGATGTTTATTTTTAAATGCCTGTTGCCCTTTACATTGTGTGTACATTTCTAATGAATGGGTCAAAAGAAATGACTCAGAATAACTTGGAAAAAGTTCTTACTTCTGCTTTTGACGACAGAGTTACTGGACAGCAGTACAGGAGGACCACTGTAGTATAACCCTGCAGGTGGCACTGCTGCTTAAATACAGCCACTTATTTACTCCCCACCTGGTTAAGCAGGTGGCGCTGCCACACTACCTTTCTCGGTCTTGTCCAAAGGGGCCGGTGTGTCTGCAGGTTTTGGCTCCTACAAAGCAGGAGGTCAAATAATGAGTTACCTGAGGACTGACAGCAGCTGATTAAACAAGTACAATCAGGAGATCTCCAGCTAGTTTACAAAGAAAACCTGCAGCAACTCTGACACTGTGTGGATAGGATAGGTGACCCCTGGCTTAATGTCTGCTAAGCAATTTCCTTTCATGTCCCGCATTACTGACGACAAAAGCCACTAATTCTAGGTAACTCTGTTCATTAGAGTTATCAGCTATTGCAGGAACCTTGCAACATTTCCTTTTTCATAAACACATTTGCAATTGCTGCCACTTAGACTGGATAGCTGAGGCCCAAAACTGATCATTGCTGTCCAGAGAAAAACAAGTGTCTGAAAATAGTTCATTTTACAGGAGAGGACAAAAAACGTGATTAGCTTTGATTTCCAGAGCATTTTTATTGGTCCATTCATAAGGAAATTTCACACTGTGTAAAAGACAACTCTCATCTTCAAATATTACACGAATATGGAGATACGTATTTTACTTGGTGTCTGGGCCTAGACTTCTTCATAAACAATGGGAGATAAAGGGAACCTGGGTCTATTGAGCCTATCCTTGTACTCATCTTTTAATGTATACATACCTAAGAAAGGTGTCTGTAGTGCAGCCTGTGTTACCCTGGGATCAGGAAGGATTCAGGAGTGAGGTTCGCACGAAACATTCCCCCTTCATTTTCTCACACAACACACAAATGAAACAAAACTAAAAGTTCTCTGCCTCCTGGTGGCTGAATGAACTTTTCAGTCCTTTTCACAGGTGAGCTTTTAGCCCACCAGTCTCTCTGTGCTGCTACTCAACACACACTGGGCTATCATTGGTGCCCTAGGGATGACTGCCTGGCACAGTGCCATTAAGTGTTCTTGCTTTCCATACAGTAAGTAAGTCAAGTGAAGTAGCTCAGGGTTTAGTAAATGGCTGGAAGTGATCTTTTATGTACACAGTGTTATTAACTCACACAGGAACAAATAAAGATTTGACTGGTTTTCATAGTGAACTAATAACTTTAATTTACTTTATGTTGATGTTGGGATCAAAAGTAGCCAGTATAGGTCATGTTACCTACTAGATAGGTCCAAGTAATTAGCATAGCTAACTGAACAGTACGATGATCTTATTTACCTGGTGGTTCATTTTAGTTTCCTGACTGTGTCTATTCAGATGTGCCACTTCTGTGTGATCATCACAGTGTCTCACTGTAAACCAACCAATCAGAGAAGAGCTCATCATAATAATCATGAGCTAACCAAAAAAAGGAAACAGCTCATTTAATTCTAGAGCCAAATCAGTGGGTGTAAATGGGCTTGAAAAAACACATCTGGGCATTGGGTCGTCTCTACCAAGACAAAAGTGGGACTTTATCCCCGAAGATAACACACTGCCATCCTGATTCAATCCATGACAGCCTGGCACAATGGTTTTAAGGGCAGTCGACGCAACGTTCTGCGTGCATGCAGTCCTGCATTGTGCAGCCGTCTGCCAATGGTGCTGGCACTAACAGGATGACTCATGGAGGGCATTACTGCTCGCTGAATGTCCACAATCATGGCTGTTAGGTCAGTCAGGTACAGCAATAAAGCTTCACATACACGGCCAAGCACAAAACTTCGCATGTCTGTCAATGTCAAACCTACCCGCCAAGTTTCATTCCTGTTGGTTAAACTTAAACTTATCCGTGAGGGATACTTCCTTGACCTTTCAGTGGGGTATAGAGGTCTGCATTGCCACAAGACTCTGGGGACTCATGGGTCCCACCACAATATCTTGTGGCACAGAACTAAATTTTGAGGTCATGTGCGGGAGCAGGAGGCTAACCAATCCATAATAATAATAATAATTACCATAATTAACATAAGAGGGAAGCAGCTAAATAATCAATAATAAAGTAATAATCTAATTCTAAATACTAAATAATGAAGCAACCAATCACACAAATTAAGCATTAACGGCACTGAAAATAATGTTTTTGTGAGTAGAGTAAGCTAAATATTGGATTTACGGTCATACGGTGAAGCTTCGCTGTAGGTGGCTGGAACCATGGCAGGTGCCGTTGATGACTCCAACTGCAGTTCAGGTGGCTGAAAAGGACACTTGGGTTCTTAGACCAGCAACGTTCTTTGAGATAATAGCTTTAGCATTTGGTTGTGTGACTATAGAGTCAGGTCTTATCTGCTCATCTAGCTGGTCTCATGTATGGTCCACGAACAAAAAGCTCACACAGGAAGCACATGACGCTTGCATACTGCAGTGACTGAGTGAGCTAAAACGAGGAGAGAGGATGAAAGACCCTCTAACAGCTTAGAGCTAACAGATGGTCAGTGCATATAGACCACCAGCTCCACCAGTCTCTTCAGACCTTTAAAGTTACTGTTTTTTGGCCCCAAAAACTCCTATTAGAGCTTGCATTAAATTGCATTGTTATTTATTCTCATGTTTGTGAATGAGATTAGATAAGATGGAATCATGATCTGATGATGTGTTTAACATGTTGCCATGTTTTGGAGCTCCGCTGTGCTTCAGTGTGATTTTGCTCGAGTGGAAAGGATGCTAAAGAACCTCGGAGCAGCTCTAGCCTAGAGACTTTTAGAGTCAAAACGTTCCCCTCATCCCCATCTACAGCCAGAGACCAGGAGTAGATAACCAGTACCATTTAAAACAGAATAGAACAGCCTTAGTAGCACACAGGGTTAACACAGAGCTGGTCTGGGGCATTGATGGTATAGATAAATGCTAGGGGCTCCGTCCATACATAGGGGTGCCTCAGTTGAGGGCACTAAATTACTTGGATTTCTTGTCATGCTTGAGGATTAGGGGTCAAATCAAGCTCCGTTATAGCCTCATCTTCAAGTCACAAAACGAAAGCAAGGCAAAGTTAAAATATACAGGCCTGAAGTTTAATAAAATATGAACTCACTTTAGAGGGTCGGTTTTAGAGTGAAATAGCCGAGCGTAGCTAACAGCTAGGCTCAAGGTATTACAAGCGAACTGAGCAGCGTTAGCAGCAGCTAGCGCTAAACAGTAATAACAGTAATTAATATATAACAGCTCTAATTAATAATTAACAAATAGCAGTTAATAAATAACAGCTCTAAGGTAAATGTGAGGTAACTGGTCAAGTGACTGTATTAGTATACTACACTGTAGGTCAGAACTTGTTACTGTACTGCACACTACGCACAGGGGGTTTATGCAGTACACAGTACATACTACTGTAGTACGCAGTGGGCAGTATAGTAGTGTACCATTTCGAATACAGCTGAAGAATGTGGCAGATTCATACTAGATTAGAATCACAGAGGTCGTCAGTAACGACCCAAATTACACCACGCTCCCAGGTGATACTAATCCTGCTCAAATGGGGCTTGAATGACCATCAGGCAGCTTGTTCCGTCTTTTGCCCTTTTTATTTAGTCGTTACCTGGACATTTAGTCATTTCTGTATTTCAAGATTGTAGTGCGCATCATTTAATGTCACATTTAATCTGATTCTCATGACGTAACTGTTTCACAGATCATTTATGCTATTGACATGGGAAAGGTTGTGGAGGGAGGGTTGTTGGGTGGCACACCCCCAAAAACCCAGTACTAAGTTCAGTTTTTGGAGCTCAATATGTCTAAAACCCTGCATGCGGCCATACCTGCCAGAACAGGGTCCGGCCACTAAATAATGTTTCAAATTGCTTCTATGCTAACTGTGCACATGACAAAACTGAGGTGCAGTGCTTCTTGACAACCTTTCAGCATTTTGTAAATATCTACATAAATATGACCTAAAATGTGCTCAGATGTTTATTTAACTCCCACGAATAGAACCCAAATAAACAAATAACAATTGAATTGAATGAAGTAATCTATCATTAAATCCCTTTGATGGCAAAAGTATGTGAACCTCAGGAACCTTCAGGAACTGGTGTGATCCCCTTGAACTGAAGCGACTTCAACCAACCTGTTGATCAGTGCTGCACAATGGCCTGGACAAAGTCTGGTCCATTCTTCCTTATAGAACTGCTTCAGCTCTGCTATGTTGGTGGGCGTTCTTGCTTGAACGCCACACCCTTGGTTCTGCCTCAACATTTCAACTGGATTGACCATTCTTTGGAGACAAAACTGATGTTTTTAGGGCCATTATGGCAGGTAAGTGCTGCTGTTATATTTCCAATGCCTCACGCTCAGACCAACGCACCTCTAATGGTGTATGAGAACTGGACGTAGGCCACGGTTGGTGTCCTGTTTATCTGCATTCACGGTCAACAGTGGGGGTTTGTGAAATTACTGTCGCTCATGGATTCAGTTATATTTGTGATCATTGCTGGCCACAAAAACTTCCTGCATAAAGTCTGCATTGCTTTATGACTGGCTCCAGCAATGAGAACATGGCTCTTAATTTTTATCCTCATTCGTGACGTAAAACCACCTGGACCTTTCCGGTGAAGTGACTCCAGTGTTTTAAACAGTCTTGGCCACACGCTTGCCTTCGGACGATGCTATCAAAATGGGGAGAATCTCGGCAACAGAGTAATCTGCTGAAGACAAGCTGGTAATTAATCTTTTTTAAGACACATGAAGGGCGCAAATATTTCCAGTGTGAGCGAGACAGGAAATAAGACAGTGTCTGTCTCTGTGTCTGCTGCACGTTCTCTGAAATGAAGTCACTTTCTTCGAGAAATAGGGCTTCTGTCATGTTTTGGAGTTCTAAATACATATTTGATTGGATCATAAGCAGTCTGTCATGAAGTGTCTATATAACCCGCTGTCAGATGATGGATGTTGGAGACTCAGTACTGAAATAGAACAACTCAACTTGGTCTGCACTCGAGGGTTTGTTTTAACCCAATGATTTTTTTTCCTAACAGCCAGTTTTTCATTTGCTTGAGTTATGATTTCATTGCAGTGACTTCAGTATGGGTTTGAAGCTTCTCTGTCCACCTCAGTCTTTCACACAGCGGTCATCAGGTAAGAAGAACTCCACAAATACTTTATTGTTATAAGAAACATGTTGGAATATATTGACCAAAAATACATATCTATGATATGAAATCTTTATTTTAACCCCGATTTTAACCCCCAGATTTTCATTTGTCCTTCATGAAAAAAAAAACCCCAGATATTCTAATCAAATAAATTTTTTATGTATGAAAATGGCCAAAACGTTATTATGTATGTATGTATGTATGTATGTAAATCAATGTTTATGTGTATTAAAATGCATTTATATGTGTTTGTTATTGATGTGTTTAAACTGTACGCAGTTTTAACAAAGATTACAGATATTTATTTTTGTATGGTACATTTCTTTGTGTAATATTTCTTCATGCCTTTGAAAGTATTTTAAAATATATTTTGAAATATAATATGGCAGTATATTCTGAAAAACATTTTTGTGTTTGGGATATATTTCAGTAGAAATATATTTCAAATATGTAAAAATGCAACTATATATTTTCAATATGGGATTCTTTAAGATCCAGCATTGTTAATTAAAAACTTATTATAAATCATGCCAAAGTGAGCCTTAATAAGAGGAAGTTAAACTGCACGTTTGCATGTTTGTTTCTCACTTCTGCTTTTTTTATTAAAGTGAATGGAATCGAAGTGATGGCACTGCTGTGTTTCACGCTTCTACTCTTTTTCTTTGGTGAATGCCAGGGTGAGTAACTTTCTCTGCTTTTTGGGTATATGATCATTTCATTGTTGTTTGAGAGGGTTTTATATATAATGTTCTTCTATATTGTGCTCTGTAATTACTACAGTTCTACTGCAGTACAGCAGTTTCACTTTCAAAGAAAGTCTGTGGTGTCATTTCACTTTTACTGTCATTGTGAGAAATGAAAACTGAACTCTGGATTATTGAGAGTTTGTCCATTATTGTTAAAGAGAGTTGGATCAAAACTAATGGCTGAATTTGCAGCTGTTGTCCTCAAACTCACAGTCATTTCTTTTTCATTTCTAAGGGCAAACTCACTTCATTTATAGAGCAAAGTATGAAGGAACTTGGAAGTGTGAAACACAAAAATGGCAAATAAACACAAAGTCTGACAATCAGATCAACCTGAACTGCTCGGTACAGTGTGACCACATCAAGATTGAGCTTGAAGATGATGAGGAGAAACTGGACATCTGTACAAAAAAATCTTCAAAGTGTGATAAGGATCTAGAAGTAAAGAGTGGGTTTCTTGCCTGTGTTAAATCTCTGGATTCTAGATTCTTATTTCCATTCAAATCGTCTCCCAACGTCGTCCGTTCATACATATTTGCTGTTCCAAACCCACACAGTGAGTAACTGTTCATTCTCTGCATAATCATATATCACTACAAATGTTCATATCACTGTTGTATAAACTGTAACACCAGATTATATACATGATCATTTATTTAAACTCCTTTAATTTCATTTCTCTCCTAAGCCCTATTCAAGCGGGATTAGTTTTACCAGAGGAGGTTAATTAAAGAAATTTGCCTGTTTGATTTGCACAAGATAAAAAATCTGTGTTATTTCCCCATATTACCCCAAACAGCCCGGATCCAAACATCATTAAGCTGACATTCATATCAGCGTTATACAACAGGAGCCGCACTTCACAACATCAACACACTGCACGACTGACTGGTATATAGACTAGCATTAGGCCAGTAAAGCAGGTTCATTCAACTTACCAAATACCATCTAACCAGACAGAAGACATACTGCTTTGTGGGAGGTTCATTTCAAGACCATTTATTTTCCATCTCCTTGTAATTCTTGTCATGAACTTGAATATTAAGGGTCAAAGCAAGCTCCGTTTTAGCTGATAGCCTCGTCTTCAAGTTACAAAAAGAAATAAATTGAGGCACCATTTGCTATGAAGCTGAAGTCAGTCCCTCATTTGCCAGCTTCTTATTCAAATTTTCTCATTCCCTCTTAAATGATGCAGCAGTTATTATAATGTGTCAGGCCCCAGGATGTAACTACTGCACTGCATTTAAGGTGGAACGAGATAATTTGATCAAGAAGCTGGTGAACAGGAAGTGATTTCAGCCTCGTCTGTTCTTTTCTTTTACCCGGTTTTGTTATTACATTACTGAGATAATGTTACATTACATCACGTCCCTAGGTAATACTAATCCAGCTCGAATAGGGATTTGGTTTTGGTCTTATTGTCTTATATGGGTCATACGTGTGTGCAGTAACTAAGACTGTAACATGCTGCTCTTTCCTCCCTGCAGTAACATCCACACCTAAGAAACCATCTTCACTGAGAGTAACTGAAGGTGAATCAGTGCGTCTAAACTGTAGTTTCACCTTCACACAAGATTATAAAAGGGTGTCATTTGTTGTTTACTGGATTAAGACTGTTGGAAAGAGCAGCACCTGCGTGTACTCTTATGACTCGTCCAAGCGTGATAAAGACAAGTATGGTCACCACTGTAATGTGCAGGAAGAATTGATAAACAGACTCTCAAACCAAACTGAAGAACCGTACAGTCACAACATCAGCATCAGTAAAGTGAAGGAGTCAGACAGCGGTCAGTACCTTTGTGCTGTACAGGTCCACCCAAATGATAAAAACACTGCTAGAAGAGGAAACTGGATAGTGATACACAATGTTACAGTCAGCATAGACAAAGCCAGGACACCCCAACCAACTGAAACTACAGAGACCCAGAACACAACCCAGAAACCAACCCAGAACACAACCCAGAACACAGCTGAGGAAACACCCCAGAACACAGCTGAAGAGAAACCTGAGAAAAAATCTGGTGAGTTTGCATGGAACTGATTATACGCATGTGTCTAATGGGGGAATATTAATGACCCTCACTGTTAATCTACTTTATTCCTAATAACTGATATTTTTTCACTGTTGTCTGTACACAGATGGTGATCATCTTAAGCCCTTGTATGTAGCAGTATCCATAATTGTGTGTCTTCTGCTGGTGGTTGTGGTTGTGTTTATAAGAAAGAAATGCATTACTTCACAAGGTAACCACACTGTAGAGAAACAGTGTTTTTTTTTTTATCTAGCCTGTAGATGGTTTGCAATTACGTGATTCCAATGACGTGCAAAATCCAGATATATGGCAGGAAGTGAAAAGCAGAATGCATGAGATGGAGGCCTGTGCTGTGCTAGATTAGACAATATTAGAGGAGAAAGCTACAAACAGAAAATAACAACATATGTTGGATTATGATCCTTATGTTATGAATAACAGCAACAGATATAATTAATAATACACTCATCATCAAAAGAATAGTTGCACCCAGAAGGAAGTGTTGGATTGCAGTGATATTGGGAAGGAAGATACAGGTTTCCAGGAACAATAAAAGATGATAATTTAAGACTGAATTTTTATTGAGCTACACATACAGAAGTAGTGTCTCTCAGTATGGCGTCAGGCTGCCATGTTTGCTAACGCAACATGCCAGACGTCTCAGCATGGATTTGTAGAAGTTCCTAATGGTGTCCTGAGATAATCCATCCCATGCAGTTTAGTTCCTGCAGAATTTGCGGAAGGGATTGTGGAGGGAGTGTTGATAGTGCGTCCAACAGCATTCCACACATTTTCATTCGGGGATAGGTCTGGCGATGTGGCTGGCCATGGCATAGTATCTGGGTATTCAAGGCAACCTTTTGAGACAACAGCCTGTAATGCCTGTAATGAAGACCAAAGGTGATCTGACATCGTATGCAATTACACCCCACACCATGACACCAGGCCTTCTGGACCTGTGACGCGTGACAACAAACAAAAAAGATTTGTTGGTCGTCTCCACCAAGACAAAAGTGGGATTCTAAGTCACTCCATGACAGTCTGGCACAACACCATTGCAATCTTTGGCAACACTGATGTGGTGTTAAGGGCAGTCATTGTAACGGTCTGCGTACATGTAGTCCTGTGACGTGCAGCCGTCTGCCAATGGAGCTGGCACTAACAAGATGACTCATGGAGGGCATTACTGCTTGCTCAGTGTCCGTAATTGTGGCTGTTGGGTCACTTTGTGCATGTTGGACAATTTGTCACTTCTCTCTCTGTGGTTTGTGTGGTCTCCCAGATTCTTCATGTCACTGGCGCGTGCCTCCTTCTATCCACTTCCGCCAATGTCTTGTGATGTCAAAACTACCCACCAAGTTTAATTCCTGTTTCATTATTATAAGAAGAATAATAAGTTACATTTATATAGTAAGTATACTAAGTTGATTTTATATGGTGCCTTTCACAAACCCAAGGATGCTCAGAGGAAGGTTTTATGTGAAGCTGAAGCGAAGAGCAGTCACAAAGAGACTGTGGGAGAGAATTCTAAAGTTTATGAAGAGCTGCAGCGTTGAATGACCTGCCTCGTTCACTGTTAAGATAAGCTTCTCCTCCAGACATCCCTCTAGTCAAGAAAACAAATGAAAGCATCCAAAAGTATTGAGGCATATAGCTTTTCTGTTAGCGGGTGGGTCGTCCTCGGTACCAAGGTGTTCCTCAGTGACGTTGTTTGGTTTTCTTTTATTGTCTTGTGGATTAATGACTTGTGGATTTGTTGCAGTTGCATGGCAGGTTTAGCTAGTTATGTTCACCCGACATTTGTATAACTGTGTATAACTGTGTTACTGATGCTGCTTGCAGCTACTGTATTAAATCTATCACCGGTGCACACCCATAGACAAACTGTGCAAAATACAATACTCCGCTCCGCATAAAGCTGAAGTCAGCTTCTTCAACACCAGTTTACCTGTTTCACCTTATATGGTGGAGCAGGCGCCCAAACGTAACTGCTAAGCCATTTAAAATGGAACTGACTTGAATTTGGCTGCTGCTTTTTGGGTTAGTATCTTGCATTTTTTCTCTTATTTACAACAACCTTTGATACTTGATAAAAGCTCTTTGTAGTTTCTCGTTTACTTCGATTTTAGCAACCAGCATTTTGCTCGCTCTGTAGAAAATCACTTCCTGCCCTCCGTCTGCACTTTATGCCACATATGTTTGCACAGTAACATGATGTCTTTTGCAAATTCATTTCATTCTGTAGTCATTTCATATTTATAATGTGTTTGTTCATACAGGATCTCAGCGCGTGCGACTAAGGTAAGATATTACAGTTCTATCTTATCGGTGACACTTTGTTCTGAGAGGTGCTTTTCAGATTAAACACTCTATTAAACACTTAGATTAAAGACTCTCGGTGACATTTCGGATATCGGACGTATTTTCAGACTGTTTTCAATTTAGGCTAGGGTTAAAATTAGGGCCAGGATGACTTTTAGGATTTTGTTTTCAATTTAGGTTAAGGTTAGGATTAAGGCCAGGATGAAAGTTAGGATTAGGTTTTGGATTTAAATTAGAGTTAGTATAAGAGTCAGGGTGAATTTTAGCATTGGGTTTTGAGTTGATGTTAAGGTTAGGATTAGGACGAGGGTGAAGTTTAGGATTGGGTTTTGAGTTGATGTTAAGGTTAAGATTAGGACCAAGGTGAAGTTTAGGATTGGGTTTTGAGTTAATGTTTAGATATGGTTTAAGGCTAGGTTAAAGTTTAGGATTGGGTTGAGGTTAGGGTTACAAGTAGGGCCAGGGTGAAGGTTTGGATTAGGATTTGGGTTGAGTTTATGATCAGTATTAGGGCCAGGGTGAAGTTTAGGATTGGATTTTCAGTTGAGGTTAAGGTTAGGATTAGGAGCGCTGGGGAAGTTTAGGATAGGGTTTTGGGTTGAGGTTAGGGCTAAGAGTAGGGCCAGGGTTAGGGTCAGGATTAGGGTTTGGGTTGAGGTTAATGTTAGGTTTAGGGACAGGGTTATGGCCAGGATTAGGTTTTGGGTTGAGGGTAGGGCCAGGATTAGGGCTAGGGTGAAGTTTAGGATTGGGCTAAGGTTATGGTTAGGAGTAGGGCCAGGGTTAGGGTCAGGATTAGGTTTTGGGTTGAAGTTAAGATTAAGGTTAGGATTAGGGCCAGGATGAAGATCAGGATTAGATTTTGGGTTGAGGTTAAGGTTAGGACCAGGGCCAGAGTTAGTTTTGGGTAAAGTTGGATTTTGCTTAGAAGTAACGTGTTTAGTCTACTTCTACGTCTACTATATAACATATCATACTACTCAAAATAAAGTGTTACTATTTTATCTTCGTTTTACGTAAACCTGATTTCCAAGATTGCATCAACTGTTACTCATTCCTGTTGAATCATGTTTTCCTCTGATTGCTGCAGAAAAGAAGCTCCTAACATGGACTGTAAGTGTTTCAGTGTTTCAGTTATGTCATCTTCTTCTCCTTTTACTATTGTTTAGTCATCTCTGTAAAGCTTATTGTACAACCTTTACACACGCTACATGCAGGTTCTCCATATGCTGTTGGAAATGGTGACATGGGGAATTTCTTTGGATCCAAGATGGCTGATCCAGGCCCTGAAAAACCCACGGCATTTATTGACCCTTATTCAGTTGTTAGACTGAACAGTTTATACGAACCCGGGGCTTCAGATCACAACAAACGTGTTTAGTTCAGAGCCGGCGATCTGCTTCTTTTAAAGGCTGCCGCATAGCAGTAGCTTATGTGCTGAAATACTGTAGAGCAGGATGCAGAGTGAGGAAGCGGTCAAGCTTGTTAAGTAATGCTTTTTGGAGGTTCTGATTACCTGTCATACGCAAAAGTTTGAACGTGTTCTGTTGATTTTCTAAGTAAATAAAATTAGCAATTTTTACTGCACAATTTCTATTTTCTTAAAAAAACTGGGGAGAAAAACATAAGATCAAAAATGTGCCATAGTTTTTGCACAGGCAGTATTCTACGTGTTACATTCAGTAAATATATATTAACTGTGTATTATTGCAGAAGTGTGTAGAGGATGTGTTAACTTATTAACCCTTAAAAAATGAACAAACCTTTGCATACAAATATATGTTTCTGCTACATGATTTTTAGCAGAATATTTCACTTTAAATAGGACATATTTTACTCCTATCTTCCACATTGAGTACAATTACCAGTGTTGTTTAATGTATAAAACTTGTAGCACATTCTTTATTTTGGATGTTACAGGCTGGATGTTATATCTTTATTCATTCATCCATTCATCTTCTGAGCTGCTTATACTTCTTGGGCAGATTGTATACTTCAATAAAGATTTAAACTTAAAGTCTGTCTCTGAATGTTACTATAGAAGCCAGTTAGTGAAGCTGGTCAGGTGACCAGGCTTTAATGCGGTGGTTTAGGTGATACTACACCAGCTTGCTACTGTCACCCATAAAGAGTGCATTAATGTCAGTGTTAAAGTCGCCAGCACACTTGTGTATACTAATCCATCAGAGGCAGGTGTATATACACTCGTCAAAATATTCCACAAAGAGTTGCACGCCTAAGAAATCTTGGTGGATAGGTTTGACATCATGAAACATACGAATGATTCGTGTTTCACGCTTGGCTGCACATGGGTATCAAGGAAGGATGGGCCTTATCTCTGTACTTGACTGACCCAATAGCCATGAGTGCGGACGTTCAGCGAGCAGCAATGTCCTCCATGAGACATCCTGCACCAAAGACTGCAGTGGTGTCGTGCCAAGTCTCGGATTCTTGGGAGAGACGACCAATGAATCTGTGTGTGGAGGCAACATGGTCAGCTCCAAGATGAACAGTTTGTTGTCACATGCCATACGTTCAGAAGGTCTGGCGTCACTCCACCTCCACCCCTCCACATGACAGTATTCAAGCTGCATGAGTTGGATTATCACAAGACACCATTGGGAACCTCTACAACTCCATGCTGAGACATATGTATGTCTTGTTAGCAAACATGGTGGCTCAGTGCCATACCGAGAAACACTACTTCTGTATGTGTAGCTCAACAAATATTGTCCGTATCAGTCTAAATTTATCATTTATTGTTCATTTGAGTTGATCTGCCAGAAAATTACCCTAACTCCCCCGACCTACCCAATGAAAGATATATTTTATACTACATATTATTGCCCTTCTAAATGTGTATTTTAGTTACACCCAAGGTGTGAAGTTCAGGGGGCCCTTGAACCCCTAATTAACCCATTGGACCCCCTGAGTGTAAAATTCAGATGGGTCACTGAAAATTATGTTATGCTGACTGTTACTGTAAAAACAGTTGCTCAGATACTACTTCAGGGAAAGCCCATTGTTTAACCTGCTTCGCCTTCAATTGGCGAGCTTCTGTCTTTGGCATTCTTAACTAATTAGAGATGCAGCACTGGGCTGCCTCAGGGTGGTCCTGGAGCAAAGCGGTTCACCCAGTTGTAAGAATTTACAATATGCTGTAGCATGTTTGCAAATCTGAAAACTTCCCCACTTGACCAAGAGACTGGTGGAAAGAGTGGATTGTTACTCATTTCTCCATATAAAGGCAAAAGAGTTGTGCCACTATGTACCGCTATGGTGAGTGAGCTAGCAGCCAAATACCAGGGGATATGTTGCAAGCTGGTTACAAAACATAGGGTAATGTCATAAAATTTTAAAAGCTCAATTTGATGCCTGTTCACCTTCTTTATTTGTATTTTTGACACTTTTAGTTCAGTTATTGCTCACTGATTTCCAGATTCATCCTATCAACAATACACCAAAAATGAGCCTAATAGTGCCATAGAAACTTTAGTTCCATATTCTGATAGATGTACCAAGACATTTCACTACAGCTCTATAAGTTTCTTTTTTGGGTCTCAGAAGTTTTCAGACTTTTCAGAGTTTTTTACTTAATTTCTGTGTTATTTCACTGCAGTAACAGTTTGCTTAGCTTGGGTTTAAAGCTCCATCACATATTTCTGTTCATCCCATAAAGTCAGAAGATCTCCATGATATGAAAAAGTTTATGGTAAAATGTGTTGAGAGTACATGGTTAATAACATCCTCCCAGAGGCCATGTCTCTCCAACATGACCAATTTAGCTATACTAGCGTTTGACAAGCTGAAAGGGAGGGGGCTGTTTGAAGGTTCACATCACTACTGACTGCCAGACATGGAGGAGGTGAGAGCTGATCAGTGTGTTAAGGGAGAAGCCAGTCCACGTACCTCAAGCCTGGGCGAAAATCTAGTCTTCCATGTGACCTATTCGCTTTCCTCCATTGCCTGCAATGCTGCAATGAAGATACATCAGTGGGCTGTATCACCACCCAGAGTGTAAGTAACAGGTAGTAACTAAGCAGCCAGTAGTCACGTCGTTTTAAAATGGAAACCTGCTACCGAACGTCTCCCATCCTGTGAAATATAATGTCAAGTGCTTCTAGCTAACCCTGCGTCTGTCATCTGTAGGTCAACAGTCAGGCTGCTAGCAGGAGGAATGGGTGGACATATCAAACTATAAATTGAATTTGAGTCTAAAAACTCCTGAGTCTAAAAAGTCAGCATTAATGAATACGGGATCAATGAGTTTGTATGCAAAGCAGGAAGCACAGCAGCAGGTCTAGAGAAGCGGGGCAGGCTGATAAGGAAGCAGGTTCCTAAATAAGAATAATAGCTGGAATAGATGGAATTATAGGGAGGCATCAGCATTGAAGATGTATTATGGCTATGATGTATTTCTAGTTGAAACATAACTTCTGCCCAGGCTGCATTATATGATTAGATTTCCCCCCAGTGTGTTAAGTTCAGTAATAACCAGTGATTATGTATGAAAATGTAAAGCAGTGTGTTCTCTGTAGAGGGCGTGTTAACTTATCAACAAATACAGGCCATGTGACCAGGGCTTCCTAGTGGCAGGTGCATGTGACTGTATATGTTTACAGATATACAAACATATATACCTCCCCTTAACAAACCCCAGTTTTGTAGTTGTCATCCAACACCCGAGGTGCACCACCTTAGTTCCCCGTAAAGTGGACTGCAAAGGGCTTTCAGACATTTTAAGGGTGCCTCCAAACCACAAAATATCAGCAACAGAGAGGTTTTAGACAGTAGTGCCATTATGAGCCACCAGGTGGCGCTGCTGGTTAAAAAAGGGCACTCAGTCATTCTCCATCTTGTCCAGCAGGTGGCGATTTTCTCACTTTAACACAGGGGTGTCCAGTCTTTTCTACACAGGGCTGGTGTTCAGGTAACACTGTTCATTAGAGTTATTAACTATTACAGAAAATCACTATTAAAGAAAAACTATACATACTGTGGCTGCTGCCCCCCCTATAAAGAAGGGTCTTCTGGAATGTGATATGCTTTTGGAGTGTGTTGGGAGGGTTACTTTTAAAAATATTCCTCTACAGAATACCATATACATGCCCTACAATGTCATTTGCAACGTTTTCTGTTAGATTACTCAGTGTGAGTAACATAATCTGAATACTTTGGAATACTTCAACATTTTATTCCACCTCAAAACAGAATGAATGTGGCGACCAAACCCTGATTACTTCAGAAGAATAACCTGTTTTGTTCTTCTACTGGCAGATATTAATAAACTGTTTTTATGGTGAGAAGTATACACTAGCCTGCTGTATAGGTTGCTGTCTAAATATTACAAGATCCCAGAGGTGGTGATGGTCGTATTACACTTACAGATTCAAAATAATTGTCTGTCATAACTCCATAAAGCAATACTCTGAAACTTTTATACTAGTCATGTTGTATCTGAGGCTAGACATTTCGACAGGAGCAGTTATGCATATAGCTAAAACAGTGTGCAGAAACAGCTAATCACGTGAACTGTTCTTCGGAGCAGTCTCACACATGAATGCCAGCTGCAGATAATCTATATGACAGCCTGTATTGTCTGTAAACTTGGAACTGCATACTACATAAAGCTAGTGCATTCAGTCTGATGTTAGCTAATGTTAAACTGACAATATCTTTTCAACAATTCGACTAAGTAGGTAGCTACCTATAACTATAAAGAGTTAGCACAGCCAAGCTAAGTTAACCAATAACCTGCAGACAACCAAACCAAAACAACTTCCAGATTCTTCAATTTTCATTTTCTAATAACATTATCTAAAAAAAAAGAGAAACTGAAGTACATGTTTTTTGTTCAGACAGCAGAAATATGTTGTTTTAAACTATTTTTCACCTCTGACAGTTTTGTACATGACGATATGACTATCAGTGGTATGAAATGTGTAGTGTAGCAAGAGTTGAGGGACTGTTTAGAAATGATTCATTTAACCCATTCATTTCACCAGTGTAACTGTATTCTATGGTGGCCGAGAAGTGCAAAACAAATTAACATTTCAGAAAACAAAATTACAAAAATAAAAACTAGTTTACAAATGAAAAAAAAAATTACATTCAACAAAACAAAATTACAAAACCAAAAGCAATTTTGCAAGACGTGCAACACTTTTACTAGTACTGAAACACAAACTGCCAAATTTGTTTTTGCTTTTGTAATTTTGTTTTCTTGAATGTAATATTTTTTTTTCACTTCTCAGCCACCATAGTATTCTGAATACTATCTATTTGTAATGTAACCGTATCGGAATACAGTTACTTCTGTTTTGTATTCTAAATGTGGCTGACCATAGAATGAAACAACATGTCTTGTCGTAAGGACAGCAAAAAAGGCCACTGGTAGCAGAAGGTGACAGAAAGCAGTCACAGATACTGTAAATGTTCATTTAATAACATGATTACTTTGCTTATTGTGTAATAGCTCCTTTTTTGTGTCATCATCTTGTGCTGTGACTGCTGCAGCATATAAAACGCAGAATCAGCTTTTTTTTTTTTATTTTATTGAGTAGTAATTGTATTAACTGTGTGTTTAGGTGTAAGAGTGGATAAAGCTCTTTTTCTTCATTGAACTTCATGCTGCTTAAAAGCTACTTGTCCTGTTCCCACCTGGTACATCAGGTGATGCAGCCATAGTGTTCTCTTGCGTTCTCTTACGTTCTCGTGCACTCTCTTGCACAAAGCATTGTTTACACACAACCTGCAAGGGATTTTCCCACAAAGATTTTCTCTTCTTTTCACAGAGTAAAGTAAATAATTAATGTTTTATTATAACTTTATCATCCTATTAGCAATTACATGAGTAGTACAACAAGGAATACAGACCCAAAGGATATATTTTTCCTTTTGAAGAGTGTCATAAATGAATAAAAAGGAGTACCACACCACCACCACGTCAGTGTCACTGCAGTGCTGAGAATGATCCACCACCCACATAATACCATAATACGTGCTCTGTAGTGGTCCTGTGGGGGTCATGACCAGTGGGGAAAAAAGGTAATGGGGGAGAATCAGATGGACTACAGTCTGTAACTGTAGAACTACAAGGTGTGCCTGGACAGTGGAGCTGATAATACGGATAAGGAGTGTAGATACATTGAGGTGGTCGTAATTTTATGCCTGATTGGTGTAATATTATTGGAATCTCTACTAAGGATTAAAATTGTTGATTTTCATTTTAGCAAAACTGAACACCAGATCAGATGATTCGGTAACACTTTACATTAAGTGTTGACTAACTAACATGAACTAATGCATTAGTTAACATGAACAAGACACGAACTAATACATTAATAATGGTCAACTAATGCTAAGTAAACATGTAACAACAGCATTAATTAATGTTGGTTTCACATGAAATGTTGACATTAAGTGATGCATTTGTTAACATGAACAACCACTTAGTACTATATTAATAATGGTTAACTAATTAGATACTACAAGTAATTTTCATGTACTGCAGTCATACATGATTGGTAAAACCAATCTGATAATAAAAAAAGGGGCTTAATATAATGCAACCCTACAACTCTTCCAACTGTTCTAATTGCTTTGGAACTATTATCTGAGGCATACTTCCTTTGCAAAGGATGCTACCAACACAACAGCATGAGTTAGAATGGAAAACACGCTGAACAGGACGACCTTATATAGTCAGTCAAGTACAGCAATAAAGCCGGTCCTTGTCTTCATCACATGTCTACATCATACATCTTTAATAGCACCATGTGTCTATACCACACTACTGTATACCAGCACATGCATTATAGTAGCCTTTAATTTTTTTGTTCACACTGTTATTGACAAGTTATTATTAATTTATCTTAAGTGTTAATGTTTGTTTACTCATTTGTTGATGTTTTTAGCCAAGATGAAGATCGAGTAGGGGAATGAGGAGGATGAAATCCAACAAAATAAAAAAGCAATTGTGAGAGATTCCAGTTCATTTGATTTCTCAGACCCCTCAGACCGTGACGATTCCTCATTTGAGATGAAAAAGAAGAGATGAGAAGAAAGAAGAAAAGGGAAGGAAGAGAAGATGAAGAAGAGCAGGAAGGAGAAGAAAGGTGTCACCTTCTATCGTGGTCCCTGACACATTACTTTTCCATTGCAGTATGTGATTGTGTTAATTTAGAAAATAAATTGTTCCAAGACGCTGTGAACAAAATTGTGTATATACAGTTTTTTTT
Organism: Semaprochilodus insignis; assembly: GCA_034552555.1. NCBI lineage: Eukaryota > Metazoa > Chordata > Actinopteri > Characiformes > Prochilodontidae > Semaprochilodus > Semaprochilodus insignis. The sequence goes on from CM067498.1 coordinate 12,690,306, forward strand.
TTTTTATTTCAAAGGTATTTTAAAAATATGTTAATTGCAGTGTTTCCAAAAACCTCTGTTTTGTTCATCTTACACTTGCTGTTTTTACTGAGTAATTATGTGAAGGTCAACATTGTTTTTTGTTTAACAATGTATAATGCTTTTATATGCATATTATTTCATTAAAGTACCTAGTATTTTACTATACAGTCTTATTTAATATCAAATACTTTTAATTCACTGAACGAAACCAATGTTTAGTAATGTTTAATAGATGTTAGCTGTGCATTACTGAGGCATGATTGGTTTTCACTTTACATCAGGTATATTAAATTCACTGGACAAAACAGGCTCCGGGCTGATGAGCGCAGAGGTAAAAGTCAGAGTGGTTTATTAAATACAAACAATCCAACCAAGCAGCAATACACGACGTAGCGTGAGGGGAGAGACAAAAATCAGAGTCGAGGACAGGCACAGGTCGGTAACCAAAGAAGACAGGCCGCGGAGGCAAACAGGTTGGTAGGGTAAGACAGGAGGGAGAGAGAGAGATAGAAGGCGGAGTTCGAGATAAACAGAGACCGTACAAAGGCAGAAAGGGAGCGAGCCAGAAGAGTAGTCGAAAAACCAAAGGATAGTCGAAAACCAGAAAAGCATACAATCGAATAATAAACGCTCAGAATTGCAAACAAAGTTTGGCAAAGCTTCGCGGGGAACCATTGGAAACCATGAGGCATTTATGGTGAGAGTTAATAGGCTGCAGCTGGCTAGAACTCCGGGGAGCCGGAGCGAATCGGAGATTCCAATCGGGAGCATGTGACGGTGGCGTCATCGAGCGTAGCCCCCTGGGAAATGGAGTCCGGGAGAGCGAGGGCGATGGGGAAACCCGGGAGCGTGACAAAAACCTTATAAATGTTTAATAATGTTTAATAGATGTTAGCCGTGCATTACTAAGGCATGATTGGTTTTCACTTTACATCAGGTATATTAAATTCACTGAACAAAACCTTATAACTGTTTAGTAATGTTTAATAGATGTTAGTTGTGCATTACTAGGGCATAGTTGGTTTTAACAAAGCATATTGTTTTCTCTGAGTAGTTTCCTTTGATGGAAATAATATATAGAATCAGTGTTTATATTTATAAGTTTAAAATGTATGATGACATTCACACATTCACATGACAAAATGAAGCTAAAAGAAGAGAAAGTTAGAAGGTGAGTAAAAACTTCAGCATGCTGCCCCATCCAGGCCTGACTGATATGAGACAATATATGGTATATGCAATTCCTTCTTGCAATACACACGGAATGGTATGTATCATGTACATCAGAATGTAGCATATTAAACATATTATTAAGTGTCATTAAAGCCAATTAAGGCATTTCTTAACACTGGTTTACCAATCATGTATGACTGCAGTACATGAAAATTACTTGTAGTATCTAATTAGTTAACCATTATTAATATAGTATTAAGTGATTGTTCATGTTAACAAATGCATCACTTAATGTCAACATTTCATGTGAAACCAACATTAATTAATGCAGTTGTTACATGTTTACTTAGCATTAGTTGACCATTATTAATGTATTAGTTCGTGTCTTGTTCATGTTAACTAATGCATTAGTTCATGTTAGTTAGTCAACACTTAATGTAAAGTGTTACCGATGATTCCTTTATGTGAGACCTGGGCCAGAGTGGGACTTTTTCAGACCTGGAGCTACATGAGGCAGACCAGCCCACCCCAAACTACACACACACAGACACAGCTAATGTCCTCCAATGGGGACCACTGCATCAGACTACATTCCTAACAGCAGTGCAGTCCTCACCCTACATATTCCAACATCCCGATACTAGACAACGGCAACCAATCAGAAAGCTAAATTCGCACACACATCCTGGATTCACAAAGACATCATATGGCCGATCACCACAGACACCTCTGTCCAGAGAAGTCCACAAATAAGTTAATATTAGACAGTTAAACCCACAAAGATAACAATGCACAAAGTAATAAACATACAGCTTACTTTCACAGTGGAGAGAGCCGAAAACGCAGACATGAAGGCTGAAAGACTAAAAACTAAAAACCCAGATCTAATCACTACAGGCCAGAACTGCCATATACTTATATGAGCATGTTTGTCACCTCCATCCATAGAGGTTTGCTTTGGTATCTTCACAAAGCCCATCTAGTTTCTGTAGTAAAACAGCACTGTAAACCAGATGACACTGTGTTCAGCTTCAGAGTCGGACTGAACTTGACTCCTAATCTCCTGAGCCTAAATTTAGCTTCTTATTCGAATTTTCGCTGTACCTTAAAAAGTCATGCAGACACGCAGCGTCAGTCCACTCGTCTGAACGTGACTGCTACATCATTTAAGGTGGAATGGTAATGAAAGCTTTCTTAATGCTCACTGAATACTCACTGAGGGGGTCACTGGTTTAACCCCCACATTACAGTTAGCAGACCGGGGCTGTATCAGTAGAGAGAGGGGTCTCTGGTTTAACCCCCACATTACAGTTAGCAGACCGGGGCTGTATCAGTAGAGAGGGGGTCGCTGGTTTAACCTCTACATTACAGTTAGCAGACCGGGGCTGTATCAGTAGAGAGCGGGGTTGCGGGTTTAACCCCACAGATATTCCTACAGATATTTCTTTTGAAATGTAGTGAGTAACAGTAAAAAGTATTAGGTGACAAAAAACACTTAAGTAACGTACAGATACCTAAAAAAATGACTTAAGTACAGTAATAGAAGTAATTGTACTTCATTACTTGCCACCTCTGTAAATACATAATGTTATGTAAAGTGAGTATTAATAATTATCCAGCATTTTTAATGTTATTTATGATTTCCTTGCTCTGCAGCCTTTTCAGTTAAAGACTGCTAAACCTGCAGCTACACCAGCCCTTTGTGGATAAGATTGGTGACCCCTGATCATCTGAACATCTGTATGCATCACCTGCTGGAGAAATTTCCCATCATGTGACAGATGAATTATGACAAACGCAGCCAGTTCATGTCTAGGTAAATGTTCATTAGAATAATCAACTAACACTGCATTTCCTTATTCAACAAACAGACTGGGACCTTTTGGGGTGTGGTATGCAAAGCTTTGACGCTCGCCCCGCCCCTCCTTCAGTGAGTGAGAGATTTGATGTTGTTTGGTTGCTGTTAATGTTGTTGCTGGGTGTGAGTGCTGTGTATGTGTTGCTTGTGGTGTTTTGTGTTGAGCTGTGGGGTAAGTCTTGCACATTACAGTGGTGACAGTATGTGATCGCTTCATAGACAGAAAACTCATAAGCGCACACGCTGCTCTTTCCACCAGTCTTAATCTGTCATAAACAACAAATGACACTCCTTTAAAATCTTGTGTGAAGGTGCAACTACAGTTTAAACACACGGATTCACTTTCAGCTACTCTCAGTGAAGATGGGTCCTTGTGTTGATGAAGATGGGTCCTTGTGTTGATGCGTGCTGAGCTAAAAGCCAAGCAATGTTTATTATACAGACATTATACATACAGTTTATTATACAACAAGATCAAAGGAGACAAGCGGCAAAGCCAGAGTCAGGGAAAGAAAACAGGCAGAAGTCAAAACCAGGCAAACAACCAGACCAGCAACAGTATCAAAAGAGAAAAGACAAAAGAGTAAAGCAGAAAGCCATAACAAAGTCAATCCAGAGACGCTAACAAGACTAACAGGGAGAAACGCTCAATACGCACAGAGTGGCAATACTTTGCAACGGGTAAGTGTGAGAGAGGAGTATTTATACAAACAGACTAAATTAACAACAGGTGGGCTCAATACTTGGAAGACTCGGATCCGCCCCCCATGCCCCCAAGGAGTCCGAGACAGGCAGAAGACAAGGACGACCTCAACAAGCACCTCCTCAGACCCATTGGGGAGCGAGCTCCCGGACATGTCACCGCATGGAATGGGGACCACCCTCGTGGGACGACCCCGTTGATGACCATCGGAAGGGCTCGAGGACAACCTCCTCGGACAACCACGTTGGAGACCAGCAGACGGGCTCAAGGACAACCACCTCAGACGACCACGTCAGTGGTCAGTGGACGGGCTCAAGGATGATCACCTGGGATGGCCCCTAGGACGTGGAGCAGTACAGGATGGGTGACAGCGGTGGAACTCCTCTACTAGAGCAGGGTCCAGAACATAGGACCCATAGGCTGAATAGGAGGATACATGTGAATGTGTTGTGAACAGATGTATGTTTTTGAACATGGACTGTGTGAACTGGAGAGTGTTAGTGAGAGTGTAACATAAGTTTTTGAAATGTTTATATACTACATCAAACTATTATTTCAACAAAATTCCAATTTCCATAAATATGGGGTCTTTAAATCATCATAGCTGTAGTTCTATTGCAGCTCTTTAGTCCTTTTTGTTTTTATTGTGATGCTTTTTGGTACTTTTGCTTCTGCTGTAACTACATAAATCATACAGTAAATTAGTTTTAATATAATCCATGCTGATTTTTTTGTTTTGTTTTTGCTTGAAATGAGTCAAAATGATCTGGAAAGGAATAGTAATAATGTAATGTGTAAATAATGTTTAAATTGAGGAAATGAGCTCAGTTTTACACCTAAAATAGCCTAAACCGCTGTGCTACAGCTCTTCCTGTAAGATGAGCATTTACAACATCTCTCTCTTCTGCTTTTTAACAAGTAACAGACATCATGGCACTGCTGTGTTTCATTTTTCTGTTTTTTGTCCTCAGTAAATGTGAAGGTGAGTGATATTCACATTGTGTGTTATCATCTTAGTGTTATACTGTAATTAATATTGTTCTGTATGACTCTTTATAATGTTACTGACTACAGTTTGAACTACAGTTGATAGTCATACTGAAATAACTGATAATAACAAAACTCAGTGTTTCTGTAGCCTTACAGTTGTTTCTTTTTTATTTCAGGTGAGTCAAGGGCAAACTCACTTCATTTATAGAGCGAAGTATGTAGGAACTTTGACATGCGAAACAAAAAAATGGCAAATAGATACAGAGTCTGACAATCAGATCAACCTTACCTGCTCGGTACAATGTGACCAGATCAAGATTGAGCTTGATGATAATGATAATGATAATCATAAGAAGAATGAGGATGAGGATGAGGCTGCTGATAAGGATATTGTGGACTTTTGCACAAATAAACCTTCACAGTCAAAGTGTGATCACATTCTAACAGTAAAGAGTGGGTTTCTTGCCTGTGTTAAATCTCTGGATTCTAGATTCTTATTTCCATTCAAATTGTATCCTGACGTCGTCCGTTCATACATATTTGCTGTTCCAAACCCACACAGTGAGTAACTGTTCATTCTCTGCATCATCATATATCACTACAAATGTTCATATCACTGTTGTATAAACTGTAACACCAGATTATATACATGATCATTTATTTAAACTCCTTTAATTTCATCTTCTTTCTCTCTTAGTTAAAGTTTTATTGTCTCCTGAATATTTGTCAGTAGTCTTGCGTGCTCATCTGCTCTGTTTAGTGTGTTACGTGTCGTGTGTGTGCAGTAACTACGACAGTGTAACATGGTGCTCTTTCCTCCCTGCAGTAACATCCACACCTGAGAAACCATCTTCACTGAGAGGAACTGAATAGACTGGTGTTTCCTTTCTTTATATGAATTCTCAATCTTTCAAAATGGTCACACTGGTTCATGTGTGTCATGTATACAGATTCTCCATATGCTGTGGGACATGGTGATGAGCGGAACTAGGATCCATGTGGAATTCTTTCAAGAAGATCCAGGTCATGAAGAATCCACAGCATTATGGGTCTGGACTATTAGAGCACAGCAAACACCCTCATGATGAAGATGATGATAAAGCTTCTTGGGTTTAAAGTAAAGGATTGTACAAACGTACCAACCAGCCATGACATTACCACCTCCTTATATCTATACTCATTTTATCAGCTCCACTTACCATATAGGAGCACAGTGTAGTTCTACGATACAGACTGTAGTCCATCTGTTTCTCTGTATACTTAATATCCCCTCTTTTATCCTGTTCTTCAGCCCCCACAGGACCACCACAGAGCAGGTATTATGTGGGTGTTGGATCATTCTCAGCACTGCAGTAACAATGACGTGGTGGTGGTGTGTTAGTATATGTTGTGCTGGTGTGAGTGGATCAGACACATCAGTGCTGCTGGAGTGTTTGACTCACTGTCCACTCTATTAGACACTACTACCTTGCTGGTCCTCCTCACAGAAGTCAGAGAAAATAGATCATCTGCTGCTGCGCAGTTTGTGTTGCTCATCCTTTAGTTCTTCATCAGAGGTTCACAGGACGTTGCCCACAGGACGCTGTTAGCTGGATAGTTCTGGTTGGTGGACTATTCTCAGTCCAGCAGTGACACTGAGGTGTTTAAACACTCCAGCAGCACTGATCCACTGATCTACTCACACCAGCACAACACACTAACAGACCACGTCAGTGTCACTGCATTAAAGGAAGAGTAACAAAGAACTACAAAGAGCTCCTATATGGTACATGGAGCTGATGTGAGTGTAGATGGGTGCAGATACAATAAGATGATTTTATTAAAGTGCTAAATATCTAAATACATATTGCGGTACAAATCTCTATCAGCTATTATTTCTTTCACTGTACAGAATGAAACCAAACATTTTTTTGGATAAAGAACTGATTTACTTAAAATAATAAACATTTTTCATGCTTAAGAAGTTTAGTCTTTTATTCAGTAGTAATAGTATCAAAACACACCTCCTAATTTCAAGTCAAGTCAAGTCAAGTCAAGTCAAGTAATTAGGCTTAAGAGTGGGTAAAACTCTGTTATTCAGACTGTAACTGACATTTTCAGAGGTCAGCAAGTGCCAAACCTACAGTGAGTCTTAGAGCAGCTTTGTGTTCTTGTCCTATGTTCCTTAGAAAGCTATGGGAGATCTTCTTGTCTTACTAATGAAGAACAAACACAAACAAAACCACCCCCCCCCACACACACACACACACACAAAATGTAGGGGTTTTTTTTAGCTATTAATTCATTTTTGCAAACCAAACCTCCGTCTGAGTCTCTACCACGCTCTCTCAGTCAATTCATTCGAACCCAATGTTTCAATGAATCTAATTTTGGATTCAACAATTGAGTGACTGTAACGCCTGTGGGTCTGCCTGGCCCCGTCGCTCCTCCCAACTCCAGTTCCCAGAGTGCACCGTCCGATGACGTCACACCCACATGCCTGCGTGCCACTAATCCTCCCCGCTCCGCCTCCCCGTGTATTGATTGACCACAGCTGTCACCAGTAGTATTTAAGCCACACACTCACACACAACCCTTGCGAAGCTTTGCCAACCTTATCGTTGCAATCCCGAGCGTTTCAAACCTAATTCTGACTATCCGTGCCTCGACCTGATTTTCACCTTTACTACGCTACCTGGATCTTCCCCTTAAACTTGTCTGCTCGATTCTGACTTCATCTCTGGCTCTCGACTCTGCTTCTGTCTTCGTGGCTTTCGGTTTTCCATTCTCCTTCGGATCTTGTTCGCCTGTCTGCCTGACCATCCGGTTTCTGACCTTCGCCTGCCCTCTCGTTTTGTGACCTGGTGTTGCCCTTGTTTTCCGTTGCCTGGTGTTTTGTTGCTGTGTGACCTCCCGAACTGCTCTATTAAAACCCCTTTTTTATCTCCTGGCTCGGCAAGCGTCGCTCCCAGTTTTTGTGCGTGACAGTGACTCACAGGCCAAGTCTTAGTCTCCTGCATGTATTAGATCAAATTTATGATGTACAGAGAAGTTATTTATTACAATAATAATTATTATTTTTACACCGTAAAATTAAATTCTTGTAGTTCGAAGCTCCTCAAAGATAATTAAAATAAATACAGATGAAGGAATCAAATAATTGGCAAATAAACAAAGTGCACATAAACCCAATTTTAGTGGAAATTAATTTGTTACTTTGTGCCACTTTAAGTCGTGATTTTATAACCGCAACATTCAGAGGTTGTTTTGAGGATGTTGTCAGGGCCAGACATTGTGTTACATGATAAGAAAAGAAGAACATTCTCAGCACAACATTCAGAGAACCTGAGATGGCAGAATACCTTTAGAGAATGTTCTCCAACTTTAGAAAGAACATTCTAGGTACCTAAATAAAACTTCCCACTGGAACATTACATTGTGTATTATCAGAATGTTTTTAGAACTAAATAATTCTAGCTCTGTATCAAATTTTTCTTCCTTTTAGACGCTATTTGTGATGTTTTCACTCTGCGGTCTCCTTGATGAAAGCCTGCTGAAGGATTGTAGCTGAATGAAAACCTGCAGCTACACCAGCTCTTTGTGGATAAGATCAGTGACCCCTTATTTAATGTCTGTATGCCAATGAAATTTCCCATCATGTGACAGATGACAAAAACACCCAGCCCATGTTTAGGTAAATGTTCATTAGAACGATCAACTATTACAGGAGCACTGCAGCATTTCCTTATTTAACAAACAAACTTTGCCCCCGTGTAGAGAAGGGTCTTTTGGGGCGTGGTATGTAAAGCTGTGACGCTGGCCCCGCCCCTCCTACAGTGAGAGCGAGATTTGTTGTTGTTTAGTTGCTGTTAATGTTGTTGTTGCTGTGTGTTAGTGCTTCATATGTAATTGTGTTGTTTGTGTTGAGCTGTGGGGTAATTAGGGTGGGAGTTGTGTCTACCATTAAATGAAAAGTGAGGATGATGAAAGTGGTGAAGTAGCACGGCAGCTGATTAAGCTATACTTGGTCCTGGAAGGAAACCCGCTTCAGGTGCTCGTGGACCTGCTGGTGGAGCAGCATGGTGACCTAGTATTGCTGACCACAGTCCTCCAGTAGCGGTTTGGACAGACATCATTGGAGCTGACTGTTAGGGTGGTGTTTCCGGACAGATGGAGGTGATGGGAGCAGATAAGCATACTGGGATGAGCACAATGTGTGCCTCACCAAACTAGCTATCAGTGGAGACCCCAAGATGAGGATCACAGTGCTACGGCGGAGGAGCTTGAGGAGGTGATGACATGCAGAGCACCTGTAAGTGAGCTGTGGTAGAGTACTGGCAATGCAGATAGAGGGGACACCACATCAGACAATGCTTTTTTGTGTTGCCAGGCCGGCTGACCCTTGAAGAGCACATTTCTTGTATTTTAATTGGGCAGGGCTAAACTGCTATAGACTGAATAGGCGGATACATGTGAATGTGTTGTGAACAGATGTGTGTTTTTAAACATGGACTGTGTGAACTGGAGAGTGTTAAATATGGGCTCTTTAAATCATCACGAAGCTGTAGTTCTACTGCAGCTCTTTTGTTCCTGAGGTTTTATTGTGATGCTTTTAGCTTCTGCTGTAACTACAAAAATCAAAAAGGTTATCAAAAAATTAGTTTTAATATAATCCATGCTCTCTAAGCAATGAAATGGCTCTGTTGTTGGTTTTAATATGATTTGTTGTTGACTTCACATTTATGTAAGTCAGTGAAACTGAGTCAGTTGTGTCGTTTCAGTGAAATTAAGTGAATTGTCAGATTTATTTCATAAGTGTTAATTGGTCCCATTGGCTCTTGGCATCCTCTATTTGTTTGAATTTTTTAACTCACCTTCTTTGTGTTGTTTTTCCCCCTGACCTGCCATCTCCCATTGTGTGTGCTTCTTTCTTATACTCCACAGTTAACTGTCTGGCCACATTACTGTTTGCTGTAAGTGCATGTTACCTTGCACCCTAGTACTGAGTGTAATTTTCAGACAGCTCATTAGCACAGTAGTAATTTGACAAAATGATGTAACCTTAACCTGGACCACTTTTATTAGTAGAACATAACCACATTCATGTGAAAATTAGTAATACAGAAAATGATCAGTCCAGATAAATCATGTGTGATTAATTTGTGTTCACTGAGTACATATTACTGAAAAATCTTAAAAGCTAGTTAACACAGAAACATGGAACCACTTAGTGTAACATTTTAAGTAGCACAACATTTCATTTTTAGGGTAACACACGAAACACTCATCTGATAAATTAGAACTTACTTTAGTGTTACTTACTGGAATTGGTTAATTATGTTTTACTCTATCAAGTATCTTAAAAGCTACTGAACACAGTTTTGTAGGACCGGTTGACATTACATTTTTAAATTAATCTAACATTAAATTTTTAGAGTGCTTAATTTTATAGCTTAGGGCTTTGAGTTAGCTGTAGTTGTGTTTTGTTTTAGCTTGAAATAAGTCGGAAATAATCTGGAAAGAAATACTAGTAACGTATAAATAATGTTTAAAGTGAGGAAATGAGCTCAGTTGTACACCTAAAATAGCCTAAACCGCTGTGCTACAGCTCTTCCTGTAAGATGAGCATTTACAACATCTCTCTCTTCTGCTTTTTAACAAGTAATAGACATCATGGCACTGCTGTGTTTCATTTTTCTGTTTTTTGTCCCCAGTAAGTGTGAAGGTGAGTGATATTCACATTGTGATACCGTAATACCGTAATTAATATTGTTCTGTATGACTCTTTATAATGTTACTGACTACAGTTTGAACACAGAGACAGTAATACTGCAGCAGTAGATTCACTTTCATTTTAAATCTATTTTTCTCCCTTTACATATTTATACGTATTTGTTTGCTGTTGCTAAGTGTGATATCTCTTTAGCTTATTATAATTAACACAGAAATAACTGATAATAACAAAACTCAGTGTTTCTGTAGTCTTACAGTTGTTTCTTTTTTATTTCTAAGGGCAAACTCACTTCATTTATAGAGCGATGTATGAAGGAACTTTGACATGTGAAACAAAAAAATGGCAAATAAATACAGAGTCTGACAACTGGATCAACCTGAACTGCTCGGTACCGTGTGACCACATCAAGATTGATCTTGAAGATGAGGAGGATGGGAATGCTGATAAGGATATTGTGGACTTTTGTACAAATAAACCTTCACAGTCAAACTGTGATCACATTCTAACAGTAAAGAGTGGGTTTCTTGCCTGTGTTAAATCTCTGGATTCTAGATTCTTATTTCCATTCAAATCGTCTCCCAACGTCGTCCGTTCATACATATTTGCTGTTCCAAACCCACACAGTGAGTAACTGTTCATTCTCTGCATCATCATATATCACTACAAATGTTCATATCACTGTTGTATAAACTGTAACACCAGCTTATATACATGATCATTTATTTAAACTCCTTTAATTTCATCTTCTTTCTCTCTTAGTTAAAGTTTTATTGTCTCCTGAATATTTGTCAGTAGTCTTGCGTGCTCATCTGATCTGTTTAGTGTGTTACGTGTCTTGTGTGTGCAGTAACTACGACAGTGTAACATGCTGCTCTTTCCTCCCTGCAGTAACATCCACACCTGAGAAACCATCTTCACTGAGAGGAACTGAAGGTGAATCAGTGCGTCTAAACTGTAGTTTCACCTTCACACAAGATTATAAAGGAGTACCATTTGTTGTTTACTGGATTAAGACTGTTGGAAAGAGCAGTACCTGCGTGTACTCTTATGAGTTTGGGTCTGAAGGAATCACGTACGGTCACCACTGTAATGTGCAGGAAGAACTGATTAACAGACTCTCAAACCAAACCGAAGAACCGTACAGTCACAACATCAGCATCAGTAAAGTGAAGGAGTCAGACGGCGGTCAGTACCTTTGTGCTGTACAGGTCCACCCAAATAATAAAAACTCTTTTCGAAGAGGAAACTGGAGGGTGATACACAATGTTACAGTCAGCATAGACAAAGCCAGGACACCCCAACCGACTGAAACTACAGAGACCCAGAACACAACCCAGAAAACAACCCAGAAACCAACCCAGAACACACCTGAAGAGAAAGAATCTGGTAAGTTACATCTGCATGAAATATGTATGAAGGCTGGTCTCTTTGATTCCTGTATGTATCTAAGTTAAGTATATGTATATAATCATGTTTTTTTGATCTTCTAAACAAATGAAAACGTCCTGTACAGAGAACTCTCTTAAATATGGTATTTTCTGCACATAATAGTGTTCAAGTTACACTGGAAACATCAATACTGGAAACACATTCAGTGAATAAACGGTAATTGTGCCTTAAAATGTGCAGGGGGCACCACCTGTACTGAGGCACCCTCACTGATTTAATTGTGTGTGTATATAAATTTATATATATACATATACAGTACATATACACACACCACACACACACACACATATATATATATATGGTACATTAGGTACACCTCCTTGTATCTGCACTTTGTAGTTCTACAATTACAGACTGTAGTCTGTCTTCTCTGTATACTTTGTTACCATGTTCTTCATTGGCCAGGACCCCCACAGGACTATCACAGACCAGGTGTAATTTGGGTGGTGGATCATTCTCAGCACTGCAGTGACACTGATATGGTGGTGGTGGTGTATTAGTTACCACATCCGTGTCATTGTCCGTGTTGACAATGATCCATATATATACAGCTCTGGAAAAAATTAAGAGACCACTGCAAAATGATCAGTTTCTCTGATTTTATTATTTATAGGTATATGTTTGAGTAAAATGAACATTGTTGTTTTATTCTATAAAATGTTCTCCAAAATTCCAAACAAAAATATTGCCATTTACAGCATTTATTTGCAGAAAATGAGAAATGGTCCAAAAAAACCAAAAAAGATGCAGTGCTTTCAGACCTCAAATAATGCAAAGAAAACAAGTTCATATTCATTTAGAAACAATACTAATGTTTTAATTCAGGAAGAGTTTAGAAATTAATATTTGGTGGAATAACCCTGATTTTTAATCACAGCTTTCATGTGTCTTGGCATGTTCTCCACCAGTCTTTCACAATGCTTTTGAGTGACCTTATGCCACTCCTGGCGCAAAAAAAAATCAAGCAGTTCAGCTTTGTTTGATGGCTTGTGACCATCCATCTTCCTCTTGACTACATTCCAGAGGTTTTCAGTGGGGTTCAGGTCTGGAGACTGGGCTGGCAATGACAGGGTCTTGATCTGGTGGTCCTTCATCCACACCTTGACTGACCTAGCTGTGTGGCATGGAGCATTGTCCTGCTGGAAAACCAGTCCTCAGAGTTGGGGAACATTGCCAGAGCAGAAGGAAGAAAGTGTCCTTCCAGGATAACCTTGTATGTGGCTTGATTCATGCGTCCTTAGCAAAGACGAATCTGCCCAATTCCAGCCTTGCTGAAGCATCCCAAGATCATCACCGATCCTCCACCAAATTTCAGAGTGGGTGCAAGACACTGTGGCTTGTACGCCTCGCCAGGTCTCCGTCTAACCATTAGACGACCAGGTGTTCAGAGAAGATGACCTTACTCCAGTCTTCTGTGGTCCACTGACCTTTTGCAAACTTCAGCCTGGCTCTTCTTTGCTTCTCATTGATGAAGGGCTTTTTTCTAGCTTTACATGACTTGAGCCCTGCCTCTAGGAGCCTGTTTTGAACTGTTCTTGCTGTGCACTTCACCCCAGCTGCCATTTGCCATTCTTTTTGTAGGTCACTTGATGTCATCCTGCAGTTGCTGACTGACATTTGAATAAGTTGTCATCCCGGTTACCGGAGAGTCGATTTCGCCCTCTGCTGGGCTGTAGCTTTGTTGTCCCCAATGTCTGCTGCTTGACCTTGCCGTAATAAACTGCCGTCTTAGAAATTTTAAGAATGGAAGCAACATGACGCTCACAGTGTCCCTCTGCCAGTAAAGCCAGAACTTTTCTTTTCCACTCTTTTGGCGTGGTCAATAGTTGTTCTTTTATTCCAATTACTTTTGAGCTATTTCTAGCACTGCTTTTGCCATCCAGCTTGTCCTATTGCAAGAGGATAGTGATGACCACAGCAGTGTTTTTTATACTTTTCCTCGTTAGATAAGATTTGGTTCAGGTGATCACCTAATCAGAACCACATTAAGTAGAATGAGGTGTACTTGTGTTGGAATTCAACTGACACTGGAATGGACTGGCTATCATACATGTAGAGATGCTGATTTTAGAAAACTTTACAGTGGTCTCTTAATTTTTTCCAGAGCTGTATATGTCTATAGTTGTATGTAGCTGGTTAAATTAGACGTTATTGTTTTTCTCTCACACTGATATGAAATGCAAATAGGATAAATGCAAATGCAGTGATTTTACATGATGTCAGAATGTTTGTTTAACCCTTTACGAACTGCTCCTTGAGGAAGACCAGTTTTGTAGTCATTATACAACACCTGGTTTAGATAATCACGTTATCATTAAATGAAATCTCTGCATCACTAAATGAAATTAAATGGTGTCCATGTAATGGCTTAAGCCTTTGAGGGGAAATGTGGAACCAAACTGAATTATATTTCATAAGAAGTAGAAAAGAAAATATAGCAGTTAATTTGCATTTTTCCCTTCTTAAAAAGATGGTTCTTCAAGGGTTCTTTAGTAAAGACAATGCTTCTGAAAAGAACCTAAGGGGTTCTTCCATCATTACGAGTTAACATTAGCAGAACCCCCTTATGTTCATCAGTACATAGAACAATACACAACACATTCGCCATGAATCTGAAAAATTTCATCATATAAAGAACCATTTAAACACGCATATTGTTCTGTACAGAGTGACTGTACTAAAGGACCTTAAGGATCTCTTTATGAGAGTATTTAGGTTTATTGGTATGTATTTAATTGGTAAACAGTGTTTTTGCTAAAATACACAGACACTGCTGAGATACATGGTTTTTATGTTGTCTTAACCTGAAGATGTTTAATTAGCCTACAACTGTGACATTTTCATTTGCTCATGTGGTCATTAATATATATATATATATATATATATATATATATATATATATATATATATATATATATATACAGGTATTCAGTACTTTAAACACTGATATGGTTATATATGACATTTTCAGCCCACTAGAGGGTGCTAGATGGCTCACTAGAGGGTGCTAGATGGCCCACTGCTGGTCTGCGGCCCAGCTGTAATTCTAGTTATTGTACTGTGGTCTGTGTACAGGTGGTGACCCCCTCATGCCTTTGTATACTACATGGCCCATCTGTTTGTGCCTCCTGCTTTCTGTTTGGATTGTATTTGCATTCATCAGGAAAAAGGCCAACACTGCACGAGGTAACCCTCCAGTATGAATCTCTATGACCCGTATCTAATAAAGACCACTTGCCTATACTAATACAGATTATACATTAATTATACATAATGTCTTCTCTACAGGATGTCAGACTATGGAGTTACAGGGGTAGGCTGCAACAGTAATGTTTACATTTAGCTCTTAAATGAACATCATTACTTTGTTTATTGTGTGATTGTTGTTTATTTCTGTGTCACCATGTTGTGCTGTGACTGCTGTAGCATCCAAAATGCAGAAGCAGCTCCTGATGCTGAAGGTGAGCACCTAGATTTTGTGTGTTTCCTTTCTCTATATGATTTCTAAATCTTTCAAAATGGTCACACTGGGTCATGTGTGTCATGTATACAGATGGGACATTGTGAGGAGGGGAATTAGGAACCATGTGGAATTCTTCCAAGAAGATCCAGGCCATGAAGAATCCACAGTATTATGGGTCTGGACTATTAGAGTACAGCAAACACCCTCATGATGAAGATGATGATAAAGCTTCTTGGGTTTAAAGTAAAGGATTGTACAAACGTACCAACCAGCCATTACATTAACCACCTCCTTATATCTATACTCATTTTATCAGCTCCACTTACCATATAGCAGCACTGTGTAGTTCTATGATACAGACTGTAGTCCATCTGTTTCTCTGAATACTTAATGTCCCCTCTTTTATCCTGTTCTTCAGCCCCCACAGGACCACCACAGGACCACCCCGAGCAGGTATTATGTGGGTGTTGGATCATTCTCAGCACTGCAGTAACACTGACATGGTGGTGGTGTGTTAGTATATGTTGTGCTGGTGTGAGTGGATCAGACACAGCAGTGCTGCTGGAGTGTTTAACTAACACACCACCACCACGTCAGTGTCACTGCATTAAAGGAAGAGTAACAAAGAACTACAAAGTGCTCCTATATGGTACATGGAGCTGATGTGAGTGTAGATGAGTGCAGATACAATAAGATAATTTTATTAAAGTGCTAAATATCTAAATATATATTTCAGTACAAATCTCTATCAGATCTTTTATTTAAAGCTGTTATATGTGGGTAATATTTCTTTCACTGTACAGAATGAACCAAGTATTTTTTGGATAAAGAACTGATTTGCTTCGTAAAACAATAAACATTTTTCATGCTTAAGAAGTTTAGTATTCAGTAGTAATAGTATCAAAACACACCTCCTAATTAGGCTTAAGAGTGGGTAAAACTCTGTTATTCAGACTGTAACTGACATTTTCAGAGGTCAGCAAGTGCCAAACCTACAGCAGCTTTGTGTTCTTGTCCTATGCTCCTTAGCAGGCTGTGGGTGATCATTTTATCTTACACACACACACAAAAACACAAAAACTGTATTTTTTTTTACTTTTAATTCATTTGTGTAGACCACGCCTCCGTCTCTCAGTCTCTGCCACGCCCTCAGAAAACTCTCAGTTCTGGAGTGATTTGGATGTGCGATTCAATTGACTGAGTCGATTCATTCGAACCATATGCTTTAATGAATCGAATGTTGGATTCAGCAATTGAGTGACTCACATGTCAAATCAATACAATAGACGTTTAGATGTATAAAGAAAATTATTTATTGAAATTATTGCAATTCTTATTATTTACACTGTAAAATGCAAAGCTCATTAAAAGCCATTAAAAAGGAAAAATAATAAACACATATATAGGTATCAAACATCGGGCAAATAAACATTAGTACACATAAACACATGAAAAATATAAAAACACAATTTAAGTTGAATTTAGCATGTTTCACTACTTTATTTTGTGATTTTATGAGCCAGAACATTTGCAAATAACGACAAACAAAAAAAGAAAAAAACTGGCGAACAATATTTAAACGTATATAATTATTTTCTTTAAAAAATAGTGATACAAATAGTAACACAATGGCTTTCCAAGCCATAACAAAATCAGAAGTCCTTGCTCGACCATTGCGCAGATGCTTCAAAAAGATCGATTCAGTTTGGACATGTGAGTCGGTTCGTCCGGTTCATTTAAAAGAAGTGTTCCAAAAGATTCGATTCGTTCGTGAGTCATTTGCCGCTACTTCTGTAAACATGGCCGCGACGTCGTCTGCAGAAACCGACTGCTCGTTGTAATAAAGCAGCTCGGTCAGCGGGGAAAAGGGTTAAACTGCAGATGGAGCCACACTTCGGAGTCTCCAGCCGTCTTTTCTGAAAGAGAGGAAGACAAGGATGACCTCCAGAAGTGCATATTTACGATAGACCCCAAGAACGCAACAGAGAAAGTTGACTTGAGCGGAGTTTGACAGCCAACTTGCTGAGGAGCTAATGCTAACGCAGCTAGCCGACCAACTGCTGAAGGAGAGAGAGAGAGAGAGAGGCTTGGGTCAGTTTAGCTCTGTGGACAGACGGACTTCATGAGTTTGAGAATGAATGAAGACTCGGTCGTTTTCCAGAGCTGAAGCAGGGAAGGCGAGGCGGGCTGCTGCCGTGAACAACACCGCAGTTTAAAGTTTGTGCTGCTGAATATCAGCTGCTGCTTCTGCCTGGGATTTGACCAGCTTAAAGTTCAAGTGTGAGCGAGTGTCAGTCAGTCTGTTAAAGAAGCTGACACACTTACACCATGTTTCCTACCAGAACCCCTCCGAAACCAACGTTCAAGTCCTACCTTCCTCCTCCTCAGGTGAGTAAACGCACTAGATGGATGGTGGAGAAAGTGCTGTATGTGGTTCTATATATAACTCTTTTGTAAAATGGTTCTACATAGCACCCAAAGGGTTCTTCGCTTGTTACAAGGTCAAGCTTCACATTTAAAAAGATGGTTCTTTAGTAAGGGCAATTTTTTGTAAAGTGGTTCTATGTAGTACCAAAAGGGTTCTTTAGTAGGTACGATGTCAAGCTTCACACTTTACACTAAAGATGATTTGTTATGTGCTCTTTAGTAACGCCAATGGTTCTATTTAGAATCCTTAGGTCTATGTAGGGCGATTTCATGCTCAAGTTGTTCTTTGCATCAAGAAATGGTTCTTCGGATTGATGGAGAATGTGTTATATATGGCTCTGTATAGAAGCTTTATGAAAAATGCTTCTATAAAGCACCAAAATAGTTTTGGTGTGATGGTTCATTAAGCGTTCTTTAGTAAAGAACCCTTAGTTCATTATAGAATGATTTCATGCTTAAATGGTTCCTTGACCTAAGAAATCGTTCTTCAGATTTTCCCATTTTTTCCATTTTTCCATCCCACATGCAGTCAGACAGTGTTTGTTGGGCTGTGCGCTGTTCTAAAAAACATGGTTCTTCATGGGTCTTTGGTAAAAACAGGGGTTCTATATAGAACCATGAGCACTCAAAGAACCATTTGCATGCCTAAAAGGTTGTTCTTCAGACCAGTGGAGAGTTTGTGGTATATGGTTCCATATAGAACCTTTTTGAACGGGGTGCTGTATAGCACCAAAAGGGTTTGATGGAGAATGTGTTGTATATGGCTCTATATAGAAGCTTTTTGAAAAATGGTTCTGTAAAGCACCAAAATAGTTCTTCAGTTGTTATAATGTCAAGCCTCACACGTACAAAATGATAATTTTTGGGGTTTTTTTGTATTATTATTGAAGGCAATGATCCTATATAGAACCATGAATACAGAAAAAAAGTTCTATATAGAATTGTGAACAACCAGCTATTTTACAGCTGTGACCTGCTGCACCATTTAAGGTGGGACAGGACAACCTGAACAAGAAGCTGGTGAATAAGCAGCCTCATAGAGACTTCAGTCTCGTAGTTTTCATGCTGGTAGGTTTTTAATAAGGAATAATAATTCTACCTGGATAATATCCTAGATGGAGTTATATGCTCAGAGATGCTGATAAGCCCTATAGTAGGTCATTTCTAGAAGGATTGTTGTTCCAGACGGTGCTGTAGCACCACCAAATTCGAGCTGCTGCCTCAGCGTAAAACCGTGAAGCGTGAAAGTGACTCTCTACAGCCAGTGTGCGGTTCTGGGCTACTGTAGAAACATTGCTGCTGTACATGGCAGTACTGGTTGGAGAAAGACCTGCGCCTATGTAGATATGAAGGTCTCGTTCTTAGCTAACCAAAACGCAATGATTTGCTGTTACAGGTAAACAGTTTCCATTGAATGTGTATTATATTCATTTTCTGCTAACAGATCCCTCTAAACCTTACACACTGTTCATTAAATCTGTCTACAAAAAGATTTAGTCCTGAAATGCATGAAATGCAGTCACTCAGCCATGCCTTTCTAACATTGTGGTATGCAGTAAACGTATATATGTTCTTGGTGTTTTCTTTAAAAATACTGTTTTAATACTTTTCACACAGACGGATTTGAAGAGAACTCCTCAAGTGCCCATCAAGAAACTTGAGGCCAGGCTCCTACCAGGTAAGCTCTGTCAATAATTTATTGGCATTATAAATGTATTGTTACTGTATTAATTGTATGTCTTGGATGGACGTGGGACGTGAGAGTTGAGCCTTTCTAAGTTAGGGATTTTGAAGAGCCATATTTAATCCCAGTAGCAAAATTTGTATGAAATAGATAAATAGAAAACATTGATACAGTGTAGTGTCGTAATATTTTGCATGGCCAAGAAGAGCACAATATACAGAGAATAAACAAGTATCTTAAGGTCACACAGCTAACGACAGTATTAGAAAGCCTCTGCATATGGTGATGTGTTTTTATACTGTGACAGTCTTCCTAAGATCATATTTTAAAAATCGTGATATCGCCTCGCTTACAGTATCACAATATATCGAATTGTAATCCCTGTATCAAGATAGGCATAGTATCACAAGGTTCTTCTTAATACACAGCCATACAATCGGTCAGTGCGTCTTTAAACATAATGATAAACCTTACTGCTCTAATAGGTGAGGAAAACCGACTGAAACCTTAGGAGATAAAAGAAATGTCAAAGTTTTCCATTGGGAGATAGAAAGTTGAAAAAAGGTGATAAATCACAATATGCTATCACAGTAGATTATTGCAATATTTAGCTTATTGTTAAATGTTTAAAGTAATAATTTTGTATAGAAATAATATTGTAATATTGTGATAACGTCGTATATTGATTCCCTTCACTGCCTCACACATCCCATAATGCTCTGTGTCAGGACTGAAGATAAGAACTGACACTGTGGTGAACGCTGCCTTCTAAGGCACAGACTTCTTAGACAGCACAGGCAGCAATGCATCAAGGCATCTGCCTCCCCCTTCAGACACAGCCTATGTCTATGATGTTCCAGTGTAACCTCTGTGTGTGTTTCCCTGCCTGCCTGCCTGCCTGTCTGTGGTCATAATCTAGTCTCTGTCTGTCTGTCTGTCTGTCTGTGAAGTCACAATATGGTGTCTGTCTGCCTGTTTGTCTGCCCATATCCGTGCCTGTCTCTGTGCCAGTCTGCCTGCCCATCTATAAAGTTGCAAACATGTCTCTGACTAAATGTATCTATCCATAATATATCTAATTGTAATCCCTTTATCTTGATATGCATAGTATCACAAGGTTCTTCTTAATACACAGCCATACAATCAATCAGTGCATCTTTAAACATAATGATAAATCTTACTGGTGTAATTGGTGAGGAAAACCTACTGAAACCTTAGGAGATAAAAGAGATAGCAAAGTTTTCCATTGGGAGATAGAAAGTTGAAAAAATGTGATAAATCACAATACGCTATCACAGTAGATTATTGCAATATTTAGCTTATTGTTGAATGTTTAAAGTAATAATTTTGCGTAGAAATAATATTGTAATATTGTGATAACATCCTATGCTGATTCCCATCCTAAGTAAAAAGACATAGTAGTAGACAGGTAGATGTACCGTATTGTTCTTAAGGGGATATTTGGGTGCTACAGTACCAAACAAACAGGGACGAATAAAGAAACATATCTCCAATGTGTACATACATATACGGACAGTATGTGTACTTGGTATTGTACGTGCTGTATCTGCATATCGCTGAATGGAAATCAGCTGTTTGCCAAGAGCATAGCTTGAATTCCACTTTGTATTCTTGTATGCGCATTCATTCCACCTCTTCAGATTCCCAGACAGTAATGCAGTGTTTGGGGTGGTGTGTCACTCTCCATGGCAATGCAGTTTCTTGGCCTTTCTGCCTTCTCTGTTTTTTTCACCCCTGCGGTCAACTGTGCATAATTTGTTTGACAATGGGGTTTCTGCAAATGTGGGCCCGACTTGTTCAGTGCTCTTTGCAGGCATGAAGCCAAAGCCTGCCCCACCCTGTGCTGCTGCTCTCTCTGTGGACTATATGTTTGTAGGAGAAAGAGCTGTCAGGCTTACTTAAATGATTAATGGAATAAGATATTCACAAACCTGCTTCCTGGCTGCTTCCTGTGCACGGAACAACGTCTTATCCGGCCCATTTCCTACACTTGTGCAGCCTCTGAATTTTTAATGCATGGTCTCAGACAGAGAGCCTGTGATCTGACCTGGTTTGTTATGTTTGGGGTTGGCTTTGGGTCGAAGTGTTTACAGAAAGCCTGGGATGCGCAGCCTGTCGGTGGATGGAGTTTCGGTGCTGTGCTTTTTGTGCTGAGAGACGGTGCAGAGAGCAGGTGTGGGCAGGGATGCCCTCCGGATACCTGACTCCTTAACAGGAACTGGTTTTTAATCCTGCATTAGTAACTAAACACAGTATTGAGAAGATCAGACTTAAGTGGCTGAATTAGGAATTTATAAAAAGTGACAATCTAGTGTGTGTCTGCCGGTCCGTCTGCCTGTGTCTTCCTGTCTCCTGTCTGTCTGCGTGTCTCTTCCTGTCTGCCTATCTGTCTGTCTGTCTGTCTGCCTGCCTGCCTGTCTGTAAAGTCACAATCTAGCCTCTAATTTTCTGTCTGTCTGTCTGTCTGTCTGTCTGTTTCTGTGAAGTCACAATCCAGTCTCTGTCTGGGTGTCTGTCTGTCTCTCTGTGAAGTCACAGTCTAGCTTCTGCCTACCTGTCTATCTGCCAGCCTGCTTGTCTGCCAGCCCTTCTGCCTCTTTTTCTATGATGTCACAATATAGAAACAGTCTAGCCTGTGCCTTTCTGTCTCCCTTTCTGTCTGCCTTTCTGTCTGTCTGTCAAATTCTGATCTAGCATCTGCCTGCTTCTCTCTCAGTCTGCCTCTTTGTCTGCGATGTCGCAGTCTAGATGCTACCTGTCTGTCTGTGGTCATAATCTGGCCTGTCTGTCTGTCTGTGAAGTCACAGTCTAGCCTCTGTTTGTCTGTCTGTCTTGTCTGTATGTGGAATCACAGAGTTATGTCCGTATAAGACAGTGCCTGCTAAAGTTTCTCTGTACAGCTGTAGGTCTATCATTCACTGTCTCACATATCCCATAATGCTCTGTGTCAGCACTGAAAAGATAAGAACTGACACAGCAGTGAACACTGTGTTCTAAGGCACAGACTTCTTAGACAGCACAGGCATCAAAGCATCAAGGCATCTGCCTCCCACTTCAGACGCAGCCTATGTCTATGATGTTACAGTGTAACCTCTGTGTGTCTGTTTCCCTGCCTGCCTGTCTGTGGTCATAATCTAGTCTCTGTCTGTCTGTCTGTCTGTCTGTCTGTCTGTCTGTCTGTGAAGTCACAATATGGTGTCTGTCTTCCTGTTTGTCTGCCCATATCTGTGCCTGTCTCTGTGCCCGTCTGCCTGCCCATCTATGAAGTTGCAAACATGCGTCTGACTAAATGTATCTATACATATCTCTCTCTCACACGCACTCTCTCTCTTTCTCACGCACTCTCTCTCTTTCTCTCATGCACTCTCTCTCTTTCTCTCATGCACTCTCTCTCTTTCTCTCACGCGCTCTCTCTCTTTACTTACACACCCGAGTGGCTATATGTGACAAAACTAAAGTCACTAAAGTTTAGTTACATTTTAGTTCAGGAACTGATAAGAGTGTCAATAAAGAATCCAGAATCCAAAACCAGGAATCACAGTAGCATTACTGTTCAATTCTACATGTCCATTACTGGTGTAAGTGACAGAGGTGCTGAAATACCCCTCAGATAAGCAGTGCATGCATCTGTGACCAGCTGTCGGCTTAACATGCTGGCAGACCAACCTCTGTCAACACCGTGATCTGTAATGGTAGCCTCACTGTATTCCACTCAGTCTGTTATAATTCTGGCCTGAGTGGTGGGTTGATGTTTAGGTAAGAGGTGCTGGTCTGGTAAATGAGATGGTTTTTGCTCAGTCATGCTACGTTTGAATCTCAAACTTAAAAGGGTTAATAAATACACACCTTGGTGGGCTTCATTGCAGGTCCCAAAGGCTTGGAGCATGCTTATTTTGTTAGCTAGTTCAGCCAAGTCATTCTTTTTAGGAGTCCTTAAGCAGGTGTCAAGTTCTAACTTTAAATCTTGCATGAATATGAGCCACTGAGCAATAAAACCCTCTTTGGGAATTTCCCCTGTTGGGTTTTCTGTTTCGTCTCACCTTTTCCTGGCACGCATTTGAAATAATATCTGAATAAATTCAGTGTGTGATGCTGTGGAAGTTAACAAATCAGTTTAAATGGAACCAGACAGCGTCAGTTTTCCTAGAAGTGTCGGCGTAGTGCAGGAACAGGCAGGTGGTGGTGCCTTTGAACGAGTAGAGCTTGTGTCAGACTGTGTCGGAGGCAACTGGGCTGTTAGGCGTTCACTCCTTATAATTAAAGCTGCACGACTTGGACCTTCCCTGTTTCCAAAATAGACACACCGTGCATATTTTCGTTCATGTGGCCAAAAGCATAAACACAAAAATCCCCTTTAAATCTTTCTGTGCCCCACACTTCCATTGACTGCAGTGGTAACCCAGCTGTGACTCTTGCAGTTCTACTATTATTTCTGCCTTGGTGTGTCATATAGTGTTTAAAGTACACAAGCTGTTGACACGATTTGGTGCAAGATGCTATTACTGGTGTGAGGGCGAGGTAGTACTTAGAACACGCTAAGTTTGGATGGGCCTATGTGTTGGTTATAGTGTAGAGAACTCTGTGTAATTAAACATTTAGTTGTGACATTAGGATCTGTTTCTCTACTTACAGGGGATTTTTTAGCATTGTTTAAAATTTCTGTAGATTTAAAAGTGAGATTGAACACAGTCATTCAGACTGACTGGATGTACAAGCTGCTCACCGTGAAGAAAATTATAGACTCTTTATGTTTCATTATTCATTTTCATTGAGTTTGTTTACCAGTGTACCTGCTTTATTGATAAACCTGGAGAAAATCAGGGCATCAGGCAGTGTTTTCATAACCATTTCATGAAATTAAGCTCTGTGAATAGCTTTTAGAGACAGAACATTCACGTGAAACCTCTCTGTATGACTTTGCTTATATATGCTGATTTAATAATACAGATTTAATTATAAAATGATTTAATTATGCAAAAGTCTTGAAAAAAGTCTTGTGGAATTCCCTGTAAATAGTTGGAAGCCTGGTCCTTTTTTTCTAGAAAATATTATCCTAATCATAAATTCCGTTAGCAAAAGGATTTAGAGAGAATGGTACTTGTTAATATGTGGAAAATGTTGAAATAAATGTAAAAGATTAAAGATAAAGTTACAGCTGTTTTCTTTGAATTAACGACTGGCATTCACATCACCTTGCCTCAAAGCAGAACAAACTGCTCTGGTTTCCACAGGTCTACTGAAGCTAAAAGATGGTTTCAGAATGAAAAACTGAATACGAAATGAAAAATATAATTATTAAAGGAATGCTGTTATGTTATTCAGAGTTTTCTCTTTCCTTCAGTTAGTTGTATAACTTTTTGTGCATGTAAACAGCCTGCAAAGTTATGAAGCCCAAAGTACACGCCAGAGAGAGAAATTCTCTCGCACAGAAACAGCCCTTTTCTTTGTTAGAAGGTGACATCGTTGCGATACACAGTTCTTATTGCCAGCCTACCAACAAGCTTGGTGCACCTTCACTTAGCAAACAGAGGGCTAAAGCAGTAAAAACATAGTCACATAGTGTGGGGGCAGAACTTGTATCAGGATGCAGCTGTGGTGGTTGACCAGTCAGAAGAGCGTGGGCGAGCTGACCACTCAGAGCACACTAGGTTTATCGGGAGGTGGGGCATAAAGACACAGGAGCTCTGATGGAGTGTTTCAGGAATACTGGAATTTATCCTGAATTTGTTGTATGTGCCTGTTTAATAGGTCAGATTAGGTGTGTGTGTGTGTGTGTGTGCGTGTGTATATTACATATATTATGTAATATTCTTATTCATGAAAACATTGGCATTTATGTTGTCTGCATTATATACTCGCTGACAGTCGCATGCAACAGTTTATACATCCCTGGTCAATAAAGATATTAATTCTCTAAGTGAAAATAAGTTAACACATCCTCCACAGGGAACACATTATTAAACAGAGTTTACACAAGCAGGAAACAAGGCATGATAACCGAACAAGCAGTCAGGCTTTCAACCCTAATCAGGCTCTGAGAGGGAGTCGTGCAGCTCATTGTATTTGCCTAAGCTGACATTGATGTGACTCCTTATGTACTGTCCTTTAACACATGGCCTTAAAGGGGAATTCCACCAATGTTAACAGTACCTGCATAATAACCTGGCTAAGATGTGAAGAAAGTCAAAGTGGTTTGGTGTGAAATGCCGCCTCATAGAGGAACTTAGTGAGTCAGTGTTCTTCACAGTGGTGGTGATGGGAACCAAACATCTAAAACATCATTTCTAAAAGCTCCCTCACAGAACGGTATTACATGAAGTTAATGTGAACACACTAGCCAATGTCTGAGACATGTCTGAGACACAATAAAAATAGAAAAGAAAACTTGCATTCTTACATTCAGGCTGTCAGGTTTTCCAGTGAGAGTCTCAAGGTTATTAACAATGAGTGTCTAACCAGAAACCCACATGAAGGATCGTTCTAGACTGTGATCATCATGTACAGACTGGTCATAAAAACTAGGCTGGAGAGTACCGTTAAAAGCTTACAGGTCTTTCAGAAGGAACAGTGAGTTATCTCTAAGTTTCTGATCATGTTCAGATGCACATTATTAAGAACGTTCAGTTCACATAACCAAACTGTGAGAGTGAAGAAACTTTACACCTTCCGATGAGGCTGCAGATATAGAGAATACATTACATCAGCTGCAGTCTAATCTGATTTGGGGCAGCGTTTTTTTATGATTAAAAACATAAAAGCTTCGTGGGAAAGTTTGTCTAAAGCCCCATGTGTTGCAAGCACAAATTGTGATACTCTAGTGCTGAATTACATGCATACTACATACCATTATTCTACTTATCAAAAATTAACTTCTTATTCTCAATTAGTGGAAAACAGGAAAAAACATAAACAAAAGGTTGTTTCACTCAGTTGTTCTCACACTGCCACTGTCCAGTTTAGTGTTTTCAAGCTTCAGCCCACCTGATCCAACTTATCAGCTCATCATCAAGCCTTTCCTGAGGTGAACAGAATATGTGAGAGCAGTAAAAGCTCTGAAACATGTAGGACTGTGTTGCTGTTTTCCCTGTTTTGAGTGAGAATGATTGGATGAGCTCCTGCTCTGTTTTGCTGGTTTACTTCATTCTCGCATAACATTGAACATCAGTCATGCCCACTGACAGTTCGGTTTCTTGGAAAGGGTATGAAAAGTGCCGACATCCCATTCACAGCCTGGAAAGTTACATAGTCCACTGTTTTCATTGCTGTTGCTCTGTTGTCGTTGTATGTAAATTTTGGGCGGTGTAAATCAAGTCAGGATTGTGACATTAGGATTTTGGAAATGGTCCATTTTACTATCGTATGTTGAAAATGCAGGATTTGTATTTGAGGGAGGAACATCAGTGTTTGAGCTTCACGGTATGGCAGTTCTATGAGACCAAACTCTCCTTATTTAACTATTGCAATGTAAATGCAGTTTTCCATTCTTTGCCACCTTTAATTATGCTGCTTCTTATTGCTTTAAATTACTTTTTAGAAGTTCCACTCCTAAGCTTATTATTCTGTAACTTCATGGAATACAGTCCGTACTGGCAAAGTTATTCTAAGGTAATAGAACTGTATAGTAAAAGTTTGGACTTGCCTATCGGTCTTGGCCATTTAAGGGGTTAAAGTGAGCCTGACCTGGACCTGGGCTGCTGTTACTAGCAGGCTACTTGAAGTATGGACAGTTGGTTTTGCAGCATGTGTGCCAAGTGCTTTGACACCAATAGCATATAATGGTAAAATGGTGACCCTTATAACCATAGTCGAAATAATATGTTTTTTTTTTTTTAAATAAATAATTGAATAAGCGTAATGGGTCTAGTGGGCCTTTTTGCATCTTTATGATTGCATTTTAATGATGAATATACGTTTGCAATACTGCACGGTAGAAAGCAATACAGCTGTAAGCTGGTTATGTTTAAAGCTGAAGTGAATTCTCACATGAATTCAGTATTTAGTGTTTTAAATGTTAATGCTAACATATTGCTGTTACAATGTGACAACAATGTAAGAGAGGTTTTGTTTTTCGTTGTGACACATATTCTGCAGGTCAACTTTGAATCTGAAGAATCAATGTTGTGCATTGCATTTCATGTTTTTCCACAGTGGTTACATTTCTGTTCAGCACAAATTCCTTTCTTACCTTACTGCGGTATGTTGGGTGGATGTTTGTAATAATCTAGTTTATAATGATGGAATGTGATGCTTTCTTAAAGAGATTGCTTTGCTTATCTGTTTGCTGTGGTGCTGGAACATGGCAGTTGCCACACTTAATATCAGCTAGTGAATAATAAATTAACATTTCTTGCTGCAAACACATGTTTGATCAGCTCGGTAGGTCTGAAATAGTATCCCAGTCAAGAGTTACAATACTGCAGAGGATGATCATATGCAGCATTGGAAGTAATCATTTTCTAAAGGTGTGAAACATTAAGAATTGTCAGTATAAAGCTCATCTTTTCTTGAGTTACAAAAATGTTTTTTGTATTTTTAATGAAAAATGCTATGATTTTATGTCTGTCCTGCTGTTCGAAACTGTGTTAGCTGGTCATACACTGGCTAGCATTTCTAAATTCCCTACTGAAACATTCAGTAAAGTTTGGGTTGTGTTATGATTGTTTTAGTAGACATAATTAAGGTATATGGGCAAAGCCTCAAGCCCAAGTCAGTTAAAAGGCTGGAAAAGGTTTCAATGGAATGATCCATATATCGGTTTTGTTTATTTAGGGTCAGTCTCTCCATGCACACTGGTGCCTGCTTTATGTTACATGTTACGATGGGGGGAAATAGAGCCTACAATGTAGCACATGTTCACAATAAAGAGAAGACTGCAGAGCTGAATCTGTGTCCCTCTCAGAGAAATGTGAGTGGCTGTGGTGTTTCAGCAGTAAGTCGAGATTCAATCCTTCTTAGTTAAAACCT
The DNA here is from genome assembly GCA_034552555.1 of Semaprochilodus insignis. Classification (NCBI taxonomy): domain Eukaryota; kingdom Metazoa; phylum Chordata; class Actinopteri; order Characiformes; family Prochilodontidae; genus Semaprochilodus; species Semaprochilodus insignis. The sequence goes on from CM067498.1 coordinate 12,718,772, forward strand.
GTTGGTATAACCGGCCTCCAAGGACTTACACTGACTAAATAGTTTCAGCAGTATTAGAATCTCAGACAGACTTGCTGAGGTTACCCTGCGCCTGTGGTGGAAATCCAGTAATGTGACCTCTGTCAGCAGCTGTCCAAGCTCCAGCCTAGTACAGACTGCTACACCAAGGTGTTCCCCCACCCCACCACCCACTATTTTTCTTTCTCACAGGAAGTTAAACACAGGAAACCAGCCAAGTTGTGGTTCAACCAGTCACATGATTATTTGTTCGCAGGTTTGATGTGTTGTTTTGTTAGCAGGCTCACTGGCTTTTATGTGGCAGTACACCCACACCGCATGTAGGAGATCAGACCATTGCTTTAGACTCTTAAGCCCTGACGCATTACTTGAAGCTTGTTTGTGTGTGCCTAGTTAGGTACGGAAGGCTGTTGTCAGTATTAGTCTGTATCAATGTTTTGACAGTGTCACAACACTGTACACCTCCAGGAGGACCTTAGGGCTTACAGCAAGGTTTGGGACAGGGCCAGTACATTCCTCAGATAATCTGAATATGCTAGCGAGCGCATGGTCAGCTGCTTTAAGTGCTGTATGAAGTGTCAGTCTTGTTGTCCCCAGCAGGCTCTGATTACCACCAAGATGTCCAACTAAGTTGTTTATTATCAGTTGTGTGTTCTGGTGTTTTGTTCTTGCGATAACCAAGAAGTCTGACCAAACACAGTTTAAAGGAATACTATAAATTCTATATCTAGTCGTTCTATATAGTCGTCAAATTAGTGGCAACAAAAAGGAAGTGTGGGATTGCAGTGCTATTGGGAAGGAAGATAAAGGTTACCAGGAGCAATAAATGTTGAAATTCAGGCTAATATGGAAAATATTTACTGAGCTACACATACAGAAGTAGTGTCTCTCAGTATGGTGTCGAGCCGCCATGTTTGCTAACGCCATGTTTGCTAGAGCATGTGACAGAGTTAGCAGATACAGTTTAGGTTGAAAAGCATTACAGCAAATTACAGACTGTTGCTTTTGCTGGATGCAAAATAGAGCAACTGCAAATTCTTGTAAAAGGAAATGCTGAGTATCTGCAAATATATAGATGACTAGCTTCTGAATTTCTGAAAGAAGACTCTTTCATAGCCTTTGAAGACAGCAATCTTGTGGAAGTCACTGTAGTTTTTCAATCCAGCAGTTTAATCTTGCTCTGAAAGACTTATTGTTGCCATGATCTGCCAAGTGTGTTTCCCCCTGGATGAAACAACCTGTGCATAGGGATGTGTGAGCTGAACAAATTCTCATAGCCAGCTTAGTCTACAATAAAGATCTATAGACAGTGGTCTATAGGCAAAATGCCTGAGACTAAAATGAATGGATAGGAATGTACTTGTGACCGAAGTCATTGTATATGGTTTGTCGTTTATCAAAAAAGTAGGGATGCAAAATAATACTGAAATCATATTTTGCTTAATAATAATTAGATTTGACTGATATTTCAAGCTGCTATTTGATCACATGTCTATTGTATTATTGGATGAGCAGAACTGTCAGGCAGTGCTGAGTTACTGTGCAAAGAAGTGTACATTTTTTTGACAAAGAAGTCAAGCATTTATAACGTTACAGAAACTGATGTTATGTTTATCTCTATTAATAATCCAGGTGGATTCACAGTTTCTACAGTTTGTATCAGTATGAGTGTTTTGCATGCACACACAATTTTGTATATCTGTGTCACTCTTCAATTCATTGTGTAGAAATCAGTTTCAGGGTGAAATTAGCACTGCATCGAAAGTTTGCTGCTGTTGTGGGTGAGAGTACATGCTGTGTTCAGATTGCACTGTAATGCCTCTGGCTCACTGCTGCCAGCTCTACTGCCGCATCAGCAGCAGGCAGCTGCTAATTGATGGAGCAGAGAAGCCAAGCTGCTGATTAGCCTCTGTGGTGGGCTGTAGACCTACACACACACACACACACACACACACACACACACACACACACACATGTGAACACACTCTCAGAGTGAAGAGAGAGGGTGGAGAATGAGAGTTATTAGCAAGCAAACCCACATGTGGTGTCAGCTGAAGAGGAAACTGTGCATGTGCGTGTTCCGGTTTCTGTGGGACCGGAAGAATACACAGAGACCAAAAGGTCTCTTTGAAGTCACGTGGAATTGATGGTAGATGCCCACTAAACAAAAACCTTGTTTTTTTTTTTTGGTGGCAACTTAATGACCTTCAGTTTCCATTACTTTGTTTCACTAAACATTGCAGTCAAAACCTGCAGACTTCTGCTATCAGGTCAGTGGGAATTTGTCATTATGTACAATGCTGACAATGATATATCAAGCTGTATAGCTTAACCATTTCCAGATCTCTCCTTAAAGAAGCCAGTTATTTACAGTTACCATCCAATACCTAGTTTGTCTAACCGATGCTTCTTTAAAATAAGCCAGTGCTGCTGATCGAATTGAGCAAATCAACGTGATGGTTGGGGAGCAGCAAGAAGAAAGCGGAAGAGCCGATAAATGCCGATAAAACTTGTGTAAAGTGAAGAAAATGAAGCATTCACCCTCACTTCTCACTCTCTGCATCAGTTTACTGCCTCTTCACAGACTGGCTGTTTTCAAGCTTAGAGATACAAGCTGATAAAGGCTTGGTTAGTAACTTTAGCTGAGGTAAGAGACCATTCGCATTCGTCTGTTTATCTAAAGACTATCTGCCTTTCGCTCTGTACATTTCAAGCCACATGGGATCTGCTGTGGCTTTTGGTGTTTCAGTATGGCTGTAGTTAAATGTAGTAATGGTACATGGTCATGAAGCCATAGCATAATTATAATAGTATAATGAGACATGACGCGCCACTGTGCATTAATGTGCTTTGTTGGTGCAGGCAGGTTGATCCCCTGACCAAGGACTCTCGCACAGGGCTGCAGCAATCCTCAACTGGCAAAATATGGCTCATATGTTTTGTACATCACTGATCAATAAAAATATAGATTAAAATTGATCTTTTCAGTGACTCCGCAATGATTAGTTGGTAGATCCATTGATCATTGCTGTACTTCTCTTTTACAGTAGTGTGATGTATAATTTAGTCCATATTTTGTTGTGTAGTGTGACGTTTAAAGCCCTTCTTGTTTTTAAAGGCCTAAAGGCTTCCTTCTTCTTTAAACATGTATATACATGCAGTACATACATGCAGTACATATATACGTGCAATACATACATGCATACAGTACATACATACATACCTGGTGCGCTATAGCCTTTCATAAGCAGCCCCAGTTGGAGGAGCTAGCGGAGTCAAGCAGGGATGGGCTTGATGGGCCTCTGCTGCTGACACACACTTCTCTTCTTACTAATGATGCTCTTTCTTTGTTTTTCTGTTTATGGTTTCCCCCTGGATTCCCCAAGACAGAAATACAAGCTTGTCTTCCTCATTTCGCTTTCAGATGCAGCCGTCCTGAAAAGGAATGAGAAGCAAGAGTTGTGTATCCTTGAAAATGTGAGACAGACGCTGCTCCATTTCACTGCATGTGTGAATAGTAGTTCAGCAGAGGGACACATGTCGAGAAATATTAGGCTCAATTTTAATCTCTGCTGTAATGTTTGCTTAGTTCAGTTAGACCTTCGAGTAAGTCTGCCTAGTAAAAGCACAGGAAGCAGAAGCATCATAAAAAACATGGGAAGAAATTCCTGCACATGTCTTTGATGAACTCTGCTCTTTTCATGTTTGTGCAAAACTGAAGAAATGGTTCTTTTTAGCAGATGGTACATTTGTGCCCAGGGCAGTGTTGGGTTAGGTTTTATAGACATGAAGCACATTTTAATCTAGGCTTAGGCCAGAGATGTTCTTGCTTTCACAAGTCACCAGCGTACAAGTTTGTGTTGAATCTTGAGTCATTGAGGTGGTACTATGAGTTGAGTGTGAAGTTGTTGGGTCCGAGTTGAGTCTTGACTTTCTGATAGTTGAGTCTTGAGTCACTGTCAAGTCTAGTCTCTGTGAAGTCTCTGTGTTCCATGTCTGAGTCTAGTGCATGGGGTGCAAGCATAAGTTGCATGTTGAATCTCTGGATTACGAAACTGGGTTGAGTCTTGAGACTCTGAGGTGCGAGTCTGAGCCCCCTAGGTGTGTGTCCAAGTCTCGAGTCTCTGGAATGTGAATCTCTGGGGTGTGAGTCTTTAGGATGCTTTTTAATGGAGGGTTTTACTTTTTATAACAACGTTGAAAGACATTTTGCAACTGTGTGAGTTGGCTCATGGTTGCCATGGCAACATGTTCAAACATACAATTTTAAGATGGCTTTGTGTAGTCCAGCGCTAACTAATCCTTATTTTGTGTTCAAGGGTTTTTCACTTTCCCTGAAGTGGTTGCAGCTTGCGTAAGGTAAAGGGAGGCTTAAGTAGGAACTCAAGGTCAAGATGTTTTTGCAAACAGCCGGTGGCCTTTAAAGTTGAAGTGACTGGTGGAATTCTTGAAAATAAGTAACTTCTTTTTTATTGGATAGTATTTACCCATATAAACAGCAAAATACTTCCCCCACCCCCTCCCCCCTTCTCAGGAGAAAGAGGGGGGGGGGTTCCCTGGCATGCCAGGACTAAGTGTGTTTGGTGTAAACTATCTCCCATGATCCAAAGTGCTGGATCAGATTCAACCTAGTGACTCATTGGCTCCCATTGTGTTAAAATACCTCCGTGGTTCAGAGCCATGGGCAGCAGAGAAAGACAGACAGAGAGAGCGAGAGATGATAATTAGAAACTGCTGTTGGGTAAGGGATGTCCTGTTTAGTGTGTAGATAGTGAGGTGCTCCCTGCTTCATGGAAATGAACATGAAGGAGCCTCCTGTCTTGATTTATGGGTGCATAAGAATGTTTTGCAGCTTGTGCATGCAAAATCAGTCTTATTTACTGGTCTATAGGGCTGCTTGGTATAGAAAACTGACATTTTATTATTATGTGTTGCAATACGTGATTATACAGCAGCTCTGTTTGGAATGATCATTCTAAAATGATTGAGGTCATTCTGCATTTGAAAATGTATAATAAAGTTCAAAAATGACTTTTTACTCTGACGATTCTTTTTTGAGTTTGACCTATTCTAAGCAATGGCTTTTGCACCAAACAAAAAAGCAGGTGTGTGTGATGACAGCTCATCTGGAGTGATTTTAGAAGGAAATTAGGTTGTTTAATACACAACTTTAGGATAATCCTAACAATTCATATAAATAAGTACGTAGTAGTGTAAATACAAAAAAGACAGAGGCACAAAACAATATGTAATATAGACAGTAAGTATAGACAGTAGATAAACAGATGTGCAAGTTGTGCAAGAGCAGTAACCTTACACAAGAATTGAGGTGCAAACAGCAGTTGGCATATGCGGTCGAGCGAACTTTTGCTTCAGTCTTCTGTTTCTGTCGTTTCATGTAATGACCAGCAGCATAGTTCACTATAACTTATGTAACTAGATATTTATCTAAATTGCAAAATGCTGCTTTTAATTGTGTTATTCACAATTCAAAAATCCCAGACACTGCTGACACAAACGTTCTCTTTTATTTTTTTTTTTTACTGTGTCAATGTTGATATAACTTGTCAGATAAAATATGGCAGTTATGGTGGTGAATAATGAGGAGACCGAGCTGAACATGTGGCTGTAGAATCTGATTTTTCTTCACGAGCATGCACATGCCACAGGTATATGGAGGCTACAGATTGCACTCACAGCTTTGGTTGTTGTGATAATAACAGCTTACCTTTAATTTTCCTTCACAGTAAACAAAACAGGACCTAAAGGCCAATGAGTCTTGTAGTCATAATTTAATTTCATATAAATAAGGAACCGGGTAAAGTTTTTTTGAAATGGAAACAGAAACTGAGGAATGACACTGGTACAGTATGTAGCACCTTCTTTACTAGAGATCTAGATATCTTCTTCTGTTGTGGTATAGGATCAGTCATGGAAAATATGTTTTCCTTTTGTATCAAGCAGCAAAAAAGTAGCATGAAGTGTTTGATTGAATTTGCCTTACTCGACATCGCACTGTGATATTAATCATATCATCGTAATATGTGTTTCTAAAAAAATCTTGGCCAGGACAACAGAACATACCAAACTTCTTTAGATACATCATGACTATGTAGATACATGACTATGTAGAAATATAACGTGGCCTGACATTCCAGCAATGTGGTGGCACAGTAATGAAATTTATTTAGTATATATTATTTAGTATATGGCATGAAAACTTATCATATAGACAGCATATTGTTTTCTGAGGTTGAATAAACTTGAGAATGTTAGGCTCTGAACTTACTACACATCCAGAGTCATACTAATATTGCATATTTTAGTCTTATTGTATTATCACTATAATATCCAAAAACTTTTATCAAACATTTTATGCTCAAATGATTTGGACAAAATACATTTATTGTGATTATATTTGTGCAAATTGCAGTTTGCTGTCTGCTTTGCATGTAATAAAGACTCAGTGATGAACTGTTAATGTGGAATTTGCCTGCATGTTTTGACCAAATGAATGTACCTTTGCTGGATTACATTAATGATTTGATTTGTCGAAACTCATTGAAACGCGTCAGAGGATTCATTTGCATATTGTAACCTTTTGCAAAAAAACAATAACAAAATAAAATAACAAACAAATTACGTATAACTAATGACATTTTGGAGCCCTAATGGTCATTGGTTAATGATGAAGAGTTGTCACTGATGTAGGACCAACATGCAACTTTCACAAAACTTTCACGAAGGCACCTAACACCTTTTTCAAAGACTTTCTGTTATTCTGTTGGACTGTTTTACTGTGATGTTGCAAAATAGTTAGAAGGTTTTAGGTCTTATGATCGAAAAGCACTGCATGTTCCCCCACGCCATTCATCTCAGTGTTTATATATGGTACAATAACTGTGCCAAAATGTGGCCGAATCTAGAGATAAATAGAAAGTAGAGCTGAAGTAGAGCTTATGAATTTTTGTAATGGGATTGATACAGGTGCACTTTTTGTCCTCACATTTTCATTTCTAGAACATTTTAACATTAAATTTGGGTTTTTTTTGGGACTTTTTTTGCCCCAGATCCTCAGAAATAGTCCTCTGAAATTGTCCGAAACAGGAGAATTGGTGAATATGGGTGTACTGTAGGAGCGGGAAATGTTGATTGGCAGATTCCAGTGTGATCTGTCTGTGTGTGAGGGTATTTCCATTGCACTGTGACTGCAGTAGAGCCCTGGCTCAGAGGAGGAACAGCAGGATCATTAACTCTGCCCTCCAGCCCCAGACCAGGAATGCGCATATCACCTGTCAGCAGGAGTAAGCGGATCATGCGCACTCCGCCTAGGAAACTTGAAGAAGGCTCAGGTCATGAAGGACAAACTCTGCGTTCTCTACCTGACCTGTTTCTGAAGGCTCCTAGTGTCCTTTTTCCACTGTCTTGGGTTTATTTCCAGAATGGCTGAGGACACTCAGCAGTTTTAGTCAGCAGAGTACATAACAGTCCAGTGTTTATTCAAGATACAGAGCTTACATGATATTTACCTAGACGAGGGTTGTCATAAAACCAGACTTTAATCCTGCTAAGTGTTGTACCAGCATCCACCTGTGGCGAGAGATAATAGGGCCCATATACTACGATAGAAGGCCAGTGTGTAGTGTTTGTGTGGTTTTATATGACAAAGATTTCATATACCAAGAATTTTGTGAGGGAGCTTTTAAAAGGCATCAAACTCCTCAGACGTCTGGTTCCTAGCATCACCACTGCAAACAATGGCTCAATAGATTTCTCTTGAACGTACCATTCGCACCGAAGCACTCACGATGACTTGTTTACACCATTTATTATTCAGAAAATTTGAAATAATGTTGGAATTCCCCTTTTAAAGTTATATGTGATTGAAGGAAGAAAGGCACTTGGACTGCGCAACTGCTCTTGTAAAGTATCTGTCCCCTCCAGGCTTTTTCATGGTCACGCAGCAGCCATAAAAGACTTCCTCATGCTGCTCTTCCTGAAGCGTTTACAGTTGACTCTCTCATTTCCTCACGTTGTTAAGCTCCTGGATGTTCCTCTCACTCTCTGTTTCCCTGTTTCTGCTCCTCAGGGGAGATTGTGGTGAACGAGGCGAACTTTGTGCGGAAGTGCATTGGGGCAGACAGTAGTCAGGATGACCTGTGGGGGAAGCTCATCTGCACCAACTTCAAAGTGTCTTTCGTTACCCATGATTCCCTGCCACAACAGGTAAGCTGAGTTGACTGATACCCATGTGAAGGTATTCTATGATATGTGCCATGTGTATATCTATTATATATACCAAATCGAATCTCTGCTGTTATTTGTGCTTGTGGAGGTATTACATTGGGTAATTGTATGAGAAGCCCCTGAAAATCCTATTGTTGCTGTTCTTATCAGTCAGGCCCTAGTTCTCAGTCCTAGTAAAGGTTTGGTGTTTTCCCTGCTGGTACAATCCTGATTCAGCACGTCAGGTAATAATTAAGTCATTCATGAGCTGAGTCAAGTGAGAGTGCTGCACGGGATGCTTGAGGCTGTTACTGAGTAGCGCTGGCTAAGCCATTTTATATAGACAGAATGATAATGGAAAAATAGCTGGAACAGCAGGTAAAATACGGATATAAACAAAAAGCGGTGATTTGTAAACTTTGACTTTTAAAGATATTTAACTGAAAATTGCATGAAGAAAAGCCGTTACTGATTTTTCTAAATACTGTGTAACTCTAATTCCAATTCCCAAATGTACACATTTCACCATCTCCATAAGGTTATTAAAAGATTCAGAGCATGTGTAAAGGGCAAGACCAAAAACCAGTACTGAATATTTGTGAACTGTAGTCCCTCAGACAGGACTGCATTAAGTACTGAAATTCTTCTGTAATGAATATAACCACATGGGCTCCAGAATATTACGGAAAACCCTTGTCAGTAAACACAGCTTATTGCTGCGTCTACAAATCCCAGTCAACACTTTACTGTGGAAAACAGAAGCCATATATTAAAAATATCCAGAAACACCGCCAACTTCTCTGGGCTAAAGTTTGTCTGAGATGGACAGATGCAAACTAGGAACACAGGCTTTGATGAGTGCACCTGTCGGATTGTTTTTAGAAAAAAAGGAGCTTGTGTTCTCTGGGCCATTGGGGAAATGGACCATACCGATTGTTACCAGCATACAGTTGAAAATCCAGTGTCTGGCAGATTATGGCAGTGTGTTAGTGGGTAGCTTGCACGTCTGTGAAGGCAGCATTAATGCTGAGAAGTACATAAGCGTTTTGGAGCAACATATGCTGCCATATAGACAGATCTTTTTCAGTGATGTGTTGTTTCGGTTAGACCATGCCTAGCCACATTTTGCATGTGTGGCTTCGTATTCTAAGAGCAGAGATGCTAGACTGGCCTTCCCATAGATATCAATACACAGATTCTGTGTTGCCTGTTGTTCTCTAACTGAGGTGAATCATTTGCCCTTCCACCATTTTATTAGAGTAGTCAGGATCCTCTTGTAAACAAATAAACATGTACTGAGAAATATAAGTGCTCATGAATACATTTGCTATAACTTCCTTATTACCCACACGATTTTCACCAAATTTGGTTCTTGTAATCTACATTCATATGTTAATCCAGGTTGCACTGCTCTCTGTGGTTTGTTTCTGTTTCATAACTGTGAGTGTGCTGTTTAGCTGTCAGTAGCAGCAGTAGAAGTATTCAGTCTACACCTGATGTTAAAAACCGAGTGTAGCATGAGCTCCGGTAGAAACACAGTCTTACTCATCAGCAGATCCGTAACTGTGTTAATCATTTCTAGCCTTCATGCACATAAAAGTGCAGCAGTTCTGAACACAGTATAAAGGCTGAAACTGACTACTTATTTGCCAAGATCTTGTTGGAATTTTCTTGTTGGAATGTTCAAGAGTTCAAGAGGCTTCGTTGTCATTTCAGCTATATACAGTGTAATGAAACAACATTCCTCCAGGACCGTGGTGCAACACAAAAACACAAGGGCTAAACACACACTGCAGACAGGACAGTCCAAAAAAACCCAAAAGAATTACAGTAAATACAAAACGGGACTCAATAGAAAACCAGAAAATCATATCAGCAAGTTCTCACCAGTGCCTCACCAGTCGCATGGTCATATCTATGCTTAAACATCACACCAACATGAGTGTCATTCACTTCGTTCTCTTTGTTATATAGTCTTATCCTACTTTCTAAATGCACTTTTGACTTTACCTTTGTAAAGTGATGCACTGTAAAAGTACTAAATCCAGTTCGGCCGAGATGTTGACCGCCCTAAAATAGTAGTTCTGACATGCCTGGCTGAACCCAGTGTGACATCTATGTGTGTATATCTAGGGGTCGTTCTGCGGTCCAGGCCTGTCTCCCATTGAAACAAGGGGCACATTATGCAGTTCATTGCATGACAGCAGAGACCCTGGACTGGTGAAGTATTTTATTAAGTGAGAATGGAGGAAAATTCTGTTTTTACTAGACTGATCTCGTCAGTTCAAATTGACGATTTGATGACGGTCAAAAGGTGAAAAGGTGAAACAACGCAGTGCTAAGCAAGCACCTGTCCCGACGTTTGTTGGAAGGTGTTGCAGGTGTCAAGTTTCAGAGTGTGTCAGTGACTCTACTCAGAGAAGCGGGTCTGGTTAATAGCTTGTTTTGAAGTATGAGTAGGGTGGGGCTGTTGCATAACTTGTTGAAGGGCATGTTTATTCAGGGTTTTCTAAGTTTGACAGAGCATTATCAGTGACACAGCGGCACAAAGCTGTAAATGTCAGTCATGGTCGACATGGTCGACACGGTTTTGCTTTTGGTTTGACGTGATATTCTTTTGGGCATATGTTTAAAGGCACTTTGAGGGCTTCATCATTATAGATGTTATGTGTTAGTGAGAGCCTTCAGAAAGGGGAATCAACCATTTGGTTAATCTGCCACTGAACGCTGTGAGGACAGCGAGGAACCTATCAAACACCAAACCTTATTTATTGATTGAGTAATTATGTTATTACTTCAGCAATACAAGTATAGACCAGTAATGAATCATCTGATATCACCTGACAGTGGTTAAAGAGCCAAGACTTTATTTATTAGCTTATTTATTGTAAATGTTTGATTTGTGTGATGTACTATTGTACAGTTTGTCCTTTTCTTTGCTGTTCAGAGATTCCAGTGTACCCACCGGCTGCTCGGAGAACATGATGTCCCCCTAGCATGTGTGGAGCAGGTTGTGACTGGTAAGACATGTTTGTTTGTTTGTTTGTTTGTTTGTTTGTTTGTTTGTTTGTTCGTTTATTCATTCATATGTGTATATATAACCATTTGTCGTGTTGGTATGGTAGTTCAGAGACTTTGGCAGTTTTAGGCTACAGTTTGAGTAGCTGGTGTTGGTATATAACAGTGTTTCTTAGTAGACCTACTTACTTTCATGTGAAACTTGGCGCGTAAAACCCTAACATAGCAATGATATATCAGTAACATTACCACTGGATGACTCTTTTAGCAGCTTCCACTGGACATTGCTCACAGATTACCTATGGATGAATCAACGGACAGCAAACTAACAATAGCAACAGCAAAGTTAAAAACTACAGTTTTCTTGTGAAAGAAGAAGTGATGTAGCATGAGGAGGCTAGAACTGTGGAGGAACTGGAAAAGCTGCTGTTGATCTCACTGGACATGTGTGATGCTTTTTAAATGGGGGAAAATTCCTCTTTGGGGTCAAACTTGAGCATCTTTGCCTTCTTTGTTTTTAAGAGCGTGGAATGTTTCACCTGACAGGTATGAGACATGCTCGATGATAGACTCTTTAACCATGTTGAGTATGTATGTAGTGATCCAGCATAGTTATGAATTCATTTTCAGTCACAGCTGTAAGGGATATCTTTCTAGAACTAGAATCATGAAAGACAGGTTCAGTTTTGTCAGCTTCTTGCTCTCTACATTCAGCTTGAATTGGTCCATTTTTTTCTTTCTCTTTGTCGGTCTCTCTCTCCATTTCTAAAGTATTTGTTCTAGGCGTACAGTCGAGCCTGTGTGAAGGATGAACTAATGTAACCCATCCTCCTCTGTTTTTGTCCTCCTGTCTCTAAAGGCTGCATTATTGGCGGTGCGGAGCAGTAGAACCTGTTTGGGCTGCTGGCTGGCCCTCACATGTTAGCTGGGCTGTTTTTAGCCAAGCTGCAGATGAGGTCATTGGTCCAGACTGTGGCCCAGTGCTGCAAAGCCTGGCTGGGATTAAGCTTGTTTGTGTTAGATCATTGCCTCCGCTCTTTGCTGACTTAGCCCCCCAAGACCTAAAGCCTTGTGTAGAATTGATAGACCATGAAAGTGCATGCGTGCGTGTGTGTATGTGTGCGTGTGTGCGCATGTGTGCCCTGCGTGTTTGTGTTTTAGTTTTCATCCATTTTTGGACAGAAATGTCTAGACTTTTTGACAGGGAGACAGAACTAACCTACAGGACCAACAAAATACTCCTGACTTTAAGATGCGTTCCTTACAAAACCTCCATGTTCAGTTTTTAAAAGATGAAAGAATTAAGTTAGATTAAGGTTTGTCTTAGAACATTCTTATTACATATGAACACTATATGCAAGTGAATATGCGGATACATGTATACTCATCAGCAAAAAAGTAGTTGTACCCAGAAGGAAGTGTAAAATTGAAATGCTATTGGGAAGGAAGATAAAGGTTACCAGGAACAATAAATGATGATAAATTTAGTCTTATGTGACATGCGTGGCCAAGTTTAAAGCTTAAATCATTTGCATGTCACATGGTGTCAAATGTACCCACCAAGTTTCATTCCTGTTGGCTGATTACCTTCTGGGTACAGCTATTTGTGCAACTATTCTTTTGATGATAATGATGTGTGTGTTTGTGTTTGTGTATGTGTGTATACGTATTTTATATATCATCATCAGATTTCAAAAACTAAAAGACAACAAGAGTGGAGACATATAAATGCAAAGTTCCAGTACACATGACAAGCAATTTAGGTATACAATTCTAAAATCTGCTGGTAAATCCACTGTTCTACTACTTCAGCATGGGTGGAACTGCCGGTCAGCTCAGTTAGTTACACTCTCTGTAACTGTTTGTTTGTGTGTGTATGTGTATGTGTGTATAAGTTTGACTCCATGTCCTGACATTCTATAAAAGCAAGTGTATGTGTACTGGGCTGGGTTTTTTCTCTGCTGTCTGTGTACCTCCATCAAAGGCAACTGAAGGTCAACAAAACAGGGCAGAGTGAAAGTCTGGACCTTTTTCTCATAATGTATTAAAACAAAAAAAAAAACCTGAACTGCGCTCACATTTCAGAGGCTTCATATAACTAACTTCCACTTAATGAAGCCAAAGTGATATTTGCCAGTGTGCCCTTTTCACAGCTGTTTCAGTGTTTGTCGTTCCGGTTTTAATGTTCTCTGTTTCAGTATTAAGGTGAGGAAGTGTCATTCTAGGCTTGATTCTAATGAAGTCAAGGCTGTAAGAGACAGGATTCAGGGGTGGCGCTCAGCACTAACTAGTTTGTTTCTGTAGCGCTGGTACAACAAGGCTAATGTCGAAAGAAAGTAATTGAAGCATTGTGCAAGCTATGTGCTTAAATCATTGCACACTTACCTCAAACCAATTTGAGGTCTTATGGTGGCTGCTCCTGCAATGTGTAGCTGTGTGTGTTTATCTATGTGATATTATTGTGTCCTTTTTTATGGCTGGACCATTGCCAAGATCACAGAGGAAGAGGAAAAGAGAGAAAGAAAGAGAATGAGTAGGATTGCTGTAAGAAATAAACAGTTAGAGCAGGTGCTGACTTTGAGGAATTGGTGGGGTCGTCCTTTGGTTGACCATGATGGTCATGGGGTGTGCAGTGTGTGAGGAGTTTCAGTACAATGACAGAACTTGTGGTGAAGGCTGCTGAGAATTTCTATATGAAAAAGGAAGAGATACAAAAAAAGGTGGCATGAGCCCTGACCACTTCGTGTTTAATGGACTTGCATTTTGACTTGACTTCCTTTTTCCTCCCAGCCACGCTGACCTGCAATCAGCATGTAAACAATGCTGTTTAACAATTTGCACTTTGAAGCTAATGTTTTAAGCGTACAGATACTATTTAATGTGCATTTCTTATCTTCTTACTCTTTCAGCTTTAAGCCATAGCTGATGTGTCTGTGTGTTCCCCTCTGCAGTGAATGATGCTAAGGGTAAGCAGAAGATCCTGGGCTGCAATAAGAAGCTGAAGTTTAATCCCACTGAACTGATACTGTACTGCAAGGACTTTCGCATCATCCGCTTCCGCTTCGATGAGGCCGGACCTGAAAGTGCTAAGAAGGTACACACACCCACACAATTCCAGGCAGTTTAAATCCTTCGAGACACAATGTCCAAATGTCTGGCCAAGGCACCTATTCGAAGTATGGATATAGTTCTAGGTAAAAAAAAAAAAATCTAATTCCGGTGATCCACTGCTTCAGCGTGGGTGGAGCTGCTGTTAGGTAAACTCTTGGTTTAGACTATAGCCACAGCACATCGAACCCTATTAAGCCCTCCTCGTCATTAACCACTAACATTCCACCACACTTCCACCGCTCTGTCTATTTAAAGGCATGCGACTTTTAGGTATATATAGACCAAAGGATTGAATAATGTTGTTTAAATATGGACTGGTCTAGTCTAGACTGTAGTAATAGCCAGGGCAACCTAGCCTGCTCGTCCTCATTCAAACAGTTAATAGCTTTTACTTTTAGGCTGTTGGAGAACATAATAAGACTAAAAAAGACATGTTCGTATAAAGGACCTAGGGTAGTCAATTTCATATTTTGTTTATTCCAGATTCTAAAACTTTGTTGTTGTTGTTGTCGTTGTTGTTGTTTTTTTTTTCCTGGTTTAAATGGTTTGTATATCTGTGTACGTGTATATATATGTGTACAGACAACAACAAAAATGCAGATATGAGGTTTTTGTTAGTGTTATTTATATTTATTACTAGATAAATAACTTTTGCTATATATAGTTTAACAAATGTAACCAGCAAAAAACTTTGGATGATTGACTGCAGTGATTAATATACATGTTTATTTTCTCAGTTTCACGTTCTTAGGCGTGTGAATATTGGTATGCATGCTACATTTCAGACCTAACACACGTGCATGCAAACGCCGCATGATTCCTCTGAGATGAGATTAGACTGTAAGAGGATTCAGAGCTCAGCTGATGTGTTTCCTCACTGTGTTTTATGGGGCTTCTGTTTGTCAAGCTTTCTTGCCTGTATTGGTTCCAACATTTGGGATTGAAATGTTTGCGACTCAGTTTGCTTCGGTTTGCAGCAGATTTGTCGACTCCAAATATTTATGTTGTGAGGATTTCTTTTATCACGACCCGGGCTAGATAAACAAAATAGTGCTGTAACCTTCATATGAACTTGCGCGCCGAGCTTTGCAGCAAAAGGACAACTTTGTGTTTTCTCATCTCCTCTGTAGAGGCTGTGAGATGGAGTGGATTACAGTTAGTCTGCTCACCCGGGCACCCTTCCTTTCATCCTGTTTCTCCATCTGGCCAACAGTGGGCCTGTAGTGGAGCTGGAATTAACACTGTCTGTCTAGGAGGAAGAGCCAGTGTGGGACCAATTTTCCCTGCTCCACCCAGCTGGCTGCGACACAAACGTTCCCTTGCTTTAATTGAAAAAAGACCAAATCATGAGCTATGCGGTTGGCTCTGAAGAGCGTCAGTGCGACTTGAGTTCCTCTCTGAATGAAATCGTGCTTATTATGATAATATTAATATTATTATAGGGGAGGATTCGTTTAACTGAACCTGTATATTCTCAATATGGTAACTTTATAGGAGGAGGGAAAAAAGATTGTCCTAACTTTGACGCTAGTTTCAGGGCCCATATTGTGGACTTAATAAAACCCTGGTCAGCATGGTGCTTTTGTGGAAATTAAGCTTCCTGTTTTAAATGTAAATGCTTTTGATGATGTCACTAAAACCATCCCATTTACATATAATCACCTGATCGGCCTACAGCACTTCAGCTCACCTCATTCACACTGAAGTGAGTCATGAAAGATGAATAAGTGTACAATATAAAGACTTTTAAAATGTTGGACACGTTTATTTAGTCCATTCGTCATGAAATAATCAAACAGCATAAAGGACCCTTCTGTCTCAGGGCATTTCTGCTAGAAAAGCACTTCAATGGAAAAAGTTGGGTCCACTGTGAAATATCTGACTGCATATTTCCACCCGAGTGTTTAAAAGCTTTCTGATTCCGATAGTCCACTATGCTCTCTTGAGGAATGTGTCTCCGATGTGTCTGTGTTATGTGTCCAGCAGTGTTTTCACGCTGAGAGACATATTCACACGGGGTAGACCTTCACTCTCTGACTCACACTGACCCTCCAGACCCATCCTGTTGCTTCACAACAGCTGCCGTTGCCTGGAGATGTGGAACGTTGTGTAAAATGAACTGTACCGTCTGAGTCATTGGCTGAAAGGATCCAGTAACGAACACCTATTCGTCACTCCTTCAGTACAGCAGCTTGTGATTGGCTCATTCCTTCAGCGTGAGTCAAGGCCGGGATGAAAGCGTTCCACAGTATGTGAGGAATGGTTGTTAGTCATCAGGGAGGACAGGAGCGCTAGTTTTTTGTTGTTTATGTGTTCTCATTGGGGAAAAATGATGCTTTTCCTTTGGCAGCGGGAAAAGGAAGCATGGTAGTGGTGCCTCACATGCTGTTTGTGTGAAGTAAGAAGGTCTGTGTGCAGTACATTAGTGAATAGGTGTTCTAACAGTTTCCCTTTTTCTCTTTATTATAGCTTCCACTCTTTTCAGGAGATTCACTTTCTGCTGTCAAATTTGCAGAGTTCAATTTTAGAGGTTCAGTTCAGTTTTCTAGCTTTTCAAAGTTCAGTTTTCTAGCTTTTATTGCTTCTCACCATCCAAATAATCCCAAACACTTTCAGTGATGTTGAGGTCTGGACNTAGCACAGACACAGATGTAGTCAGAATGTGCGCTGTGCACCCAACACATTGGAGTGATTAGGGTGCACTTCAGCTCTCACTGCTCACTCAACAAGGTGAATTTTAATCACACTGGCACAGTTTGAATGTTTTTTTTTTTCCTAACCCGGTGTTGACTGTGAACAGCTCCCCTCCCTGCATACTTCTCTTAGCACACAATAGCTACCAAGCTAGTTGCCAGTTTAGTTACATTCATTTTCAGCTGTAGTTGAGAGCTTCAGTCAAAGTTTTCTTATTTGAATTTTGTAAGCCACTTATGAGTAAATATTTAAACACCAGTCGTCTTCTAAAAAAGCTCCACCTAAGACTCAACTGAAAAGCGTCCAAAAAAGTGAAACTCTGTATCTAATACTGTACTGTATAAAACCATAAATACATAGTAGGTGGATTGAAATTTCCTCTGAAAAGCAGCCAGTCTGAAGTCTAAAGTGGTGTACTCTTGGGGTAGAATTAGTTTTACACAGGAAGGTGGGCCAGGGTAATTATTACCAGTGTTTCTCATAGATTTTAAGCCCCATCGGAATGTGCCATGTCATGCCATGTCGTTTGTACCGACTGCATGTTCCTGCACAGGGCAATTTTCGGACATATTTTGGCTACTATAAAATGAACTGAAGAACCAAATAAGCCCCAGCTATTTTAACCCTTCGCGAAATGGCATGTCTGTAAGTTTCCTCAGTATGGAACTGTATCGTATGACCTCTGATGTTCCACTCTGAACATTAAATCAAACAATATAACAGAAAACAGTTGGATTTTGACATGTAGCTAGTAACAGTGTTTATATCGCACTGCGTTCACTCAAGCACAGATGGTTAAACAAAATGTAACCATTTAACAAAATTCTGATTAAATTAAATGTAATATGTATTGCATTTTTTGGTATAACAGAAGAAGTCGACATGAGAAGAGACAGGAAACAGAATGCTTTAAGCAAATACTCTTTCATGGTAGAAGTCAGAACCCACAGTCCCTGTGTTGTTGAATTGGGTAAGATAGCAGTTAATTCACTACTAGCCATACCACTATATAATTCAGCTTTATAGCAGGCACAAACACTGCACCAACTACCCCACATCCCTGCACAGATTAGCACAAACAACACAAACGCATGTCTGGTTATTGCGCATGTCTGGTGCCTCCAATGCGCCTCTGCGCATCCATGGTCGCAAGAGTCAATAGCAGGACACTACATAGTCCCCCTCTGTCAGGTAGTCCCAGCATAGGCACTCTTGGGACACTTCTCATGCCGGCCACCAGAGGTCTAACTCGCCAGAATTCTGAGGATTTTTTGCTCCTTCTCCCTCTCACCTAACCCCTCCCGCACCTGCCCTCTCTCACCTGCTCCCCTTCCCAACTAATTATCCTTCCCTTTAAATGGCCTTCCCCTCCCTAGGTGTTTGTGGAGCATTAACCACTGTCCTGTTTTTTGCACTGGCTGGCTTTGTAATGATCCTCAGTTTCAGAAATTCCTTGAATTATCCCTGTGTTTTGTTACCTTTCAGAATACTCTCCCAGCTCCTGACTTTTGAACACTTCAGCCCCTCTTGTCCTTGTTTTTTTTTTTTGTGGTTTGTATTTTTTTGTTTGGACATTTATTGGTCTTTGTGGTTCCTTTTTGTGACATTTGAATATCTTCTGGGCTTTTGAATTTTTGAGACTTTTTGCTTTGTTTTTTGAGAACTTCTGGGCGTTATATCTTTTGGACCCTTTTGTTTTTGCATTCTGCATTTCTTTTGTGTTGTTTTTGAATACATTTCTACCTGTAATGGATCCTCTCCCTGTGCCAGGGCAGCCTTCATTACACCCTCTCAGGAAGAGCTGTCCTATTAAGCCCACAAAGTCCGAGCAGAGTCCCTGAGGTGCGAAGTCATCCCTCTGGGCAGGGTCCTCTCTCTGTGCGGCCAAAGTAGAAGGACCTTAGTGCTGAGTGTTGGTTCTCCCCTTTAACCAAATCGTGAACCGCAGGCTTTGGACTGCCCTCTAGTGGATTTCAGACATCTCAAGTTATTAAAATTAAAGAGCATCTGATTTGCATATTCACAATACAAATTTATTAAACTCTCATGACTATTTGAATGTTCTGCCTCAGCGCTATGCTACTTCCAGTGCAGTTCATCTTGCATCAGGTTTCGCATAGCAGACTTCTGACAGTGAGAGAATCGTGCCCCAAAGCTTCAAGGTCAACTGTAGTGATCTTTAAAACAAGATCAAACACCAGTGATTAACCTGCATTGATTTGTATAGGGAGATCAGCTAGGCCTTATTAGAGAAGGCAGAGGGTGTCGTTGCTGGGAGAGGGTGTCTTGCTGGGAGAGGGTGTCGTTGCTGGGAGTTTCTTTTTTTGTTATACGTTATTGTGATATTGGTATGACTTTGGCATTTCATCAGTTACCACTCCAAGTTCATTTGTATGTGTGTTTTGATGAATGTAAGTATTCTTGTAATTCAACGAAAGTCCAGTATTGTTGTTAAAATAATGTAGGAGTCACATTATTGCTTCATAATATATTACAACATACATGCATATAATTCACAGTATTTAGCAATAACAGTACTACTATTTTGTACACAAGTTACTCTGATAGAACGTAACACAGTCCTTATGTGTATAAACAGTCCAGTCACTTGTTAAGATACTTGGCAACCCAGTGATCTAAATTTAAGATGTTCATGCTTGACTTCATAGACCACCTTGATATAAATACCTCTATGGACAGTGTCTCTCCCCGTTCTTGTTTTCAGTCTCTTAGACATTTTATGGAGTGTGTGTCATTTAATCATGCCTCCAGTGTCTGGTGAAGGGGGGCGAGTGTAATTACTGCATGCAGCTAAAACGGGGAGCTCCGTGTTGTCCTTTGTGACAGATGGAATGAAGCCAAACTGTAATAGTGTATTATACTGAAGGAAATTATAGAGCTGCATGGCAGACTGACATGGACACACACACACACATACACACACACAAACGTGCGCACACGGTTCCTCTTCGCCTCCATCCTGAACTGAATGACTGTATTGTGTGATTTTTGTATCACTGCCATCAACACCAAACTCTGCACACGCCATTCTCAGCCACTTTGTCCCCAGAGCAATAGATCTTCTGTGCAGAGTTTGCTTTCTTTTCCGTTATAGAACAGCCCTGCCATCCAGCTATCTGAAAGCCTATTGTTTGCATTAGAGCTGCGCGACACTGGCAGAATGCCACCGTTGCAGGTATATTTGACACATCAATAATGATTGTCCCAAAATATTAGGAAAGTGTTTAAGTGGCATTAATCATTTATTGTGTCAACTTTGACAGCCATATTAAAATATATTGGTGAGTCAGTAAAATGGTGTGGTTAAGATTAGCCAGCATTGTTTTTGACCATTATTTGCATTGTCTTATTAGTTTACATGAATGCATTTATTCACAGGAACACCTGCCTGAACACATGATCTATGCAGTAAAATGTCATTGGTTACTGGCGTTATCCCTATGTTTTAGAGATCTATATTTCATCAGCCTCAGAAAGGCTAATGTCACCCTAACAAACAATGTATTGTATATCCCGAGTCTGTGCTGTGTTCAGCCCCCAGACAGGCAGATTCTGCTTCAAGAGGAAACCAAAGCCTTGCTTTATAAATAAATGTATTATTATAGCAGCGCCAGTTTCAGCTGCCGTATTTCTGTCAGCGACTCTCGGTCATGTCTCAGTGCCCTATTATTCACCACTACTGCCAGAATGAGTTACTGTAAAGACCTCTTCTGCATCTGCTCCTCGTTCTTATTTGCTCCTTCGTTCATTATTCATGTGTGTAGAATGCTTGCAACTGTGCTTTGTTATTATACTTAAGTATTCCTGTTCTTTATTGAGTGAATACTTGAACTTTCTCACATTTCCAGATAGGAAACATACTGTTTCACCTTACATTTTCATTTAGACATTTACAGTACTCATTACAAATCTCAAAGGCCATTTCTTTCTCTTTGTCTCTTTCTTCAGTCGATTTCCTGAGCATTTTCATTTGTTTGTTTTATTAAAACATCCAGCCAAATTCATATAATTGTAAAATTAAACTGCTTTCAGCTACTTTTGTCATAACTCTTGTCATTGTTTATTCGTATCTATGAACTACGGTTTAAAGACGCACTATGTAATGTTGTTTTTGTTCAATTTGAAAGAAGCAGAATTTGCCAAGACAGGCTCAAATATGGTGAGCGTTCTGTGAGTCGCCCTATAAAGCCTGAAATAATCATTTGAAAGTCAGAGGAAGCAGATCAAGAGTTTCTTGTCTTGTACTGTATTAACGTTGCACACATTCAAAAAAAGAAGATCATGCTCTGTTTGTCTCTTAAATGTGATGTCACCATTACACTGATGACAATAGTAGATTCATGTCCTTGGAAAACACGTCCTTAAGAGGAGCCTGCTAGCCTGTTAGTTATGGGCTAATTCTAGTTGTTGAGAAAGCTGGGATGTACTAGTTGCTTGCCAAAGAATCAGACTGAATCCTTATGAAATCAGAGATTTGCACCTCCAGTGCTTAATAAAGACTTAAGCTTTGACCTGATCTGTATCCCAATTTTATGTTGGGGCTGTACTAAGTACGACAGACATTTTTCTCTGTACCAAAATTGTTAAAATATTGAGCGCACTATGCAATCCACTATTATTTCTAGTAAACTTTGTAGACTGCTACATCAGAGGAACGTTTATGAATAGATGGCTTGTTGTTTAATAATTTAACTTCATGCATTGATTCAAGAGTTTTCAGCACTTCTTTGAAAACGGAATAATTCTCCCCTACAATGATAATGATGGGTGGGGGCTCACTGGACACCCTGCTTCTTCTGTGTGAGCTCATGTGACTTTTTCTGTGCTCTAGGTCTGCCTTGCCATCGCCCATTACTCCCACCCTGCTGACACTCAACTGCTGTTTGGATTTGAGTATGTTGGCACTCGCTTCTACAGCTCCTCAGGTAACACACTCCCCAAGCTTAGTTGCGATGCCGGTAATGCAAAGTTGCAATTTCATTGTTTTTGTGACATCACTAGAAAGTGACATATTTCACATGTTCACCCTACAGCAGTTTAGCTCCTCCCTTTAATGATTACAAAGTGCTCCAGTCTGGACTTGTTTTATGAATGAGGCACAGTACAGGGCATAACAGAGGCCATGTGTATGTATCACAGTACCTACACAAGCTGTTTCATTCTAAGGGGTATAGAGAAAAAATGGTCATGTAAAAATGAATTATGACTATTTTTGATTCATAAAACCACACAAACATCTTAAATGGAATTCAGGTAAAAAGAAATTAAGTACTTGAAGAACATATAAGGATATATGGCCATTAACTACCAATCTTCAAATTGAAGCTCCTTGTTTGAGATTAAGACGGTGAATCTACTTACTCAACTACCTCACAGGTCCACTACACAGTGTACAGGATACAGAACAGTGAGACTGAATTTGAAGTCAGAACACCAAAGTAAACTAATGAATTTGTAGGAATTCACTTCTGCCGCTTATGTGTCATGTTTAAGTTTTTGTTACTGTGCCTTTAAGACGGATATATGTAAAAGACCTCTGTTGCGATTGACTGCTTTACATTATACTTCATTCACAAAAGCAGTCCAGGCTGTAAGACTCTTTAGAACTTCCCTGTGAGTGGGAGAGGATAAAAGGCTGTAGGTTAAATAGGCGATTTTATGCAAATGTATTCTTTCATTAAAGAAGTGCTTTCGAAAAAGTGTGGAAGGTTTAGGTTCACATGATGGAGACCCTTTAAAACACTGGAAGATTCAAACAGCTAGACTGAGACACAAACCCAAAGGCACAAATGAGTGAATGAAAGTCCAATACAATGAATAAATCTATAAATTATTATTATTATTATTATTATTATTATTATTATTATGTATTAAATGAATTAGATTATTATTGTTATAGAAAATTGAAATTATTATACATATGTGTTTTGAACAAATAATACAAGGGACAAATGTGCACAGGTGAGAGGGTGAATGGTGTGGACCCGGGTGGGGGGTTGCAGACCCCCCTGTTCGACTGCTCCTCTGACTGGGACAGAGAGATCAAACGCACAGGTGCCTCAGAGTGGAGGGTGTGCTCCATCAACGAGGACTATCTGGTCTCTCCCAGGTATGTGTGGGCGCAGTATGTACAGCATGCTGTTTTCTAAACAGCACTCCGGATTACCAGAGGCTGGAGATTAGGATTAGTCCAGCTCATTTGCCATGGTAATCTTGATTCAATCAAAACAGCAGCACAGTCTTACACAACGACTTTGGTTCAAGTTTATGCAAACGCTTTACGCAAGATTCACAGGTGTAATTGAGAACTGGTGGTTAGTCTCCTTTGGTACTTTAAATGCTTCAGTGCATTATGATTTATTGATTTTAGTGTACTGATTCAGCAACCTTGATTTTTTTAATGGTAACATTGATTGTAATTGAATCTAATAAAATTTTGTACTATAATATAGCATGCACTCATGGCTGAATAAAATTCTGAGCGTATCTTACCAAAAAAAAAAAAAAAAAAAAATATATATATATATATATATATATATATACACACACACATACAATAACAAATATATATGTTGTTACTGCAGTCATATTTGTATATTCAGTCATATTTTTCTAATTCAGAATCACACCAGGTATTGAATTATTATGAATGTTTTTCTGAAGAGTCACTTTCATTCAAATCGTTGTGAATATACCAGTTTGAACGGCCATTTATATAGACTTCTGTTTTGTCCTCAGTCTTCCAGAGTTCTTTGTGGTTCCCTCTTCTCTGGCGGATCAGGACCTGAAGCAATACGCCTGTTACTTTAACTCTCAGCGCATCCCAGTGAGTTTGCCACACTGCCAGCCCCTGAGAGAGTCATAAATCAGCTTTACTGACTCTGTCTCTGCTGTTATGCTTGCCCATAAAGTGCTTATCAATTAATGTCATGGTAGTGCCGCTCAGTTGGAGAGCATGTTATTAATTTGTGCAGTTAAAATGTGGTATAGGCTACACAAATGTGTAGAGACTTATATTCTCGGGAAGACTTTTAATTTCATTTTTATAAACTATTTTGCTCATACCATCTATTTATTTGCTTGTTTGTTTTTCTGTGTAGTTATGGTGCTGGAATCACTCCAATGGGAGCGCCCTGGTTCGTATGTCCAGCATCACTGAGCCCCAGCAGCAGAGGAAGCTAGATCAAAGGTATGGAGGGAGAATGAAGAAATGTACTGTATTTGCAATCAAATCCCAGTACAGTACTGACATCCCTTCACCAATAGTATTCAGTTTCAGGTCATTCAGACTGCTACCGTACACATCCACATTCACCTAGAAGGTCTGAATGCGATGGCATTCACCCTCTGTCTGAAACACTCTGTTAGAGCTCCAGTGTGCTTTGATTGGTCAGCTCAACCACTATATTCGAAATGGTCGGCAACCTGCTAGACATTCTGCATTCACACCATTTTGGCTGTTCTTACAATGGCACACATTTCTGCTCCTCTCTCGAAGTGTCCACTCCAGGTTTTCTATTTCACGCTCTGCACTCACTCCTCGCTCACGTTAGAGAAACCACTCCGCTCCTCGTCCGCTCCTAATTATGTAATTTATTCTAGCTAAACATTCTGTGCTGCACAGATTCTTTTCCCAGAGGCTTTACTCTTGAAGCACCAGTCCAATCCCAAGCTAGAAAGCTGCAGAGGGTAAACAAATGCACATGATCTTTATCATTTTCACAGCAGACTGGACAACTGAGAAATTCCAATATGTGGTTTTGCTGAACAGCTCTGCAACGCAGAAACTGTTCCCTTTGAGTGGTTGTCATGTGCAAGCTGTAGCAGTCGCTGCTGCATCGCTCGTCACACAGCAGCAGTCAGTAGTGGTGGGAGGGAAAGGACTGTCTGGCTCGGAGAATGGAGCAATAGTGGAGCAGTTTCTTAGCGAGAGGACACCCTCTGCTCTGACTTCCTGAAAAGGTGCTCCGGACTTTAAAAATCCAAAGTGGTGATTTTTCCTTTTTTAGCTCTCAGTGTGCTGTGTGAGAGCGTGCCCAGCTCTGCATTAGGCGGGCAATAAGGATTGTGTTATGACATGATGACATCTTGTAACAAAGAAAAGGGGATCAGGTTTTGGTGCAAGAGAGTATCTTCCTCTGGCATGTACTTTGGGCTTCATAACTCCGGACTGCAGACTGTTTGCATGCATGAAAAGCTCCAAATCCCAGTAAAAGAAAAAGTAAAAAGCAGAAAAGCAGAATGGGTCCCCTGAGTTGCTGAGTTAACTGTGTTGTTGATTAATCTCACAGTAGTCTGCTTTTAATAACGCTGTCATGGTGGAGATGTGATTGATTAATTAAAAAAGCAGAACTGAAAGACTTGGTGCTGGAGTTGTAAAGGAGAGCACAACTCTGGCTCGAGAAAAACAAAAAAACTGATAAACTAAAGAAAAAATAGAGGAAACATTCCCAGTAACCCGTGGCTTCGTTTCACTCATGAGCCCTCTGGGAATTCTACTGGATTTAATGCAGCATCTGTATTTCTTTTGATTTTGTTTCGCAGGTTGATCATAAAACAGAATGATAGAGTTGTCATCTGTCCTCAAAGTCCACAAGCTCCGTGGAACAAATGTAATTAATAAAGCAGATTTTGGATAATAGGCCGTGGGAAAGCAGGAAGTCAGAATTCATCATCCTCTGCTTTTCCGTGGCGTGTGTCTGTTTTCAATTTATTTTGAATCTCATAAAGAGCCTGTCAGCTCAATCACTTGATCTTTTGGCACAACAAACCAAGAGGAGTTGCCAAAGCTTCTCTGCAATACGCGCTGTCCCATTTTCTGTTTGGGCCCCAAACAAAGCGGTTACAGCAAAACCAGGAAAACACGCAGCATCGCCAGTGATTCATGGTTAGAGTTTTTCTTGTATTATTTAAATAGTGATGTGTTTAATAAAAAAGAAACCTTTTTCTGCATTTTCACAGGATTTGCAGTGCAATAATCAAAAGCCATCCACTGCGCAGTGAAGTCCTGAAGACTGACTTGGACAAGAGTCTGCCAAACATCCAGGAGATCCAGTCTGCCCTGGTGAAGCTGCGGCAGATCTGTGTGATTGGTGAGTCAGGTCATGCTCACAGCCTGTTTGCCTTTCAAATTAAACTGCAAAACAAATCCATTGGAGATTTAAATCTCTAGCCTTTTGTCCTACACCAGTGCCTCTAAATGCTTGTCGCTGATTGCTTCTGCACTACATGTTTTGTTGCCCTCCCGACCCTATGCAAACCTTACTCTAGCTATAGTGCTGTTTGAAAGTTTGTATTTGCTTTATCACTTGTAGTTTGCCACGTCAGTGTGGCCTAAAATGTAATCAAATCTATTATAGACATAACAATAGATGAAGAAAACCAAAGTAAATAAATTGATCAAAGTAATCCCACATTATTTGTTGGCAAAAGTACGTGAACTTCTAGAATGATCAGTTTGATATAGATTATAATTTGAGTCATCAGGTTCATCTGGGTGACATTCAGGTGTGGCTGACCATACCCTATTTTAAAACGTTGTCCTGAGTCACTCGCCAGTCTTCATTAGTTCTTTTTTCAGAATTCCAATCAATACCAAACAATTTCAATCAGTGCCTGATTCCTGAGACGTTGTCTAGCTCTGAGAAGATTTTGTCCTAAAACGCATGTGTGGATTGGTGTAAAAGCTATGAGTAGTGGAGTGGTACATGCAGGACCATATAGGGCCAAATAGTTCATTTTTAGGTCATACGTATAGTCATGTATAGTTTGAGTTCATACAGCTAATTTACCATTGTCAGCATTACATATATAATGTATAGGTTCACTGATGGCTTTGAATAGTAAATTAAATGACCATATTTGCGTAATCCCTGGCTCCAGTCACTGTCATCATGTCTGTCAGTCTGTTAGTTTGTCTAAAATGAACAGTGCTTGACTTTGGTTCATATCCCAGTGATTGAATTATGCAGATGTTTTGAAACCAGTAGGATTTCCCTTTAAGGACAAGGAACCAATACAGCCAGCCTCAGCATGTTGAAACACTGAAGTGGAATCCGTGCTCCCATTCTGCGTAGATAAGTGATCTGTTTGATGATGAACAGGGTTTCGTTTTTATCCTGATCCTGGCAGGCAGCACATTTGCTGTCTCCTATCGTTGCTGTCCAAAGAAAAACATGTATCTCCATTTTTGTTGATTTTTACTTTTATGCCTCATTTGATCACATGAGCTGCTATTTACACTGTGTGAAAATTTCATGAAGAGTGGACCAACAGAAATGGCCCAAAACTGCTTGGAAAGACGTCTGGTTCCATTGACTTACATTCAAGTTAAAAGAGGTTTTTGGCCTCTCCTGTAAAGTGGCCATTTTGGAGATACCTGTTTTTCTTTGGACAGCAACGCTATGCATTGTTAAGGCCTTTCTAGTTCTGTTTCTGTTTCTATGTCAGATCAGTGGTCTGCTATTACAGTGAGAATGTGACCATGCTTAACAAGACTGTGCCACTTATGGAAAATGAAGCAAATGGAGTCATTTGTTGTATGACCACCACCATCCGACTGACCCCATGAAAGAACTCGACACATGGTTGACCACCGCCAATCAAATTCACCTCACTCAGTTAAACTCAGCCTGATCCTGATGTCCTTCGAGATTTATAGGTGACCGAAGTTGAGTCTAGATTGGTTGTGGAGGGAAGTGGTTCAGTTGGTTTAGTTTTGGAGGGTCTGGATGTTCTTTGGCAGTTTCTGCCTTGGAATGCAGCACTGTTTGGTACGCTAATGTGTCCAGACACATGCTGTGGTGATCAGCCTTAGATTTACTTTACCAGGTACATTCCGCATAAAAGGTATTTGTTTTGGTGAGTGCACATAAGTATGTCTAACTTAATAGCAAAACAAGACGTGCATGTGGGACTACTAACAGACTTTTAAAGACAAGGCAGAAATGGAATAAATTATATAATGAAATGATATAAAAAGAAACAAAAAACAGCTAAGGTATAGAAATGGCCAGAATGAAGCAAATAAGTGAGAATGTGAAGGGCTGGAGGAGTCATAGACAGTACTGTGCAAATGTTGGAGACCACCCATCATTCGTCGCATGTCTAGTCAAAGCAGGGATGACGTGCAAATTATTAATTTTTCACCTTCAGGAAAAAACATATATTTAACAAAAAATACTCTCAAAAACGTAATATATCTAGGGCTGCCCTCTAGAAGTCGACGAGTCGAATCGTCAGTCGGTGACCCTTTAAGTCGACTGAGAACCTTCAAGTCGACTGACAACAGTGACGAGTTTTATTTTCCTCGTAAAACAGACAAAAGCTTACAAAAATGCACAAGAACTTTAAGAATGTAAAAAGACATTTTAATAATTATTAAAAGGGGAATAAGAAATATATATTTAAGTTCTAGCTGGGCTATGACGCATGCTTGCTAAAAAATTAATCCACGTGACAACGTGCGCTGGCGGTTCACCGTTGAAGGAAGCTAAAGCTGTGAAGCTGAGAAACACGGGTGGAACTATGTTTCCGAAAAAGTCTGGAGGAGGTTTTGAAGAAGAGAATCCGAACAACATTATTTTTATTTAAAGATAAGTACAGTCACTTAATATGCCTGCCGATAAACAAGAAATAATTATTTCAGCGCAGGTGATATAATAATTAAACGGTTTCAGGTCTACCGTTCTCCTTTTCATCTAAAAATAATTTAAATTTTGACTAATTTGGTTTTATTTAGGAGTTCATTATTTATGAGAGATGAAAGACGAAGGCTCGTCCTACTGAAGAAGCTGTTAAAAGTGAAATTATAAAGACAGGCTATAAGCTAATTTTAGCATAAATACGTTGCTTGCTGCCGGACGCTATATTCTGTAATTAAATCAGGCTCCAGTTCAGATCGTTCATCATATGCCACGTCTCTTTTAGTTCAAAAATATGTTCCTGTGACTCTGCTGACTTCCTAAATGAGGAGGACATCAGATCTGAAACGTATGCAAATTGATTTACTGATTCCTAGATAATGTATATGGAGAAAAACATGAACGAATAGTCGAATCGTCGGCCAGGACGGGTGAATCCGATTCGACAGACAAAATTCTGAGTCGGGTACAGCCCTAAATATATCAATTTTCACACTAAATCAATATTCTTTGTGTCCACTTCATTGCAGTTTTCAGTCTTTTCAGAAAACTCAATTCAGTTTTTCAAAGAATCTGCAGGGAAGTTTTTTCCACACATCCAAAGATCAGTCTTAGAAGCTGGTAACATATTCTGCTTCTCAAGTAATCTCAAACACGTCTAGTAATGTTGATGTCCGGACTCTGGGGTGGCCAGCTGGTCCGCCAGTTGCTGCCCGTTTATAGCTTTTAACCCCTTTTTAATACTACAGTTTCTAAACTTATTCACTTTTGACTTTCAGATGGATTATTCCATGTTTAATCTCCTCAAAAATATCTCCTGAATGAATAGTTTGTGCTGAATGGCCATATTAACTGGACATAACTGAATGTATTGTATATATGTGCAGTAAATGCAGAATGGTATGAAAATCTGTGAAGTGATATGATGATGCATTGCATTAGAAGTGGTTAGGTATACACTCTGATTAATAAGAAAATAAATCAAGGAGAAGTTCTGAAATTCTGATCAAGCTCCATGTTCTAGTTCTTCAGTCTGCATGAAAGTGACTCTGACTGCCTTTTTGCACTTTCAGGAATTGTTGATTGTTTTACTTACCCTGTTTATCTGAGATGACAGGTGCTAATGTTTTGGCTGTTGGTGTGCACACAGATCCCTTTGAGGAGTCTGAGGAGAAGTGGCTGTCATCCATGGAAAGTTCGCGATGGATGGAGCATGTCAGGTATAAATAAACACCAAAGCATGGCCGAATGACAAGTTGGCTTTCTCAGAGCCTCATGCTGGCAGCAACACTGCTGCTGCATTGGCTTTTATTTAGATAAGAGTCGGTTCAGCTGCCAGCATCAGTGACATTTGGTTGGTGGGTGTATAAAAGCCTAAATATCTCAGCAGAAGCAGAATGGTTGTGTGTCTCAGGCTCTTATCTTGTAGACAAGTTCATTTGACCGAAACTCATACATCAGTAATATCTAAAGGGCTGTAATTTCTGTTTCAGAGCGTTTTTGAAGCATGCTGTGGAGGTGGTCTACATGCTGGAGGGGAAACAAGCCTCTGTCATTCTGCAAGGTTAGAGATACTCTGGTCTGCCCCCAGTTCTTTAAGTCTCTTTGCAGCTACTGTACATACCTGCTCCATCAGCCATCAGATCATGCTGAGTGTTCATCAGCTGTTGCTGTTGCTCTTTCATTCCTTTCTTTTTTGTTATCCCCTCTTTCTCTCCCCTTTTCTTTCTTTCTGTTTTTCTCCCTGTTACTTTTCTCTCTGTGCTCCTTCTCTGTTTCTCTCTGTGCTCCTTCTTTCCATCACTCGTTCTCTTTTTCTTGTTCTCTCCCTCTGTCTTTGTCTCCCTATTTTTTTTTTTTTATCTCTCACTGTCTTCAACTCTCACACTGTCTCTCTCTCTCTGTCTCTCTGTCTCTCTGCAGAAGAGGAAGACAGGGATCTGAGCTGTGTGATCTCGTCCCTGGTGCAGGTGATGTGTGACCCTCACTGCCGGAGTTTGTCAGGTTTTCAGGGTCTGGTGCAGAAGGAGTGGGTGATGGCTGGCCATCGCTTTCTTGACCGCTGCAACCACCTGAAGAAGAACGACAAGGAGGAGGTAGGATTGGCTTCCTGAACCTCCTGATTCCCAGACCAACCCGGCTAGGTGGCTAGAACATGGCTTGGACACCTGGAGAGTTAGGAACGCTATAACAGAACATTGTCTTGTTTGAGCATTGATAACAGGTGGACTTGTTTGGCCCGGCACTAAATAAGGGTCTTTTCACACAGCAAGCTACAGATCGATGTTCCTTGATGGCGACGGCCTGTTTCTCTCTGCTTTCACAACTTCACTGCCCAGCACAGACACGCAGGCAGATAATCACTCACATTGTAACCATGGTGACTTCAGCACTAGCAGAGCTAGCTCTTGTAATAGATTGCTTCACCGCTTTTTACATGAAGATAGGAATTATGAAAAACACATTCTATATAGGAATAAAGGAAGTAATGAAAGCAGAGAGACACCAATTTAAGGATGGAGGCACTAATCATTTACTGAGGTGGGTGAACAAGCATGTGCAACCGTGGTGGAACACAGTGGTTTCCCTGGGTCAAGCTCACTTCTTGAACCCCTGCTGTTCTGCTCGCTGTCTGCCTGCGTCTTTTTGAAAATGAATGAGGAACACGGAATTGTCACTTGTTGGGTAAAAAAAAAAGGCCTTAAGCCTAGTTTAGAGCTCAGTGCACACTAGCAAACACCAGCAATCCTAAATGTTGATTTGGTGTTCTCTAGCATGCAACAAATTAGTGCAGATAACGCAGTGAACAGTGTAAACCCTGCTAACATTAGTCTGTCTGAATGGCTGAATCAGAGATGTGTCAGTCACATTTCAAAGCTAAATGAAAGAACATAGTCCCCTGATCCTCTCCTACTGTCTACTGTGTTGCATCTAAAGTAGTCCAGTGCTTTTAAGGCAGCTAGGAACAACCTGAACATGGACAACGGAGCATGTTTGTTTCTTCCTATACTGCATAAAGAGCTGTCTGCTTCGGTACTCCATCAGGTGTGTATGACTAGGTAATGGTCTTGTGGCCTTGTGTGCAAAACAAGCCATGGGCCAGCTGGTACTGAGGCGTAAATGACTGCCTTCCAACTTTTGGCAAAGCTGAAGCCGGCGTCTTATTCTAAAATTCTTTTCCACCCTAAATGGTGCAGCAGTGACATTTAGGTGTCTGTATAGGTGCCAAACTGTTACTTCTACTCCATTTAAGGTGGAGCAAAAAATTTGAGTACATAAAACGGATTTACTAGGCCAGATGGGACAATGTTAAAAGAACCATGTTGACATTAATATGTCAAATTTATGTATATACTGTTTGGGTTTGCATGATATAAATATTTCAGATTTACTGTGGTTGTTAAGTACACTGTTCACAACCTGTAGGCATAACCCAGGAGTTCTCGGTTCCACCTTCCTTTTTCCAGATGGAACACACCTGATTCAACTCAACAAGCAGCTGTCAAACCTTGCAAGAGCCGAATTAGAATGTCTCTCTCCTGATTTCTCTCTACAGTCTCCCCTGTTCCTGCTGTTCCTGAACTGTGTATGGCAGCTGATGGAGCAGTACCCAGCAGCCTTTGAGTTCACTGAGATGTACCTGATCATGCTGAGTGACAGCATGTGGGTCCCTGTATTCAGCACCTTCCTCTTTAACTGTCCCCGGCAGAGGGCAGAACACAGCAGGGTGAGACAATTCAACCACACACTTTCTCTCACTTTCTCTCGTATGATGCACATGAACAGCCGACATTCAAATGTCGTTTATAAATAACGTTAACAGGGATGTACACTTTGCAGTTGGATTTTCATCGTTTTCCTTTTAGCTGAGTCTTCCATCTTTTTATCTCCTATAGCTTTCTCCAATGTGTAGAAGCCAGTCCGAGGTTTACTCTTCTTGTTGGTTTTGCTGGGTCGTTGCCACAGGTGTTACAGGTCCGAAGAGGCAGTAACATTTATTTTAAGATTATTTTGTTAGA
Organism: Semaprochilodus insignis; assembly: GCA_034552555.1. Classification (NCBI taxonomy): domain Eukaryota; kingdom Metazoa; phylum Chordata; class Actinopteri; order Characiformes; family Prochilodontidae; genus Semaprochilodus; species Semaprochilodus insignis. The sequence goes on from CM067498.1 coordinate 12,751,521, forward strand.
TTTAAAAATATTTTATTTTAAATTATTAGATTTAAAATTCTTTAATTATTTTTTTTGTTGTGTTTTTTAAAGGTAAAATTGCATAATATACATAATATTGCTTGAAGACTACAGTCATTTTTGATAAGCAATACAGACTCCAGCACATCTGGGTGTTAAAGCTGACTGTTGGCCTCCATCATTTCCAGCAAATCAAAAGTTAGAGCTTAGACTCCAGAAAACCCGCTTTTGTGCATCACTGAGTCAGGCTACCAGAACAGGGTGTACGCTTGTGGCTTCATGTTTACGGTTCAAGATTGAAAGACCCGACTATTCAATTGTCAGTTCTATAACTGAGATGAAATGAACTTTTCAACCGAAAGCATTGGTCCATTTAGGTATTTGTCAGTTGACAGTTAATCATTTACATCTGTAATTCAGAGAGATTTTGTGAACTAGACTACTACTTCGGATCTGTTGTTCTTTCTCTGTTCTGTTGTTCTTCTGTTCTTCTGTTCTTCTCTTATATAAACAGCTGTAGTAGTAATAGAAGTCGTGGACATCCCTCAAACATGTTATTTCCTGCTCTAACACATCTTAATCATGAAGGTCTTAGCAGTCAAGTTACCATTTCTCTCATTCTGTCTTACTGTGCCAGGATTTTGCCCTCAGTAAAAGTATCTCCTTGGGGAAGGACCAGTCTCTGCGTTTCCCACCTGTTTGGGACTGGTCTCAGCAGTTCAGCCTGAAAGACCAGGCCCTCTTCAACAACCCTTTGTATGTGGGCAAGAGCGCCCCCTGCATGCACAATGGCGCAGTTCGGACATTTGCACACAAAAGAAGCAAGGTAAGTCCTTAATATTAATAGAAATTCATATTTATCCTTCTCAAATATGATTATTGATAACATCACTAAAGAAGAATTGTTATTCATTACTTCTAAAAGTGTTCATTATTTGTAACTATATATAACTTGAAATACTTGAAAAGTATATGTCATTACAAATAAAATGTATTTATGCAAAATGCACAAACTATATTTAAAAAATGGGAATTAATACTATATTAGGTAATAATAATATGTGCCATTCATGTAAAATCCATTGTTATAAGAAGATGCATTTGATTTCTGTTGTTGACAGAAAAACTACAGCTCCACGCTGAGAGGCCTCCCCTCGGCTCTGCGAAACGGCACTCTCAGTGACCACGACACACTGACACGACGCAACTCTCTGATGCCCCGACTCCGGCCGGACCTGGCTCAGTTGCGGGAGCAGCAGGAAAGCCCCGCTGAGCGATTCCTGCAGGACTGGCTGTCTCGGCCAGCTGATCCACAGGGCCTGCTTCTTCCTCAACTCCTGCCCTCACACCTGCCCTTCTGGAAGCTGTACTTTCTACGCTGGGTGCCCGAGGCCCGCATCCCTCACGGCGGACCTGTGACAGCCTTCCACAAGCTCTCCATGCTGGCTGACGAGATAGAAACGCTCCAGAGCAAGTTGAGGCAGTATACAGGAGGAGGGACTCCGGCCCTCACCCCCAGTGGGCCTCGGGCTGAGCACAGCAGAATGTACTTTAAAGCGTGCTCGTCTCCCTGTGATTCATCCCCTGCTCCTCCTGAGTACCTCAGCTCGGCCTTTCCATTCTCCCCCGTGGGAAACCTGTGCCGCCGCAGCATCCTGGGCACCCCCCTCAGCAAGTTCCTCAATGGCGCCAAAATCTGGCTGTCCACCGAGACACTGGCCAATGAAAGTCTCTGATATTGTACAGGATGGCCAGAGGCTTCCATCTGCCCATGGTACACTGGCCCAAACAGGGATTTTAAGCTGTGACGGCTGTAGGGATGGAACTCTGTGTTATTGCTGTAGCCAAGGAAACCAAAATCACATGACTGCAGTACTGAAGTGTTTACTGAATACATGTCTTCAGAAAAATGGATCTGAATTAATCAGTTTCTCTTAATTAATAGTTTCTTGGCGCTGAACACATTGGACTAACCGTGCCATTACTGGGTATAGATTAAATTGTAATTCAACAAACGACAAAGTTAAAAAAGTTGACTTGCTTAAACCTCGTATTTTAGGGTCTGACTGGTGTAGCAAAACATGAGCGAGACAGTACAGTTTTCCCTGTTCCTGCTGTAGTCGTTGCTTAAGGTACCTACTGTTGGAATTCGCTAGAATGTTCTCCTTCATTCACATTGTTCTAGAACAGTTCTCACCAACCCACTTCCTGGAGAACTACATTTTTGTTTATTTAGTCCCAGCCTGTATCTAACATGCTGTCCTCTCCCTTACCACCACTAATACATCTGATGCAGCCAATCAGGGACTTCTAAAGACGTTAATTAGATGACACTGGTTTGGCCAGCTGTGTCGGAACTAGCCTCTGCAGGAAGTTATATTTCCAGGAACAGGGATTGGTGACCACTGTTCTAAAATATCTCCCCCCTTTGACATTGTTCTAGGACAAGGAAATCAACCACCCTGAAGAGTTCAAATCCAACACTCCTGGCCCTCAAAATCACTATTACATTTATGATACAGACACTATGAGAAAAATCACCAGTGAAACAGTGCCCTAAAATGCAATAGGTGATCCCATTTTGGCCCATAGCCAGTGTCTAGAATCAATGTAGGGAGTATGTTCTAGTACAGTGTGACAAAGGGTGAGCAGTCTAGAACAGTGTGAATGAGGGGAGAACATTGTAGAAATGTGTGAATGAGCAAAGAACATTCTGGAACAGTGTGAATGAGTAGAGAACTTTCTAGAACTGTATGAATGAAGGGGGAGCGTTCTAGAAGAGTGGAAATGAGGGTAGAGCATTCTAGAATAGTATTAATGAGTGGTGAATGTTCCAATACAGTGTAGGAGACCACCAGAAAACACCCAGCAAACATAAACAGGTGTGGTGGTGGTTTCGATGGTGTCTGTTGAAGAATCCTGAAGCCCCGGGTTGGTGTTGCAGGCTTTGAAAGGTAGAGTGAGAAACGCTAGCTTGCCTGTGGTTGAGGTTGAGGTTTTGTGCGAGTGTGGACACTCTGGGTCTTGGGCTTCAGCTATTTTTATTGCTGTGCGTAAGGTTTTGATTTACTGAAGCTTGTGTGATTGTTCAGTCTTTTTTTTTTTTTTTGCACAAGATTATCTGTATGGCTCAATCCGCACATATTGTTTTCAGAGTTTGGATATAGTTTCACTTTTTCTAAGCTGCCGATACTGATGTGTTTCTCTGGTTTGCGCGGTAATGGCATTATGATGAGGAAAGTAGGACTGTATATTAAATCTGTGGTAGAGAATCTTTTAACACTTTAATTTTAGCATGTAAAGTTCTATAGTTTATAGTTATATAGAGTTTTCGAGGGCCTTCTGGTAAGGTCTGACTAGCTTTGTTGTAAAACGAATAACCAAAATTGTGAATTATGTGGGTAATGTCAGGAATTCCCCACACTAACCCCAAAACGCAGGAGACAACTGTGCACTCGCAGTGATCTCTCACTCAGGCTGGGCCTGTCTGTAAGATTCCTTCCTACAGAAGCACACAATGGCTGCTCAAGATGACTGAATACTGCTGTCGCCAGTCAGCTGGTTGATTTGGCACAGCAGCGGAGTGCACAGTGTCCTGACAGGCACATAGTGAATTAGCATCAAAGTAGGTTAGATTTAGAAAACTGAGAATTTTTGAAAGGTAGGTTGATGGTTCTATTGTTAAACAGCACTTGTTACCTCCTTTTATGTTAAAGGGCCCATATAATTTTCTTTCTTGCTTATTTGATTATATACACTGTTAAAGTTTCATGACGTACTGTTCACTTCTCAGTCCCTAAGCTGCAAAAACAGCTTGTTTTTATTCATAATTTTTTTTATAGCCAATCAGAACAGAGGTCATTAACATATGCAAGTCTTAAAGGGGATCTATGATGCTTTTCTGGGTTGTATAACATTTTGTGCATGCATACGGAGTTATAAAGCTCCACCAGAGAGAAACCACTTTTCTCAGCTGCCTGAAATGCTTCATTCGAATGCTAGCACTTTTTGCTGCTACAAGGTGACATCATCTTGTAACACAGTTCTTACTGCCCGCCTACCTGCTCCAGTCTAGCTTGTGAAAAGGGATCAAGTCTACCTGACTTTCAGGATGGGACTCTGGCTCAAACTGATATGGCAGAACTGACCCCATTGTAAGAACAGCCACAGCGGTGTAGGGCGGAACTTGTAGCAGGATGTCGCCACAGATTATATACAGTGTAAACCAAGATAGCACCTGTTATTTCAAGTGAATGGGGTGAGTGTAGGGGTTTGGTTCCTGTCTACTTGACTCTTGTGTCAGCTGCTTCACCCTGCCCCCTTTATCAAGGGCAACAGCAGCAGCCTGTGCTGAAAGAATGGGCCGTGGCCTGAATAAACCTGTAGCAGAACAGTTTTTTCTTTAAATGGGCTCCTCTGAAAATGTGTGTTGAGGTTCATAATACTCACACGACCCTCACGTACAAAAATGGCCACAAGCTCACTGTAATCTTAAAGGAGGGGGAAAGGGGTGAAGGGTGTGGGGGGGGGTTGGGGTGCGGCTGCGGGTGAGTCCCCCCCCTTCCCACTCACCACACCATGTGCCCACATTCCAGGAAATATTTTGTCATGTATCTTTTGTGGTGCAGCTCTTGTGGTTGACCAATCAAAACAGAGTGGGCAAGCTGACCAATCAGAGAACACTGGGCTCATTGGACGGCTGGGTATAAAGGCACAGGAGCTCTAACAGAGCGTTTCAGACGGAGGGTGAATACCGATGTACAGTATGAGAAACATGTTGCTTTGAGAAGATTAAAGGAACTCGAAGGATGAACACTGGAAATGAGCATCATGGGTCCCCTTTAAAAGAGCAGTAAGAAAAGCCAGTTTAATTCTACCAAATAAAAAGAGGTTAAAAACAGGTCATGCAAAAATAAACTGACTGTATTTGGCATTTATAATCATGACATCATGAGGGAAAATGTGGGATATGGGTCCTTAAAAACCTCTCCTGTTTCTTTTAAAGTATCTTTTTTTCACTTGATATGTAGGCTTCCTTAGAGACATTAACTAAAGCCCATAGTAAGATTGTGATTTTGGTTTGGGCGCACTTTTGACAGAAATGTAATAATTTCTTTTACTTTTTTATTGGTCTTAAATAAGGTACTGTTTTCCCCCATGAACTAGTAGTTTGTGATTAGTGTGATTACCACTAATGCAGTGCACTCAATGGTGTTGAGAGAATGAAAGTTGTGCTTGATTTTCAACATATTTTGAGTTAGTTTTTTCCCTTCACAACAGCGCTGATATTTATTCAGATATGCAAAAGAGGCTGAAACAGGGTTACTGGTTCCAATCCTCTGTGCCTTGCTTTTCTGAGATCCTGGTTTTCCCATTCAGTGGACCTGTTTTCATCTTTCTGCCGCTAAGCGATGCCTTAAGAGTTTTCCCATTCCCTCACCTAAGGGGAAAACTCCTAACATCATTCCAAAGCTCTGAATGGGAGCCATATCTGGAAGGGCGTTGTGTGCATTGCAGGTGTTTAGATAGCAGCAGTCGGACAGTTAGGCTCCCTAACAGACTCTCGTGTGCCTGAAGGGCTGTGATTTACTCCATTAGGGCTTTTCCAGCTGTACCAGGTCTGTGGAGCCTGCCTGTGAGCCACTATGCACGACATAATGCTTCTGATTTACTTTGTGAATAATAGTGAATAAAAACAAGAATTGACACTTCAAATTGGTATGCTTGTGCCCCCGTCGATTGAGCTCTCACTGAAGATTGTACTCCCATGCTGATGTGGTGACTCCCTAGCACCCTCTTCTGACCAGTTAACGCAACAATCTGCGCTTCAGTGGTTGCTAATCCCAGTACGCCCTTTTCAGCAACTACGAGTCAAAGGTCTTGAGGTCTGTACTGCTTTCATCATTGTGGCAGTGTTAAACAGTTCTGCAGACCACTTTATAACGAAAAAATATTATTTTATGCCTAAACTGAAGTCGTAAGATTGAACGATCTAGATCTTTAATCCCTAAGAGAGAAATCCATTGGAATCATTAGGAACACTGTGGGCTTCATGTCTGCCTTTAACAGGGGAACTTTTTGGGTGATTTTTGTCAAATTCAAATTTGTTAAAACCATCAAAATATGAAGAAAATTAAATCCTAGTGGTTAAATGTGGAATGCTCAATTTTAGAGAAACTTCCAGCCTCCACAAAGCCCTGAGCTCAACCCCACTCAACACCACTGAGATGAAAGCCAGGGCTTCTCCTGCAGCATCAGTGCCTGATCTCACAGAAGCTCTTTTGACTGAATGGGCATAGACTCCCACAGGCACATTTCAAAACCTTGTGGAAAGCCTTTCCAGAAAAGCGGAAGCTGTTACAGCCACAAAGAGGGGCGAACTCTTTATAAATCCCCATGGCTTTGGAAAGAGAGCTCATGTAAGATGATGCAGGTGTCCACATATTTCTGGCCATATTAGTAGTCTATTTAGCCCAATGTAAAGCAAAAAGCAAAAAAAGAACAAGCATTTTCTGATTTCTTTTATCCAAATCTATCACTCTTTTACCATCATCAAAAAACATCTCCACTGGTGCTTTTGGACAGCAAATAAAAATTTGATTGATTGATTGTAGACACGATGACGGCTGGTTACCATCACCACCACTGTAAAGAAATCCAAGTGTCTCTGGAATGGAGCATCCCATCATAAACCACTCAGAAGGACTCTTTACATCTCAGCCACTGAATTATGCAGAGAAAGATGGTGGAGCTCCCCTTGAACAGACCTGACAGCTCAGGACAGGCTTGATCATTTCTCCAGTCCCTAGAACAGGCTAAAGACAAAAACATGCAGTGTGCAACTTTCTTTGAAATATGACAATTTTAATATAAATGACCAACTTTGTGTAAAGACACATTCAAATAATTGCCATCTTTTAAAGAAAAAACTGTACACAATATTTCACAATTCCAGCTATAGCTTTAGCTTGCTGACAGAAAGCTCCTTCTGCTTCTTCTTCTTGGCAGCCTGGTCCTTTGAGCCTTTGATCTGGCTCTTGACTTGGTCTTGCAGTTGAGAGAAGAAGGCTTGGGAAGAGCGCAGAGCTTTGTCCATGCCGTCATTCTGGTACAGGGAAAAACAACAGAGGACACATCAGCATTCAGTAACATACAAGTGTGGTTCACCCTGCTCATAACTCAGGCTACTTTAAATCAAACTGGTTAGTGGTTTAACTCCAACTAACAAAGACAACACGTTCTGTGGTACAAATCTGAATCAGGAAAGACTGAATAACCAAATATCTGCTCATTTCATTACCCCTTTCATTCTAAGGGCAACACCATATGACATTTCATGATGTACAGAACAGCATAAGTGTGAGTCATGTTTCATATAAATGTGTCAAAACAAATGACACAAAATGCTATTGGGTGTTTTAGGCATGTTAGATAAGCTATAGGATTACACTGATGCTGTGGACTATAGGACTACACTTCTCTTTATTACTAGAGATGTAAATAAAGGAATCTGGGAAGACGCTCTGCAACAGAGCTGGTATTCATAAAGCATCTCAGAGCAGGTGTGCTGATCTAGGATCTGGATTTTTGACCGCTTTTTTTTTCCTCCTTTGGTCATCAATTTTTTGCAGCCACCATCACCACGGCTGCATGGCCTTCTTGGTTATGTAACAATTTTAAAGGGCCCATATTGTGGAAAAGTAAACTCTGGATTTGATGTAGTGATAAACACTGCTACAGATTCCAAACCTACCATCCAAAACCTGCATAAGCAACCTGTTTTAAATTCCCCCGTTTCTGTGACATCATGAAAATATAGTCAACTATCCAGCCTGCAGCAGTTTAGCTCCACCCATTCACACTGGTTATAAGAGTTACAAGAAGGTATAAAAGAGTCCTCACTACTTTCAGAAAAAAGCATAATACAGGGCAACCAATCAGAACACAGCTCATTTACATAGTTCAGCCTTAAAGGCACAGTAACAAAACAGCCTGTTTCATTCTAAGGGCTTGAGAGAGGTTGGAAAATGGGCATGTTAAGATGATTGGGGACGGTTTCTTGTTATAATATCTAAAACGCTGTAAAGACAGTACAGTAAAATACAAACTGCAAGAAAAACTAAAGAGAACGGCCCTTAAACCACCGCTGTAACTCTGCAATAAGGCACATAATAATGCCTTAACATGTCAACACAACATCGTCTGAACTTAGCTGAGCTGCCAGTTCTTAGAGTAGACTACTAGCCTCAACCCATCACCCCATCTACATCTACACCTAGCTCTATAAAGGTGGGCTTCTGGACACTCCTTTACCAGTCTTAGCATTAGCTGCAACTAGGCAGTAATACAAGGTCAACAACAAAGTTGAAAATATCAAATATATATATTTTTTTTTTTCCTCCTTTCTGGGTATGGAACGATATAATGCTTCACCCCTCAACCTGTAACCAGACTCGGCAACAAATCATGAATCAACCAGCCACTGACCGTGAGAATCTTGGCGCTGCCTCCTTTAGTAAGTTTCCTGAGAGTGGCTTCAACTTCAGCCTTGGACTTTTTCTTCTTCTCCCCTCCGTTTGCAGCTTCTTTGAGCTTTATCCTTCTCTCACGCTCCTGAATCTTCAGCCTCTTCAGTTTCTTCTTCTTGCGCCTCTCACGTTTCTTATCAGTGGCAGTCTTCTCCAAGTCACCGAGAATGTCACCGGCCTTATTCTTCTCCTAGAGCAAAAGCAAATTTAATGCACAGCAAAAACAAAAGACATAATCTGGAATCTGTTTTTGGTGATCGGATTCGGATTTTCAGTTTTGAGAAGCTGAAATTATAACGTGCTTATTTATTATCTCACATGGGAGAAACAAGATCACTGTTCTTTTGATCTGGTCTACAAAAGGGGAAAAAGAGCAGCAAGCAGAAAGAGTTCTAACCTTAACTTCCTCTGGAGCCAAGAGGGTGGCGCTGCTGGCACTGACGGGAGCCACCTCCTCAATCGAGATGGAAGGCAGGTTGGAAACAACCTTCACCTCAGGAACGTGCTGCAGAGAAAGAAAGAGAATGGAACATAAAAAAAGAGTAAATGCAAAGAACAATTTTAAGTCGACGCATGATAAGGCTCATCATGTAGGCTTACTGGTTTTGGTGTAAAGTGGAAGTTGGAAAGAGCATCCAGTTTGAGGAAGAGTGTGTCCATCAGCTTCTGAATTTCTACATGAGCTGGATTCTCCTCTTCTTCTGTCTTTTCCTGAAATCCACAACATGTTAGAGTGTAAGCTGAACCGATACAGCAGCTGTACAGCGTTCAGATAGTTAACATCAAGGCATTTTTAAGGCGAACAAAAGTCTCTAGATCTTGCTGGAAGATAAGGGAAGCTAAGGTTCAGTCGAGGATGGGGTGAAGCGTAATTAGTATGACTAGAGACATGAACTATAGGTTTTGTGTACCTCTTATGTTATTTAATTATATAAATAACTGAACTGTCAAGATGGAAAAGTCATTCAGAGTGTTTTGCTCTGAAGTGATGCTTCATTTGCATCACAACATCTGACAACACAACAGTGGTGATGACAGGAATCAGGGGTTACAATGTCAGGTTGTGTTCCATCCAACACGACCAGCGAACCACATGGATTCAGAGTTTTTATATGCTGATGATGGTAAAATAGTAGCAACATTTCACTTGGTACTGTTTGACCTCTCCACCACCCCACTATAAGTATAATTAAATAAATAAATGAATGAATGAATAAACGAATGAACAAATGAATGAATATTGACTGATATATATATATATATATCGTCTTTAGGCCTCAGCTGAAGTACACTCATCATCAAAAGAATAGTTCCCCCCAGAAGGAATCAACTGACAGGAATGAAACTTGGTGGGTAGGTTTGACATCATAAGACATGCGAATGATTTAAGTTTCATGCTCGGCTGCTCATGTGACGTAAGCAAGGACGGGTCTTATCGCTGTACCTGACTGACCCAACAGCCACGACTGCGGACATTCAATGCGCAGTGATGCCCTCCATGTACACAGACTGCGCCCTTAACACCATGCCAATGTCGTCAAAGACTGCAATGGTGTCGCGCCTCATGGAGTGACTCAGAATGGCAGCGGGTCATCTTCAGTGACGAGTGCTGCTGTTGTCTTGGTGGAGACGATCAACAAATTTGTGGACAACCGTGGTCAGCACCAAGACGAACAGTTTGTTGTCATGCGTCACACGTCCAGAAGGCCTGGTGTCACTCCACCTCCACCCCTACTTCTACATGTGTAGCTCAATAAATATTACCCATATCAGTCTACATTTATCATTTCCCAATAGCATTGCATTCCGACATTTCCTTCATTAACTCTTCAGATGTCTTGTCTCCCCATCACTACCACTGTGAACGAAGTTTCGAGAATGAAGCGTTCCACATCAAGCCACTCTGGCTTTGTTTAAGCATTTAGTTTCATTTAAATTTAATTCTGAATTCTTATTAGTTGAAAAGAAGCCTCATCACCCAGTAACTCATATGAATTGCTCTCTTAGAATAACTATCAACTACTGTGAAATATGTAAGATATGCTACTTGTATTATTTACATACAAGTTAACATTTATTCATCTCACCTGTGTCTTCTTGAGGTACTCTTGCTCATAGACTTCTGCCAGACTCAGCTTGCTCTTCTCTTGGTCCAGAGTCAATCTCTTCTTGTACTCAAAAACTTCCTCCTTGGGCTTCTCCTTCCTCACAACATCATCCCAGGCCTAATAAGAACCGTAGAGTCAAATACTACATCACATCAGTGCAGCAGTAAGTCCTGATCCGCGTTTAAAGAACAAAAACTGAGCAAACCTGATCTTTTATTCTTTGTTTGATGATCTCTTCCAGCTGCAGAGTAGTCTCCTCTGTAACCGGAGGTGCTATAAGCAGAAGACAAATTGGAGTGTAATACTCACTAATTATAATAGTATTCAATAACGTATGCACTCATACTCCCCCCTTTGCCAAATTCAGTCCAGCAGTACTGCGTCTTACCCATCCTGGAGGCTTGATCATACGCCACATCTTCCTCTAGCATGCTGTTCTCCGGTCGCATCTGTGCCGACACTTCTCCACTCAGCTGCCAGGGTTTCGCAGCTAGCGCAGTCTTCTCCAGCTCCTCAATCTTCTCTGCCATCTGTTTCACATTCCAGCATTATCACAGCGCTCACAGTTATGCTGTACTACACCATTTGGAGTTTTCATTAGCACAACTACTACTTTGCTGCAGATAAATGTACAGTATAAGCATCACACAGCATCATGGGTTCCAAGTAAACTGTGGGAAGCTGTGAAAACGTCTAAAAAGATGCGTTAGATGCTTCAACAACCAAAGGAGCTGTGATGATTCTAAAGTGACTAAGAAAACTGTATGGCATAGATATATACTGAGAATGGCTTGCCTTTCAAAGTGGAGCACAAATCTTGAGGTGCACAGCTAGACAAGAAATGACTACGAATTTAAATCAGTATTTATTATATACATTGCTTAATAACTTCTTATTCCCAAAAATGAATTGACAAAAATAGTTGGCAAAATGACAATACATACCCTTGTGATAAACTGTCACAATAAAAATACAATATGCTTTTCTGACCATATTGTGGATATAGGCAGTACTTGTAGAACCCTGACCAATGTTACATTATAAAGAGAGTAAATTTAGTCTGATTTAACTGGATTTAGTGCAACACAGTACGCAAAATACTCAATAAATTCAACTTACTGTATTCACAGTTCTTGACAGTATATACAAAATGTAGCTCTATTGAGTCTTTTATCTCTGTTTTAACTAATCAGACGCTTCAGAAAAAATATTAACAGATATCCTGAAAATTCCTTCAAGTACTGCAATATTATATTTTAGCCATATTGCCTACCTCTATTGCATCTGTCTACATCTGTGGTGAAAGGAAAAAAGTCTGATACGCACCTTTTCCCGTCTCTTCTCAAGCGATGATCTGGAGTCTGCCTTAGCTGCATGTTTAGGCTTTCCACCAAAAATATCCTCCACATCCTCCCCTTCACTGTCACTGGGGAGATCAAAGGTCACCTTCCGCAAAGCATCTCTGGCTTTCTGGCTCTCGGCGTCACCCCTGCACAGAACATCAGAAACCGTGACAGCTCCCTCAAACTCCACAAGCGCCAAAAACAGCACAGTAACAATCTGCAGAAAAGCTCTTCTATAAACACTTGAAGGGGAAGAGAGTCTCCTACTCCATATCCAAATCCTCTTCATCCTCGTAATCTTCATTCTCTTCTCCCTCTTCATCCTCAGGTGCCGATTCATCTTCCTCGTCTGGCGCGTGTTCAGCCGTCTCTTCGTCCCTGAAGTAGTCTTTGTATTTGACGTCTCTGGAGCTTTTTGACTGCAAATAAACAAAAGCGCAACACCAGTTAAGAGGACAAATCACTTCAGCAATCATCTCCATCTGACGTCCATGTTCGTTGGTCTGTGTTCACAAAGCTACTTAGAGTAGAAGCACTGATCTGGGATCAGATTTCACTTTTAATTTTTATCTTAGTGATAAGAATAGGTTCCACACCCTGGATCTTCAAGGGTTCTTTAGCACGATCTTTAGCAATGGTTCTATATGGAACCATGAACCCATCTGCACACTTAGAAGGTTCTTTGTTTGCAAGAGAAACGGTTCTTCAGATTGATGAAGAATGTGTCGAAAAATGGGTTCTGCTCTTGTTACAATGTCAAACAACAGAAGGTTCTATATAGAATCATAGGCAACACATTCTCCATTAATCCATTAATGCTTCTTTGAGTGTTCATAGTTCCATATAGAACCAGTGTCTTTACTAAAGAACCCTGAAAGAACATTATTCTTTAAGAATGCAGATCAGCACTCTGATGAGCTTTGTGAATATGGCCAGTGTTTGGGTTTTTTTTAACATTAACTTTCTAATTGCCATCAAATCTACATTCATATTTATTTAACAGGGAAAATCCACCATCCACTTTTCATTTCTGCATAATTCAATGACTGAGGTCACGCAAGCCAAGTGGTCTGATGTGAAATGGTTAATTGTAGAAACATTTACTGATCGATTTCATTTTCCTGGTGGTGACTGGAACCGGTTATTATACACAGTCAAGTCACATTATTATGACCACCACTTTTGACGGCAACAGCACGTAGCTCATTAAGGAAGGCACTAGCCTGGCCCCCTGATTCCCCAACTGAGCACCGGTGGGACCACCTCGATCATTGTGTTCCCTCTATGGATCCTGCTGTAGGATGCACTGCAGTCAGCATGGCTCCAGATACCTGTGACAACCTACCAGGACGTTACTAAGTCACTCCCAACCCGTCTAGCTGCTGTCCGTGCTGCACACAACAGTTACTTGGGACATTAGTCACATTATTGGTCATAATAATGTGACTCCACTGTGTATATAGTATCCAGAATAGAGCATGTGAGTAAAGTGGAGCAGCTAACATTTCTGCTCCTCTTATTAAGCGTTTCTGTAATCACTCCATTCCAGCTCTGCTCTGCGTTTTCGGAGCAAGTAAGAACACAGACACGCTGACTTTCCGCAAAGCCTCTGGTCACATCACTCTAATTCCGTTTACATGCTCTGATCCAAAACAAAGAGTGAATCTGCACATGTATTTTGAGCTGTTTATGTGATCATGAAGATGGTGAAATGGTGATCACCCTGAAAAATGGAAGTTAATAAATATTTGTTTTAGCCCAAAATTAAATCTCACTATTGTGAAACAATGTCTCAGGCATCACACACTGCATTTGTGTACTTTGTGTAATACCCTTCTGCTAGAGAGCTTTCAGATGTATTAAACACTGGAGCAATTCTGAATCCGCAGGTTTCTCCAGAATAGAGGATTCCCATTAAACCACTTTGAATGACTTTGTGTAAATCATAGTGATGTAACTGTGTAGACATTTTAATAAGGTCACTAAAAAAGCTACCAGACAAAGCTCTGATAGACTGCCTGGCTGTTAAGTCATACATTCTTTCAGTCTCTCCGGACTTTATATCATATATATGACACTGGAAAAGAGCATCAGGAAATAAACTATTAACACAAGTGTCATAATTGTTCGTTTGAACGCTAGATAAAAGTGCCCGCACCTTTTTCTGACTCTTCGATGTTGTTGGCTTATCAAAGTTCAGATCCTCCTCGTCATCTGACGGCAACTCTTGAAAGTAATCTATTTCCTCTCCGACCCTCTCCTTCCCCTCCCTCTTGTCCATATCATCCAGAAAAGCCTCCATTTCTGAGAGCTTAAAAAATTTATCGTCCACTTCCGACACAGTCCTAGATTTAGGCAGCGTTGTTGCTGTGTTCTTCTTCTGCTTGACTGCTTTCTCTAACTTATCCACATCGAAATCGATATCCGAGTCCTCATCAGAAAAGCCATGCTCCTCATCCCTCACTTTTGCCTTGGGCTTAAGTCCATTCTCCTCATCATCCTCATCCTCATCCTCATCATCTTCATCTTCTTCTTCTTCACCCTCTTCCTCATCTTCCAAATCCTCATCATTGTCATCCTCATCATCTTGTCCATCGTCACCTTCCTCTTCTTCCTCCGTGTCCGTAAAAATCGTCAGTGTGTCGTCTTGGACTGCTTGGCTCACTGCCTTCTCAAAGTGAGTCAGCACAGCGCTGTTCTGGAGCTCCAGCTCCTGCCAAATCTGCTCTTCATCGAAATTATCCACCACCAGCTGATCCAGCGGACTGCCCTTACAGCTGGCCAGCTTGTGGGCCTTGTGCAGGTCATAAAGAGTCTTTGTGAGTGATGTGAAGTCTGTTGCCAAGGCATCCTGTACACTGTTTTGGAAGGTGAAAAGAGAGAGAGAGAGAGACAGATGATGGCATGATTATACAGCAAGATTTGAGGTCCATTATTACAATCATGGATGCACCCATCTGGGAATTGCGGGTAGAAGCTAATATCCATTACTGTCCATGTAAATATCAGGTACATACAACAGGCCACAGTGAAGTGTTACATCTGATGAAGCAGGTTTAACACTGAGTGAATGAGTAGACGTATCAAGATCAGTAACCAGAAGGATCTGTGCTTTTACAGTGTATAACAGTGGTCTCTATTCCTGGTCCTGGAGATCTAGTTTCCTGCAGAGACTACAATTTGCCAACCTCTTCCCAAATCCCTGATTGGGTGGATCAGATGTATCAGCATCAAGTAGGGGCAGGGGGGCTTACTGGATACAGTTTGGAAACAAACTCTGCAGGAAAGTAGTTCTTCAAGGCTGGAGACCACTGATAAAGAAGAATGTGGGCTCACTATTTGGCAAACAACACATCACTGTTGCCTCCTTTATTTGTGTTATTACTACTTATTTATGATCTAATTAATACCTATTATCATGGGGTGGGCAATATAATTATGTCATCATCATTATATCATTATGTCACAATGCCCTTTCCTGAGCTTGTCAGTGGAGATCGTCGGGACTTTGTGAATACGATGTGAATACATTTTGCAATAACAGCAACAAATACCATTGAAAATTAATTTGAAACTTAATCAGATGATTCTAATCATCTATCCAGAGCCAATCATTTGTTAAGCCAGTGTTTCTCAACCCTGGTCCTGGAGGCACCATGCTCTGCACACTGTAGTGCATTCCCTGCACAAAACACACCTGATTCAACTTATCAGCTCATTAACAAATCCTTTCAGAGTTACAGGGGGTGTGTTAAAGCAGGGAATCCACTAACATGCCCAGGAAACTCTGTGTTAGGTAATTATCTACTAAAACCAATATGATTTTGCTATTACTGGTTGTCCCTACTCCCAATCTTAAATGATAAATATTACAGTAAGACATCAGGTTATTTAAAAAACCTTCCCTCAGCTCTTTCTTTCTGTTTATGACCAACTCATTCTCAGACAACATTAAATTGATCAATCCATAAAGTTACCACTGAGAATAATGAGTTCTGTTATGTTCAGTCAAAGTGGGAAAGTTCTGTGGCGATTTTCTTAAGTCTGCACAATCTTACGGGACAGATAACTGCAAAAAACAGGGATCAGCACTGAGCAGATGATTAGCTCAATATTCAATGGTGGTATTTGATGAGGCTGAGCTTGTGTGGTAAAATGTGTGCATTATATTCATTTTACTGCACTTGTAATACCACAAATGTACATTTCACCTACATTTCTACATATCAGCACATACACACATGGATAATCTCAGATACTGGCAACAACCTACAATCCTCATATCAGAGCATCCTTAAGTTCTCCCTCATTTTCCTATATCTGACAACTATGGGAGGAAAAGATGGAGAGTGAAAGAGGGCAAGAGGGAAAGTGACACAGATAGTGACACAAGGAGAGAATGAGGGAGAGGGAGAGGGAGAGGGAGAGAGAGAGAGAGAGAGAGAGAGAGAGAGAGAGAGAGAGACAATGGGGGGAGAGAGGTAGGAGAGGAAGAGACACGTGTCTTGTTGGTAAAGTTAGCTGTATTCGGTACAGTGAGCAAATAAATAAACCAGATCAGGAGGTACAAAGCAGTGAGTGTGTTTGTCCGTTAGCTGATAACCGCATATGAAATAATAAATAATAACAGTCAGTGAGAGTTAAATGACCCTCTCTGTGGTAGTGAGAGACCTATATCAGTAGCTCAGAGAAGAGTTTACCGTCCTCACAATGATCACACCACGCACTCTCCACACTGCGGCTTCAGCTAGTGACCATCACGACACTGACCGTGTTTTAAATCAGATAAAAGTTTTTCTCTCACCGTAAAAACTGCTCCGGCTGCGATGTGTTTTTCTCTAAAATCTCTAAACACGTTTCCAACGTGTGCGCCGCCATCGCTGCTCCCACCAGCGACATCCGAGTAGTAAATGAATCAGTTCCTTTGAACCGGATCTCTTCAATGAACCGCTCCAATCGATTCACAAGTCCAAACGAAATTGAACCATCTGCGCAACGTTTACGTTCGAGAGGATTTCTAATGATAAGCAACAATAAGCAAATACATAAATCGTTCAATGTTTGAGCTTATAAAATAATAATATGTAATTATACAATATACCTTCCTATGAACTACTTCTTTGAATTTACATAAACGTGTTATGACATGCAATTCCATAAAACTAATACTTATTTGCACATATTGTACAGTGTTATTTGCATTCGAGTGTGTAAAGAAGAAATAAGAATAAAGTGTGAATCAATGAATCGTTGAATCTGAGAGTTTGACTCTCGGTTCGAATCGGTTTGGTAAACTGAATCAAACTTCCCGTCACTCGTGCTGTCCGTACTAACACGTTCCCTTGAAAACAGAATGAACGTTCCACATTCGAACTTCGGGTTTATTACAATTTACCGCCCCGTATTTACATAAATAAATATATCTGTTATACTGAAAATATAAACATATTGTTCATAATTAATATAATTAGTATATCTGATTAATCCTGATGTTTATTGAAGCCTCTGTCATTCAGTTGTCCCTTAAAATAAAGCACTTTTATTTTGAAATATAGAAAAATGGCGGCTTCCATGCTGAAGGTTGCGGGTAACGTTAAATAAAGCGCTACTTTCTCGTTAATTTAGTGTGAAACTTTCAGTTTCAGGCTTTAAATATGGCTTTTAGGTGTTGTAACGTTTTGTAGAAAATCGGTCTTAAAGTGGCACCGGACGGAAATGTGTTTTAGTGGTTGTCTGTTGATTTGCAGAGGTGGATATGTACAATAACCCCACTTATTATCCACTATGTTCAAAACACTTATATTTTATTAGAAATATTCAGTGAAATACTGAATAGTAAGATATTTATCTATTTGTAAACCTAAAAGTGACGCAAATATTGACACTACAGCTACCTCAGTTGCAAAAATTCTTTTCTTCTTAATCCGTTTTATTCTTTGGAAGGAGAATTGGACTGAAGTTTTCAGATTTTTAAATAATTAAATGGTTAAAATAGTCTGAACATTACATTAACTTTATGCCTTTTGGAGATCATTTCATCTCAACTCGCTTAACTGTTTACAGTGACATATATTTTGATGTATATGTTTACATTTAATGGTTAGAAATGTGCTACCTGTTGCCTGATACAGCGATAGTACTGAAAAGGTTTTGATCTATAACAGGGTTTTTTTAGCCTTCCAGGCTGAAGAGATTCAGAGCATAAAACAACATAGTCCCAAAAGAAAAGTCCCCCTTACCAAAGATTTACCTCTATTTTATATTTTTTTAGTTATTAAAAAGTTTGAAAATTGTTGGAATTTCCATTTGACTTAGATTCCTCAGACAGCTAATTGTTCTGTACTGAAGCTGTTATAAGCTAAAAATACTCTATAAGACACTCATTAACAACCTACACTGAAAAAATTAAACAGTACTGCTTCTTATTTGGTACTAGGTACACAGAACACTAAACAGACTGCATACATGTGCGTAGTGGACATAGGCCTGCAGAATTACTTCCCTACTGAATATTCCTTTGTTGTCCAGAATCTCATGTTTTGCATGTTTTACAGTGACACGTCTCTCGAGATGTGCCCTGCACTGCTCTCCAGCAGTTAGGATGTTCTCTTCATCCTTACCCCTGAGCCAGGGTGTTCCAACAGCCTTATGGAAGTTGGGCAGGCTGAACCATGTGGCCATCGCAGTTCCTGATCTGCAGAAAGCAACATCTCTGTACCGCGACGTGCTTGGCGCCCATGTGAGCGGTGTCGTGCCGTTGCCCGAGCACGGGGTTTACACAGTGTTTGTGGAGTTGGGCAACACAAAACTGGAGCTTTTGCATCCTCTGGGTGAGAAAAGTCCCATTGCAGGATTCCTGCAGAAGAACAAGTCTGGAGGAATGCACCACATCTGTATTGAGGTGAGCAGTTTACTGATCAGTCATATGCAAAAGAATGAACTCCCTCACCCTGAAGTTCCTCTACAGTGAACAAACTTTAAAAAAAAAGAAAAAGAAACGTGCTGTAACTTTTACAGCTGTGTTGTGTGGTTTAATTTTTCCCATCATGTCAAATTCAACCAATAAACAACAGCTGTGCTTTAAATGCGCGGAAATGGGTTCTCTGTATAGGATGTGTTAACTTCTTTTCAGAACTTAACTAGCGGTGCCCAAACCTTTGCATACAGGTGTATGTGTGCTAGATTAAATGTGATTCTAACTCAGTAGTCAGACTATTGTTATCCGAAAGTACGTGTTTATTTTTGTCATTCTTCTGCTGGATTTTTGTCTGCTAGCCAGTCCTGCAGTTTTTGAGATATCAACAACGCTCTAATTCCAGAATGTTTTGTCTGATCGGTAATTGTATATAGCCTTTCGATCAGATGTATTATTTTCATACAGTTATTGTTGAATTATATTTTTACCCATTAGAAATGAATAAGGTACAAAAGTTTGTACGCTCAGCTTTTACCAACATCAGTCCATTAACAACACCATGTTAACCATGTAGGATATCTTAACAGCCACCTGTGACACCACAGCAACATTTTACCATGCTTCAGCTGTTCAGTCTACACAGTTGATTCACATTATTATGACCATCTGCTAATATCCAGAGTAACTGCAGCACGGACAGCAGCTAGATGGGCTGGGAGTGACTCAATAAGGTCCTAGTAGGTTGTCACAGGTATTTGGAGTCATGCTGACTGCAGTGCATCCCACAGCTGCTGGAGGGTGCGTGGGGGAGGATCCATAGATCAAACAAGGTGCTCAGTTGGGTTCAAGTCTGAGGAATTAAGGGGCCAGTGTAGTAGTTGACAGTCATGCTCTTCCAGCCAATGTCGGACATTTCTAGCTGTGTGACATGCCGCATGTCTTGTTGGAAGATTCCATCTTCCCCAAGGAAGACAATCAGCATGTACAGGTGTACGTGATCTGCAAGGACGGATTCATACCCAAATCAGTTGCGAGTGTCTGAGTCCACCCTTGCAGATCCCGTACACCTGTACGTGCTGATTGTCTTCCTGAGCTATGTGCTGCCGCCGTTGAAAACAGAAAGTCATAATAATGTGACTCGACTGTGTAGTTAATATATGCTTTTGATATATTATACAATCTGAATTGAATATACTGTAGTGTATATGGGAGGTCAATATGACAATATAAATGGTCAAAATAAATATATTTTTCTTGAAAGAATACTGATCCAAAAGCATGTATCATTATGAAGAGAGTATAGTTTGAATTTACTGCAGTGCTTGTGTAGTAGTTTTACTCCTGATGCTTTGCATCTATTCCAACTTATCAAACCTCAAAAAAGTAATATTTTGTGATGCATATTATGCACTGGGAAAATGTCTGTAAGTATCATATATGGTATATATGCACATATGGTATGTATGTCAAAGGTCACACTCTGCTGTCTTGCATTGTTACATTTAATAGTCATCTTAAGTCTCAGATGATTTTAATACTGTTTGCATTATATTGGAATGTATTATGAAGAATATGTAATACTGTTCATCACTGTATTGACTTTTGCTTGTAGGTGGATGATATAAAAGCAGCAATAGTGGACTTAAAGGCAAAGAACATCAGGCTGCTCTCACCAGAGCCACGGATAGGAGCTCATGGAAAACCCGTGATGTTTCTCCACCCTAAAGACTGTGATGGTGTTCTTGTGGAAATAGAGGAAGCATAGGGTCCACACTCGTACCTCTCCAAATCAGAGCCTCTGCTAGAGAGTGATATTATATTGCAAGTTGCTTCTGAGGTAAGAGAGTCGATAAGGTGAAGGTCAAAGTTCTTTCATATAGTGTGTGATTATGCTGTTATCTGTTGTCTGTAATAACTTTCTTTATGTGATTTGTATAGTATATGTTAAAATGCTGATTGTATTATTTCTTTCTATGAAAACACTAACAGAAAAACATTGTAATACTTGTTTTCCAATGAAGGTACCAATGTAGATACTTTAGATTTGCTGTATTTAACATAGTGGGGGGGGGGGGAATAAAGCCTCCAAAATGATAACTTTACAGGAAAAAGAAAAATACTCTTAACTTTGAGTAGAAGTTAATGGACCCTTTTCAAGTAATCTGTATTTGGCAAAAACAATGGAAAAAAGCGCAGTGTTCTGTTAAAATAGATAGCAGTTGTGCACTAAAATTAGTACAACGGCATGCGTGTTTTACCCGTAGAGGGTGTGTTAACTTCAAAAATCAACAAAAGATGTCAGACCAATTCATCTGTTCTTACAGCCATTATGAATGTAGCTTAAATCCTGAATTTTGATTAGTAAAGTCATATGATATTATGCAGATTTGTATATTTTTGTATATTAAATAGGAACATTGTGAGTGGTTTGAAGTGAAATGGTTCATTGCCTAAGACTTATTGATTTATTTACAGTGGTGGTGATGGGAACCATGTACCTCTCCATGGATATATTAAGAAGTACATTTGAATTAATAACCATTTCATGTAATATCTTTTGTGAGGGAGCTTTAGAGGCATCTCTTCAGATCCCATCAACAGAATCAATTCTGACTCTATTTCCTCATCATTCCTTATCATGGAGCATTTCACACCATCTGCTCTGAATGACTCTGAATGACTCTGAATGTGTGCGTCTTCATTATTGAATTTCTGAGAATTCGGTGGAATTCCCCTTTAGGTTTAGTGCTGTTATTATCATTTCAGTGAGTAGGTTGCACACACATTTTCTCATAGCAGACAAACATATTCAGATATTTTCTTTAATGATTTTAATAATGCAAAACATTTTCAGTCATTTGGTGCAAGTTTATTCACAGCATTCGTCTCTAACAGCTTTGAGCGAAAATGCCTCACAGGCAGAGACTTCTGAACAAGGTGAAAGCCTTCCTCTCCTGCTATTGACAGTCTTTAGCTCCTCTTGCCTCCAAATGAGCATATTAATGGGAAAGAACTTGGACCATCTCCACCTCTTCACTGTCTACCCGTCTGCATCTCGCGCCTTAAATCCTCTTCCTTTTGGACGCAGCTGGAGGAGAGAGATTAGAGCCGATGTTTGTGGGCTGCCAGCTTTCTCTCCGTGTGGTCTCTGAGGTCCCGTCTGAAGTTTGCTCTGTTGCTGGAATAAAAAGGCTCTGTTTTGTAGCTTTAAGCCGTCTTTGACATTTTGGTTCTTTTGGCAGTCTGAAAAGTAAGAAACTCTCTGAAATTCCGACTCAGCCTCCTTCAGACCTGTTATCAGTTCTTTAAAACTGCATGCCAGTCTGACCACTGATACACGTTACACATGAGTTACATACACTTTAGACATAACATGTTAATGGAATTCCTGCTTTGTGGAATACCCCCCTGGTTCACATCACCACTATTGTAAAGAAATGCTCAAAAATAATGACAGTAACTTGCATACATACAGTGCAGTGAGATTAAACAATTAGTACATTTAGACAGGTAACATTTTCCTTGAATGTGCATGTAATTCATAATATTAAGGAGTTCTGTCTTACAATTACAATGTCATATGTAACACTTCACACAGCCTTTGATCATATATACATGTATATGCACATCGTCGCTGTCCAATGAAAAACATGTATCTCCATTTTTGTTGATTTTTACTTTTGTGCATCATTTGATCACAAGAGCTGCCATATAGATTGTGTGAAAATTTCGTGATGAATGAAATTGCTTGGAAAGACATCTGGTTCCATTGACTTTATTAAAATTGAATGAGGTTTTTGTCCTCTCCTGTAAAGTTGCCATTTTGGAGATACTTGTTTTTCTTTAGACAGCGACGATATATAGATACTCAACTATCTGTAGCACACCTGATCCAGTTTGCTAATGCCTTCAGACATTTTTGGCCAGTGAGGAAGTTCTCCTCAGAATTGTGCTTCGGAAGGCATCCACCAAATCTGGCCCAACTGTGCAATTCTTTGATTCAGTAGTGGCTGACCTACATCCAGAAACTTGTCCAGTACATGCTAAATCAAATCACAGCTGTTATTCATGCCCGTGGAGGCATTACACGCTTTAAGGTACGTTTCAGTCACAGGTGAGTTTATTATGCTGGTAATCTTCAATTCTTTGGCTGTAAAAAATGTTGTCTGGTGTGTCCAGAATGATGAATAGAACTGTATGATGATTCTAAAATGACAGAAAGTTCTAGAACATTGAGAAGGATTAGCATCCAGATGTGTATTTGATGTGGTTATTGAAGTGGTAAGTGGTAAATAAGTGGAATTCCACCCACTTTCTCCAATCATTAAAATGTAAACAGTCATTTAGAGTAGTTTGCTGAGAAATTGCCAATATCTTTTTGAAACTATGGTAAAATCAGTAATCAGGCATCCAATTCATAACCATTTCATTCTGTAACGTTCTTTGGGGGAGATCTTAAGACGTCTGGTTCCTATCACCACCATGAACAATTCTGACTCCGCAATTGTCTCTGGAATAGAACCTTTTACACCACATCATTCCAAATGACTTTCTTTACATCTGAACCACTTCATTATGCAGAAATCTTGAAACCTCAGTGGAATCCCCCTGTACATCTCTGGGCAAGATATTTGACAAGTTATTAGAAATAGATAACTGCGCTGTATTGTGTACCATTCGATAACATGAACTTTAGAAATATTGAATATTCAAAAAGTTGCTGTTTATAATAGGGGGCAGTCGTGGGCTGGAGGTTGGGGAACCAGCCTAGTGACTGGAAGGTTGCTGGTTTGATCCCCTGAATCCACAAGACATTACTGAAGTGCCCTTGAGCAAGGCACATACCTCCCAGCTGCTCCTCTGGTGCTGTAGATAGGGCTGTCCACTGCTCCAGGCAAGTGTGCTCACTGCCCACGAGTGTGTATGAGAGTGTTGAAGTCTAATTCCTCTGTGTACAAATATGTATGGTGAATGTTCTGAAATTCTAATAGTTTATAATATTTCAGTCATTATTTAATAAAACCGCAGCCAGCAATTACACTCTTTTGAACGATCATGTTTTGAATCAACTTCTCTGCCTGAATAAAACGATTCCTCGTCAAAGCTGTTTAATCATCTGTGTGATTAAAATGATAATAATAACAATCTTAAAAAGAAAACGGATGTTATCTCATGCTCATAGAGCAGGAAGAATAAAAACAGTATAACAAGCACTAAAGTCAAACCAAAGTCACACAGGTCCAAGCTGGAGCTTAAGCTTTCCCGCTACTTAAAGTAATCAGAAAATCAAAAGCTGGATTCATTTTTAAGCAGGAGCAGTCCGACAGTAATGAGGCTGCTTCTGTTGTCCCAAAGGCAGCCGGCTTAATTGCACAGACTTTCAAGCGGCCTGTCCACTATTATCTGTGGAGTTACAGGCTGTTTTGATTGCTTTGCTGCTGCTGGAAAGGATTTTTCATATTTCAACTGGCATGAATGAAAGACTGAAGCGATGTAATGCACGAATATGCTTACAGCACTTCCTAATACTATTAGTCACACTGTGTCTGTAAATACTGCACTGCTGATGTGTCGATTGCTTCCTGTCTCTGCTGATGTGTATCAGTAATAACTCCTTTATGCACTGCAGCTGGCAAATTGCATCACAGCGACCATTTCCTTTGGTCATCATCTAGAGAGACTAAATTAAATTTAAACAGGTTTTTATTAAGCCTGTGTACAATCTGCATATGCACTAAGGCACTAATTCTCTTTGGTCAAGAAGCGAGAGTGAGCATGAGGCCTTATTCTATAAATACTCCTGCTGAAATGACTGAAGTCACTCCGGCCTCCTGACTGGAACTACAACACCTATAGAGGGCAGCAGTGAGTAGTGTTTGTTTATTCAATGTGTTAGGCTTTCTGTCTGGCTCCTGAAAGCCCAACCGAAGAGCCTGACAGGCTATACAAACCTAGATATAACAAGAAAAATATATGATTAAAATTTTAACCATTTAATTTCTAACCAAACTAATTCATGAAATCATATATCAATGTATTACTGCAGACTTTAAATACAACGCATTGATGATTCTATTAAACAAAAAAAAAAAAAAGTAAATAAAATATGGACTTCTGTTTTTTCTTTCCAGCAATCAGTTTCATAACACCCTACTAAGCATGTGGGGGCCCACCTGGGATACCATAAGAACCACTTATTAACGCCTTTACCAGCTCCTAAAACCTCCATGAAATACCATAGTTTTGCACAGTTTCACCATAGCAGCCACTAACTGCTCAGCGACACTCAAGCAACTTCCTGGGGACTAATTAAACTGTGCAATCAAAAGCAGTTTCTTCAGGAAGTGCACTTTTCTGAATAAGTATGAAACTATTGGCTTAACAGTGCATAACTGTTAACATGTATTAGTGCAGATGCATGAACCGATGACAGCTTACACTAACAGTTCAGCGATATGTGCAGGACATCCTCCGGCCACAGGTGGTGCCTCTCGTGGCAGGGCTTCCAACTGGCATTTTTCAGCAGGATAACGCTCGCATGCACATGGCAAAGGGTTTCCCAGGTATGTCTCCGCCAGATTGCAACACTTCCTTGGCCTGCATGGTCACCGGGACCAGCTGGGACACCACCTACAAGTGTGCAGGATTACAGGCCCAGCTGCCACTCCTGGGGGTAAATGTGCCACAGGATGACATACAAAACCTGTATGCCTCATCTTGTACCCAGTTTAGAGGTGGCCCAACAGAGTACTAGAGCCTACTTTCACAATACAGTTTTCCCCAATAAATGAATATTGCAATCACTATCACTAATCACTAATATTTGCATTCATATTTACATTCACACGTATAAAGCTTAATTCAGTTCCAACAACTCCTTCTTGTTGCATTATTTTTTTTGTCAATAAGTACATTCCACCCATAAAGCGGCTCTACTGAGCATGCTCATATAGCAGGGTAACTCGTTTTAAATATTTTATTGCGTTTCTAATGCTAATTCAATTCAGACAGATTAATATCACTGCTCTACATGGCAGCCTATATTAGAAGATGACCCTCTCCTACGTAGATACGAAGGGTTCATTATAGGCTAACAAAAAGACGACTTGTATTCACAGGTAATTATTCACTAATGAAAACATAGGTTTGTGTATTATTTTCCATTTCTGGTAATAGAAATACATCAGATACAGACTGCTCCTTTAAATAAATACAAATACAGCTGGATATTTTATTCACGTTATGATTTGTCTTTATAAAATATACACATGCTGCAAGAGTAACTACAAACCACTGATAAACACTCTTCAATGCAGATGAGATAAATTGGTACTCAGTATCAAAAGAGGCACATGAAGGGATTTACAGCCATAATGCATGCTGTTTTGTTGGATAATGTGGGTCTGAAATCTAATGGGGCAGATTTGTATTTATCCTGTGTCATGTAGTCTGATGTTTTGTAGGATGCTGCCAATGGGAGGAAAAGATTATGTGCTTGATGACGAGATGGAGTAAATCTCTTGTTTGGTTATGTAATGCCATTTAGTGGCTGTGATCATTCACTGAGGCCCAGTGAGAGATGCATTAGGGGAAATTACGAGCATACAGCCGGTGTCCTCCGCACAGGAGCTAATTATTCCGCTTTGTTTTTCTGCTTTTGCTCGTGAATAAGACTATCAGCCCTTACCTGGCCAGCGTGAGCCACTGAGGACAAAGAGTAATGGGATACTAATTTGAACTTTTAGGCGAGGGCTAATCACAAGCCCATCGCCGCAGGTCTTTGACAGGCAGCAGAAATGATAATTGAATGCAGGATTTCTGGAGGAAGCCAACCACACTTGTGTTTTGAGCCTCATTAATTTACTGATTAATAATAGATGTGAACAGAATACAAACTGCAGGCTGTTTGTGTCACATACCGCCCCAGTATGCCCGGCCCCCTGCCCCCCTCTCTCTGTATCTCACTGTCTGGGTAATGAGAAGAAATAAACTACAATAAGAACACTGGATCCTGAACGCGTGTTAAAGTCAATAGTGTCTCTTAGACATCAAGATTTCTGTGAAACCTGGAAAGAGAAGAAGAAGATGATGATGTTTATTTTATAAATAGCATATTATGGCACAATAAGGCAGTAGTCTTTACCTGTAAAAGTGAATTTCACACTGAAAATCTTTTTTTTTTGTTTCTGTCTTTTCTTTACCAGTTAAACAGGAAATCCAAAAGTTCTACATAATTAAATGCACCCATATTTCAACATTTCTACATTATTCAATGGTCTTGATGTTAAACGCTCAGTTCACCGTTCACAGTGGAGTTGGCAAGAATCAACAGTCAAAGCATTTAATACCTCTAAATGCTCCCTCAAAGAAAGTTATTATATGACATTAGTATGAATATACTGTCTGATGACAGGGGCATAGTTTTGTAATTGTAATTCTGGCTTTAAATAATTTATTCAGTGTGCAGGAATACATGTACAGCATAATAGTCCCCAAAGAAACTCACATATAACATATAAAAAAACTAATATATAATCGTTAGAATGTGCATGTACAAGTTCACTGGTGGTTAAATAAAATGCCTATATTTGTGTTGTAGTCATCATGTCCCCTGGTTCCCGTCTCCACCACTGTAGAGAAATCAATGCACTGCACTAATGTTGTTTAAAAATCTACATAATTCAATGGCTGAATGGTAAATAAAGTGGTTCTGAGTGGTTTGGTGTGAAATCTCCACTCTAGAGAAACATGCCAGAGTTCAAATTCTTCACAGTGGAACCAGACATCCACCTCTAAAAGCTCCCTCACAGAAAGTTCTTATGTGAAATGGTTAGATATACGCTGCCTGATTTCTGACTCGTTGTTTTATAATAGTTTTGATAAAGATTTGGCTTAAAATGTATTTTAATCTGTTCATTTTAACAAATTTATGATCCATGCAGGCTATTGTGAGGCAAAATAGTCCCCAAAGAATTTCTCTACCCAAAATACACCTTATCTACACTTATCAACAAAAGAATTTTGCACCCAGATAAAGTATATATATATATTATTTTAGGTGCATTTATGAATGTGAAATTCAGCAGTTTTTAGGCACAAATGTCACAAGTTATTATTAGCCCTCCTTCCTTATTCATGTTCCGGGGCATCACTCCTGATGCCAGGGCTATTATATATATTATTTTTTTTACCTGCACCCGTTTTCCGACAGGCCACGCCCTTCCATGCTAGGATTGGCTAGTTTATGTTCACAGCGTGCGCTCTGTCGTTTGAGAAGGCTGAAGCCACGCCCACTTAAGGAAACGGAGGCTGAGTGCTTTGTGAGCAGGAAGTAGAGGGCGGAGCTTGGGCGTTCTAGAACGGCAAGCTACTTTATGGATTTGCTAGCCAATCACAGAGGGAGGGGCGGAGTTTTCCGCAATACGGGTGGGGGGAAACACACCTAATCTCGGAGCACAAGCAGGAGCAGCAGCAGCAGCAGCGGCGGAGGCGGCGTTGTCTCCTCCTCACCGATCCGGAGGTTTTAATCTCGAGATTTACATCAGCAACAGCGTTCATACAGGTACTGCACTCTTCGTCTATATCCGAATTTAACATGCATCGTGCTTTTAAACACCAGGACTGCAGAGTACAGACAGGTTAACGAGAGGGTTTCATCCCTCAGTGCAGCCCCGGTTAGTCATATACGCTGGGTGTTTTTTTTCTTTTGCTTCAGCATGTGAATTAGCCCTCCACCCATCCGCTGGAAAGCCTTCAGTCCGGGTTTTTTCTGTGGGATATTCCTCGATTTGTAGTAGGTTTCCTTTATTACAATGCCTGTAAATGATTGTAATGACTGTAAACATTCCAGTTTGCTCCAGATATAGTTGCATTGATGCGACTTCGTGTAATAAATCCATATGGAGATGCTCCACTTTTACTGCTAGGCTGAGGTCAGTCTCCTATTTGGTCGCATTAAGGCAGAACGTGTTCTGGTTGATTTTAGAGAGTCAGTGAAAAGTAAGCAGGGATAATAGAGATGTACTCTTTTCTGTTTAATGTGAATTACAGCTGCTGCTAATCCCTCATCATGGACAGACCGATGTTAATCAGCAGGATCATTAACTCATAACAGCAGCATTCATCCAGGCATGCTGCTCAGACATGTTGATGCAATTTGTTCCTGTGTTTGTGAACTGTATTGACTTTGAGATGCTGTGTGGACCGCACCTTCCACAGCAGCAGCTACTCAGCGCTTCACTGTGGGATTCCTGTACTTTTAGACCCAGACGCATCTATAGGTCTAGCCTCACTCGTGCAGAACAGGGGGAAAAATATCCCCCTTTTGAGAAAAAGGAGTTTGGAGAAAAGCACAGGGAAAAGGACTGAATGAATGAGAGAAGTGGAATGAGAGAGAGACAGTGAGAAGCAGAGAAAGGAAAAGGTCAATGAGAAACAGAACAAGAGGAAAGATGCCCACAAGAGAGAAAGGGGGATAGACAGAGGAAAGATTCACACCTATTCTACTATAAAGACAAAAAACTGCCAGAGGAAAAGAGGGTGAGAGATAAAGAGAGGAAAGATGGGCTTAAGAGAGAGGGAGCTGAAAAAAATGTACGGGGAGTAATAGAGAGGGAGAAAGAGGAAAACAAACAGAAAGTAAGGAGGGTACAAAAGAGAGATGAGAGAAAGAGGGAGACAGAGAAAAGATGAGTGTGAGAGAAAGAGAGAGAAAGGAAAACAGGCTAGAGAGGAAAGATAGCTAGAGAGAGAAAGAGGGAGATGCCTGGCCAGAGAGGCAGAGGAAAGAAAGAGAGAGAAGATAGTTGGGGAGAGAGAGAGAGAGGGGAAAGATGGGGGAAGAGAGAGAGAATACCTGGGGAGAGAGACAGAGGAAAAAAGGGGGGAGAGAGAGATGGAGGGGAAAGATGGAGAGAGAAAGAGAGAGAGAAAAGATGGCTAGAGTGAGAGGGAGAAAGCGTATTTAAAGATGGCTAGAGACTGAGAGAGGGATAGAGATAGGGGAAAGATGGCTAGACAGAAAGGAAGAGAGAAGAAAGATGATGAGAGAGAAAGAGAGGAAAGATGGCTAGAGAGAGAGGCTGTAAAGCTACATGCTGCTGGAACATTATCCCACAGGGTGGATCCGTCTCCACAACAGAGACCTGCTGTTAACTTGGCCTAGCCTCCCCCCGCCTCCAACCCCCTAAACTCTGCCCATCCCCACCCCTCCACCCTTCTCCTTCTTCCCTCCACCCTATTGCCTTCACCCTCCTCCCTTCTGAGCCCTCGATACGGCGTTCTGTGTGACTCTTCTGCTGAAGGACAAACACAGTGTCACATGAGTGTGCTGGAGTGTTATTCATGCACCAGTTGGAGAATTTTAAATTGGACTCTTATGTGTGTGTGTGTGTGAGAGAGAGAGAGAGAGAGAGAGAGAGAGAGAGAGAGAGAGAGGAAGTAAGAAAAGTAAAGAGAGAGGGGACAGAGATGAAGAGAAATAAGGATATTAAAGAAAGAAAGGGAGAGAGAAACATAAACAGAGAGGGAGAGAGAACAAGAGAAAGTAAATGGGAAAGAGGGATAGAGACTATGGAACAGAGAGGGAGAGAGAAAAAAGAAAGTAGGAGAGAGAAAAGAAAAGGAGAGAAAAAAACTGAAAAAGAGAGACAGAGAAATTAAGGAAGAGAATTGGGGTGGAGAGGGATAGAGAGTAGGGAAGAGAGCAGAAGAGAAGAATTGAGTAAAGAGAGAGAGAGAAAGACAGAGAGGGTGAGAGAAAGAGTGAAAGAAAGAGTGAAAGCAAGAGAGAGAAGGAATAAGAGAGAGAATAGGAGAGAGAGAGAGAGAGAGAGAGAGAGAGTGTCAGCTAGGTTACCTGCTGCAGGCTTGGGTGTGCTGGTGTTTGGGCTGTTGGTGCTGTAAATGAAAAGAAGACGGAGCGCTGCGGTGCCTTTCCAGAAGCTTTTCATCAGGATTCACAAACGGAGTAGAGCTGGAACATTCACTGTGTGTCGAAAAGTTTTCAGAGCGCCTCTAATTAGTGAGATCAGCTTTATTAATGTGCAGAACTGCCGACACGGGCGCACACAGCGTGTATAATCCCCATAGAAAAGGACTGACCAACAGAATAGGACGCTCTGGAGCAGCTGCATATGAGCCTAAGGTTACTATACCTGATGTCAGGTGTCAGCTAGAGGGGTCCAAGGCACCCAGCATTGTACTGTGCTCTGGAGTGATGGAGCTCCATTCAGTATCTTTGGAATGAGTCGGAGTAATCTAGAACCGATTGTCCAACATCAGTACCTGAACCTGGTTTCACCTGGAACAGTTTCATTCAGGCTTTCAGATTGGTTTCTCATTGTTACTCTCATAGGGCTCTAATAGTCACTGATTATTCTCTGTTTAATATTGCTTAGATGTGTGCTTGTCTTGCTGTCCAGTGTGGACCAGACCAGGATGGGTCCCCCCTTTGAGACTCGGTTCCTCTTGAGGTTTCTACAACTTGCCACTGTCACCCTTGGTTTTCTCACTGGGGGCTTGGACCCGGATTCTCTGTAAAGCTGGTTTATGACAACATGTGTTGTAAAAGGTGCTGTGTAAATAAACCTTGACTTGACCTGACCTCACTAATGCTCCATCACGCTGGATGAGCAGGTGTTATTTTTTGGCGTATAATGTATCTCCATATCTGAACAGGAGTCCACCCTCGCTTTGATGCTGACAGACACTAGGCTGAAATGTATAGCGCAAAGGCCTGAAGACGAGTGGATGGTTTTTCAGCCCCAAGCTGCTGTTCTGTGCAGTAACCGCTAATGCATGTGTTTTTGCCCCCCTTAGAGCAGAGCTGCTGTACCCCAGCTGGTTGTGTTGATGTGTGCCATGTTATGTTGTCTAGATTTGAAAGGGCAGTGTTATGTAGGTCATTGCTGGCTGAAATACGTTTAGGGCTGTAATTCTTCACTACTGTTCATATAAGTTGCTTTATGTTTAGGACGTAAGCAGTCAGAACGGTTTGTTGTGAAATGCTGCTTTTTGGAGAAACGTGCTGAATCTAAATTGTTCACAGTGGTAGTGAAACAAATGCCTTAATAAGCTCCATCAAAGTACATCAAAATGGCTATGAATTTATACTCTTTTTCTTCTTCTTCTTCTTCTTCTTGGTCGAGAGAGTTTCTCAGGGCAGACCCCGTAGCATGAATTCAATGTTGGTCTGACCATAGAGTCGCGTTCCTTTTCCCTCCCATTCAGACCCCACTGTTCCCTTTAACCAACAGCCAACAAACTGCATGTACTTGCTCAGGGCAGATTCCCAAACTCTAATCCATAGCCATATTGGCCCACACTCCTGTAGCTGTCGTTTATTCATCCCTCCTTCCTCTCATAGCCACCACAGCCTAGCAGGAGGTGGGAACCATTTAAGCATTCCACGTGTCTTTCAGGGAATGCATTTAGGTTATTTTGAGCTTAATTGTGGAATTTTATTGTCAATTTTACTCAATGCGTACTCAATTCAGGTATGTAAATGCAGACGATGGATTGCCAATTCTTTGCAAACTCTTGGTCCTTCCGTGGTTAATTATGCTCCAGTGTGGCGGTTAAAATGTTCAGCACTCAAGAGAAAAATCAAGCTTATTGATTTAGCACATTTCATGCACAACCTCAGACTTTTTTAAGATCACAGATCACAGATTACCTCATGTATAAAACCACAGGGGAATGTTTTGGGCTGCATTGCTAACCTTCAGGGAATCAAGATACAGACACCAGAATCTCATAGATCTGTATCTGACATAGATGCACCCTTGGCGACGTTCAAAAGAAGCTGTCCAGTAAGCCAGAAAAATTTAGAGCACCGTAACCTGGCGACAATAAGAGTAACCGACTTTACACTTGGCAGAATTATAGGGTATTGTTTCCCCCTACACTAACACTTGTCTTATTATTAGGGGTGTAACAATGCATTATGAAATCATGATATCGCAATGCAAAACCGAGAATGGAGAATGGACATTTTGTTAATTATGCCATCTAATGCAACTGCACTGCTTAAACGCCAAAGCTTTTAAGCCGTCATCAGCAGTCTCGCTCCAGCACTCCTGCTGCCTCCCAGTATCATTAGAAAGCTGTGGAACAACATGAACACAAGTTTCCTTCAATCAAATTTTGTTCAAAATAATGTAAGCATGCGGAACCGTGGACCCAGTATCATGAATCACGTCAAATCATGGGCTGAGTGTACTCATTATTGTAGTCTTCAGGAAACTGGAGTTAACAACGTCTGATCTTTGAAGCACTGTACATCATTGAAGAAGTGTTAGAACAAAACCGAACCGGTCAGCAGAGCATGACGTGCTCTTTCCAGCGAGCACTGCTAGTCTTCAGGAACCTGGAGATATGGATCCTGAAATCACCAGGGCCCTCACCTGTTGTCCTCCCTGAGGTGTCCTTGTTGTTGTCGTGATCATGTTATTAGCGACTAGTTGACATGAAGCTGCATCACTGACCCGTAAAGTTAACAGGTCAAGTAGTCTGTGCAGCCCCTATAAGAACTGTAGCATTGTTGTAGCATTTGTTTGAGGGACACAAAATGACAGTTTAACCTTCGTACCATCACATGCCTGCTTGTTTCCTACAGCATTGCCTCAATGTAAAAGTGTCATTTTCCAGCTTAACTACTAGGAAGACCTCCTTCTAGTGATGTATCTTAATGGTGGGAGGAGCTACAAGTGCTCCCTTAATCTAGCTAATGCAGACGAAAGCTAGTTAGCTAATGGTTCTGGTAGGAAGCTGAATGTCACGTCTGTATTTATTGTATTTATTTAGTGGATTTCTTTATCACATTTGGTG
Organism: Semaprochilodus insignis; assembly: GCA_034552555.1. Taxonomy (NCBI): domain Eukaryota; kingdom Metazoa; phylum Chordata; class Actinopteri; order Characiformes; family Prochilodontidae; genus Semaprochilodus; species Semaprochilodus insignis. The sequence goes on from CM067498.1 coordinate 12,785,245, forward strand.
GGATAGGGATTCTCAATGAATGCACGAAGCATTTGCACAATGCATGTTGGGTATTGTAGTGAGAGAACACAGAACGGAAATGAAATTGTGAATTCTGGCAGACCTGTAAGGGTAACGGCTGCAGTCTCCTTGCAATCGTACAACCAGATGTTTTATTAGCATGTGATATGACATTGTACTGTACCACTTTAATGAAAGAGGAGTCTCTTATCTCTGCAGACGGTCGTTTCTCTTAAGGGTGGAAAGGTTAAATGTGGAGGGATGCCCGTGGTCATGAGCTCAGAGTATTGCACACGGATAAGCAGCTCATTTTGGGTGGGGAAGGACCTGTTAGCTGATAAATGTCCTCTTTTAAAACAGGGGCTTGAGGGTTTGCTCCTCATTAACCTCACCCTGCAGGATGGATTCTCCTCAATCCTGGCAAGGCGTAGGATCTCAATCAGTGATAAGGCTTCGTCTTTTTGGTGGGCGGTATTTCTGAATGCTCTGACATTGCTTTGACACCATTTTATGCCCACCATTTGATATTCTTAGCAGGAGGCCGAGGAGGCAGCTCTCTGGAGGTTGTGGAGTTTTAATGGGTTCAGAAGAAGGACTTTCTGTTTTGTTGGACTTTTTTTGTCAGAGGTGAATGTTGTGAAAAGGTGAGGTGTCTTAGTTTACAACCTTTAATGAAACAACTTAGTCATATGCTGCCCTGTCTTTTCTACCGCCTCTATCTTCAGCTTACAGAGTGTTTTTTCTGGCCATTTGGTGTTCTGCCCATTGGAAAGTTATTACGCGTGAGACCTTCATACGGCTTAAGTTTGACGAAACTTTGTTGTACTTGATGATGCAAAATGTTGACTTAAAACTCAACCTCAACGGTTGCGGCTTTCTCAACATTGTGAGAATGATTGAAGCAGCCAATCAAAGTGCCTATATCATGCCGCATGATAATGAATATGGTCTCTTAGGTCAGTGTTTCTGGAGGCACCCTGCCCTGAACATTTTAGTGCTTTTCATGCTCCCAGCACACCTGATTCCAACATATCAGCTCAGTAACAAGCCCTTTCAGAGTTGCAGGGGGTGGGCTAAAGCAGGGAATACACCTCAATGTCCAGGTCAGGGTACCACCAGGACCATAGTTGAGAAACATTGTCTTAGATGTTTTTTTGCAGGTAACTAATTTTTAAAAATCTGCGCAATTGTTTGAGATGTAAAATGAGTAGTAGTAACTTTAGAGTAGTTTGATGCCACACGGTTTATTGTAGAAGTTTTTGTCATTTGTGATGTCAGGCACTGATGTTGGACAAGAAGCCTTGACTTCCAGTTAATGTTCCAGTTCATCAAAAAGGTGTTGAGGTGCAGGCCATTGGTGTTTCTCCACACCAAACTCGTCATTACAGTAGGTAGAGTTCTCCTGGCAACCGCCAAACTCAGTCAGTGTACTTTACACCACTCCAGCCAGTGCCTAGCATTGCATATAGTATTGGAGATGATGGAGTGATGGCCATGTACAACCCAAGGCATGAAGCTCTCGACACACAGTTCTTGTGTTGATGTTGCTTCCAGAGGCAGTTGGGAGCTCCGTGGTAAATGATAGATGCCTTCATGGCTGAGCCGTTGTTGCTTCTAGATGTACTTGTAGTTGTGTAGGGCAGATCTAGCAGGGCAATATTGTAGTCACTGAGCTCTTTAGTACGACCCATTCTACTGCCCATGTTTGTCTATGGAACCCTTCATGGCTATGTTCTTTGTTTTATACACCTGTTAGCAATGAGTGTGGCTGAAACACCTGAACTCAATAATTAAGAGAGCTGTCCACATACTTTTGTATATAGATGTATGTGTGTATGTAGATATGTATGTGTGTAGTGTATATAGATGTTGAAAAAGGGCAAAGAAATACATAAACAAATATGATGCTATATATTGTGATACTGTCAAGAAGGTGATAAATCATGAGTAAACTGTCATAGTATCAGCCTATCAAAGCACACCATCGTATGCATAGGTTGCTCATGCTAACGTTGGTTTCACCATTTAAAGCCAGCCTAGGGACGTCTGCTGTTTGACTACACAGACTCCTGATTTGCTGACATGTTGCACAGCCTAAGAGAGAGAGTGGTCATAGACAACATAGACAGCATCTAATACAGCTATACAGCATATTTGGTGCTAGCCTGGATGCAGATATAAGCTCCGCCTCCATGCCACTAACTGGTTCTTTTACTAGGACTGCTTTAGGTGCAGCTGTAGAAGTCACAGGCAAAGTTTTGTTTGAGAAATCTCTTTGGTTCCTTATCAGATTTCAGCCTCCACTGAGAGGATGAGACCATGCAGATGTGAAAAAGAAACGTCAAATCACTCTGTTTCTTTCCTTTGATCAGAATTGAGGGCGATTAGTATCAATGCGCATTTTTTGAGTCAGAGACACAAACAAAGGCCACACAGATTCATCTTTTTCATTCCTTTCATGTAGGTCTGCTGTTTACTCTGGACATGAAAGAGCAGCCAAATACAGGGGAATTATCAGGCCCTTTACAAAAGCACTAATGAAATTTGGCGGTTGCAATTATGCACTTCAACCGAGACGGGCTAATTTAGTGGCACGTCCGCCCGGCACACTGTGTAGGGGCTTTGTTTTGGTGTCTCGGATGGATGGGTGGACACTGTCCTCTGTTTGTCCTGCCCTGGTACAGCGATGGACAAACCGCTTCCTTCAAGGGGAAGTAGTCTTTGAAGCTGTGCAGAAGTTTAATTATTCAATCAAAGTCATTGTTCAGACAAAGTCTTTTTTTCAAGGCTTTTTTTATGCGATCGATGAATGTTGTCTACTGGGCTGGGATATTGCAAAAATGACCCTGGGTTGTGTGATCATTCAGATTGATTGTATTTGGATGGTAAAGGTAAGTCGTGTTTATGTAGGGCTGGGCGATTATTAGGGCTGCCCTCTAGAAGTCGACGAGTGGAATCGTCAGTCGGAGACCCTTTGAGTCGACTGACAACAGTGACGAGTTTTTTTTCTTTATTTATTTATTTATTTTTGTTGTAAAACAGACAAAAGCTTACAAAATGCACAAGAACTTTAAGACTGTAAAAAGACATTATAATAATTAATAAAGGGGAATAATAAATATTTATTTAAGTTCTAACTGGGCTATGACGCATGCTTGCTAAAAAATTAAATCCACAACGTGCGCTGGTGGTTCACCGTTGAAGGAAGCTAAAGCTGTGAAGCTGAGAAACACGGGTGGAACGACGTCTCAGAAAAAGTCTGGAGGAGCTTTTGAAGAAGAGAATCTGAACAAATTAAAGCTAATTCTGCTCGTCATTTAGTCAGACAACGAACACTGCTTCAAACGAGTGAGTTGACTTTCGTTTTAGATATAATTTCGTTTTATTATAATTCCATTATTTTAGAACCTGAATTACAGATATTTTAATTTATTCGTTTACAGCTAAGATTATTTTTATTTAAAGATAAGTACAGTCACTTAATATGTCTGCCTATAAACGAGGAATAATTATTTCAGCGCGGGTAATATAATAATTAAACGGTTTCAGGTCTACCGTTCTCCTTTTCATCTAAAAATAATTTAAATATAGACTAATTTGGTTTTATTTAGGAGTTCATTATTTATGAGAGATGAAAGACGAAGGGTCATCCTACTGAAGAAGCTGTTAAAAGTGAAATTAAAAAGACAGGCTAGAAGCGCTAATTTTTAGCATAAATATTTTTTTTTTTAAATTGCTTGCTGCCCGACGCTACATTCTGTAATTAAATCAGGCTCCAGATCGTTCAAAATAGTTCAAAAATATGTTCCTGTGACTCTGCTGACTTTCTAAATGAGGACATCGGATCTGAAACGCATGCAAATTGATTTACTGATTACTAGATAATGTGATATGGAGAAAAAACATGAACGAATAGTCGAATCGTCGGCCAGGACGGGCGAATAAGATACGACTGACAAAATTCGAGTCGGGTACAGCCCTAGCGATTATCATGATAAAAATGTTCGTATCAGTTGATATCGATATTGTCATGATAAATGTCAAATCATTATTTTTTCATGTTTAAAGGCTGATTTATGTGGGAGAAAGCCTGTTTTCTAGGTTGGTTGCTTTTACCAGTTAAAAAGAAAACTGTTTAGTTTCACAGTAACTTAAGCTTCAGTATAAACAGGAGCCATTAGCTGGCTCAGTGTGTCGAAAATTAGATTAGATTAGATTAGATTAGATTAGATTAGATTAGATTAGTTTCAGCTTTATTGTCATTGTGCAGGATACAGGTGCAGAGCCAATGAAATGCAGTTAGCATCTAACCGGAAGTGCAAAATACAATATGAATTACATATAAAGTGGAGGAAGTAATCATAGCAAGCAATGCTATGTTACAATATGTACAATTATGGACAGTGGAGATGGATCGCATGCCGTCACTCCTATCACTTCTACCACATCCATCTCAGAACATATCATCACAGTATTCAAACACAGGCTAGCAGACATTTGGCTTTCTCTGTGCTGTCCTAGTAGTTGGAGGGTGGAAGAACTGCAGAATATTTAACTAATGTGAAAGACCTCGGAGCATTAACAAACATTGTGCTTTTAGGTGTGTTTAGCTTGGCCATGCTGTGCATGTGACAGTGATGCTTCATGTTACCCAACTGCTTAAAACAGCTTTACACTCTCCCAACAGCGTCCGTGTTCAAATCAGTGCTGTAACTGCATGAACCATTTCTTTCTTTCACTTTCGCTGCTTGGGAATGCACCAATATTAAACTATGGCTGTTAGAATATCTAACACACAGAACACTTTGGGTGTAGTTGTGTTGAGCAGAAGTGGTTTAACCAGTGGTTTGTTATGATAAAAGTGAGTTGACTCTAGACCAGTACAGTTACACGCCAATCATACTATCACTTTCTCCCTCTCTGGTCATATCACGTGGAGAAATTCACAAGTACATCCCCTGGTAGTGACGACAGAGTAGTGTTGCTGTTCGTGCTGTGGTAAAAGCCACCAGAGCCGCTGCTAGAAAGCAGAAATGTGAAAATGATCTATTACATTATGAACGTTTAGCATACCTTTGTTATATTATTGAAGAAAGTTATATCATGATATTTATTGCTGGTGTTTTACCACTCAGCCTGATGTTCATGTTTTTTTTTTCTTTTTCTTGGGATCTTTTAGCTTGTTTTTTCTAGCATGGTGTGGATTTGTGGATGTGCCTTTTAAAGAGATTTCATTTTGTTTGGCATGTAGTGTGATATGAACGCTTTGAGACAGCAGGTGTAAAGAACATCTTGATGATTGTATGGTAGCCCTTTTGTGTCTGGCCTGTTTTTGTTGGGGGGTATTGCAGAGGTGAAGGTGCAGTGGCACTATGAAGTTTGATTGTAGCCATGGACATGAGTGTGACGTAACCATGGAAATGGATGTTGCCTAACCATGGAAAAGTACATGGCGTAACCTTGGAAATGGAGGTGGCGTAATCATGGAACTGGGTGTGGTGTAACTTTGGAAATGGGTGTGGTGTAACCACAGAATTGTGTGAGGTGTACCAGTAGGAATGGGTGTAGTGTAACAACAGAAATTGTGGTGACATAGCCATGGAAATGGGGGTGGTGTAACCATGGAAATCGGCATGTGCTGTAGTAGTTCTAGCTAACCTGCAAAAGAAGGTTTAAAGTGAGTGACCTCCACCATCCTTAGATGGAAGTACAAGTAAAAAGTACAAGGACAGGATGAGAGTATAAGGAAGGATAAGAACATCATGAGTGATTGTGATCAGTGACAACACAGATTAAATTTACAAGCCTTATAATAAATTGGCTGATATGCTGCTAATATAACAAATGCAGAAGCTTGAAACTTTCTTGACCTCTAGCTGTCGATTATATGACGTGACCAGCCAGCTGAGTAATAAAAACGTTTACAGTGTATTTTTTCAAAGACAAAATCCATCATACGGTCCTTCAGATTTGAACAGGCAGCTGAAGTTGCAGTTTCTGCTCAGTCGCTAACTGTGTGCGTAGCATAGCCTCACATCCAGACATTAGCATTCGGCTTGTGCCAGCCAGGGGGAAAGCGCTTCATTGCTCAAATGAAAAAGCCTGACAGAATTTGTAAGCTTGGCATTGGTCAGTCCCTGTGGATGATTACAGATTTTCCCCTGGAAATTCACCTTGGAGAAAGGCAGAGCTAGCCTTCAGTTTCTTCATTGATGGACATGAACATTTCTAGTGTGATTACAGCTCTCTGCTGTACAGGAGGTTGAAGAAACAGAGTGTAGTCCAACTTCAAAGTGCTGTGACCTCTAGCCTCATGTTGCTATACTCTAGAGCACGTAGTCCAGCCATTACAATATTTGCATCAGTACACCAGCATAAACGTTCACAGTGTAGTTGCCAGGGTGCAAAAATTGTGCATCAGATATACAGTATAATGGAATGAACTCGTGAATGCATCGTTTTTAATTCTTTTGCAGCTGTAGAATAAGAGTTATTTAAGTATAATTATTAGTAGAGGCCTTTATTATTTAGAGATGTAACCAGTATTTTTAGATCAGTAATTTTATATTTAGGTTAATTCCTCCATTCAAGTGCACTCTTTCATCCCTTGGCCAAGTCCTGCACGAGTTGGAGGCGTGTCTGTGGGCTAATTTGACAAGATGCTTGCTGTCGCATTGTGTTGAGTCAACTTGTGTCAAATTGTACTGCGTCACAACAGGTGTGAATCATATTGCATTAGTAGTCACTTCATATGTACCTTTAATGGAACGGATCATTGGGAGTGGATTGAGATGTGTATTGCATTGGCCTCAGTGATGGTGATGCACATCCATAGGCTTTGGGGTTAGGCCTAGAAAATGCTTCTTACTTAGAGGCCAGTTTCCAGCACCTGTATTAACTCTAAATGTGGACTAGAAAAATTCTAATAGCAATTCTCACTGCAGACTCCAGGTCCACAATAGTCCAGGATAGACTTAATCCATCCACATGGAAGGCACTCTGAACCGATTTGAGTATGAATCCAGCTTTGCAGATCACATACACCCCAACATACTGATAGTCTTCCCTGGACCGGGTTGGGTCTTCCAGGGATCTTCCAAGACCTTGTTGAATCACTCCCAGCCCGTCTAGCTGCTGGATATTAGCTCATAATTAGGTCATAATAATGTGACTCGACTGTGTATATACAACATATAGGACGTATTATTATTCATATAATAATATTGGGCAAATCTAAACTCTAAATCTGTGTGATGCTGATTTTTTTTATAGATACTGATATGAGTCTGATGTCATTCTGCGTTCCTACTTACATATTTACGATACATGTCGGGCATGCGTGTAAGTGCCTTCTGAAAGTGACTTGCTTAGAATGAGTCATGTGCTTTAAGTAGAACAGCTCCCACTTGCCCCAAATGGCTATTGTGTGTCTGTCAGTAGAAAAGTCTGCAGAAAACAATGTGATCTGTACTGAAAGGCTCTGATCACTTTAGAGGAAGACTTCTCGGCAGCTGTCATGTTGTGGAAAGTGTATTGTGGTTTTGTTGGTCTGATAAAAGTTTTTTTAGGGGGGTAGTGAGCTGGTTTACTGTGCTGGCTGGCTCTTTTGCAGGCTGTGCTGTACTGAAGTGTTTAGTGGAGTGATGGTGCTGTGCTGTTTGTTGTGAAGGCTGCTGGGTCTGTGCAGCCTTGCTGAGTGGGCTATACTACCTGCGTTCACTGCAGTCTCAAGGTCAAGAAGGGCCTGTCCTTACTGTGATGATGGTACTTAATGATGCTGTCCTGACTGCAGCGTACAGACAAGCATCAGTACAGCAGCTTAATACTGGTGTATAATAGTGTTAGGAATTTGTCTCTAAATTGTCGTTGCATTACTCATTATTAGTTTGTTTTTTATGGTTTACAGCTTGATCAAATATTCGCTGCAATACTGCATGTGGGTGTATGTGTCAGGGATGTAGCTATGGGGGTTAAGGTATTACTAAATGTTAGATCTTCTTGTGCCATGATCCTCATGATGTAAATAACAGTGACTGACAAAGCTTGTCTTAGATCATCACATTTTCAGCGGATGCTAACAGTATGGCTACATTTACACTGCTGCAAGCCGCTGTTAATGGTGCAAAACACACAGAAAGACTAAATATAATTGAGCTGAGCTGGTTCCTATAGGCGCTACTGTCCTACTTACTGACCTATAGGAACTTGACCCTATGTTTACAAGGACTTACAAAGGGTATTGTGTTCCCAGGGTCTTATGTTCCCAAGGCCTGTTTTCAAAGGGTCCCATGTTTACAGGGTCTGATGTTCTCTTGTATTCAGGGTCCTATGTTTCCAGGTCCATATGTTTCCTGGGCTTTATGTTTCCAGGGCTCTGTGTTCACAGGGTTCTACTTTTACAGGGCCTTATGTTTTCTTGCCCCTTGCTCCATGTTCACAGGGCCATATGTTCCCATGGTCCCGTGGTCCCTGTGCAATATTTTTCCAGGGACCCATATTTAATTGCTTAGTCTTATGTTCATGGGACTCGTGTTTCCAGGGTTAGGTGTTCACAGGGCCTTATGTTCACAAGGTCCTATTTTCACAGGGCTTTATGGTATGCCCCATGTTTACAGGGCCATATGTTCCTAGGGTCCCGTGGTCCCTGAGCAATATTTTTACAGGACCCTGTATTTAATTGCTTAAAGGCTTATTTTCATGAGCCTTGTGTTTCCAGGATCCCGTTTTCATAGGGCCTTACGTTCACATAGGACCCTGGAAACATAAGACCCTGGCAACACGAACCCTGTGAACATTGGGACCCTGGTATCATAAAGTCCTGGAACTACAAAGTCCTAGGACTTTATGATACCAGGGTCTCTATGTTCACAGGGTTCTGTGTTGCCACGGTCTTATGTTCCCAAGGTCCTATGTTCAAAAGGGTCCCATGTTAACAGCGTCCTGTGGTAATAAGACACAATATTTCTGGGTTCCTATGTTCCTTGGTTCCTATGTTCCCAGGTTCCGATGTTCCCAGGGACTTATTTTCTTATTTATTTTTTATGTTTTCATGACCCTATGTTTACTTCCTCCTACATTTCCATAGGATATAGGAAATAGAATATAGAATATTTTCCTGGGCCTTGTGTTTCTAGCATCCCATGTTCACAGGGCCCAACGTTCCCAGGGTCCCTTGTTCCCTAAGCTTCATGTTTCCAGGGCCCTATGTTTAATTGCTCCTGTGTTTACAGGGTCCTTTTGTTCCAGGTTACCTTGTTCACAAATTCCTATGCCGACAAGGAAACCAAAACAATTCTAAGCAATTAAAACAAGGCTACCAAGGTGGGAGGGTCATGTGAAGTCCCAGCTCATCTTTTCAGGCTACCACTAAGACAGCATCATTGGACAGCTCAACGTGGTTGGAGGAGAATGGTAACAGCCCATATTGTTATGTCAGATGTTCATATTGGCTAACGAATCACTGGGGGACTGTGAGAGCAATCAAACTCTTGTGCTTCTGGTCATGTATGACTATGGCACCACCAGGAATCAAACTTCTGGCAAAGGAGCCAGTGCTTAGACAGTTGTGAGATTGCTTCCAACTTTTGACGGGAGCTGTGTGCGTGTATGCGTGTGAGTGTGTACTCACAGCTCAGATCCATGTCCATTAGCATTTAAATGAGCTAGCTTGATTTCAGCGTGTTCTGTGACTGTTGTCTCCTCCTGAATGCGTCCACCTTTGGCAGACAGATGCGCCGAGATGGAATGAACTGAGAGGAATCCATTTGTGGGGACAGTTCTCCATTCATTTTTGAATCTCTCGGTGCTTTCACTAAGTAATGACGGCAGAGGTGAAGCAGGAACGTTTCTGAGTGTCAGAATCACTTTTCTTAGCTGGAAAGGTTAAAGATGGGTCCATAAAATCCCACCAGTCTAAATGAGCTCCACATTCCTTGGAGGAGCTGTCTGAAGTATTGGTTAATGCAGGTCATCATTTGTGGTTATTTTTGGTAGAATGTTATGACAGTTCAGAAGGCCTCTGCCATGCTGGGTGCAGAATTGAACGCAGGTGGTTCATTAAAAAAACCCAACACGTCTGCACTGTCTTTTCTAATGCCGCAAAGCTTGTCTTAACAAATGCAATTAAGCTCAGGGTGTCATTCACATTATGAACCTGCTTCTGAGCTATTTGCTTTGTGTTGCTGTGTTGAAATGTGAAATGCAGAATAAAATGGTGTTCAGGGGTTCTTTTATGGGTTCCTTCTGTATAGAGACATTTTAGCTTTGATTTGTGGCACCAAACGAGTTCGGATTTCTTCTTTTAGTAGAGAAGAAGGGTTCTTCTGAAATGCATGTTTGATTTAATGGACCAGAAAACTGTACCATTGTGACTTTAGACCCAACTATGAGGCAACATGCTGTCATGCAGAACCTTTTCCTTCTATTTCCCTTCCTTTAACAAGATTCCACTCCACCGTATTACACTACTCTTGGGGCAGACTGCCTGCCTGCGAGCATGATCACTAGGTGAAATCTTGATGACTACCTTTGTTCCATGTTCTTAAATCAAATCTGTTCTGCCAGAAAGACTCAAAAGGAAATTGTGGAGGAAAATTATATTTTAACCTGCGTGGTGTGGTGTACAATTTAAAGGATAACAATTCTTAAGGAATAAAGAGTCTTTGGCATAGAGTCTGGGCCCAAGCATTCAGGCCCTCGCAGCGGAGCCTACTCTCTGGACAACAGGCCCAGAACCAAACTGGTGGTATGGGGAGGAAGGAGGAGAACGCTGAATCATCGGTACCTGAAAGCAGCAAAACAGGAACGTGAGTTGAACACTTTCAAAGACAGGTGGCGCACTGCGATTGGCCAGAGTAATGATTGAATGAGTGACGTTGCATTGGAGTCTTCCGGGCAGACTTTGCACTAAAGCTTTCATTTCTGATGGAACCCAATACTTTGTACATGAAGAGTAATGAATAGGCATTTTTAAAGGACCTGTATCACATAATTTGTCTTGCTTTTCTAACGTAGGAGTTTGATGTATTGTGTGTCTTCAGTTGGTACAGTCAGTGTTTCTGACTGTACCATTCAGCTCGTGTGATCCATAAATGAATAAAAAAATAGCCTGTTTTAAACTCATCGTGGTTGGGATGTCACAATCATGAATGTGTTTACATATGACTACCCATTTGGCTTTGCATGAGTTTAACCCCACCCATTCTTGCTGAAGTGATTGCTGACAGAGTGCCGTTCCTGCAGACAGTCAGCAGTAGTCATACTTAGTGATGCACTGATATTGAATTTCTTGCGGAGATACCATAACTGATAACAGAATCATTACATCCTTCCAAGCAATCCACACACGCAAAGAAAGTGGCTATATTCTTCTAACATTCCTGAGGATTTCAGCGCAAACAGGAACAGTTCAGCGATAAAGCTGATTTATGCAAATCTCAGCTTATCCCAAATATAGTCGATCAGTCAATTTGTGTTTGGAGCACGAATTTTGCTTCTTTAGTTTAGAGCTGGAGCTACAAGACTAGGGTTAGCTACCCAAACACCACCCAGATCTTTTGTGTAAACACAACACTGTTAACTGCATCACACAACCGTTGTCTAAAATAGCTGACGGCAGTGTTTGTCTATTTTTATATAGACTCACAGTCGTACTGTGTCCTAAACCACCTCAGCAAGTCTGCATGACCCTAAGACCTTGAGTTCTGAGAGATGTTTTTGGTGATGCTTTTACCAAACAACATTTGGATGTCTATTGACGTCTTGTGTTTGTTAGCAGCATTAGCCTTGTTGCTGCATATCTAAACTAAAGACACAGGATTTGGATGATGGACTAACCGATGATTAGCACCTTGTGGCCAATATTGATATTAAAAAACAATAATTTAGCCGGTTTGTATTTGAAAGAAGTTCACTTTATAATCCACTTTATAAACTGATTCAGTACTTCATGTTACACAGCAGTAAAACAGGTAAATCAGACATGCTGATTATTATAAACATAAACATCCTTTGTTCAAACAAAGGAAAAATGTTTTCATTCCTTTTTATTTTGTAACTTTCCTTTTAAAGGTAAGAATCTTTTTTTAGGTACAGTCAGCAACAAAACTTTATAAGGTAATTTATGACGGGAGAGCCCCAGGAAAGAATATTACAGCATACATAACAATACAGTCAGCAACATCACATATTTTGCTCACTAGTATCTTGTGATCTGCCGCATATGCAGCTAGCACTGTTCCAGCAAGCTCCTCATCATATATCATCTGCTGTTCCACCTCAGGGAAATATCTCGTTGGGGCACATCCCCAGTTGTATCTATACTTCTTTGAGATGGGCTCTAGCAAGATGGGGGGCGCTTAAAATGACCGAGATGCATTTTCCTGATGGACACGCTATCCAAAATGCTGCATTGGCAGTGGGTCTTGCTGCCACTGTATGTGAAGTGGAGAACTCCTGCGTGTGCAGCAATGTTTTTTCATTGGACAATCTTCATCGAGCCACTGAACAGTTAAGCTTAGCATATTCACTGCACCAACATCCGAAGTCCATATGTCAGTGGTAAAGCTAACGTCTCTGTATGTGTGGGGTGACACCACCATACAGAGACTGCAGGCCAACAGCTGAGAAATAATGACGACTGGGGAGAACCCAACGGGATTCCAAATACTCAGTCAGTCTGCGGAATTCCTGGTTATTCACAGGAGCTGATCATCAAGAGCCATGAACTGAATAATGTGGTCTGTGACTGCTTTAGCTTTAGCAAATCTCCTGTCACTTTAAGATTGCCTGTTTCATACACACATCCTGTTTTCCTATTAATGCAAGCTGCCTCATTTTCTTTATATACATCAGTGGAAAGATGACTTCTCAAATGACTGATTAGAGTAGTAGGATTGAAAGCCCCGTACTTCATTTCCTCCTCTCAGTACCTCAGCATCTATTGCAAACTGCAGTTCTGTTGTTTTCTGCTTAAACTGTGATAAACTTCCAGCATGTCCAGCAGACATGTTCGCTCTGCGGCGTGGAAGCTGGTGTATATGTGCATCACTATGCATGTACAAAGAAAAAAAGACGGAAAGTTGTAATATCGGCTGAAATTCCAAGCGATGACAACAATCCATAAATTAGCAAATAATATATCGGCTCCTGAAATATCATGCATCACAAGAAGTACGGTTGTTGAAGAGATTCATAAAATGTTGTGGTGTTCCTGGAGGTCAGGAAGCAAATGCATCATTACAGCCTTTCGAATGATCCACACTTCTGCAGGGAGTGGCTGAAATATATCCTTCTAATATTCCTCAGGACTTCAGTGCAAACAGGAACGGTTCAGCAACAAAGCTGATTCATGCAAACTTGAACTTATCCCAAATATAGTAGATCAGCCAAGGTGTGTTTGGTGTCCTAATTTAGCTTCTTTAGTTTAGAGCTGGAGCTACAGGACTTCCAGTGTTCTAGCACCCTCCGCGGCCCAGGAGAATAAGCAGTGTAGATAAAGAGTGAGTGTTTTGTACATTTCAGCCTGGACTACCTTTTGCCTTTCTTGAAGGGGCAGGACAGCCAGTCAGAATAGAGCTAATCACTCTGTTACAGGTACAGTAAGAAAAATCTTTAATTTTTTTTATTCTAAGAAATAAAGAGAGGCTGAAACATTACAAGTGGATTTCAGTAGAGAAAAAAGTTGTCCCTTTAGAGCTGCCACAGAATGGAAAACTAGTAGAATAAACGGAGTTCGGAGTGTCCCCTGCATTTGCAAAGGATGGCGGTAAAACGGGGAGATTCCAAAAGATTCCTAAACTGTTGTGCAACTTTGTCTCATTAATATGTACGCCCCAAGATTACATATATACGACGACATGTATGTACACAACAGCAATGAAAAAAGACGGATAATGTGGAGAAATTTAGTGTTGCAGGCTGTGAGAGGGATTGTGGCACTTTTCATACTCTTTCCAAGGAACTGTCTTGTTTGCCACCTACTTAATTGAATGTTCCATTCCACCTTAAATGCCTACAGCTTCTGTATGTAACTGCAGCACCATTTAAGGTGGAATGAAAAATTCTCAATATAAGTTGGTAATGTTGGTGAAGCCAACTTCAGCTCCCACCTCTTTAATAAGATAGTGGACAACTTTAATTCAAGTGCTGTGATTATATCACTGTTTGCTGGTTGAAACAGATCATCTTAAACTGAGAGTTTTATAGTGAGTAACCGCTTTAACTTGATGTTGAGATTGGAAGCAAGTAGCTAGTATAAGTATCTTTAGCTACTAGCATGCTCCAAGTAACTAGCACGGCTAACTAAACAGTATGAGGGCTGAGCTTATTTACACAGAGGTTCATTTTGTTTTCCTGTCTGTGTCTATTTTGACATGGTTCTTCTGTGTGTGATCATCACAGTGTCTCACTGTAAACCAGCCAATCGAGCAGAGCTCATCAAATCATTGATGAACTCACCAAAAATAAGAAAATAGCTCAATTCATTTTAGGACCAAGTCATAGTGTGTAAATGAGCGTGTAACTGCTTCTGGCCACGTACCTTATATGTAGAGATCAGAGAACAGTTTATGTATACTGAATAAATGTATTCTATGACTTCGTTAATACAAGCATCATGATAGCGTATGAAGCCAAAACATGTGTTAGTCTTCTATATTCGGGGGAAAAAAGAAAGCAAATTTAAAATACACACTCAAATTTGGCTCTTTAATATGAGTAATCATCATGGTGCAGGAAGCCAAGACCTGTTCTTCTCTGCAGGTGCGGCTCAGGCTCGTTATTTACGTCTCGTCCTCTGTCTGCGTCCGTCAGGTCATTATTAGCACTTAAGCTTTCAGGCTATTTCGTGGGCTCCATCATTAGTGGCCCTGTTTGTATGGCTGAGCATGTTCCATTAGCATGTAGATGAGGCGGGAGAACCACTGCATATGGGGCGCTATCCTCCTCAAATCTGTGTTCTGAGCAGCAAAGACTTGTATACATTAACAAAGACTAACAAAGTGCTATAACAAAGTGAGCACAGATACCAAAAATTGCTTAATTAATTTGCATGTGACATTTCCCCCCAGCGTCTTTGTAATTAATGCTGCTTCAATTAGGTGTTTTGCATAAATGATATAGCAAGCACATTCTGCATCTATTACCTTCACCTTACGGAGCAAACGCTGGTCTCTGCACACGTTCTGAGATGAGAACTCTTTTTCTTTCATTTTCCTGGATGTTACTGCAGGATTGAAGCTGAACATGTCTGATGCTTTGTATGGCTTCTTATAGTTTCAAGCTGAGTCACATATAAAGGAGAAGGCTTATTCTGCAGTGCCAGCACTAGAGTGGCCTCCGTAAACGAGAGTAAAACAATCATTAGAATAAAGCAAAGCTCTGGTATATAACGGCTGCTGGGAGATGCATGCAGCCTGTTTATGACTCACAGAAAGAAAGATAGATAGATAGATAGATAGATAGATAGATAGATAGATAGATAGATAGATAGATAGATAGATAGAAAGAAAGAAAGAAAGAAAGAAAGAAAGAAAGAAAGAGCCTTCTTCAGGGTGCATTTCAGTGCAGAATCAATGTTAATATGCAAAGTGTTGAGAAATGAATCTTAATGTCATCAGCATAATTAAAGCTTAAAGTCATTTGGAGTTTTAGATTTGTTGACAGTTAACTGAAAACCCAATTTTAGTCATATCAGTTTGGAGCTGAAATATGAAGCCTTTTTTTCTAGTGGGAGAAGATGAAAGTCAGTTCCCTTTTAAATAATTAAAATTTGTGGTTATCGAGTTCTAATTCTATCATCTGATTGGTTAAGCCGTGAGTGAAGCCATTATAAAATGCAAAATATGCAAATATACATAAATAAAGAATTTTGAGTTCAATACAAATACAATACAATGCAAATTATATAAGAGAATCCACTTGCCTCAGTATGTCCATGTATACGAGGTGAGAAATAGGCCTTGTGGAGCAAGCTGTACCCATGGGATCCTTACAAACGCTTCCCCTACATGCTGTGCCAAAACTGTAGGCTGTGGCTGGTTGTTTTGCCTGTCAGTCAAACAAGCTCTTCCCGACAGTGTAGGTGGTCCTTGGCCATGTCATCCACTGAAAAGCACTAGACTGTCTAACGGTGGTCTGGCTTGCATGACTAGACGTGTGTAGACGCAAACTGGCTGTTTCTTGAAACCTGTTTCACGGCTGTTGTGGATAAGCCTGTGGTAGTAACACAGTCATCTTAGCGTGGGACCTAGCATGGTTTAGCATAACATCCAATTGGACATTTCAGAGTGGTCAGTTTTTAGTGTTTTAGCTCTCTGTGCGTTGTGTGAGGGCGTGTCAAGCTTTCTGGTGGGTGAACACTAAGGACTGTGTTGCGAGATGATGTCACCTTATAACACAGGAAAAGGCTGGAAATCCAATGAGGTGCTTCAGGCAGCTGAGAAAAGTGGTTCCTATGGGAGAAAGCTTCTCCCTCTGATGTACTTTGGGTTTTATAACTTTGCAGACAGTTTACATGCACAACAAGCTGCAACAAACTAAAGGAAAGGAAAAAACTGGAAAACATAATAAGTGAGCGAATACTAGTGTCTCATTATTTCACACAAAATAAATCAACAAATGAATGACGTTTTATTGTACTGCCACTAAACAAGTTTTAACTGTTACTGGGGTCTGTTACCGCGATAACTTAGTTAACTGTAGTTTCAGGAGAGTTGCAGGACATGTTGCGTTACACAGCTCAAGTGCATTTTGGTGTCATGTAGGATTTAGGCAACTAAAGCTGGATGGAAGTTTCGCTGTGTAATGCCAGTTTAAGGGTTAAAAGTGCTCCTCTCTGCTGTCTAGCTGGCCTGAATGGCCACATCTGGTCCACTTTTAAATGTGTTTTTTATCCTTAATGGAAAAGAGATATTGATTGGGTTGATGAACTGTATGTGTGTGTGTGTGTGTGTTTGTGTATCCCTGTGACAAAAGCTATCCAGAGCTCCGCTACCTTCAGTGAAATTCAATTTGGTTTGAATCTTACAGAAGCATCAGAGAGAGAAAGCGAGAGAGAGTAAGACAGTGTGAGTGTCTGGAGTAGAGAGTATAGCCGCTGGTGTTTCTGCTTTCAGCCTGTAGAGCTCGTCACTGCTGCTTTGTTGTCTGTATGAAAAGGGTTCCTGCCCTTTGAGCTGTGGAGACTCAGCATGACTCTGACATTTACTGAATATTTATGCTAGTGGATTATGTAAAGTGTGCTTGCTTTGTAAAGGTAACAAACGCTCGCACCTGGCTCTCTCTCTTTCTCTCTCTCTCTCTCTCTCTCTGTATAAACCTGCTTCATCTCTGAGGGTCTCTCTGTGACTGTGTGCTTTTGAAGGAACTTTCCACCACTACTCTACAAGTGCTTTTAAAATAAGCCCACGGAATGATGCGTCATATCCGAGTGTGAGTTTGTGTGGGCGTGGACCTGTTTGGTATATTTTCAGAATAACCAGAGAAAAACAGAGCTGATTTTTGATGTCAGGAGCAGCAACAGTAACTTTCCAAAAGGTACTTTTTCTATCAACAAAAAAGGTTAATTTCTTTCACTGAAATTGAAAAAACCTTTTTCTGTTACTATTATAGTTATTATATGGAATGTTATATAGTATTATTAGGTGCCCAGCGTGTAACTGCTGGATCATTTAAGGTGGAATGAGAAAATTCAAACTGGAAGCTGGTGAATAAGAAGACTTCAGCTTTCGGCTGCGCTGTTTCAGATCTTGTAGTGTTGTAGTGTAATGTTTCATTGCTTGTGTAAGTCCCTTTACACACAACTGCTGATTTACTAGGGATGCACCGATCCAGCTTTTCCAGTTCCGATACCAGCACCGATACATAAACTTTGCTTATCTGTCGATGCCCGATATTGAGCCGATACCATTTTTGAATGAATAAACCGTATACTTCACCATGTTGGAGCGACGTAAGTCACCAGTATTGACTTAAACAATACGTTACTAAGCTTAAGCTGAAGCCTGGTTTGAATGTTTCGTAAAGTCACAAAAATGCATTTACAAATATCTATTTATTCACCTTACAACGGTTTAGCCCCGCCCATTCATGCTGAAGTTATAAAGAGTGTTTCAGCCTGGATTGCTTTCTGAATGAGGCACAAAACAGGGCAGGTGATCACAGAAGAGGTCCTTCACATATATCAGTCTTACAGGCCCAGCAAGAAAAACAGCCTGTTTCATTCTGAAGGATAGACATTGAAAATGAGTTTGGCTTTATGATCTTTAGTACATAAAGGCACATAAATATTCTAAGTAGGGAAAGATATAAGGAAGATGTAGGTCCCTTAATTTGCAAAGAAGGTCCCAGAACTTTACTCCCTTTGAGCATAAGCAGGGATTCTCCATCTATATTTACCTTATAAGCGCAACCACCTCTCTTCTCACAGGGAGGCACATGGATACAATTTTGTGTCTTTCAGCTCAGTATGAGGTGGATAGGAGAGGATGTAGAGGAGGTTGTTCGGAGGCTTTTGGTTGATGCTCTTAAAATGGAGCGATGATGTGATGCGGAATCCCAGATTTAAGTGGAATCAGAAGTCAGTGATGTGTTTGGAGTTAAAGCTCTTTTCATATTTAGCTCCACTCCTCACCCACAGCTCCGCACGTCTTTGCTGACGTGCTCTGGGGAGGAAATGCAGCTTCCCTTTCCTTTGGGAAAAGAGTGTAGCATCGTAGATGAGCAACTGCAGGCTGATTTGAAAGTGTCTGAAATGGGTTTGCAGCGAGTAAGGATCACTTACAGTTCGGTTGGTGGAAGTTCCTTTTCTTATATTGCTCCTAGACTTTGCAATGGTCTGCCAATGAATAATGCAAGCTTGGTAAGTGTTTTAAAGGGTCCACACAGCAAAAAAATCAAATTGTCCTTGCTGTTTCTGAAAGGAAAGAACCTAGGTGATATGTAAACAGTCCGTTCCCTCTCCAGTCCCACTTATTTAGCCCACAGCACCTTAGCCCTGTCATTCAGCCTGGAATGCATTTTGAGTAAGGCAGAGTGCATGACAGGCAATCAGAACAGAGCTCATTAACATAGATCATTTTTAAAGGCACAAAAAACAGTAACAAAAACTCGGCCTTTTATTCTAAGGGATAAATAATTAATTATTAATGTATTTGGTAGGGTGAATAAAACCACACTGGGGGGAAAATTTGAATACAAGAAAAATTAAGATTAAAACTGATTAGGTTGGGCTTCTTTATGTTCTGCATCCTCGTTCAAGGGCTCTGTAGTATAAGCAATAGAGCCATGACAACCCAAAGAACCATTTCAATGCATGAATATATCATTATTATTATGAAAAGGGCATAGGAAATAGCAGTGGGAGTCTGCTTTTTAACATCAACATAAATCATGTTTTATATGGATATTGTCCTATCAATGTTTTCTCTTTTAAATAGGGAGACGCTGATACTGTTATATCCAAAGTTATACATGTGAATATCTGCTGATGCCAATATGCAGTATTTTACATGTTCATATCTTTACATCTTCGGTATGCAAAACTGCCTTCTGTAAAGGCCACCACACACTGGACATGTTACATCATACAGTGTCTACTCAGCATTTTGTCGTTAAATTAAAGCCATATTGAGACACCAGAAAGGCTAGCTGACATGTGGCTTGACATGCAAACAGAGAAAGGCAGCCGGTCTTTTACATAAACAGACAAATGCTAGTAAAAGGTCTGTCTGTGACCAGCTAAGACATTTTGAGTTTATACCATTCAGCTGGAAATCACAACCCAGTTTATGAAGGGGCAGTAAACTGATACGAAGCCTGATGAGTGATGCTGATCACTTTATTTTGTTCAGTTTGTACGAGTATAGTGTAAAGATGAAATTGATCCTAGCTTTTGTCAGCTCTCCCTGCCTCATTCTATGTAGGATCTCTCGTACTTGACTCTTTTAGGTACTCTGTGTTCGGTGTGCATTGGCCTTAGTTCACGTGTAGTGGGTTTGGTGGGGTTCAGGATGTTTCAGCTGCTTTCGAAACCCCACATCTTCCACAACATAGAACGGCTGATTATCCAGAGTGATTAATTCCGTCACCTTTGCTATAATAGTTGTAGCTTTTGGGCTATTTTTCTCAGATGTATTTAATTACTGTAGGAGCTCATGAGTCAGCCGAGTGGTAGTTTTTGTTTGTGTGTGGTGCTGCATTCGGTGTGCGCTGGCCTTAGTTCAGGTCATGCTTGTGTGTGTGGTGCTGCGTCCTCTGCGCCCCGTGTGCGTTGGCCTTTGTTCAAGTATAGTGGGTTTGGTGAAGTTCTAGATGTTTCAGCTGCTTTCGAAACCCATCATCCTTCACAACATAGAACTGCTGATGCGATAAATTCCATCACCTTTGCTGTAATAGTTGTAGCTTTTGGGCTGTTTTTCTCATATGTATTTAGTTACTGTAGCAGCTGATGAATCGTCCCAGTGGCAGTTGTGTGTATGTGTGGTGCTGCGGGAGACATTCTAACCAGGAGAGCCTAAACATTAACAGGTCTTTTCAGGCATACAATAAATGTGTCATTAAATAACAGTTCGAAATATTGGTCAGATCGATTGATCAGTCCAATGCCGGTCATCGTGCTTCCCTATTTTTAACCCCATTTGATAACCCAGCTCTAGCTTGCATGAACATTTCTTGATAAATTGAAAGAATAGCAATGGTCCAAAATTACATGGAATAAAATTTTCATCCATTACACATGCATAACATTCAGTCCTTCGCTTCTGTGGTTCCCATTTGGGAGATGATTTTGAGTTTTGTCAAAACAGCAATGATATGCATGAAGTATATCTAGACATTATAGTGCTGGAACGTTAGACGAACGCAGATGTTTGCAGCTATTTGCCGACAGTGACGCATCACTTCAGTGTACTTCGCATGTGCACGTAAATGCGTGTGCTTCAGAACAAAAGACGTCATTAATATGTAGTGTATATTTGATACAGTGGAACCTTGGGGAATAAATGAATGCCAAATGGAGCGCTTGATGACAGGTCTCTGTCTCTTATGCAGATGTAATTGCTTTAACGACATCCCAGACGCCAGCAGCCACAATACAGGAACACTTTAAGCCTGCAACCTTGCTTTCTCCATCCTCATAAAAGCTTTACACCTTGCACCTACATACATGACTTACAGCCGGTTCAGGATAAGCCTTGCTACTGTTTCTGTTATTTTGTCATCTATGGTGTCAGACGCTTTTAATGACCGACTTGAAAGCAGCGAAGGGTGGTTGACACAGCGCACCCTCTGGCATTTGAACAAAGCTTGAGAGAGAGCAAAAGAGCGAAAAAGAGAGAGTGAATAGAGAAATGACAGAGAATGTGTCTGGAGCGAGACCCTTTCCCAGCGTCTCTTGGTACGGCGCTCTTGTAAACTGGAACAGTGCTGCTTTTGTCTCCATTGCTGTGGCGGCGGCACCTCCCGCATCCCAATGAGGGCATTAAGAGAAGTCACTGGAAGTTAAGAGATAATGAATTTGAAATAATAACAGAAGCTCTTGTGTCAGCACTTGCCGAACACTGCCTAGCCTATTTGTCACCCTTGGTTTAGCTCTAATCTAATTCTGCGCACACTTTAATGGACAGACTCTAACCTCCCAACCTGCCTCTGACAGGCCTTCATCAGTGCACAGCCTTGTCCGTCTTACGATCTTGACTGCACATGATTTAGTACGTTTGGGGCACTCAGGTCAGGCTTCTTTTGGCTCTATGTCAATCACTGATTCTGTTTGATTCAAAATACAAAGTCAATACTGCTAGTTTTTTTTTTTTTTGGTAAAAGACAAAAAAACATTGTCTTTCATTTTCATTACATGACTAGCCACTCTTTACCCCTTAGAATTAAAGGAGCAGCATCTAGGATTTAGGTGGACCTCACCTACTGATCTTCTAAACCGCTTTATCCTTCTGGGTTGTATGGGGCTGGGCAAAAGACAGGCTCGCTGGGCAAAAAGCAGGAAACATCCAGGACAGACCACCAGTCCAGGCAGACGCCCAGGCATACACATTCAGTCAAGAGTAATTTAGAGTAATTTGTCTCCAATTCACCTGACAGCATATCTACCTGCACAGGCACGAGGAGAACATGCAAACTCCACACAGAAAGGACCCTGGACGGGAATACAAACCAGGCCCTTCTTGCTGTGAGGCACTGCCCCACCGTGATCTATCTGCTGAAATCTAATATAGTACACAAAATTATGTTTTCATTAATGTATAATACCCTGTAACTACAAATTGTTGCTCATTAGTTTAGAATGAGCTCTTCATATATAAAACTCCAGGTTTTTTTTTTTTTTGATGAATCCATAGCTCCTTTAAATTTTCCCATTCCACCTTAAATGGTGCAGAAGTTATTTTAACACTTTGGGTGCCAGAAGGTCACCGCAGCACCATTTAAGGAGGAATGGGAAAACACACAAACACAAAGCTGGCAAATGTCCTTTTTGGAAAATGTTAGCAGCATAAAAAGAATAATTAGGATGTTTGATAGTCTTAATCAGCTTATCAGGGTGGAGGTAGTGAAACTAAGCTGAGTCAACATTAAGGATTAAACATTAAAGTTTACATTAAAAACCCAATTAACACGCACTGAGGCAGCGGCAGAAAACCTGATGTCCTCCGTAGGTTCTCGGAAAGGGAGGGATAGTGGAGTGGAGGGTGAGGGTTTGCAGTATGAAACCTCACTGTTGGAGTATGAAGCATAAGATCACAAAAACAGGCTCTTTTTGCAGCCTTTTTTTTTACATATATGGACTGTATGGAGTGGAAAGTGAACAGTATGTGTTGACACATACCTTTACATATAAGGAGTGTTTCGGCTCTGACTGCTTTTTTTATGGCACCATAACAAAAGCAATCAGTGTTTTTGGGGTGTTTCAGAGCGATCCCCCGATAGCTGGTACAGATTGAGAGCGGGGCTGCATTGTTATGCTATGTTCACATGTTTGTGTTGTAAAAAATTCTGTGTCGTATCAGGTTAGTGGTGTTAAACCATTGCTTCTCCTATAAGACTTGTTGGTTTTACAGATTTTACGAGTAGCTGTGTCAGATGTGGTAAGAAAGACTCTCAGTTTGACCACATGTGTTTTTTCGTCAGCACCACACAGGCCTGCAGTTATAACACTGTTGTCGAAAGTCAAAAGATCTGTATTTCCATCTAATGTTTGAGAGGAACTGCGGGGTCCAGTGACCGAGGGGCCTCATGCAGGGCTGCAGCAATCCTTGTGAAATATGGCCCGTATATGTTTTCTGACATTGATCAGCTCTCAGAATTGGATAAGTTCGAGAAATATTGACCATTCACAGATCTTGTATTTGACCTGAAAACTGGCTGATACCGATACATAGCCAGTTTATCCCTCCATCTCTATTAAATATGACTTCTGACTTTTTTGGTACATTAGAAAAACAGGATAGTACAGTGGATGTGTGGGATATAGTAAACACAAACAGCGTGTGGTGAAACTGCTGTAATGGCCAGGTTGGCCAAATTAGGGACAGATGTGCAGCCCCCTAATGAGTGCTGCAGATGGCAACAATGGAAGGGAAAAAAAAACTCCCTAAGAGCATGAAGAAGAACCACTGAGAGGAACCAAGAGTTGAAAAGAGAACTCATCTTCCCGTGGGCTGCAGCAGGTAGTGGTGTACATGGTTTAGATTTGTTATTTTGATTCTTTCAGATAAACAGCTGCATGTGAAAAGGTCAAGTTTTGAGTTTCAAGTTTTGCATTCGTAGAGTTTAAAGGGCCCATATGCTACATTATTCTTGCCTTCTGTTTTTCTCCCTCCAAGTCCATGTTTGTGTATGTTTATGCAATAAAAAGAGTCCTAATACATTTGTATGTGGCCATTTTCCAAAGCTCTCCTTTTCCCTTGGGACAGAAACATACTTCACACACAAAGCAAATGTGTCATGACGCAATTCATAGCGCCACATCAAGGGGCCAAGCCAAGCCCGAGCGATCTCATAGCACCAGTGTGCTTTCTCAACTATCATGGCAGACAAGCAGTGGAGTCTCATGCAGAAATGATTCGGTTACATTAACATATAGAATTCAACAGAGTGTTTCTGTTTGTGATGTACGTAAATGGGCGGCCCGGTACTATGTCTTATTTAGAAAGCAGTGTGCATTAAAGCACTGTGGGTTGTTTAGACTGCCAGCCCAATCTGAGTTTTTGCATATCCAGATTGTATCCAGATTGATTTTTAATAGTCTGGATGGCAAAAACCAGGTTAAATCTGTGTGTGTGCTGGGATTTGCTGTGTATTTACTGACGCCTATGTTACCACAGCAGCCCATGCAGATAAGTTAGAGATCTCTTAACACAAAAGTCTGTTCTGATTATTTGCAAACAACAGAGCAGACAGTCACTTCAAGAGATCTGATATGAGAAACAAGACTTCCATAACTTCAGTGTGAATGGATGGGCCTAATCTGCTGTATATTGAATATGCAGACATAGACATTTAAAATGACTATTTTTACAACTCAGTTTCCATGGACTGGGGAGGGAACGGTAAGGTTTGGAACTTATCTGTGAGATAGGAATCCACAACAGAAAGAAGGAGTCAGGTGCAGTTTTATCAGACTAAACTCAGAGTCCGGTACAGGCAAGGTCAAGATCAGGGTGTCTTTGAAAAACTCTATACTCAAGAGTACAAAAACACTGACCAAAACTCAGAAAGCATAAACCAAAGCAAAGGATCTCAACCAGGGTAGTAAGAAAAGGATAGGGATGCTCAGGGTTGCAGGGCATGGCCAGTACAAGACTTCGCAAACACCTTAAACAGAACAGAGGTCTCATATACACATAATGGCAGACCAAATAAAAACAGGTGGGAACACTTAGTCTAGAAATCTGGCAAGAGCGACCTCTGTGGGTGAGGAGGGAAACCAGCTGCAGCAGATGTGATAATTTCAGCATTTCTATACTTTTATCAAACTGTTATTAAGTGAGTAACGGTTAATAAATCATTGTCGTGCTGAAATGGGGTCTTGCTCCAGTTTTTCTTGATTTTGGGTCATAAACTTGACTGTGGGCTGTTATGAGTTATTTTTTACTGGACTCTGAGCTTTCAAACTGTGTCAGTATTACCGTTAGTATATGTATTAAGTGCATAATAATAGTGTTTCTCCAGAATATCCTGTCTTCTGTGTGGATCTTTCATTGTTTTATTGCTCTTTAATTGTGATAGCCCTGATTGTCTCCATCCATCTTGTTGCTGGCTGTCCTCTTCCTCTTTCACCTTCAGCTGTTTCAAGCATAAAGGTATCTGCCAATGAATTTGTTCTTCTCACAAGCTGCCCAAAATAAGAGCTTCAGTCTGGCTCCCTGGGCCTTGAGTGAGAGGTGAGGTTTGATTTGGTGAAGAATTCATCTTGGCTCTAAGGAAAGATTCTCTCGAAAGTCACAAAGCCACTCATATTTATTTGAGTCTCATTTTTTTATTGTTCGGCTTTCAGACAGGAAGACCATAGCCTGAACAATGCTGATCTTCTTTTGTAGAGATAATTACATTCAAAGATCTTTTGAAGCTTTTTCCACCTGGTTCTCCTGAGCGCCAATTTTACTGTTAAACTCCAATATAGACGGGAGGCATTGAAACCTAGGGCAAACACACATGCACAGACTCACACACTCACACACACCAGCTCCTGTTTATTATTATTATTATTATTATTATTGTTGTTGTTGTTGTTGTTGTTGTTGTTATGACCGTTAAAATTGCTAATATTTGTTTTTTACTCCAACAAAAATAAAGTTATCCTCCAAAAAGGGGGGAGGCGGAAAAAAACAGGACACATACCAATTTAGATGTGTTAAACTAGTTATAGTTTGTCTCTGCTGCGCATTACAGCTCTCTCTCTCTCTCTCTCTCTGTATTTCTCTCTACCCCACTCCCTATCTCTTTCTCTTCCCCTCTCTCTTCCCCGTCTCTGTCTTTCTCTGTTTATCTGTCTCTTTCTCTGCCTTCTCTCTCTCTCTCTCTCTCTCTCCCCGTCTGTCTCTCTCTGGCTCTCCCTCTTTCTCTCTCTCTCTCTGTATATCTGTCTCTATCCCCCTTCTCTCTCTCGCCATCTGTCTGTCCCCATGTCTCTCCCTCTTCCTCTCTTTCTTTTTTCTATCTCTTTCGCTGTCTCTCCGTCACCCTCTCTTTGTGTGTCTCTCTCTCTCTTCCTCCTCTCTCTCTATCCCCCTCTAACTCTGTGTCTCTCTCTCTCGCTCTCTCTTCCTCTCTTTCTTTTTTCTATCTCTTTCGCTGTCTCTCTGTCAGCCTCTCTTTGTGTGTCTCTCTCTCTTCCTCCTCTCTCTCTATCCCCCTCTAACTCTGTCTCTCTGTGTTTCTCTCTCTCGCTCTCTTCCTCTCTTCCCCTCCCTATCTCTCATTTCCTTATGAACCCCACCCCCTCTTCCTCTTATATTACAGATTCTAGCTACAGTGTTTTACCTGCAGGAAGCTTACATGCACAAATAGTCACTGTCCAAAATATTGACTTTACGGCAGAAGGCGAAGAACAGTCTTCCATTTTAACCCAGGTTAATTTAATGATTTAGTTCCAGGTCATTTTGGAGTGCTTTTCAGTCCAATCATCATGAAATCTGTACACATTGTAAAGGACAGATGCTGTGCTCAAGCGGTGCAGAAAATTAAAAATCTGATAAAATAGAGATGGATTTTTTTAAACAGCGCTGATACGCAAATGCCATCCCTTCCTTCCTTTGTTTACTATCACTGTTGACTTGAAATGTGTTAATGTGTTAATATTGTTAATGCCAATTTATTTGAATGTTGTCCTAAACAAGGTTTGATAACACTTAGCTGAACATATCAGTTCTAATACTTTAATACTGTACATGATAATATCGGTCACCTTCGTCATTCATCACTCTTTACAGAAGCGTACAAAACGCAAAGCATTGTGGGTATAAAACGACAGAGCAGGTCATATTTGTTTCTCAAAGCAGGCTTTATTGGCCACAGAGAGACAGAGAGAGATAAACTGCCCTTTGTTCCACCATGTCCTGGTGCCTTGCCACGCCCTTTATTACACGCGTCCTGTATTGGTCAACGTGTATCGTCTTGACCGATCGCCTCATGTTTATTAGCCCTGTGCCTTTAAGATGTGTAATTTCCTGTGAGGCGGCTGCTCTGTACGTGTGTGTAATGTAGAGCAGGGTGGAGCATGTCTGAGGGATGCCTGCAGCCTCCTGTACAGGCTGATGGAGAGCGGAATAGCAGGGAAAACCTTTGAAATGAAAGGTGTGTTTGTAAAGGCAGCCTGGGGAGGGTTACAGATTGATGGGAATAGATTTCTTCTGGTGAGTAGAGTCTGCCCGATTGGCCTGCCAGCAGGTCAGCCTCAGTATGATGACTTGGTGTTGGTCAGTAGTGATAAAATTCAATTTCATTCTAATATCCAGTTTCACAGTATTTGATTATATGTAGGTCTGCATTAATAATGAACCCATGCCTGCTGAGTTCTGCTACTATATGCTAAATGAATGTCTTACAGACCTGGCATGACTTGTTTTTGACTTGCTCTTGTTCTTTCGGTAAAGCTTATGCCAAAGCGGCCTTTTGCCAAGCACGGTATTGTAAACATTCACCACACAGAAACCAGAGTTCCAGAAAGGAAACTTGTTGGTTTTCACTCTTAAGTGGAGACATACTGATATGAGAATTGTACCTGAGAATACTGTACCTGATATTTTCCATGTACGTATCTCACAGTGTCCGAAATTTATCATGTACATACCTGCCGACATCTGATATCCTCCATGGACATATCTGCTGATGTCTGATATTTTCCATGTACATATCAGGGCATGTCCGATATTTTCCAAGTATATATCAGGGGATGTCCGATATTTTCCCTGTACATACCAGGGGATGTCCGATATTTTCCAAGTATATATCAGGGAATGTGCGATATTTTCCCTGTACATACCAGGGGATGTCCGATATTTTCCAAGTATATATCAGGGAATGTCCGATATTTTCCCTGTACATATCAGGGGATGTCCGATATTTTCCAAGTATATATCAGGGAATGTCCGATATTTTCCCTGTACATATCAGCCGAAGTCCTATATTTTCTATGTGCATTCTAATATCAACTATGTACATGCAAATAATTTTGCATGCACATATCTACTGTTACCGGTGCTGATGCATAAAACTCTAAACTCAGATTAAATAATCCATACAGATTAGCATTTCATAGAAATGTAAGGGGGGAAAATGTAGAGGGTTGCAAATACAGTCAAATGAATAAAATGCAGATATTGTAGTGCAGTGGCCAGTGTTGCCTGAACGTTATGCTCTTCCAGTGTACAATAAATACATCATTAAATATTGGTTTTAAATATCAGTCCAGTCTAAGCATCTGTCTGATATAGATGATTATGCTGGCAAATATGTGTTAATACTGATATGTTTCTGTTATCATTATGCTTTTTTCCCTATTGGGGTGTTAACAAAACATCTATTTTGCTCAGAGGTGTTCAAACCTTTGAATACAACTGTATCTCCTCCTGATGTTCAGAGATGTTAAGCAATTGTGTAATATTCATTGTAAGAACCGTGTTGTTAATGACTATTTCTCATTGTCATGATCATTTACATGGTTTGTTGGGTGTTCACACTTCATTGTAGTCCTATTTAATGTTTTGTGTGTTTCTTTTTTTTCCTCTTTTGGACAAAAAAACCCAAAGTTTTTAGCATTTTCAGTCGCTGAAATCATTAATTTAAACATCATTAAGCTAAAATCTGTATTATTGGCTGACACCAAAAGTGATACACCATTACTGATAATAGATCACACTGTATGATGGCTGAAACAGTGCCATCTCCTTACAGAGGGAGAGAGAGAGAGAGAGAGAGAGAGAGAGAGGCAGAGAGAGAGGCTGAAGAAAATCTCCAGAGAGGAGAACAGAATGAAGGGGAAAGCAGGAGAAAGAGAGAGGAAGAGGGAGGCACTGAAAGAAATAGATAGACAGGAAAAGATTGTTAGATTACCGGAGAGCAGCGTTAGTCATCCGTGAACATGCCCTTTGAGTCTCTGACAGAGCCATCATCACTCAGCCTGAATACACGCTCTGCATTTCTATTCACGCCGTGTGTAGTGAATCACAGTAGATCTCAGAACAATCTCATCTCGTATGTTTCTGCATTCCCCTTGTTTTTTGAAGGCTGCGTATGGTTTCATTACTTCACCTGTTTGGAAGATGTATAATTAATATCATGTATTTTGTGTTCTAATGGTTTCAGGGTTTGTGGAGAAGGTTGCTGAGATGCATTTATGCCAGTGGTCTTACATCATCACCAAACACTGTTTCAAACAAAAAGAACAGAATTCCAAATGAGCAAGTGATGTGTATTAACACAATAAACCATGAAAGGCTGTAAGTTACAGTGGTTTATAACAGGTACGGGGTGTTGTTAGGCAATATTATGATGACTTATTGCTTTGTGAAATGGTGACAAACCAAAATGTGATAAATATGCAAATTTTCACTAAAGTTGAAATTAATAATGATCACAGTAAACAATTCTTCCACTAACAAATGTAGTTCATTTAGAGTAGTGTATTGTTGCACCCCCAGGGTTTCACCATATTAGAGAATAGTATTTTTCATAATTTAGAAACCTAATTTTATATACTTGGTGTTTTTAAATTTTTTTTAATTTAAACAATATTTTTTTTGTAAAGTAAGCAAAACAAACTCAGAACAATTTTTGCTGCTTTTTTTTTTTTAAAGTGGTCTTAATGGCACTATAAAGCATCAAATTTGACTAATTAGCTAACTTGTGTGCTAGATAACTTGTTGGCTGACTTGAAATGATATACTGCATTGTACTGCAAATACACTTTGAGCAAACACAGAACACAGAGTCAGGCAATTAATGCTTTTCTCTGTTGAATGTAAGAATATTACCCAAACACTTCTTCTGTGGAGACTATTGTATACAGTAGGGCTTTGGGAAGAATATCTAATTGCGTTTTTTCCAGGCCTGTTATTTTGGTCAGTAAGACCAGAACATTTCCTTTTCCTGGCTGGAGACTTCCCGTTGGCCAGACAGAGTTAGCCATGGTTGTGATGTCACAGCATTTAGTTGTTTGGCTGCTTCTGATTGGTCCAACTTGCCTATAGGCACATTACAGGCTCTGATATTAGGTTAATGTCTCCACTTAAAACAAGGTATTTTACTTCTTACTTGTGAAGAATTTGCCAAACTGTAATTAGCTTCAGCTGCTGTTGGTGGTGTTGGGCTGATCCTGTTGGTACTGATCTTGAGCAAGTACCAAAAACAATAAAACGGGAACCTTCAGTATTGGACTGATTGATGGTGGAAATGGGGCAGTACCAGTTTTCTGGTACCAAAGGTTGTGATATGTTGTGCAGTTGAAAAAAAGGCCCTAATACTGTGATCAGTGAGGGGAAGCACCGAATGTATGTTTAAAGTGGATGGTGAGTGTATTTCAGCACCATAGACAGCGACTAATCCTTCTGCTGTGTCACTGCACTTGTGAACAAATTGTGGCTGCTTGTTATGTTTATGTAATGCGCTGTAATTTGCATGGGTAATCAAATTAATGTGGCTATGCTGAGGTGGGGATCAGCGAGTGTAATTCGGAGCAGGAGCGCCTGTGGCCCTTGTAACGCGGCACACTTCACTTTAGCCATGTTATTGACAGATATGGTGTATCGGTGCTCTTTGCTGTAGTGTTTTTCCCTCTTATCTTGTGCCTCAGAAGTCTCTGACACCGCTGACTGTCACCTGGTCCTCACAGCCACAGGGGAGTACGTGACAAGCATGGGAAAATAACAAGTCATCCCTTTTGAAATGTTGCCCCAGGATTATCACATCACAGCCTACTGACAGAATTAGGGCTATCACGTTTGCAAGATAAAAAAAAAAAAGCGTAATATTTACGTTATTGATCAATCAGTGATTAGCTAGCAGTTAATATGACAATAATTTTTTAAATATAATATTTATATTTCTTCTATTGCTCTCCCTTACACTAGGCACCAGAACACACATTTTGCTGCATACTGTATTACTGATATATATTACTATATTATGGTAGCACAGTTTTTTAAGAGCCCACTGTGGACCCTTTGGTCTTTTGGCTTTAAGTTGCATTAAATTGAAACTAATTACCCATTAACGTGCCGTATCAAGGCTTTTTTAAAGAAATGAGTTTGATGTAGTATGTACACATACTACACAAGTTTCAAAACATACTACTTACTCCCATACTCCCTATATATGAAATACACTGCAAAAAGAGTTAATTTGTACATATTCATGGGCCTGTTCAGCTTTCAGCGGTTTAGCTCCACACAATCACACTGTACCTATAAATAGTTGATACTTTATAGTCTATAGGCATACATGGAGGCACAGTGCACAGTAACAAAATTAGCCCGTTGTTTCTTAGAAAAACAGTCACGTAAAAATGGATTATGACACATCAAACAGACCTTGGGGAAATGCTGGATATGGACCCTTTCACCAGAAACCTAACCCAAACCTTAACTTTGACCCAAACCTAATCCTGATGGTGCTGAAAATATACTTTCACCAAGTTTAACAATATAACCTCACCAGATAAGAAATTAGGCACCTTGTGTGTTTAAGGTGGTGATAACTTCAGACTCCTACAGGTAGTGTTACATGAGGATGATGGGGCTATAAATACCTGCAGGGTGTGAGTGAAGGGATTCATAGATTGAGAGAGGTAGTACAGTGCAGTGAATGTCTCGTTCCATGTGTGGAAAATGGCTCCAAAGCAGATGTTAATGACTGGTAAAAAGTAGTGATTGCTTTTGGGTGTACAAAAGACCATAGTGTGAAGGAAGTAGCTGAATTTGCAGGTGTATGGAAGCGTGTGGTCATACGGGTCTACCAGCAGTGGCTAAAATCCCAGTCTACAGGAAGTCCTCCACGGAATTGTGCCAGGGAAGACATCCACCAGACTGTACAATTCTTTGATGCAAGAGTGGCTGTACATTGATGTCACCTACATCCAGAGACTTGTGCAGTCCAAGCTAAATCAAATCACATTTGTGCTTGTGGAGGTATTACACGCTATTATTTTGCACGCTAGCTTAATTTGTTAACAATTTGAGCATCTGTGGAGTATTAAAAGGTGGCTATACAAATAAAATGGGACCTAAAATACTAATATAATATACAGGGGTGGCTTAAGTCAGAAGAACACAGTATTGTCACACAGAGAATGTGAATGAATGCTTGTGTGAAGATGTTAATGCTTTTCCTTTAGGGTGACACTGTGGATAGCTCCGCTTCACGGGTCAGATGTGAGAGGAGCTGTTGGACAGACTGTGTGAGAATAACAGTGGGTTTGCTGCAGGGGGGATATGACATCGCTATAGAGAGGACAGAGTCCTGTGAAGAACAGCCAGCAGTGTGGATCCTCAGAGATATCTGAGTGTGTGTGTACAGTGCTGGGCAAATCAGCCGTTACGTACAAGTCATTGGTTTTTCAGGAGATATTTCTGAGGAGATTAGATATGAGATAATCCACTTGCATAAGGAAGGAGAAAGTCAAAGGAAAAGAAGTGAAAGAACAGGAGATTCCAGAACGTACAGCAGTACAGTCTTCATCTTGCATATTTCAGCACCACCATCAGCCTTAAAAAACACCTTAGGTATGCACCTCTTAAATAACACCTGCTCTGTGGTGGTCCTGTGGGGTCCTGACTATTAAAGAAGTATGCAGAGAATCAGGTGGACTACAGTGTGTAATTGTAGAACTGCAAAGTGCTCCTATATGGTAAGCGGAACTGATAAAATGGACGGAGTACAGAAACAAGGAGGTGTACTTCATGAAGCTGCCTGTCAGTGTATGTCTTACCTTTGACCTTTATGTTGTGCTAAAAAAATTGTTTTTCTCTTAAATATCATCCAGTAAAGCATTTCATGAGGTCAACTAAAGAATGTCATTAGAACTGACCAATAGCTAAATGGTAAATGTGTCCAGATGCTTTTGAGGTCACTGTATGTGTGTGTGTGGTTGCAGTATCAGACTGTGGAGGGTTAATAGTTTATTTGCCTGTGAAAGCCCCTCAGTGTGGAGTAAAGTGTTAATGCATGAGCAGGATGTACTCTCTCTCTGACCAAGCTTGTGCTGTCGCTTCCCCTTTAAAAACACACAAGTTGTTTTTGTACTTTCTGTGCCACATTCCCTAGAGTCTCACACACACACACACACACGCACACACACATACATATGCGCACACACACTCCTCCAGATCCTCGCATGTGAGCTCTCTCTGAGACACAAACAGACATGCTGTTTACCTTCTATCTACTGTTTGTTATGCTGAAGGGCGAACCTGCTGTCCTGCTGTTAAAAAGGTAGCATTTCGATTTCAGGCTAATGAGAGTTTAAAGGGGCTTCAATAACCACCACTACATATATGTATTATCTATAGATGGTCAGATTTATTTTTGTCAAAATAGTACCTGACCAGTAACCGTGGTTTAGCAGTGTAGTATGTATAGGATGGTTATAAGTGATTCTGGACACAACCAGAGGTTCTTAAGTGGTTCCTGGTTTCTAGGGAAAAAAAAACTTTTGTTGGAATACAGCATTTACATCATGTAGAGGCTCCTCACAATTGTGTGTCCCAGTTACTAAATTGGGATTTTTACCCAGCCACCCCCCCACAGTTGTTCCTAATTCCCAACCATTAGCCAGATCAGGGGTGTAACCACAGGTGAGTCTGGGCCTACTCATATTGATCACTGGCCAGTCAGATGGGGACAGATGGGACGTTTGTTAGAATCCATGTATAGCAAAGAAAAATGTGTTATTAACCAGCCAGACAAGTTTGAATGATTAAAAATTGGTAAGTATATAAAAATTCAGGTTTCAAAATCAGAAAAAAAATAAGTTGGATTCTCTGCTCTGAAACATTGCCGTTGTGTCCACTGAAGGTGCTGAAGCCATGCCAAGTTGTAAGAAAAGGTGCAACCTCTCTCAGGTGAAGGGGTCATGCTAAGTATGGCTCCAGTGCGTCATCGAACCTTGATTTCAGGCTCACCTATAAAATCCTCCACACAAAAATGATAAACAGTTCAATGGTCTAACTGCTCAATTGAGTACTAAATATAGCTCCCAGACTTTTCAGATATTTTCAGCAATTAAAAGTGAGATTCTGTCCCATGGAGTGCATCATTTTCTGCCAATCCAAGGTCAAAAACTTTCTGTCAACATTCTTTTACTACAAAAGCTAAAATGGGCTTTGTGCAAACGTATAACATTGATTCATTGAGTCATTAAAGGCAAGATATAAACCATGTATGTAGATATGAGCAAACAGGCATGAGCTGTGCAGCACGAGGTGAATAGCAAGAGGTGTTGCAGTATCGGCTGTTTTATGTGAGTTTTGCATTCTGATTGATTGCTTATGGTTTTTTGCCACCATAGAGCAGAAGCGCTTGAACCGGTGAGGTAATGACTACGGCTGTCAGGAATAGACAGCGGTCTGATGTTATGATGTTGTGGGATATGGAAGCATGTTTGAATTTGTATCTACCCAGCCGGCCTACACACTTTTCTATACAGGCCTACATTAAAAAGTCTATTTCTGCTGACACTAATGCCCTAGATGCTACCAAGCTGAAGGCTAGCACATACTTAACATGAAGCACCACTACAACTTGTTGAACTGCTGCCAACACAGTGTCATAGGACAGCTGAACATGCTTGTCGGAGAACACAAACTGTACCAATTCTGTTACAGCAGTTAACAGTGGCTAGCATCATGTTGAGTGATGGGGAGAGGGAGGACCATCCAGAGAGAGAGTCCCAGGCATGGATGCCAGGGTTGCACCTTTTCTGCCAGGGATCAAACTCGCAATCTCCTGATAATAGACCAGCGGCATTTTGACACCAATATCATCTAAATAAAGTGAGACGCGCAGACGCCAACCTTGCCCTGAGTGTATAGCAAAAGAATGAGAACTCACTGGGTTGAACATGAGAGGGAGCAGCGTGTGAACTGTAGATGAAATTGCTAGATGAATGATGGTGAGTAAATTGCTCTGGATTGGGCAATTTGCGCTGATAGAATAAAGGACACCTGCTATAATGGGATGTGGTTAGACGTTGCTGGACACGGCTATAATGGGACATGGCTGGTTAGAGCTGGTGGTCATTTCTGACACAGTGGTCCAACATGTCCAAACCTTAATGCCTTTGGACAGAGCCCTGATGGCTTCCTGACAGGGACTGCTGGCTCTATGCAATCAGGCCTACTTTGTGGCAGTGGAAGAGCTGCTGGAGCGACGCTGGCTGTCAGATCACCTCTCCAACTCCTGTCCACTCAGGACACCTCTGTAGAGGAAACTGCTATACTGACACTAATACCAACCGCCTGGCAAGGCCAGATCTGTCCCGCTCATAACAGAGAAGGAGAAGAGGATGAATTCTGAGATGTTCAGTAGTATCGTGGAGAGGGTGACCATAGCAATACAGACTAAACCCCATGTAAAATGCATCCAAACAGATAACAACAAAAACACCAAGAAAACCGAGAAGCTCTGCCCTTACAGTGTAATGTTTATGGTTGTAATGTATATAGTGAACAAGCTTGATTTTGTGTCTGATAGAACTGATGGTTGGAGAGGATGGATGGATGGAGAGTGGAGAAGAGTAGAGGGAATAGGAGACTGATAAGGGATAGTAGACAGACAGGTAGTAGAGAGTGGAGTGGGCAGAGATGACAGAGGAAGATTGAGAGATTCAGAAATCAGACAGACAAGAAAAAGAGAGGAGAGAAGCGGAGAGTCTGGACATAAAGAGAAGAAACTGGGCATTCGAGCCGCACTGCTCTACTGGCACAGCACGTGGCTCCTGCCATTTGTCAGGATTTGGGCAGGAAAATTGCTCTCCCAGATGGCGACTTTTCCCAGAAAAGGCTCAGAGGATACAGCTGGCAGAGAGAGAGAGAGAGAGAAAGAGAGGAGATCTTTTCCCTCTCTTATGCGGTTACGTCTATGTTGCCCAGTGCACTGTGAGAGCTGGGCATTCTGCCAGTGACAAAGCTAAATCCTCTCTCTCTTTCTCCGCTCTTTGGATATCAGCACATCTCTCGCTGCTACTCGTCTGGCTTGCTGCTGCTGCTGCTGCTGCTGTTGACCCATGTGTCATTGGGCTGGTCAGGCTGAGTGGCTGTCTGCTGAGTATCTCCTGGCAGAGGGCAGAGCAAAACTGTCTGTCCCCTCATACAAGCATTTGATGGGTTTTCCCACAGCACTGTGGATCACATCACATGAAAGGGTTTCCCGAAGCTTGGCTCTTTGCTGGTACACCATATGCCGAAAGGTGTCCTAATTAATGCAGACAACAGCATGCACATTTTGTAAAAATGTCTTTTCAGTAGCTGAACACCGGCAGTAGAATGGGACGTTCTGGAGAAACTGCATACAAGTCCAGTATCATACAAGACAAACTTCAACCTGCCTTTGGATTATGTGGAATCAAGTAGCTCTGTCAAACACCTTCAGGATAAGATCAAGTGAAAAAGGTTCAGCAGGTTGGGATCAGCTGAAGGGATGGAAACTTGGATCAACTAAACATCTTTTAAATGAGCTGAATGACACTCCATTACACACCTTTACGAATGAGTTTAGTGGGTAGTATGCAGTCATGTGATTACAATGACATGCAGAATCCAGATGGAGGGCAGGAAGTGAAAAGTGAATCCAGGCAAGCCTATACTGTGCTAGTTCAGGTGATATTATGAGAGAAACGTATGAACAGAAAATCACAACATATGTTGGACCTGATGTTTAGGCTATGAAGAGGAGCGATTTTTAACTGAATTGAGAGATTAGCTGCTATCAACACAGTGGATTTAAGAGCTTCCTTCTCCTCCAGATGACCACCTACTCAAAAACACAAATGAAAGCATGCAAAAATACTGAGGTACAGGGCTTTTTTTGTTAGCAGTTGGGCCGACCTTGGTATCAGCGTGCTCCACAGTGACTTCCATGTGGTTTTCATTTAGCGCTGTGATGCCTCTTGACATTAACATTACATTTATTTACTTAATGTAGGTTAATCACAAAGCAGAACAGAGAGACCGTTGCATCTCCTTTGCGCTTGCACGGTGGGTTAAGTTACAGTATAATACTTTTTATAGCGTTGTGCCTGTGTTTTGTGTCACTGTAAACCCTGATTTAAGTGTTAGGGTAGAGATATACTTGCTATTGTGTATGCACAACGGCTGCCTCTTGTATCTTGTGTCCATTTAGTGCACATTGTCAGAAATGCTAGGGGCAGTGTAGGCACTTATCAGTGTCAAAACGGGTCAAAGTTTTAAAGAAAGGCCGTGTGACCAAGCCCGCAATTACCTGCATCTGTATGTGTTCTTGCCGCTGCACAGTGATAAATTAGCGTGATCAGTCTTATTTTGAAAGTAGATGGACAAACAGAGCGGACTGCCCTCTAGAGGAAGCTTCCAGTGACACGCATAGCAGATAGACATGTTGTACATGTTACCTCTGGGTGATGTCTTTAGGAAACATGATGGTAACTTTCATAGCTACGCTGATGACACGCAATTATACATCTCATTTCCTTTGGATAATCTAGAATCGGTAGAAAGACTTAGAAGCTGTGTGTCACATATTTCTTAGTGTATGTCACAGAATTTTCTACAACTAAATGAAGAAAAAACTGAAATATTGAATACTGAGTACTAAAACTCAGAGAACAATGCTTTATGACAAACTCGGTTCTACTAATATAAAACCTGAAGTACGAAACCTGGGCCTGATCTTAGACTCTGAGCTCAGTTTTATCCCGCATGTAAATGCAGTCACTAAAATAGCTTTTTATCATTTAAGAAATATTGCTCGGCCTTTTTTGTCTCAGAGCGATGCAGAGAAACTTGTTCATGCGTTTTTTACAAGCAGAATTGATTAAGGTAATGCTCGCCTTACTGGGGGTCCTAAGAGAACCGTCTATCCCCTGCAACTCGTACAGAACGCAGGAGCTCGGATCCTAACAAAAACTAAAAAGACAGCTCATATCACTCCTGTTCTGAAGGAGCTGCACTGGCTACCTGTATCTCTTAGAACAGACTTTAAAGTTCTGCTGCTGGTCTATAAAGCTCTAAATAATCTAGCACCTGCTTACATCACAGACTGCCTCTCTGTTTATGTTCCAGCTCATGATCTTAGATCTACAGATGCTGGACTGCAAATACCTTCTGTAAAATACAGGAAACATGGAGAGACTCTTTCAGTTATTATGCTTCTAAACTGTGGAACTCAATTCCAGCTTCTATTAGATAGTCGGGCTCACATTTAAGAAACACTTAAAAATGTATATGGCAGCACTTGGAGCTGCCAACAGTATGAAAGGTGCTCTATAATTAAACATTTGTTATTATTATTATTAAATATGTGAACAGTATCGTTCATGAAGCAGCCGGTTGTCTATGTGAACGCATGACCAAACTGCAAGTATATCTCCACCCCAGTTTCAAAGCTACCATCGGTGACCACCCACAGATGAACAATGCACAATACAGTACTCTGCTAGTTCCAACCACACAAAACTGAGGCAGTTCTGTTTATCAGTTATTCCGTTCCATCTTTGAGGTGAGCTGAAGTGATTTAGGCTCAGTTGAGCACATTTGGGACGAGTTGAGGTAATGAAGTTCAACTGTACACTTTAAGGATTAGCTGTGTTAATTTCATTAACTATAACTGAGATGAAAACTGTTAGTGGATGGCCTATTTTTCATAATGAAAATAAAACCAGAACTAAATAAAAAGTAACATTTAAAACGAGAACTGTGATGAATTGTTTTACACTTTTCATCAACGACTAGAAACTAAACAATAATGTGTAAGACTGGCAAATAAACAAGTTAAGTCACTGATTACCAGCAATGGATTGGCGGCCTGTCGACGGTGTTTCCTGCCTTCTGCCCATTGGATGCTGGGATAGGCTACAGCACCCCTGGGACCCAGAAGGATTAAGCAGTTTAGAAGAGTTACTGATGATGGTGCCGTGCGATCAAACATGCGGATGGTTTAACATGTCACAGCATAAAATCAAAGTCCTTTTGAGCATTGCCATCAACTTCTGTCAGAAGGAGGTGTGGGAGGGTCGAACTGAGTGGATGGTGGTAGAGAGAGAAGGAGGAGAAAGACAGACAGAAATTTAAGTATCGCACTATTCATTTAATGAAACTAAGAGACAAGGCAGATTAGCCACTTGAAGCGCAAGTTAACTTGAGCAAGTGCGAGTAAAGGATTAGCACCACTAATAGCACACAGGAGAAGTCTGTTTTCAGGGCTTTCTGCCAAAAAGCCTTTCTAGCGAATCCAACCCTTTTTTTCTTCTTCTCTTAAGTAATGAAATTCTGGGCGACTGTAAGCTAATGATAATTTAAATCTGTACTGAGTAGCAGTGGAGCAGGACTGAAATTAGACTCAGTATTTCAGAAATGTAACTGATTAAAACTAGACTAAAATGTTTTTAGTTTTTGTCAGCTACAACTAGATTAAAACTAACTATAGTTACATGACTAAAATGATACTATTATGCATTTTAGAAAAAAAGACTAAGACTAAATTTAATAAGCTGCCAAAGTTAACACTGAGGATTAGTTGAAGTGATGCTCCACTGAACACTTTTGAGATGACTTGTTATGAGAAACCCACCTTTGGAATTGATCGTAGTGTAAGAGTCAAGTTCCTCCACACCAAACTCACCCAACCATGCCTTTATAGACCTTGCTTGCATAGCATTATCCCTCCTCCACCAAACTTTACAGTCGCCATAGTGCAGTCAGGCACGTAATGTTCTCCCGGCATTCGCCGCTCACACTCGTTCATCAGACTGCTGGATAGAGAAGCATGATTTGTCACTCCACAGAAACGTTTCCATTGCTCCAGAGTCCAGTGGTGACATGCTATACACCACTTCATCCGATGCTTGGCATTGTGCTTGATGATGTATGTCTTGCATGCAACTGTTCGGAACAGTACTCACAATTGATTGTGGCACATCTAGGATTAAGGACATTTCACGAACCAACTTGTTGTAATGGTGGCATGATATTATAGTACCACCTCAAATTTAGTGGGCTCTTTAGAGCAACCCATTATTTCACAGATGTTGGTAAAGGCAGACTCCATGGTGCTTGATTGGCACTGGAATGAAACAACTGAATTCAATAGTTAAGAGGTGTGTCCCAATACTTTTGTCTATATAGTCATCAGCCATAACATTATTCATTGAGCGTTATCCACATTACTCTTTATCCATTTTATCACCTTCACTTACCACATAGGTGCTGTAGACCATCTTTTTCTCTGTATACTTTGTTATCCCCCATCACCTTTTTTTCCAATGGTCAGGACCCTCACAGGACCACTGCAGAGCAGGTATTATGTGGGTGATGGATCATTCTCAATACTGCAGTGACAGTGATGTGCTGTGCTGGTGTGAGTGGTTCAGATACAGCAGTGCTGCTGGAGAGTTTGAACACTGTCCACTCTATTAGACACTACTACCTTGCTGCTCCATCAGGTAGATGTAAAGTCAAAGACGATAGCTCATGATCCATCACCCAAATAATACCTGCTCTGTGGTGGTCCTGTGGGCGTCCTGACCAGTGAAAAAAAGGTGATGGGGGGAATAACAAAGTATACAGAGAAACGGATGGAATACAGTCTGCAACTGTAGAACTACAAGGTGCATCTATGTGGTAAGTGGAGCTGATGAAATGGATAAAGACTGTAGAGACATTGAGGTGGTCATAATGTTGTGCCTCATCTGTGTATATTGTCTATATACGGCGGATTCACTGACACCTATGCCTTATTTCCTTCCTTTTCTTTTTCTTTCAAGGAACTCTTCCCTTGTTTGTGTTGTCAGATCCAGAGTGTTTGAACAAAGATATTTTCTTAGCTGTCCTCCTCTGCAGTGATTAGAATACGGTGGCATTTTCATGACTGGCTCCTCCATGTCTTGGACAGGCGCAGAAAGAAAGACACACTCGCATAAGTCTGGCAATTGTTGTTTGTTTCCTTGGCTCTGAAAGGCTAATCTCCTAAGATGGACACGTTAAAAGGACACAGCAACAATTAGGCATACAAATTTACAGGGTAAAGTCACCCTAGTCTGCAGGGGATGAGCTGGGTGTCATTATTGGGCTTATCGCAGGAGAAACATCTGCTAGGCCGGATGCATCACCACGGGATAACAAGCATTAGCGTCGAGGTAAAGGAGGAGGGAAAGGTTCCTTTACAGCCTGTCTGGGGCGGGACATCCCTATCTCTCCTCTGCCTTTCCTCCCCATTCTTCGCCTGCTGTGACAGGAGAATAGGACAGCTGAATGAATTACAGTCTTTATGAGCCTGCGCTCAGTAATCTCACTATGCAAGTCTCTGTTCACTAAACAGGATTCAGACCTGCTAAAGACAGAGCTCCCAGGGCTGTCCAGGCCTGTCTAGAGACCGAGAGGAGTCTCTGCTGGTTTAATTGGCAGTACAGTCTTGTCACGTCTGACATGGACTCCCCAGAGATGTATGATGTGTAGCTTTGATAGCTTGTCCAAAGCTGAGGGTATATGTGCTTTTGCCTTAGAAGTAAAGCCTGCAGTGCAGTGGCATAGCCAGAATATAGTTTCTGGGTTCTGGTTACAGCTGGTAAGCATTAAGTCCCTGAGATGTCGCAGGGTTGATAACCACCACCTAGCTTACTTTATTTTTTAGCAGTTATTATGAAATGTTCCCCTGTTACACTCGAAAGGGCACTTAGGCCAGTGAAAATTATAACCGTATCAACATCAACATAAATGTGCCCACTCGTTTTCCTTAGCGCTGCCGAAGTTTCCATGGTGACTCTTAGACTAAGAAAATACCCCTTCTGATGATGTATTTTGAAGGTGGGAAGAATTTGAACTGTTTTAGTGGATTTTTAGGGAGTGGATTTTGTGTTTAGACTGATTGTATAATACAGAAAGAAGCCGGATAGCTAATGTCACTGCTTGGAAACTGAATGTCTTATTGGAGACTGATTACATGAGCAATAGAAATGACTCATTGGATGGATCTTTGCAGGATGAGCGAGCCAGTCACTCAGGTTTTAGCATTTGCCTCTTCATAGTGTCTAAGTTGGGCTGCTGCACTTCAGT
This sequence comes from Semaprochilodus insignis, assembly GCA_034552555.1. Taxonomy (NCBI): domain Eukaryota; kingdom Metazoa; phylum Chordata; class Actinopteri; order Characiformes; family Prochilodontidae; genus Semaprochilodus; species Semaprochilodus insignis. The sequence goes on from CM067498.1 coordinate 12,827,490, forward strand.
TGAATTTGCTACCTTGATTGTGTTTACGTTTAGATCAGTGGCTAGCTTAGCAGTCAGGGCTGGTGGACGCCACAGAGCTTCCCAATGGTTGTATACTATTTTTGTGTAAGGTTTGCTGGCTATAGTAGTGAGAGAGCATTAATAAATGAAAAAATGAAAATGATACAGTATAAATTTGTAATTTATTTCAAACCATTGATTCTTGGATCTGATGCTACAGAATAAATTACATAAATAATGACAAAAACATATTAAAAGCTCCAAAATGCTAACTTTATAGGACAAGGAAACATGTACTTTACTTTGAATGTAAGTCAGTGTAACCAGACTTTTTTTCCAAGTCATTTTGGGCCACTTCTTTTGGTCTGTTCATCATGAAATTTGCACACAATATGAAGGGAAACTGCCATTTTCAATTATATCAAAAACTGAAAAACAACAAAAATCTAGCAGAAGAGTTCTTAAATGATTCTTGCCTTGAACTTATGGTTTACGGAAAAACCTCAAATTGGTAAAGAATCTTATATCGTGGAGCTTCTGTTAAGGTTCTTTACTCTTGCTTATTAATGGTTCTTCCAACTACCATATCATATTAGCTATAGGCTAATTGACCAGAGACCTTTTATAGCACTAGCAGTAGACAGAGATTATCTCGTTGAGCATGATTCCCATTCATATAAGAGAGAGATGAGTATTTATTTAGGTGCAGAGTCTCCACTGATGATAACCTGTTTCTGTAGACCCTCTAGTGGTCAGTCTGCCAGAAGAATGTAAATTGATTGTTTTTTCAATTAATATCATCAAATGAAATAGATTTTCCTTGTAACTCTGTTATTAGATGAACAGTGTGTAAAAAGTTGTAACTCTTTGTTGAGCTGCAAGTGAGCAATGAGGGGTAAAGGACGGGGTGAGAACACCGTGCTGTGAAAACAATTCACACCTCTACGCAGTAGACGACTGCGCCAAGATACAACACCTGATCACCTTTGGAGATGGCCAATGGTATGAGCACATAATACAGAAGCATTCTAATGCATCTGTGAGAACAGTGAGGAACCACCTTATCCGCAGTGTCTAAGGGTGAATGTGTGATGATGGACAGCCATGTTTGGGATTTTCTCTTGCATTCAGGTTTATTTCTTTTCATCTACAAAGTTGAGTTTCTAGTGGTGGGTCCTACATTGCAGCTTTCAGTATTCCTGCAAAAGCCTAGAATTTTGCTCTGAAGCACAGGGAGCTGATGGATCAAGGCTGTCTCTGCTGGGCTAGGGTGATAGATCTTCTCTCTCTCATGCTTCTCTCTTTGCTTTTGTTCCAGGTTTGTGTCTGAAAGATAAAGGAGCACCTTCACCCTACAGCTATTGGTGAGTGCTGCATATTCTACAGTTGGAGTGGTTCCTGCTTATAGAATACAGTCACGTAGCCTACGTTCTTTAGCGGACATGTTCGTTACAAGACCTTAAAAAGACTAGATTTTAATGTCACAAGTGGTTCCTATCACTGCCATTTGGATCAGCTCTGTGGAATTCCCCTTATTTCCATTTATTTATTTATTTGTTTGTTTATTTGTTTGTTTGTTGGAAAAAGGTTTTATTAGGCTGAAAACATTAATGGACCGGAGATCGAGTGCATCATGGCATAAACAGCCCAGCAGTATGACAAAAACATGCTGCAGCTTTTAAAGCTTTTTTCATGTTTTTATAAGCATCTGTTGATTTCCAGTGTAATCCTTTTGGTCCTTGTTGGTGCTCTGCTGAGTTCCATTCTCTGTGCTGTATAATATTCCTGGTATTCATTTGATAGGGTCTTTCATTAGGATGATCCTGATGCCTTTATAGTTTGCTTATATGTACAAATACATATGTGATATGTGTGATCGGCTCTGATGTTGTGAGTTTCCCCTCCAGTACATAGTCTCTGAAATTGCAAGTTTGGCAGCAATCGTGTGATGCAACAAGGATTACACAGTGACTAAACCAACAAGCATTACACAGGATTTGCAGGTGTCCTGTAATGTGCACATATTAATACTGCAGCATTTCTGAGAAGTAATAAGTTGCTGAATCGGCACAGATCTGTGTGTAATCTACCTTAAAAATCTAATGTAAAAAGCCCCCACTGCTCCAAATGTACTCAGAGAACATTAAGTACAAGTTATTTATTTTTCAGGAGATATTTCTGAGGAGATTAGATAAAAGATAGTCCACTTGCAGAAAGGAAGGAGAAAGTCAAGGGAAAATGAGTGACAAAACAGGAGTTTCCAAAAGTTTCAAAAACTGATTGAACGCTACATAGAAAATTGAACTCCAAACAACCATAAACAGAACTCAAAGCTTTTGTTTTTGAGAGAGAAGAGAAAACCAAGCTCCACTCCTGCTTCAGATCTGAAAACATCCATAGGTGTTTCTATCCATCTTAGAAGACAGTGCTATGGGAGTGCTCTGAAAGTATGTTTAGCTGCCAAGAGGCCTCACTGACAAAAGGAAATGGACAAATAAGAACATTTGAGTTGAACAGTATGACTGAATTGCGAAAATGCAACCAACTTCTAAGACTGAACTTTGGAGGTTTGCAGATTACTTTCAAACTGAAAAAGCAACCCCCCCACCAGAAAAGAATGAAGGTTGTAAGAAAGACAAATTGTGAACACACAAAATCCTGAAATATTTGATATTATTTTGGTTATTGAGGCTTCCTTAAATGCCCCCTTCTTTATCATAAGAGCAGCTCATTTTGCACTGTAGTTTGTGTGATTTCTTAAAATACTATTTAGTATTTAATAAGGCTGGGCTTTGAAGCAGTTACATACGTTTTCTCTTTTTTTGCTTACTGTTCCTGAGCGCTGTCGCCTCACAGCAAGAAGGGCCTGGGTTCGCTTCTCAGGGCACTGGGCGTCTGGGCGTCAGGGTTCTCTGGTTTCCTCCCACAGTCCAAAGACATGCTGTAAGATGAATTGGAGATGCTAAATTGCCCCCTAGGTGTGAGTGTGTCTGTGTCTGCCCTGTGATGGACTGGCGGCCTGTCCAGGGTATATCCTGCCTTCTGCCCATTGAATGCTGGGATAGGCTCCAGCTCCAATCCACCCCAACCCCCCACCACACGCCCCCCGTTCGGTGACCCTGAAGGATTGAGCGTGTTAGAAAATGAGCAAGTGAGGGTTCCTGATGCTGATAAATGAATAATTTGTACTTACGTAAATGTCCTTTTGCCTAGAAATTAGAATCTCACAGTGGAAGATTAAAGAAGCAAACTTCAGACACCAAACATCTCACAGCAGATTGACCTCATTTAGAGGGGAAACACATAAATTTGTGTTCCTTTAATGTTCTTGGGTAAGAAGGTGCCGGGACATGTAAAAAGAGATGCGTCTCGCTCTTCTGATCAGTTGTAAGGTTTTGACTTCAGAGCCTCGGCTTAGCGTTGCCAGACGTTGCTGCTCTTGTCCAGACTTTAATGAAATGAATGAAGGTTGCGCAGTGTGTTTGAAGCTGGAACAATGATATCAAACCAAAATGCTGTAAGGCTTCATAGCAGCGCAGCTTCTCTCAGCAGATTGCACTGTGAAATTGAACAAATCTATTTCAGTCTTGGCTTCGGCATATATTGTACAGCAAGGTGTACAGATGCAGTGAAGGCTGGGTGGGGAAGAACCGCACATGGGGAACTGCACATGGTCGCACAAATGGAGCAAAGGGCGGAGCACGTTGGTGGGATTTCTTTGAAGATAAGGAGGGTGGAGGAAGAGGAGAGAAAAACAACAGCTGAGCTCCTCACCTCTCACGGCCCTTCTTCATCACTTATTCATTCTCTTCCTCACTTTAATATTCACAGCGGCGGTTCAAGTCGCAGTCGTAGCATCTTCATGATGTGCACTGCTTGTTTTTGTGGTTCTCCCTGCTGTAACGCACCTGTTTCAACTTATCAGACGATTATCAAGCCCTTGGAGAGCTGGGTCAGGTGAGGGGGAAAAAAACAGAGAAATCTGCAGAGCATTGGCTCTCCACCACTGGGACTGATTTATACAGCAGATGTTCTGCATGTTTCTCTGTTTCACATTGCTGCATAAAGATGCGATCTGTCCCTGTGTCGCTCAGTTTGATTGGCTTGCCCCAGTCATCAAATTTTATCTGATGAGTAATTGTCATGTGATTAATTGTAATCATCAGGTTAATTGTACATTTAGATTGTAGATTTTGATTGTATGCGTCTAGTAAGGTACAAGTGTAAAGTGGCCAAACTATGTGGCCAAAAGTATGTGGACAATCAACCACCACAGTTGTATAAGCTGTACATCCCATCCCAAAAGCTTGGATAGAAATATCTATAACAGCCTTTACTCTTCTGGGAAGGATTTCCACAAGATGTTGGATTATGTCTGTGGAAATCTGCATTTCCATTTAGTCAAAGGAGTATTTATGAGGTCAGACTCTGATGTTGGCTCACAGTCGATGTTCTCGTTCATCCCCAGGGTGTTCAGAGGTGTTGAGGTTGTTCTGTGCAGGTCACAGGAGTTCCTCCACACCAAACTCATCAAAACATTTCTTTGTGCATGGGGGCACAGTCATGCTGCAACAGGAAAGGTTCTTCCCCAAACTGTTGCATCAGTGTTAGAAGCATAGAATTGTCCAGAATATAAATGTGTGCTGTAGCATTAACATCACCCTTCACTGGAACTAAGAGGCCTGAAAAACAGCCCCAGAACCTTATCCCCTCTTCACCAACTGTTGGCACTACGAATTCTGATTGGTAGAGTTCTCCTGACATCCAACACACCCAGATTCATCCATCAGACTGCCTGGAGAGTTATTCATCACTCCACAGAACATGTTTTAACTGTGCAAGGTGCTTGGCATTGGACATAGGCTTGTGTGTGGTGTTCTTTCTCAAAGAAAGAACAAAACGTGTATTAATAGGGAGTTGGTCCCCCTATGCTGCAGTAACCGCCTCTTCTAGGAAGACTTTAAACTAGATATTGGAACCTTACTTGTGAGGAGTTTTAGCATTAGTGAAGTCAGATACTGATGTTTGGATGTGATGTTATGGATCACAAATGCCACTCCAGCTCATCCAAAAGGTTGGATGGAGCTCTGTCACTCCAGAGAATGCAGATCTACTGCTCCACAGCGCAGTGCCAGCCCCTCTAGTTGACTCCGCTGGACCAGGCTATAATTTTTTGAGTAGGCACTTCTGAGGATTAATCTTGTGTTTCTTGTGTCCAGTGTTTGTGCTGATGTGTTTATACACAGATTTCTAGTGTGTTTTAAGTTTGACTGAATTGGGACAGATGTGATGGCTGCAGGTCTGCAGGGAGTATCGTTTTTCTGAAATCATGGAGCCAGTGTTCTAGTGATGGACCAAATCTAGCCTAAAATATTATCGAGTTACTTGTAATGCAAGTCATGTGAAATAGGTCACATGATAACAGCAGTAGTGTCCGTTGTTGTGTAAACAGTAACATAATGCTTTATTTCTCTTTTTGGGACCCTCTCTTTTTGCTTCTGTAACTTCTCCTCCTGTTTGTTTTTATCTCCCCTCTCATCCTCAGTTCCATTTTGCACTTTGTCGTAGGTCTTTAAAATAGTATTTCACAGCTTGCTTTATCTAACAAAAGCAGCCTGGTATTCCACAGTTGCTAAGTTTACTGCTCTACAGCACCTTTCAGATGGATTTCATGAGCTAATTAGTCAATTCTCGCCTTGCACAGGTGATGTTATATTTTTCTTTTGTCCAATAGAGTGCAAAAAATACCCTTTGCAAAGTAGTAATCTGCGCCATGCTGTGTGGCCAGTGGCGTGATTTTGCTAACAGGGAGGGCAGTGTTCCTATTCATACCTATTACACAACAGCCCTGAAACCTTACTGAGTTACTGAAACTGATCATGTACTGCAGTGGGTTGCATCTAGCTGGCTAATTACACTAGCATTAGCGTAGCCCTATGGGATATAACGTCTATAGGCTACTGGTGACAGCAGAGAAATGGTTAGTTGAATTGGACCTGCACTACTGTGATTGGATCTCTAGTTAAGCTATGTATGCTAGGAGAGAGGAGCTAACTGGCATTAGCCTAACTCACTTCGCTACTACTTGCTGCTTTGTCCTAGTTAGCCGCACCATTTACCCTTTAGAAACTGTTTAGTAGCTTTGACATTTATTGAGAGCTGGGCACAATACGGACATAACCGTAGAACCATTCTGAGAGTAGCTACGTCATTACACCATTTCACTGGTTAAGGGGGCTTTGAGTGCGGTTAGCTAGCCATGTCGGATTTGAGCTCTGTATTGCACTGCATCCGTGTGGAAATCCCCCTGGAATAGTTTCCCTCTGTGCTTTAGAACCGCTCGGCCTTGCATTGGAAAAGAGGCCTAGGTTTCACTATGGCATTGTGGCGTCTCTAGTTTAAATGTAGAGTTCATCTGCAGTCATACTCAACAGACTTATTGCGAGTTAGGTGATTACAGTGTTGCCACGTCTGCAGTTTTCATGTGGAACTGGGCTAGGGTTTTTTTTTTTTGTATCCGCTGGAGGATTTTACAGACTAATCAAAGGAGGAGTTTTTTTTTTTAATAATAAATTTTGCTGGCTGGCTGCTACTGATTGCTCCATCCATGATTTCTAATAGCTCACACTTTGGAAGCAGCAGGCAACTCGGAGAACAAATTAATGCCTGCATCTGGAATATAGCGTCTGCAGCACGCACCCAGGCACTGGCTGCTTGGGTCAAAGTAGGCCCTCCTCATCCTGCCCTACAGAGACAGACTGAATCTGTTCTCTCCAGCTGAGTGAGCTTTGATTATGACTCACAGAAGGTAATGGGAATTTTCGAGGCTATGCTATAGAATGTATGAGATCTGCCAGTCACTTGTCAAAATGGAAATGGCTCCGCAAAGCTAAACTAATTGTTTTTCCTTTCACTTCAGGCTACCTTGCGGCATTGTAGCGAGAGCTGAGTAATTGTTACGAGTACTTATGTGTGCTGATGTTATTTGCGTCCCGCACACGTTCATGTTCTTTCTTCACTTGTGTGTGAGACGCAGAAACATTAGAGCTGAAAGTTTTGATGAAACGAGTCGCCGTCTTTGCTCTTACAAATCAAATCCTAATGGAAACATTTGCATAGAGATTGTGCTGTGAATGTGAGAAAGGTCCTCATTTCCTTCCGTGATTTCTCAGGCATTTTTCTGTCTCTTTCTCTGATAGGTGGAAGGTAATAACGCGGGGTGTCGGCCGCATAGCCCTGCATGTGTTTAAGGAGATAGTCAGGTCATTATAGAAAGATGTAGTGGGGGCATTAAAATGTAATTATCTTTTGTAACCCAGAGTGTTCTTATAGTGTTTATTAATCGTAAGTAGCTGGCTACCTTAATGATGTATTTTAACCCCTTAAAATCCTGTAATAAACTTACTATTCACTAACTACAAGGACTACTGCTGCAAACTGATTGGGCTGTTCTTAGGTTGTAGAAGTGTGTAGTAACACTGTGGACCCACTGGTGGGTCTTGGGCTAACACAGTACACTTTGAGTTGTGTGTGTCCTACAGAGTTACAGCAACTGCTGCTAGCTTGGACAAGCTTTACAGAACAGTGGCATGTCTGACTGATCCTTATGATAACACTTATATAAAGACTGCCTGTATGGTAAGCCACAGTAAAAATCCTGTTACTCAAACTGTTTACTGATTACAAATGTTAATTATCATTAAAACTATGGTGCATTTCCACACTTTGGAAAACTCACTTTAAATGCAGTGTCGGTTTATGTCAGGGTAAACATGATGAAAGCCAATGATGGAGATTTTTCAGTGTCACGCTTCTGGGTTTCCCTGGCTCCACCGCTCTCCCGAACTTCACTTTCCAGAGTGCATCACCCGATGACGTCACACTCACTCTACCAATCACTCCCGGTCTAGTTCGCCGGAGTATTGAATCCACCTGTTTCCAATCACTCAATCTGTTTATAAGCTCCCCCCCCACACACACATACACTCATTGCGAAGTTTTGCCAACCCTGTTTGCATTACTGAGCGTTTCTTCCTTGTTATCTCGACTCTGGCTTTGACTCCCTTTGTTTCCTACTATTCCTCCTGTTTTGGTTGCCTCGCTGCCTGACTACCCTGGTTCTGACCTTAGCCTGTCCCTCGACTCTGATCCTGCATTCTCTCTTTATGTTTGGTCGTGTTTTGGTGCTATGTTCAACTACCCAATTGTTCAATAAAGCTCATCTGACTTTTAGCTCTGCGCGCGTCGGTCCAAGTTCTTTGTTCCTGACATTGAGGTGTGAGGTGTGGTGTTGTTTTAAGAGTGCAGGGAAATCTTAAGTAAAGATGGTCCGTCTGTGTACAGCACATGCAGAAACAAAATCCCTGCAAAGAGGGCAACATTTTGAACCTTATGATTCATCTTCGTGACCACCACCCACTACTTTACAGTGTTCTAATGAATTGTTCAACGGTACCACATATTTACAGATAGCTCTGCACATAAAACTTCAGGTAGGATATGTTGATAGCTTAAATCTCCTTAATCTTAAATCTCCTTAATCAAAATGCTTCTACCAGCATTAAAACTATGAGGCTGAACTCAGCCTCTTTATTTGCCACCTTAAATGGTGCAGCAGTTATTTTAACACCTCTGGCGCCATAATGTAACTGCTGCAATTTAAGGTGGAATGGGAACATTTCAACAAGAAGCTGGGGAATAAGAAGCCTACTTCGTAATAAAACTACAGGTATGGTGGTTTGATTGTCTAAATGTCCTAATCAGAAAATGTTAAATTAAGATAATAATAGGGATTTTTTTGATAGTCTAACTCAACTTATCAAGGAAAGCAGTGGTATAAAGCTGAACCGGAACTAACATTAACATTAAACACGTTTGCATGTTTAAAACTCTTATGGCCATATGCTGCCACCTTTGTTAATGCACAGGTTTGTGCTGTGTTGTTATTATAATGTTTATGCAAACATAAAATATGCAATGCTGCATATACTGTTTTCATTGTTTACAATATCAAACTGAGAGAAATGATTTCACTTTTTAAACATGTGATTTCGCCTTTTAAACATGTTCAGAGCATTTTAGCAATACCGCAATAATACTGATAACTGTGATAACTTTTGCCACTATAATTGTGGTTTGATTAGTGTTTTATCTTTAATAAGGATTTTAGCGTAGTTATAAATTGATACTTTAATAATTATGAACAGCATTTGCCTATTATCACAAGACAAAAAGATGCTTTAAAAACACCATATGTATGTATCTCATACATACATACTTGGCCTTAATTTTGTAATAGAATAAACAACAAATGGATGCTCATTTCCATACAATGTCATTTATGTCTTAAAATATCTTATGTAATTTGGTCATTACTGGCATAAGTTATATACATTATTCAGTGCCTGTGCATGTGTTATAAAGTCCACATACATATAACCTTCAACTCTTAAGTATAAGTTTAGAATTGCTCCATGCTCTTACGTTTCCAGTTTAAGATGTGCTACTGATCTGGACTGTGTAGTCGCACCTAACTGACATAACTGCATTGGCCGCCATGCTGAAATTACCTCCGTTTACAATAAAAAAACACTTCCAATTAAAACGCATGTATTCTGACATAAACTACACTGCAGTTTCTAATTAGTTTGAATGGGATTAATGCCAGGGCTCTGTAAAGCTTGTAAAGCACTGATTTGTAGGCAAAGCCTGAGTAGGACAAATTTCTGCAAGTAAGACGCTGCAAAAAGCAATTTTGGTGAGGAAGTCAGATTATTTCTTCTTTTTCCTTTCCCCTGTACTTTCATGATTGCTGTTGACCAATCTCATGACTGATTGAACACCAAAGAGGATTAGTGGTTGAAAGGGAAGAGGATCCGATTCGGGTGCCAGTCGCTTAGTTTGTGCCACCAAAAATGGCAGTTTTGTTGCCTTCCAGAAGCCAGCGAATTCAGATAGCATTGTCACCCAGCTTCACACCCCGGCCCACATACCAGTTCTGAACTGAGCCCCGTAATCTCTCTCCAAATAGTCACCATCCGTCTGCTTCAGGACGATAGAGAAGACATGATGGCAGGCGGCGCAGACCCACATCCTCCAGTGCCCCACAGTTCAGCCCCCAATCCATCCATACTGCAGCACTTTTCTACCAATTAAGCCATTTATGACCGTCATTTTTTATGGATATTTACCCAGTTTTCAACTACATGTAGTCATTTCTGACTGCACTTAGTTTTATTGGATTTTTACATCGTATCTGACAGACATCCTTGGATGTTTTTACCCACTTTTATCCCAATTAAGTCATTTCCAGCAGGCATTTTTCATGGACTTTTACCCACTTGTTTTTTGACTCATCTAATTTTCGTGATTTCTTTTTTTACCCAATCTAATATTTTTCGATGGGCAGTCAGTGTCTCTCAAATAGGCCATTTCCAAAAGCATGTTTTCTTTTTCTCCATTTGTACTCAGTGTTTTTCTGTTGGGCATAATTTGACAGTTAGACTCAATAAGGTCTTTCCAACTGTTTAGGCACGGACTTTGTGCTCCTTAAAAGGCCGTAAAAGGATGTGTAAAGCATGGATCTGGCTATTTAATGCCTTGCAGCTGGGAAAAGCCCCGGCATAAACTGATGATACGCCTTCTGCAGTAATGATAAGCTCCTAATCCTCCATGCGTTTGGTGCAGCGTGATCAGATTGGCTGTGAAGAGAAGAAGAGCGGAGTTTGTTGCCTGTCATCAAAAATCCTCCTAAATGCATAAAGAATCGATTCCTCCGAAGCAGCCTTATCAGGGCTGCCTTAAAGCCGAAAAGTGGCCGTAACCCTCTGCTTTGCTGCTGCTATATAATGAAAGTTTGCAGCAGTTTGGGGTGTCTCTCACAGATGCACTGCTGTATAATGTGATTCATGTGTCCAACTACTTGCATTTTTGCGCAATATCTTAACAATATCGGCTGTTACAATACCGTTTCAGCCCAATACTGTATTCCATTACTGTTGGTCTGGTTGCTACTTCAGTAAGTGCTGTGTTCATATATCTGCTTATATGTCATGTAGTATGTTACATACGGTTTTGCACAGCTCTACATGTTCTCAGCACTGTGTACTGTATCTGTCTTGCGTCCCGTTTTTGCATATACGATAAGCCTTTTGTAGGTATTGCATTGTATGACTGTGTTGCACCATGGTCCTGAAGGAACGTTGTTTCACTTCACTGTGTACTTGTAAATAGCTGAAATGACAATAAAACCTCTTGATTCTTTAGTCTTACTGTTGGACATCACTGTCAATGTTGGTTTAGTTACTTGACAAGTTATTAATTACAAATTGCTAATGAATTTTATCAAACTGCAATGGGAAGCCTGAAAAAGTAATATAAGTACATTCATCGTCAAAAGAATAGTTGCCCCCAGTAGGAAGTGTTAGACTGCAGTGCTATTGAGAAGGAAGATAAAGGTTACCAGGAACAATAAATTATGATAAATATGATTGATATGGTCAATATTTATTGAGCTACACATACAGAAGGAGCGTCTCTCAGTATGGCGTTGGCCAGACGTCTCAGCATGGAGTTGTTTAGGTTTCTAATGGGGTCCTGTGATAATCTATCCCATGCAGCTTGAATATTCTCACACAGTTCCTGCAGATTTTGCGGTAGGGGTGGAGGTGCAGAGACACAAGGCTTTCTAGACATGTGGCGCGTGACAACAAACCGTTCATCTTGGCACTGACCATGGTGCCTCCTCGCACGGATTTGTTGGTCCGGTCCACCATTGAAGTCTTTGGCGTTGCTGACGTGGTATTAAGGGCAGTTGTCGTACCTGTCTCAGAGTATGTAGTACTATGTCATGCAGCCATCTGCCAGTGGTGCTGGCACTAACAAGATGACTCATGGAGGGCATCACTGCTCGCTGAATGTCTGCAATTGTGGCTGTTGGGTCAGTCAAGTACAGCCATAAGGCCGCCCTTGCTTGTGTCACATGTGCAACCGAGTTTGGAACTTGAATCATTTGCATGTCACACAATGTCAAACCTACCCACCAAGTTTCATTCCTGTCGGTTCATTTATTCTGGGCGCAACTATTTGTGCAACTGTTCATTTGATGATGAGTGTACTATTTTTGTACACAGAATCCTGCATTTCGCATAATTCATTTTAGAGACAAGATTAATGCAGGCAGCAATATTCTTATTAAATCAGTGACTGTATTGTGATAATAGTCATTTAAACTGTAGTGCGGTACACCACTTTGTCACGGGTATTTACATTACTACAATCATTTAAACGCTCAAGTATCCCTACGTGTTCTTAACATTCAGTTCTCTATTTGGTTTTCAGAAGCTTTGTCTTGTTTTCACACTTTTCATGTCTCGATTTAAAAGGGCTAAAAGGGCACAGATGCCTGAAAAGTCATGGGAGCGCTTCAAATTATATGATGATAAAATAGTGAGCTAATGCTCTGCAACATGTGCAGTAAGAGGCTGGAGTACCGTGGAGGCACAACAAGTTTTATCATCTCATTTGTAAGTATAGCAGTACTTATCCAAATACCACAAGGGTGACCCTAAAACCATGGAGCTGATCCTCAAACTGTTGTTGTGGAGAGTTCTGGCAGGCCTGATAGATGGGTGCCAGAACAGCGCAACTGCTGCCATCTTAGACACTCTCAGGCAGACGACTTTGGCAACGAGGGGAAAAATTAACATTAGCCACTTTAGCCAGCAACTCTTTAGGCTGTGGACAGGCAGCCACATGACTGGGATCAACTTGGCTTGCATGTAGCCTTCAGTGCTTCTATCCATGATGTAAAATGATTAACCACCCAAATGAATCGCTCAAACCGTGTATTTGAACGAGAAGATTAAAAATCATAGATTCCATGATTGTAGTGTGCAATGCACTGGCTAACTTCATGCATCTTTGCTTCTGTGGCTGCACGGTATGGAGATAAAATGCAGTGCTCAAAGAAACCGCCAATCAGACCTGAGAACTGTGTGGGCGTGGCTAGTAAGCAGCATGATTTACAGCTCTCTATCCAACACTCCTAGCCAGCTCCGCCCCTCCTACACAACTAAACTCATTGTCCAGTTTTTATGTGGCACTAACTGGAGGAACAAAAATGCAGACACAAGAAAGAATGGACGGACGAAGCAGTGCATGAATGAAGGAATGGATGAAGGAACAATGTTGTGTGTGGGTGTGTGGATAAAGAAATGAACAGAATAATGAATAAAGGCATGAAGGGCAGCTACAGACAGGTGGCCTAGCTTGCTAGCCTTTGGTTATGCTGAGTTAGCTTTAGCTTGCTAAGTTTCCCTCACTCCAAAACTGGTTTGTGTGGGCGGGGCAACTAGACGCCAGCCTTGTGATTGGTCAGGGCAGAAGTGTTACCCAAGATTAGGATGACCCAGTTTACATGGAGGGGGAGAAATATGGTGAAATATATCAGCCATTTATTGGACAGTAAAACGTTGTTCAAAGGGTTTACTTAGTACATCCTTCCTGTGTGTCTGCAAGAACAGGATTAACCTCACTAAAAAGGAAACATAAATTAAGCTTCTCTGGTTCTTTACATTTGAGAGTGAACATTCAAGTACTTGTTTGGAAGTATAATGGATTCTAAGCTTGTAGAATGCTGTTCGGTTCAGCCATGCATTGCTGGACACTTGTTACCTTTGGTGCTGCATTAACCTCAACATGGCACCCTGTGTTTGTAGCTGCACCTCCAGTGACTCTGTACTTTATGAGGGTCATGAAGCTTTGTGTAAGTGCGATACTCAAGCTGCGTGTGTGTGTGTGTGTGTGTAAATGCGTACTATAACATCCCCTCATTCTCCTTGTTCGAGTCATTTAGGTAAATTAGTTGTGCCCCAGCCACCAATGTTGTTCCAAATTAATCAGATCCCACAAGAATGCAGTTTGCACACAGCACCGTAATTTGATATTTCACACCACCGAAATCTTTTTTTTATTTCTGTGGAAGCTACAGCTAATAAAGATTATTGTTTCATGGCAGTCGCAGCTAACAGAAGTCGTGTCTCTGCTGAGTTACTTCTTATTTGACCGTAAGCATCTGTGTGAGCATCTGGTCCAAGTGATTGCTTTGAACTACATGTATAGATGCCGTAGTGAGGTATTAAACCTGAATGTTAGAACTTCTTTTGGGGATGTTGTTTCTGCTTTTGTCTTTGGGTGTGTGATGTTTCTTTGGATCTGGTTATATTGCTAGAATTAATTAATCTGACTTCTGTCCAGATTGGCAGATGGCTTCCTATCCATTGGATTTAGTAGTGCTGGATTTAGACTCAGAGTGTGTAATACTGAGGGTCTATGTGATGTAATCAGTCATCATGATAATCCACATTACATCAAGTCCACCAGTACGTCAAAAGCCCAGTTTACACTCAGCTGAGATGAGAGCAGATGAGATGGTTTAGAATGATGAAAGGCAGTTTGATCCATATGAGCTCTGTAGTTGCCAGAGGTTGCCATAGATGTCCTATTTGTTTTGTGCTAATTAAAGGGACTTATATAATTATTAAACAGTTGCACAGTTTAATGAATATTCAAGTTACAGTTATAGTTATAGTTCAAGATATAGTTTAGGTCTGCGTGTGTGCTGTTATTATTATGTATTATGTATTATGTTTGGAACTTGGTCAGAAATTACAGAAGGTGTACACAAAGACACAAGACACAACAATAACCGTTGTCAAGTTCACGTCATAAAATATTTCATTAAACACAAATGCCAAATGGATTGAAAGTTAAGAATCTGGACTTTTTAATGAATTTATCACCGTTTATAAATAATACAAATATAAAATGTGTTATAGTTTTTTTTTTTTTGATGTAGTGTTATTTTATTTGTTATAACTGTGAGTTTCAGAAGTTTAAAGTTGAGCATTTTCAGGTGAGGTATGTCACCTGAATCTGTGTTTAGTCTTGTCGCTGTTCACCTTGTTAGAAAGAGCAGGTCTCAGTTAATATAGAATTTCTGTTTTACTTTCTGTTTTCTACATGCAAGACGTCATCTAACTGTCTCATTGCTGCGAAGCCCTACTCTTATGATGCACCAAAGGCTACATCAGTGTTAATTGCACCTCCTTGTGGCCAATCTTCAGCTTGCTAATATGAGGGAGTAAGTTCCAAAGCAGATCCATGTGGAAGTTATTTATTTATTTTTCTAATTTAACACCACGCCCTGGCCTTTTAATGGAAATACAAACTATATATATATCACATCATCAGGTATCCGTCCTTGTCGCCAAAAAATAAAGAAAAGCACAATCCATCCTCCCTCTTCTTTCCTTCATTCAAATCTACAAGAAACATGTGACTCTCTGTCACCTCTTGAGGTTCAAAAGGGTATTACGAGACAGGATGGGCCGGGTTAACAGGCTAGCATACTAACAGTAGATATCTTTGCAACATCATACACAGATGTCTTTGATGTGCCATTAAAAATTGTATTTCTTCACATTCTGTTTATAATTTTAGTTCATTTATGAACGTTATGGACTACAAATCTTACATATTGCACTTTTAATGATAGTGTTGCTGTCTAATCATAAAGGCACAAGATTTATATTCCGACATTAGAATTCATTTTTTTCTTTGTTTTTCTTCCTCTGAGAGACTACCAGCACATTAAGACACTACCATAAAATGCACAGGGACATATATGTATCTGCACAATTGTAGAGTGCACAGAGTTGCCACTGTATGAGGTCCACCAGCCTTCCATACAGTGTGTGTACACTCACTGGCCATTTGGTCAGAAACACCTACTGCATATTATTTGGATAAGTGTTCAGCTCATCATCTAACTAACATGCTACTCCTGTGTTGGTGTGCTGAGAATGGTTCAGCATCCACATAATATCTGGTCAGAGATGGCCCTGTGTTGGAAGAATAGGGTACGGGGAGGGTTGATAAATTGCTTACCAACAGATGAGGTGTGTTCTGTAATTGTAAACCTCTGTTTGGCTTAGAGCTGGTGTGTCCGATAAAATGGCCAGTGCTTGTAGGTACAAAGTAGGTGTACCTAATGAACTCAGCGTAAATAAAAGCATTGGGGGATAAAATGACTGGTTTGCTAAGAAGGATAAAGAGCCTTTTTAGATCACAGCCAATTTCTTAAAAGCTAAACACAAGACCGTGCTTATGTCGGGATCAAAGCAAACGGTGAATTGCGCTCTCACGCTGAATCAGATGAGAAGTAGCTCGCCAAATGTGAAGTTAGGTCCTCTGTTTAAGACGCACCATGCAATGCGCAACAGAGAGGGCCTCAAAACACAGAGCCTTCCAAAGCACCAGCCGAAAATAGCTTTGAGTCATGCATTATTCGTACTGCGAGTGCCGGTGCTGTCAGACTCTATTAGCCGCACTGATTTTTTTGGGTCCACTCCCCTGTTTTCCACACAACCCTGCATTTCAAAAGACTCGCCAAGACTCATTTCCATAGCTATAGAGTGTATTGTAATGGTGACTGATTTTCTGTCTGGCTCTGGGAGAAACAGTAAGGATGGACGCCGTTTCTGCCCGCTGCTGCTCTTTCAGTGATTTTCTCCTGAGTCAGAGGTGGAATGAGCCCCTGGCTGTGGGGGCTGGGAAAGTGGAGAAAAGTGGCTGCTGTGGTGATGATGGAGAGATGTGTCTGCCCTCCTGTACGCTGCTCTGCTGTTTCTGCTGATGTCCATTCTAGGGGTCCTGTCAACATATAGGTTGGGCAGATTTGCCCGATTGAAAAAAAACCCAAATCTGATGAAACGCCGTTGTTGTTTGTTACTTGCTTCAAATGATGAACACTCATCTTCTGCTTTGACACTTACCTCCACATAAAATGTGGTCTGTGCAAAAGTTATGGCAGATTTTAATACACTACAATTTGCAGAAAAATGGCCACATTTAACTTTGCACCCTGCAGAGGCGGTGTTCACTTAGTTTTGCTTAACGTCGTTGTTCAAACTGATCATTGCTGTCATGCAAATGACTGTTTTCCATAATAAATTATTTTAAATTAATGCTAAATTAGTGGTTACCAAATGCTCATTTGTATTGTAGACACTAAACTGGTAAAGCTAAAACCCCAGCGCAGTTATAATAAACAAGCCGTATCTTAGGGGTGGGCAATATGGCAAAAGTATATCACAGTAGTTCATGAGATTTTCACGATATGCCTTACAATATTTAATTATTCTGAGATTTGATAAGTTGTAACAGACAAAGTAGAACCTGTAGTGGCACATTTATATTATATTTTATTAATAATAATAATAATAATAAACATACAAGTACAATGATTTTTATTCAGTGTTTTTCAAACTGGACTGCATTAAATTCAGTTAAATTGCATTCACTGTATTATTAACAGCTTATTTATTTATGAGAGGGTAAAAGACGGTATTGGATTGGTATTGGTATTGGCAGATACATAAGGTTGCGGTATCCGTGCCAGTATCGATTTTGGACATGTAAAAGTGATATCGAGCCACCCTTAATAATTTAGCACAATATCAATACAATATTGTTATATTGCCCATCCCTACATAACCTTCATTATTAGCATAACAGGGCTGTGTGTTGACAACCTGGTGAGTTAGGATTCAACATATTGCAATACTGTATGATTTTCTTTTTTTTTTTAGAAAACTGTCATAGTATAAAAACACACCATCATATGCACAGGTTTGCTAATGCTGACATTGTCAGTGAGTCTTTACACTTATCTAAGGGCTGGAAATAGATTACAACACTGCTGTGTAGTGATCGTATGTTCAAACACAACACAAAATGAACCACTGTCTGCCACCAACCTTTCCATGTAATCTGTTAAAAAGGAAAAAATCGATACTGTTTTTGGAGAGTCAATATGGTATCCCAACATCAGAATCAATATTTTCCATATTTGTTGTACACCTCGTGACATCTGTGTGAGGAGAAAACAAGAAAAATAAGAAAAATAAAAACTGGTTGACTGAATATGGTTGGCAACAGCGGTACATTCTATGTATCTTCTAAAACTATGTACATTTTTGTTGTTTGAGAATAATTGTGACAACAATCGATCAGTTTGACGAAGACTGTTCCTGTAGTGAAGACAGTGTTTCTAATGCAAACTGTTTGTTTGATTTTGTAAACGTAATTAATGGAGTTTGTTCAAAATGTACACCTTACTCCTCAGTCCATATATAGAAACTAAACAGCAACAACCCATTTTGAATTCATCATGGTTGTGATGTCAGATTTAGACACATTAGTGTGATACAGAGTGTTGTTCCAGCAGGCAGCCTGTAGTAGGCTTAATTGTAGTGGAAGATAAAGTAAATATGGTGCTGTTTCTGGCTGTCAGAATGCACATGGATCATTACAGCCTTCCAAATGATCCACAAACGGGAATGGTGAAGATTATTTCTACTGACGTTCCTAAAGATTCAGCCAGAAGTCATTTACATATATCTCTCCTAAAGGCGCAGCAACATAAACAAAAAGGCATGTTAGTTACCTGATTGGTTGGAGTAGATGGGTCAGAGCAGCTGATCCAGGACAGGGGGATTTCCAGAAACAGGGAGCCACTATTCTAAGGAATTGGCTGGAAAAATAGTCATGAATTATGATTGTTTTTGGTACATAAAACCACACACATGCCCTTTAAAGTTCACAAAGCACATATATCTCATACACATTACATCTGCTGTGACACACAGCTCCCTACAGGCCCACACCATAGAGCTACAAACAGACATGGTTCACCCATTATATTGCAACAAGCATACGGTACACCAGCAATATAGTCATATAGCTTTACTGTGCTGTATATTTAATACACAGTCAAGCAATGATATCTGAATACAGTTGCGCAAAGTTCACATACAGTATTAATCCAGGGAGATGTTTTATTCATAACCTTGTGATACTGAATGTGTTCTTCCTCCGTAGTAGAGTATATGCTTTAATAGAAATGTATGGAAATGTGTATTCTGCATAAACATGGCTTCACTGCATTTGTATGATCTGTGTACTGGCCGTGTAAAGGTCAGAGACCACCCATTTATGTTATATTCAGCCAAAAGGCGCATCAAGACAAGCAACAAGACATTTCAGATGGTTTAATGGATTCCCACTGGCTGTCTGAACAGCAGACCGAAGACCCTCTTAGTAAAGCAGTAATCTAAGTGATTAATGAAAGACATTGTATTACAAATGGAAAGTCACCTGTTTCTGATGACAGGTGAAATCCAGATGGAGGGCAGGAAAAGGCAGAATTAATGAGATGGAGGTTCGTACTGTTAGGTTGGACGATATTACAAAAAAAAGGTACAAGAAGAAAATCATAATATATACTTTGTATATGTGTAGGTCGTGATCCTTATGTTTTGAAGAGAACTTACTTTTTAATTGAACCAAAAGATTTGCCTGTTATTTGCCCTCCATCTGCAATTCGCACCACAGCACAGTTATATACAACAAATTCTGTATCTTTCTTTCTAGGGATCAGCACCAGCTTTTGTTTCTGGCAGTATCTTAGCTCAAGAGTAGTTTGGACACTACTCTATATGTACTAGCTAGTATACATTCTCCGAGTGCACAACAAAGCTGGATACAAGTGTCTGCTAAATGCACTATTTGTAGATTAGATATCAGTTAATCCAGTTAATCCAGTAACCCAAGGAAAGTATACAGTATAGGAATATACGGAGTTAAAGAACTGATTAAAGGGTGCAGAATAAAATGGGACTCCTAACTACCACCTGGAAGACCTGGAGACCACCAAAACAAAGCTTTCATCTTTGAGAGAGAGGAGAAATCAAACTCCACTCTTGCTTCAGATCTGAAAACAGGTGTTTCGGTCCATCCTTCCACTGTGAGAAGACAGCTCAACACTGTGGGTCTGAAAGGATGTGTAACTGTCAAGAAGCTCCTCACTGAGAAAAGAAGACAGATCAAACCAAGAAGCTGCTGGTGTTCTCAGAACAATGGACTGACCACCCCAGAGACCTGACCTCATTATGGGCTTTTTCACACTAGAGCTTTTTCTGGACTGCTTGCTGTGCTTGCTAAGATCACTACATTTGGTCAAGTGTGAAAGCTGTTTTCCAACCTTGGAGCGGTCGAGGGAACTGATATCTGGTCCTCCTAAAATTTGTGACCTGGGTTTGCTTCAAACAAACTCTGGTGTAGTTCGGTGCATGTGTGGAAGCTATCGAATCCCAGCGCCACGTGTGTGGTTGCGTGTTTGGTTAATTTTGTAACACGACTCATCTGACTTATAGCATTACTTCCCTTTTCAGGTACTGTACGAATGAAAATCGCTGTTCTTTGCTGCTTAAAAAACAGGAAAGCAAACCATCGATAATGAGCCCCTCCCCCAAACAAGCTCAGAATCAGTCCTGACACAGTCATTCCTGAAAATGTTCATATTTTTATTTGTTGAGGCTTCTGATGGAGATAAAGGGGGGTCTCTGACACTGCTGCATGTGTGTCCATGTGTGCATGCCTCTTCTGGTGTGTGTGTTTATGAATTATTCAGCTCCTAAGGGAAAGCTGTCAGAAGGCCGAGGCAGGCAGTGTTTCATGTTGCTGTGTTGCAGTGCACGTTCCTGTGCTGCATTAACACACAGCTCCAGCCCGCCACCCCGCTCAGCTCTCTTTATCTGGACGGTTATTGTTCTGACCACTATCTAGTGCTTTTGCTTTCTCCCTGAACCTCTCCATTACTCCTAACAGTCCTTCGCTCAGCTCACTTTGCTCTCCACGATGGGACGAGTGAGAGTAAATAGCTGATAGAAGTGCGAATGCTGGTTTTATCTTGATAGTGTGGTAATTGGAGGTGGTTCAGGAGGGACAATGATGAATAAGGAGAGGGAGGGAGAAAGAGGTATCTTGTCTTGTATGGCTCTTTTTAAAAAGCATTCTGGTGAATGAACTCCTGCTGTAGTGAGCTTACCTGTGCAGGCCATAATGCTTAGTTGGGATGTGCACGGGTACTAGAGCACTTGCTTCACTTGTTTCGGCAGAGTAGGCAGAGGAAGTGTGGCAATGTTAGCTGTAGTTTTATTACTTTAGCTCATCTTAAGAGGGAGCCTTTGCCTGTAGTGGGGGAGTAGTTCCATTATACTGGCATGCCACAAATAAACACAGTTAATGTGATAATAAGCTAAATAAAATATTACTGCTGAAAATGAAAGTGCTGAAGTCCTTCACGCCATGTAGTCTGTGGCATCTAAAGTGCATTAGTTCTCTGGGTTTTTGAGGCAGTGGGCATAAAAGAATAACGAGAATGCGGGGTTAGTCTTAGACTAGCATGAACACCATAGCATTAAGGCCTGGCTGAGGAGTCACCTGACTCGGGCATTGCAATCTCCCAGCCTGTTTTGCACAGCAAGTCATGGGCCAGCTGGTACTGATAATGTGAATGACTAATATTTACCCAATTCTGACAGTGTCTGACACAAATGACTTAAGAGTTGTGAACAAGCTAAAGTTTTTTTTTTTAATTTCCCATTCCACCTTAAATGGTGTAGCAGTTACACTGTGTTACAGATGCTGCTCTATTTAACGTTGGAACAGAAAATTTGAACAAAAGGCTGCCTAATAAAAAGTCAACTTTAGCCCTACAGGAATTCTGAAATGACTCGACAATGGGTAGTACAATTATAGTACAAGTGATTTTTCAGATATTTGTATTTGAGATTTGCTGGTAAATCATTTTTATCTGACATGTGTGGAAACCAAACCAGAGAGCCAATATCTGGGAGATTCAATCATTATTTCCTCTGCGTGCAGTTCCAGAGACAAACTAACCCAGGGATCCATTAACATAATCACGGTTATACAGGCTCTGACACATAGGAGTCTGGACAGTTGCCGATAACAGGAGCAACAAAACACAGGTGTGACAGGAGTGACTGTATAGCGATAGGCAGAAATAGAATAACCAGAATGTCTTGGATGTCTTGGGTACAGCTTCACTGCAAGCACATGCATATATGCGGCAATATACACAATACAGAATATAGTAGCATGTAACACAGAATTCCATTCCTTCACATGGAAAGCCAAACGATTCCCATTGCGTTTTTTTATATTAACATCATTAATATATTTTCACATGTTTACCTGTTCACATGTTGTTATGTGCTGTTAAATTTGTATTAGGGAAAAAAGTGCTGTCCCTTAAAGAAGTAACCCTACAGCTCTATAGTAATGTTGATTGAAGCCTGATTTTTATCTTGGTTATTTGGAACGCACATCTCTAGCACTTATGCTACAGGCCAAAAGCTAAGATGCAACATTAGCTTTTTCAAATGAACAGGAATTGTTTGTTTAATAACCAGTGTTTACTCTACAGTGGTCACTGTGCAGCTTTCACACTTAAATTGTTAGGAGTAGACCAACTGAATTTTGTCTGTAGTTGGATGTGCACCAAACGACTGACCAGCTGGTCTTGGTGAGCCCGGGTTCAGTTTACTGCTGGTGAGAAAGCATTTTTCCAATGGCACCTAATGAGGGTTTGCTTTCCTCTTCTTTTTGCAGGGTGTCAACACTGTGTTGTTCAGATAGTCTGCCTGTTTTAAAGTTGTACTTTTTACACTTTTTTAAATTGTCCAAAATCTCTTGGTCTGCTGAAGCATTAAGAGTTCCTTTCACTGAAACTAAGGGAATCCCAACTCCTGAAAAACAACCCCACACCTTAATCCCCACTCCACCAAACTTTACACCTGGCACAATGCAGTCAGACAAGTACTATTCTCCTGGCAACCACCAAACCCAGACTCGTCCATCGGATTGCCAAATGGAGAAGCGTGATTCATAACTCCAGAGAACACGTCTCCACTGCTCTAGAGTCCAGTGGCGCCATGTTTTACACCACTGCATTCGATGTGTTGCATTGTGCTTGGTGATGTAAGGCTTGGATGCATCGGCCACGGAAACCCATTCCATGAACCTCTTTACGCACTGTTCTTGAGCTAATCTAAAGACTAGGGCTGTACCCGACTCAGAATTTTGTCAGTTGAATCGGATTCGCGAGTCCTGGCTGACGTTTCGACTATTCGTTCATGTTTTTCTCCATATACATTATCTAGTAATCAGTAAATCAATTTGCATACGTTTCAGATCTGATGTCCTCCTCATTTAGAAAGTCAGCAGAGTCACAGGAACATATTTTTGAACTAAAAGAGACGTGGCATATGATGAACGATCTGAACTGGAGCCTGATTTAATTACAGAATGTAGCGTCGGGGAGCAAGCAAGATATTTATGCTAAAAAAATGCAAATGTGCATTTTTGCTGCTTTTGTCTGTTTTATGAAAAAAAACCCCACCAACTTGTCACTGTTGTCAGTCGACTTAAAGGTTCTCAGTCGACTTAAAGGGTCTCCGACTGACGATTTGACTCGTCCACTTCTAGAGGGCAGCCCTACTAAAGACCACATGAAGTTTGGAGGTCTGTAGCGATTGACACTGCAGAAAGTTGCAGACCACCTTTGCACTATGTGCCTCAGCATCTGCTGACCCTGCGCTGTCATTTTACATGGCCTACCACTTCGGGGCTGAGTTGCTGTCGTTCCCAGGTGCTTCCACTTTGTTATAATACTACTGACAGTTGACTGTGGAATATTTAGTAGGGAGGAAATTTCACGACTGGAACTGTTGCACAGGTGGCGTCCTATCACGGTACCATGCTGGAATTCACTGAGCTCCTGAGAGCAACCCATTCTTTCACTTCGTCTGTAGTATGCCTGGGTGCTTGGTTTTATACACCTGTGGCCATGGAAGTGATTGGAACACCTGAATTCAGTGATTTGGATGGGTGAGTGAATACTTTTGACCTTACAAAATGGACTATTGGTCTCAGCCTTAGATGCTCTGGTTCTGTGTATTCTGTGAAGTTGGCCATTGGGGTTTTCTCAGTTGCTTCATGGTTGGCTATCCACACATTTGTGCATAACAGCAGAGTACAATGGAGATGCCATGCCACAGGCTGCGATTGGTCTTTTTTAAAAGTAGGCAGGCCTTGGCGACGATATAGAGTGACAAGGACCAGACTCTCTGCTGATAGGCAGAAATGTGGCTTTTGAGACTACAGGTCCTCCAGCAACAGCACCAGATCCATCACACAGTGCCAGTGCAGCACTCAACCATCACATTCAACAAAGTGCAGGGTTTCCTCTTCCTGCTTGTACAGTGCAGCAGTTACATCTGCAGCATCATGCTCTACTTTAAACACACTGTGTTCAGCTCTGGGCATCCCTTTGCAATGACTCAGCTGACTGCAGGGCCAGCAGAGGTCACGTCTCTGCCCGAATGACCACGTTTCGCAGGCAGGGATGGGCATTTTAACCATTTTTGCTGTTTAAACAGCTCGCTGAGAAAATATGGTACTGTGCAGAAATGGAGTCATATCAGGTGAGCTGCTGATGGAATTTGACAAATCCTTGCGGCGGCTGGAGTGCAGCTAGAAGAAGCAGATTCTTTTCAAGATTAAATTTAAGGAATTAAATTAAAGGAAGTAAAAAGAATCTGCTTTGAATTTACATGATTCAACAGTGTCAGTCGGTTGCAGAAGTAAATCAGCTGACAAATAGCAGAGGTGTTAATGTGGATTTGACATCTGAATCACATTTGAATGATGAGAATGAACCATTTTTTCACTTTTCTAGGATCTAAAATCCATATCTATAGTCTCACTGTTAGCATGGCCAGTGCCACCAGAATTATGAAAAGTGAGTCAACAGTCAACCATCTTCAGTCATCACTAAAGCATCATTTAATCTTATGCTAAATCAGGGTATCAGCGTTCAGGGTAGTTCCCAAACAGTTATAAGAGTCTGATGATGCTGTATTTAGTCATGTGAAGGGTTCAAGCAAACAGGTGAGTGACTGTGCGCAGGGTCCTTTTAGCAGTGCTGGTCTGAGACCTACATTTTGAAGCAGGCTATTACATGAATTGTTTATCATGCTGACTTCTTTCCTGGGGTCTGAAACTGACCGGTGATGAACAAGGTAGAGGGGGCTGATTTATGGAGGAAAAGGTACAGTTTGTAATTGTACACTAAAAGAATGGTCCTGTAAGGCAAGTGCAGCTTATATAGTGGCCAGTGAATGGAAGGACAAAGTGAAGTTTTCTAATAAAGTGGCCACTGCAAGTACAAGGTAGGACTTCCTAAGGTGCTGAGTGCATTTGAATACCCATACCCATCCCACTAGAAGCCCTGTTGATTCACTGCGTTGCTGTTCGCTCAAGCGATTTCAATGAGTCTCTCGGCCAGCACAATTATCAGCAGTTAAAGTTTTAATGATCGCTCTGGCTGGCCAGCTTAAGCCGCGCTGGAACACAGACAGGATGTATTGGCTCTCATTTTTTCACTAAAGCCTACTTGAGCTATCATATTCACATTCAGCTTCACTATTAGAAGTTCTTTACAGGAAGGTGGATAAGATATTTGCATACAGAGTGAAGCTGATGTAGAGCTGCTGTTATATGATCCGCGCTCCTCTGCCTGCTCGCCTGGCGTTGTTGCCGTCTAAATGTCATAATTTTTCTTCTCTAACAAACCGGAGGAAATGAAGTGTTTCTCCCCCTAGCTGTTTCAGAAAGTCATGCATGGTGGAGGTTCGCGCTTATTTGGGTGCAGCCTTATGCTGTCCCTCGCTTCTTCTCTCCATCTTTGTCTTCTACACTGTTTTCTGCTGAAAACACAGTGCAAAGCAGCGTTGAGCTGGTTATGCTTGTTAATGCTGGTCTCCTGCTAGTTTAGCTGGGTAGGAATGTGAATCATAAACCCTAAAAAACAAAGCCACTGCAAATTAAACTGATCATATCTCATGTTTTATGGTCAGCGTTCTCAACTGTTTTCATAACAGTTGAACATGGTTAGTATGAGTCTAGAGCTATCCTACCTTCCATGCAGTTAACCTATGTGCCAGCTTTCTTGACATTTGACATTTGACATTTATCTGCTGGATAGCATTTCATACATTCAGGTGAAGAAATAATCTATAAAACAAAAGTGCTACAAATTGAACTGGTCATATTTTATTAGCAGTCTCTTTAAACGTTTTTATATCAGTCAAGCCTAATTTGCTGATAGCTAATACTGCTAGCTTCTATAATATAGCCTCTTGACAGTTTTTGTTAGCTTTGCCAAGTGTAACTGCTGAGGTGCTAAAATAAGGAATAAACCTTAAAAAACAAAGGTAATACACATTAAAATAATTATCATACCTTGTGAAGTTTTCACAGTGGTTTCTATAGCCTATCACTCAAAATGACTTGGCAAGATACAGCTGTCTTCTATGCACCTATCCAAGCCTACAGTTCGTCAGCTTGCTAACATTTGGCTAAGCTCTAGATAACAATTTACCACATTCAGACAGTTTTATTAGTCAAACTTTAAAAAGGTGATGGAATGAAGCATTCCAGACAAATAAAATATTCTACTGAAAGACTGAAAGTGAACATTCTGTTGATGTGATATATGTGGTTTACGAGGAAATTATGTGCACTTCTGAATCAAGTAAATTTAGCACATTTGACTGTTGTTGAGTGAAATCTTGAATCTTCCCTCTCTCTCTATCGCTCTCTCCTCCCCTTCTGTCTCTGTCCTTCTCTTCTCTCCTTCTCTCTCTGCTCATGACCGGCTGCTGTGCGTGTGTTTGTGTATGATGGGCCTAGAGGGTCCAGCTCCCAGCTGCCACCAGCCCAGATGGCTAACAGGAGGCTAGCAGTCTACTGCAGTGACATCTCAGTCATTTGCACATGAGTGAGTGGAGTAGGGAAGGGAACTGAACGCTGAACTGAAATGAGGATGTGAAATGTGTGTGGGTAGGGCAGCAGCAAAGCAATAATGTAAATAAATCTGTTTTTCCTCGTTAACGTTGTTATGATGTTGACCTTTTGCTGCAGGATGCTGTCTAGGATGGTTTAGTTTACCTGCAAGTTCGTAACAGTCAGTCTGTCTTGTACGTTAGTATATTGTGTATGTATGGTATGATGAGTTGCACACTGACTCCTACACAATTGGGTCTTATTATTATGACCACCTGCTAATATCCATAGTAACCCCCATGTGTAGCACGGACACTAGCTAGATGGGCTGGGAGTGACTCAGTAAGGTCCTTGTAGGTTGTCACAGGTATTTGGAGTCATGCTGACTGCACTGCATCCCACAGCTGCTGGAGAGTGCGTAGGGGAGGATCCACAGAGCGAACACAACAAGGTGGTCAAGGTGGTTACGAAGAAGTATCGGGAATTAGGGGGCCACTGTAGTACTTGGAAGTCTTAGTCATGGTCTTCCAACCAATGTCAGACATTTCAATGCTGGAAGATCCCATCCGCCCCAGGGAAGACAATCAGCATGTATGGGTGTTGTCACGCCTGCTGGCTCTCCTCTCATCCCCGATCTCCTGGACTCCGTTTCCCATAACCCACCACCCGAGGACGCCACTATCACATGTCCGCCATCACCCAGTCCCGTTCCGCTTTTCAGATCTCAGTCACCAGAATATTGATTTCACCTGTAACTAATTTAGTCTGTTTGTACAAATACTCCTCTCTCCCACTGACCAATTGCGAAGTATTGCCTCTTGTGCGTACCAAGCGTTTTCTCCCTGTTATTGTTCTCATTGGTTTCCCTGGTTTGACTCTATTTTGACTTTCTGGTTTACTCTTCTGTCTTTTCCCTTTGGATACTGTTGCTGGTCTGGTTGTTTTGCCTGGTTCCGACTTCTGCTCGTTTCCTTACTCCGATTCAGTCCTTGCCCTCTCGGTTATGTCAGCTTTGATCTTGTTGCTGCTGTGTTGTGCTACCAGCCTGTTTAATAAACCTAGCTTTGCTTTTAGCTCAGCGCACGTCACGGTCTGTCTGTCCATCATCACAGGTGTGCGTGATCTGTAAGGATGGATTCATGGCCAAATTGGTTGAGAGTGCCCTCTACATGGATGAATGGGTCCAGAGAATGCCACGAAAACGTGACTTCTTTCTTGAGCTGTTGATGTTCTGCTGCTGTTGAAAGTAGTCATAATTATGCGACTGTGTATGTTTACACCAGCTGTGCAGTACTAAGGAAAAATAAGTGCGGCAGCCTAACACACAATCAACAATTGAAGTAGATTGCAAAATAAATAGTTATACCAGAGAATATAATTGTTTAAAAAATACATTTCTAAAATCCTACATCAGCTGCTGAAACGTTAGAGAGCTGATGTTAGCAAACCTTCCCCAATTAGTTAGCGTGCTACTATGCTGGGCTAGCATGTTATGCTAATATTCATCAGAACAAACATTCACAGGAGTTTTATGTCATCTCAGATCAGCCTGCCTTTAACTGATTGCAGGAGACTCCAACATGGTTGTATGTGTAGAAACTGACAAAAATGACTGTCTGTCTTTGGAGTTTGGTGTTCTAACATTCATTTAAAGATCAGGTAATGAACGCTGCTATCTCCTGTTTCTTGAAGACTGTAATACAAAGTCATGTGTGCTTGGAGAGAACGCATAACACCCTATAATCTGGTTTGAAGTCAGTTACTCTTATTTTCTCTGGCTCTGAGACCTCTGCCAAGGACACCTAGGGTGTGCCTATGTGGAATGCAAATTTCCGAGATTCAGTGCAATCCAGAGTTTGTTGGAAAGGGCAAAGTCTGAATTTCTAAAGCCAGTTGTTGCAAAGCATCCCCTTCTCCTGTGATTTTATTCATGGCAGCATCAGTGATTAGTCGACATCCACTCGACTTTCATCACATAACCCTCAATCAACGGTTAGTATACAGCGTATGTGCACTGCGTTTTTTCCATCTGATAGGAGAGTTAAAAGATTATCACCAATAGCAAGCAGCTGAGTGCTTTTGACTGTTGAGTGATTTTGGATCGTCCTGTCTCACTTCATTGTAGGTTATTTGGTTTGTCAGGTCTTTTTCTGGACATTCTAAGACCAACTGCGAACTGGAAATGTCTGGGTTTGTCCAATTGGTGTACTCTGGCCTTAAATGTCAGTTAATACATCTGTCAGTGATTTATCATTTTGCATCAGTCAATGGGCTCTTTGTGGTCAAAATAGGCAGTTCATCAAGCCCATCAAAAGTTCCAGTGAACACAGAGTGAAGTGTTAAATGTTTGTATGAAGCTCAAAAACACAGGATAGAAGAGAAGTGTAGATAGATAAAACAGATAGATAAAACACTGAACTGTTTTGGTGTGGTCCTTTGTCTGAATCAAACAAAGAGAGACAATGGGAGCTATAGTGTGTTCATGACGTTAGCCTTGTGACTGGCAAAGGTAATAGTTACGTGAGCACTACCAAGGTTACGACAAGCCATTTGTTGGACACCGGAACGTTCATGGGGCATATTTAGGTTCTGGGAATGCATTTACTTGGTCAAGGTGAACACTCTCCAGATGTGGTTTTACACACCCATTTACACCCTATGATTTGGCCCCCAAAATAAACAAGCTATTTAGCAGTTTTTGGTGAGCTTATGAATAATTTGGTGAGCTCTGTTCTGATTGGTTAGTTTATAGCAACACACTGCAGTGATCACACAGAGGACACACATGGAAGAAGAAACAGGACCTCTGTATAAATAAACTAAAACCTTATACAATTTAATTAGCTATGCTAGTTACTTGGAGCTTGCTAGTAGCTAACGTTACCTACACTATCTACTTGCTTCCAATCTCAACATAAACACAAAGTAAAGTTGTTACTCACTATGAAACTTTAATTTAAGATGACCTGCTTCAGCCAGCACACAGTGATATAATCACACAGCATGGGTGCTACTTACAGGTAGCTGTTGGGGTTGTGGTGCTGATACAGGTGGAACTGTTCTCTGAGTGCTGAGTGGAGTTGCTTGATATTGTCCAAGGTTTGAGAAACTCAGAAGTAAAATGGGCAGAGCAAACCAACTTTCAATTTAAGTTGTGCAGGATCCTGTTCTTGTTTTGGGAATGTTCTGTTCCACCTTAAATGGTGGCAAAGTTATATCCTGCCACCCGTACAAGCTGTAGCATTTAAGGTGGAATGGAACATTTGGTAAAGAAGCTGACAAATAGGAAGCCTCCATTGCTTAAACAAAGGGTCATTAAAAGTGCAGACATCACCTTCACAGTCTGGAACGGTAGATTTCTCCACATAGTCCATTTTTTCCAGTTGCTCCATTGTTTTTGGGGGTAGCAAATTTTAATGAATCAAAACTTTTATGTAACTTCTTTGTAATCACCCCATTTTACTACTCTCTTGTATGTGCAGGATTTGTATTTAGAGGAGGAACAACAGTGTTTGAGGTTCACGGTATGTTTGTTCCGTGTAGTAAACTCTCATTGTTCAATGATGACAATGTAAATACAGTTCTCCATTATATGGCATCAAAGAAGCTTATTGTGTATTAAAGTATAGAAAATTATTGTTTTATTCTGTTATACAGTATCATAAAAGCACCCCCTCCCCACTGCCAACAACTACTCATGATACCTTGCTATACAATGTGTGTGTGTATTTGTGTGTGTTTGGGGGCTGTGGGGGTGTGGAGAGAGACAGCTACAGAGGAACACTGAAGTGGAGTAAGTCGTTACAGATTCTCTCTACTCTCTCATTAGAGGCCCAACTGCCGTTCTCAATCCGTCACACCGCCGTACAGACCACTAAAGTGTCTGCACTGTTCCTTGCCAGCATTTCTCTTTGCTCTTTTCTCTTCTTTTCTCTGTATGTGTGTCTCTTTTGAGGCCATCTGTGGTTTCTTCCTGCACCGTGGCCGTAGGCAACTGGGCGTTAGGGGCGGCACTGGCCCTGCGTGCGTCGTTTGGCTTTTGGTCAGCAGTGTTGATGAAAGGGCCGTTGCCAGACGCCCAGCAGGTGTTTAGTGTATGGGACAGTGAGGTACACATTCTCAACCCAGCACCCAGCTCTTCTCACACCATCTGTGAGCTGTGCTTCTTGTGGATGTAGGTGCAGAAGACAAAAGGAAAATGTGTTTTTTTCTTTCTTTGACCACACTGCCTGCTTCCTACTATCTGGCTAACTAAAACCTTTTGTCCTTCTAAAATTAGCTTTTCATTTTTCAGCATTCTGTCTTGGGTTGGGCTATATTAGAATAATACACAATGCCCTGAGCAATATGAGAAGTAGGGCTGCAAAGAGTTGGAGTTGGATGTCTGTGTCTGTATGATGATGTATTTATTCCACTGCAATAGAGTGTTTAGGAGATGCAGAGCTATTAGTTCTGCTTTAATACATTCATAACCCTATGAAAATAAAGGTTATATTTCTATGTAATGATAATCCAGGCAGATATAGTCCCGTGTTCTATGTTAGATGTTATATGATATATTGTATATTATGAACTGGCATTTATGCATTTTTCAATTCTTATAAATGTAAAATAAAGTGAAAATTTGAATTAGTCACTCAGTAAATGCTAATCAGTCAATCTATAAACAACAGATCTGTGTTAAACAGTGCTAACTAGGACTGCGGTGTGGTACTAGTTGTGGTGCTAGCATTAACCTAGCTATCACGCTAGAAGTTCCACATGTAACCAGACAAGTTCCGGCTGACTGAAGCTACACTGACACAAACTAAGAGGATAAAGAGTTCAATCTGCGCCAGCATCACAGGAGCGATCACAAAGTTCCAGTGGCTGACAGCTGTGCTTATAACCCTGAATGTGTTCGGCCTTGTTGTATAAAGGGCACATTATTTGGGACACGGCAACTTTTTTGGTTTATGTTCTCGGTTTCTTTTCACTTTGCTTTCAGGCCTCCCGTCCCTGCGTTTCTACAATTCTTTCAAAAGTTACTTACATTTACGGCACTCTTATCTAGAGCGACTTACAAGATTATTCATATTACAGGCAGGCCAATGTAGTGTTAGGAGTCTTGCCCAAGGGCTCTTATTGGTGTAGCACAGCATAGTTACCCAAACTGGGAATCGAACGTGGGGTTTTAGCCCTGGCAGGCAATGGTGTTATCCGCTAAGCCACACCAACCACAAAAACACTTTGAACACAGAGCAGTTGTACCATTTTTGTGTTTGAGGTCTTGGCTGCTTGAAAGTATGACAAATGCTGAGTTGGATTGATTGTATTATGATGTGGGCGTTCAGATTGAGGCACATTATTGCATATCGGTATAAGTGTAGGATGTGAACACCGCATATAAAAGTGTCCCAAATCAAAAAAGATAATGTCAGATTCAGTGTGGGTTTTTGCGGTTCACACTGCCAGACAGAACACACATCTGTGTCACATGAAGAAAGGTAGCAGGTTTGGGCCCCTTTTACCTGCTGTGTGAGCCTCAGTCATGGCTAATTCCACCAGCTAGTTAGAGATCTATCACACATCTATGCTACCAACGTGAAGATAGCCACTGCATCTTTTCATGTGCCACAAATGCAGCGTCATTGGATAGCTTAATGTGCTTAGAGGAGAATACTTACGCTGCATTTACATTATAGTGGTGTGCATCACTTTTCTTGTATACTGTTGACTGACATGAAAGGTGAATGCTAGGAGTGTTCTGTGGTGTGATGAAAATCAGATGAAAGAGTTCCTTATATTGTTTCTACAGTCTCTAAAATCTGCTAACTTCACCACCATCTCCTTTTTTTACTGATTTCAGCATGCAGTTTGAATATGGACGTGACTAATGCTGCCGCTCTTCTTAGAAATCAGTGGGAATCAAAACAAAAACCACTTTGCTCCACTATAATGATAAATGCGTCGTTACTCGCCAGTTCTATTACATCAGCTACAAACACCCACATTGGCTGGCATCATGCTGACTGATGGAGGAGATGGAGGACCATCCTACCCACCCAGAGAGAGAGAGGGAGAGGGAGGGAGAGAGAGAGAGAGAGAGCAAGGTCAGTTATGCTCTTGGACTCTTGGCTACAGATGGCAGGGACATTGTCAGGGGCTGAATGTG
This sequence comes from Semaprochilodus insignis, assembly GCA_034552555.1. Taxonomy (NCBI): domain Eukaryota; kingdom Metazoa; phylum Chordata; class Actinopteri; order Characiformes; family Prochilodontidae; genus Semaprochilodus; species Semaprochilodus insignis. The sequence goes on from CM067498.1 coordinate 12,860,419, forward strand.
CAATCTCCTGATGATAGGGTGAACACATAGGTGTTACCTGATTATTGCCTGACTGACAGTGGAAGGCTTTCAAAACAAGAATGCTGTTGACAAAAAAATTGCTGTTTTTTCCTGTTTTTCTTCTCTTTTTTATGTGCTGGTAAATAATACCCATCACTAGTCATGTCTTGCAATGATAATTTGGGGACTGTATGAAAAAAGTGCCACCCAACCTCAGTACTGTATTTCTGTGTGTGTGAATGTGTTTCTGTGAGAATTAATAAGGGCCTAACTGCAGCCATTAAACCGCAGCTTCCAATTCTCATAAGTACAGCCATAACTGTAACTGTCATTTTAATAACAGGGTTAATAATGGTGCTGTAATGGCTCATGTATGTAGAGTGCTTCCAGATGGCTGTGTACCACCACCCCCGTCTGTCGAATCGTCTTTCTGTCTCTCCTTAGGGCCCTTCTCTCTGCGGCTCGTGAGCTTGATGGGAGTCGAGAGGAGCTGTCCCCCGGCGCATTACGTACTGCGCTTTGTGTTCAACTGCAGCAGTTCACACATGTAGCCACTTTGTTAGCTGCAGCAGGTAGTGGTGAGATCCAGTCCGGGCTAAGCAAAGAACACCCACACAAACGCTGTATTCTGCTGCAGGCCAGCACTAGTGGATGTTTTTTCATGTTCAATTTAAAGCGAAATGTAAACAGTTCCATTGTACCTCCAGTGTAGTCCCCCAGCCAAGACATGCTTGGTGACTGAACTATGCTTCCTTAGTTTTGTACTGGAGCCACAAGGCAAATGTAGCTAAGCTTATGCTCACTGCACACCTAAATCCTCACACACTCACCTCAAATTGCTGTGTCAAACTCAAGATGGTTCTTCAAGGGTTCTTTGGTGAAGACAATGGTTGTAAATAGCATCAAGACATTTTTAGCTATTGTTATGAAGCTGTGGGCGGCACGGTGGTGCAATGGGTAGTGCTGTTACCTCACAAGCAAGAAGATTCGATTCATAGCCGGTGTGGAGTTTGCATGTTCTCCCAGTGTCTGTGGGTTTCCTTCCACAGTCCAAAGACATGCTGTCAGGTGAACTGGAGATGCTAAATCGCCCCTAGGAGTGTGTGTGTGAGTGAAAGCCTGTGTCTGCCCTGTGATTAACTGATGGCCTGTCCAGGGTGTTTCCTGTCTTCCACCATAAGAGCACTGGGATATGCTCCAGCCTCTCCCACGACCCAGAAGGATTAAACGGTTTGGAAGTGAGTGAGTGGTATGAAGCTTGTAACGATAGAAGAACAGTTGTTGATGTTATATAGAACCCTATACAACTCAGTCTCAAGAACCGTTTCACAGTAAATTTACATTTAAGCATGTAAATAGTTTTTCATGGTTCTACATAGACCTCACAGACTACATAGACTTTGATTGTTGGCAGAGAGAGAGAGAGAGAGAGAGAGAAGGCTGTCTGAAGGCTTCATCTAAGCGCTCCTAAGCACTGACTGGCAAACTGAAGGCTTAAGTTCAGCCTTTCATTAGCATGTTAGCCTTGGGCACTTAATTATAACCATAACGCTGCAATCTATTTTTCCTTCACATTTGAATTCAAAATGGCCCTCCTGCTACCTGCAGGCTCACATGAAGACATGTTCTATTATTCATCTGTGCATGTTTAGTTCTGAGATGAGCCTCCACTGTTGTTAATAAAGCACAGATATTGCATTGTGCTGGTTTTGTAAAGGAAAGTCGTGACCTGGTGGCAGATACCACCTAGATTCCAGGAGTAACATCCTGGAAATTAAAAATAGTCAGCGTTAGTGTGCAGATTGGCCTTGTGGGTTTTATCTCGTCCTCTAAGGTTTAATTCCCGGTGCTACGCTGAACCCAGAGGGAGTCCGTCTCAATGGAGCACAATGAGCAGCGGGGGCCGGCCGGCCCGGGCCCATTCAGAGCCGTGGGTTGCCACGGCGATGGGAGGAGAGGAAAGGCTGCTGCAGTGTGTGGTCGAGTCGGGAACGGAGGCTGCTCCGGAGCCAGAGAACGCTCCCTGCAGTGTGTGGGAGTGCGAGAGGAGAGCAGACGCAGAATCTCAATGAGAAAACGGCCCTGTTTTCACACGGAGTGCGAGAACGCTAAAGCATATCAGCCAAGCTCAAAGCCAGAGCCTCGCAGCTGCAGCTCACCACCGAGAGAGAGCCCTTGTGCCTCCTGCGAGACTTCTCTACATGCTTTTGGCTTTGTTTTCTGTTTTTTAAAGCACTCATATTAAGGAAAAAAATGAATTATTGTTGGGTTTTTTCAGTGTAAATGTTGAAGTTTTCTCTCTTCATTCCAGTGCCAGAACAGCCTACTGTTAATTTAGCATGGCTATGATCTCACAGCCACGAACACTTTTCCATACTTCTCCCTGGGCAAATGACATGTTAACACATCAGGGGTGATATTCAAACGTTTCCCTGCAGCTCTGTATATGTTGTTGTTTATTGTACATGTTTGTTTGTTTAAAAAGTAATGAGAGGTCAGAAAATGGTCATGTATTATTATTATCTCTGCTCCCAACTCACCTGATCTGGGCTGTGTTCAGGATGCAGGCAAGTCAGATTTGTTTCTCAAATAAGATGTTTTGAGATGACTGTCCACACTGTTATTTGTAAGCGATTAGATCAGATTTGTGTGTCCAGTCATCAGCAGCCTATCTGCATGGGTTGCTGTGGTATAGGGTTAGGCATCAGTAACTATGTAGCTACGCTGGTGACATGGATTTCGAACACGGATGCGCGAGAGATAGATGTGCATTTTTTGCGCCCTCCAAACACAATCGCAAATCTTTCTTCTCCATAGTGCGTAAGAGTGGAAACTCTCTGGCATAAGCCAGAATCTTTGGTGCTCTTCTTAAAGCACCTCTGTCACCCTGGAATTGACATCGCCATTGTTTGCCGCAGTTCGAGTAATGCATAAGACACTTCAGATCAGATGTGAGCAGCCATAGTGTCCAGACTTAAGCGCTTCTGTACAAATCTGACTGGAATCGCATTTCAAAACACCACCAAGTGTGGTTTGAATCTGATTTGCAGATTTGATCAGATTTCATGTGTTTTTTTTTTTTGCTGTCCAGACTATCGAAACTCAGTCTGGATACAATCTGGAAATACCTGAAGTCGGATTTGTGCTGGCACTCAGGACAAGGCCTTTGATTAAAACTGAACTAGATAATGCTTAGGGGGACTTTTTTGTCCTTGTGTCCGGAGGGACTGCTTACCTCGGAAGTCTAACTTTACCTTTTTACTTAATTTTTTTTTCTCTCAGACCCTGTAAAATAAAATCAAATAGTTGGATTAAATGCACAGATCAGTATTATCCAATGACAGCTGACCCTAAAAAGTTTTCGGAGGTAATAACTCACCACCTCCAAATGTGGTTTGAATCTGATTTGCAGATTTAATCACCAAGACGTTTTTAGCTATTGTTATGAAGCTGTGGGCGGCACGGTGGTGCAATGGGTAGTGCTGTTACCTCACAAGCAAGAAGATTCGATTCATAGCCGGTGTGGAGTTTGCATGTTCTCCTAGTGTCTATGGGTTTCCTTCCACAGTCCAAAGACATGCTGTCAGGTGAACTGGAGATGCTAAATCGCCCCTAGGAGTGTGTGTGTGAGTGAAAGCATGTGTCTGCCCTGTGATTAACTGGTGGCCTGTCCAGGGTGTTTCCTGTCTTCCACCATAAGAGCACTCGGATATGCTCCAGCCTCTCCCACGACCCAGAAGGATTAAACGGTTTGGAAGTGAGTGAGTGGTATGAAGCCATAGTGTCCAGACTTAAGCGCTTCTGTACAAATCTGACTGGAATCGCATTTCAAAACACCACCAAGTGTGGTTTGAATCTGATTTGCAGATTTGATCAGATTTCATGTGTCTTTCATTTTTTTTTTTGCTGTCCAGACTATCGAAACTCAGTCTGGATACAATCTGGAAATACCAGAAGTCGGATTTGTGCTGGCACTCAGGACAAGGCCTTTGATGAAAACTGAGTTGATTTTATTTTACAGTAATGTAAAAACGTAAAAACGTTTACATTTACAGCATTTACAGCATTTAGCAGACACTCTTATCCTGAGCGACTTACAGGAGTGCTCAGAGTATGTATCCTAGCTAGTACAAATAAGTTACAGTCTGAACTCCCCTTTACCCCAGACCCAAACGAGGGCCAGTGCTGATACCTCAAAAAAAGAATACAAACCTAAATGCAGCATAAGTGTACTACCTAGCAGTCCCAATCCAGTGCTCATTTGAATTTGTCTTCCACATTTAACCCATCCGTGAAGTGAAATACCCACATACACACAAACACTAGTGAACACACACTCTAGGGGGCAGTGAGCATACTTGCCCTGTCCATGGCACCCGGGGAACAGTTGGGGGTTATTTGCTTCGCTCAAGGGCACTTCACACGTTACTGTTGGTTCAGGGAATCAAACCGGCAACCCTCCGGTTACAAGGCAGGTTCCCTAACCTCCAACCCACAACTGCCCCCTCATACCTAGAGAGAAGATGAGTTAAGGATAAGTGCAATACAAAGCATTTCAATATATACTGCTCACTTTGGTGGTTCACAAAGAGGGTCTTCAGTCTGCGTTTGAAGACCACAAGAGAGTCTGCTGTTCGGACAGCCAGTGGAAGTTCATTCCGCCATCTGGGAGCCATGACAGAAAAGAATCTAGATGCTTGTCTTCCATGCATTTTGAGGTCAAGCCAAAACGTACTAAGCTCAAAGGGCTTAAGGTACAGATCGACTCTTGACCATTGCCATACAATAGGGAAGGGCTTGTCCATTCTTGGCTTTGTAGGCAAGCATGAGAGTTTTACAGCTGATGCAGGCGGCTACGGACGAAGAATAGTCCACGAACCAAAACTATTCAGCCAGCAGTGTCGTGTGGGCAGCATGCTGTGACCACTGATGAAGGACTAGAGGATGATCAACACAAACTGTGCAGCAGCAACATATGAGCTATCGTCTCTGACTGTACATCTAAAAGGTGGACCAGCAAGGTAGGAATGTCTAATACAGTGGACACCGTGTTTAAACACTCGAGCAGCACTGCTGTGTCTGATCCACTTATACCATCCCAAAACATGCTAACACACCACTCAATGATCCACCACCCAAACAAAACCTGCTCTGTGGTGGTCCTGTGGGGGTTCTGACTGTTGAAGAACAGAGTAAAAGAGGGCAACACAGTATGCAGAGAAACAGATGGACTACAATGTGTAATTGTAGAACAACAAGTTCTCCTATGTGGTAAATGGAGCTGATAAAATGGACAGTGAGTGTAGATACAAGGAGGTGGTTGTAATGTTATGGCTGATTGTGTAATCAAACTGCACAGTGGCTTCTGTTATAAGCAAATTTTGAGTCATAGGGTTTTCTGTTCATATCTAACTAAAGGCGAAATGAATAAATGAAGTTATCGCTGATTACCACAGCCAATATGACACAGATGCTGGAAAGCTGGAATTAAACCTCCCAGTCTTTTTGTTTGTGTCCTGTGGCGAGTTTCTTCTGTCTCTGGCCACCTTTGTGGAGCAGCCCGGAACAAACATCTCTGTGCGCTGAAGCGGATTTATTTGCTTCCCCCAGTCTACCCCCAGACAGATAGATTGTGGTGGCTTTAGTGATTGGGGAGCGCCGTCTGGGCTTCATCTTTAAGCTCAGTGGAGTAAGGACCCGACGCACCTCAGCAGTCTCCTCCTGCGAGTGATGGAGGGAATGCAGCAGCATTTATCAGCCAAACAAGAAAAGCATCCCACTGTAATTTAAAGCTGTTTCTCATCCCGGGAAGAAAAATATGTAAGCTGCTTTTCGCAGGCAGTATATCTCTCCACCTGTGCCTGAGATCACTTTAAGGTGAGGATACTGCTGTAAACTGGGCGAGCCATGAAGAGGAGCAGCAGGAGGAGGAATTAGACTGAGTGAACGCAGCTCACTCCACCATCATTACCTTTCATGCCGAAAGGGAGTCTATCACAAGCTCCTAAAGGGCTCATGTGTGGCCTGTTTCCCATGCATTTCAGTCTATATCCTATTTTCTATGGACTATATGGAGTGGTACAGTTGGAGGCTTGTATGGTGGCATGTGGATGTACTAGGAGCTGAAAGATTGGCAGCAGTATTTTTGTGCTGAAAGTGAAGAGTAAACCTAAGAATGACAGTCTTTTTGGTCTCTGTGCATACAGTCCTCTTGGGATTCATTTTTTGGGAAGCTAGTGCCACAGACAATTCTTTTTCAAAGGACTTTTGTTTACATGCTGAACGCATTACACCGCCTGTCAAAGTTTTGGAGATCTGACTTTTCTTGCTGTTGCTTTTCAGTGAATAGAAAATACATACCATTGTTTTGTTAGCATAAAACAGCTATGTGCTAATCCTTTGGGTTCAACACTCAGCTTTATGTTCATCAGAGTTTTTTACCAGATATACTTACTCTCTTCTAGTCTTCTAAACCGTTTGATCCTTCTGGGTTGAGGAGGGTGCTGAGGTCTATCCCAGCGTTCAGTGGGTGGAATGCAGGAAACACCCTGGACAGGCTGCCAATCCATTGCAGCACAGACACAGAGACGTACACACTCACTCACTATGTCTTCCCAGATATAGACCCCTGAAATTGTGTCATCGTGTTGTAGTTAGTGCTACACCTATAGAAGGAATTCCGTATCAGAGCTCATATCCTATAGGGATGTGTATCAAGAACCGGTACCTAATTGCTACTCATTCCTATTGATAAACTCCTGCACAAACAGTGCTGATATCAGTATTTATGTAGCATTAATTCATTTTACATGCCATTTTTAAATGGGTGGTACTAAACTGGCTCAGCTTGGCAGGGATCTGCTCCATGAGACAAAAGCTGAACCCTGAGAGTCAGTATGTGCTCTCTTGTGCTCATGACTGAAAGGGTAAGACGTTAAAAATGTGACCTCACTTTGTAAAATCAAATGATAATGCAGCAAAATTCTAAACAGTGTAGTGTCTGCGATTTCCTCCATAACCTCCATGGGTCTGGTCCATAACCAAAGTATTTTATTCTGGAGTTCAAAAAAATAGCCAAGAGAAAAGCACAGCCTCATTTCGAGCCTTGCTAGAGCTAAAAAACATTGACACGTTACCTAGAAGCTAAAAACTTTTCCTTTCTTAAGCAAACTCCACCACCTAGGGCTGGAACATCAATCATTTTCATGTGGAAATTGCACAAAAAACAGTGCAATTTTAAAATCACAAAGCTGAAATTTTTATTTATGCAGTTTTAAGTGGAGAACATTTACCTAGTAAACTGTGAACTGCTTGTAGATTGACCAGGCAACCAAACACTCATGCTGTGACATCACAACCACAAGTACATGTCAGTCTGGCACACTACTTTCAGTGTTGAAGCCCTAAACCAGTGTAACTGCATGTATTGGCTTTGCTCTTGGGCAATTAAAGCATGGACCTCAATTTGTAGAAATTACTTGCAGTTTAAATCGCAATCACAATGTAGGTCAGAAAAATCTCAGTCAGACCCCGAATCGTTCAGCCCCACCACCTCCCCAGCTGTACTCAGTTAGTTCTTGTCTAAATGAACTCGCCAGCATTTCTTCTTTATCTCTAAACAGCCTACATATAAGCTGTGTGTTAGTGCCCCAGTATACTACACGCTGTAGTTGCATGTAAAGGGGGGAAAACCACAAATGCAGCATTCTATAAATCTAAAGCAGGTGTTGTAACGAATCGTGCTACCTTGTTGAAATGTCCTACATCAGTGCATATTTCTAGGTAATTCCCTACCGAGTTTTATGTAGAGTATTTTGATCACTTAAATCACGTTGAATGCCACCAGCTTTAAAACTACGAAGCTGAAACGTCGCCAGTTTCTTGTATGAATTCTGGTTCCACCTGTGTAGTAGTTACAGGACTGTGCCTCGGGCATTATATTAATTACTGCTGCACCATTTAAGGTGGAATGGGAAATTCGAGAAGCTGGTGAATAGGAAGCCGACTTTAGCCTTGAGTTAAAAGTAGGATAGTTTGATAAATATCCTTATCAGAAAATGTTACCAGCCTTAACACTGAATAAGCAGCGTCTGTACTGATATCGGTATCAGTAAAGTCCCAATGATACCCATTTCTGTTTTTCTCTGTGGAAAAAATAAAATCAGGTGTTTTTGATTATCGCTGGTGTAAACAGAAATACCACTAAGCTGATATATTTTGTCCTACATAGATTTTTACTTTTATGAGATCATTAAGAAGCAAGAATACGACAAGTGCTGCATGCTCATTAACAGTTCTGCGCATTGTATTGACATCGCAGGTCTAGGAGCCTCACTAAATTACCCGTTCAGGTGACTTTGCCAAGTGTGGTAGTTAAGTGACTTCAGCTGTAATACACTACAGGCTGAGTAGCTGATGTTTTTAATTAATACTAAGTTTAAGGTACTAGGCTTGATGCAGTGTCAGTTCACTACAGAGGGATGCTTGCTTATAACATGTATTTTTAACATTATTGTATTTTGACTACTCAGCAACCTCATGACTCAGTGTGTTTCATTTACCACATTTCAAAAACTCCATTTATATTTTCTAGAAATAAACCTAGCTTGGGAACGTCGCACTGGATGTGTGTTTTGAGGTCCGAGGTGCCTTTTTCTGCGGTTTTCAGCGGATGAGATGCATTTTCCTCATTGTCTATTCATCTTTTGTGGGGAGCACTCACGACTCGAACTGCAACTCAACATGGTCAAGTAGCCCACATCATGAGCAGTTTTGTCAGATACTTTCAATGGAAATCTTATCCGATGTTGTTATCTGCTAATTAGCATGTTTGTAATGTCATTGTGCTGTATTTGCATGCTGCCTAGTGTCAGATGTTGTCAGCCCTTTACATCTGGTTGCTTCTCTCCTGCTCTCTGCACTCACATATACTGTAATTTAATGCAGCCGTATTCCCAATAAAGTTGTTCTCATTTACATATTTCTTTGTTTCTGTTGTCATATAACGGGACGAGTATGAAATAGTGACTGAAACTTGGTCCATTAACTCTACGTGTTAACCAAGCCATTTCCAAGCTGCTGCTGTGCACTGCTAAAATTCTGACTTTATAATCACAACATCTTCTGATAAAATCACATAATTCAAAGACAAAGAGTGTTTAATGGCAGTTTGGAGTTTTCAGCTTTTAGAGTTCACATAGTGCTTCTTAATGCCAGACAGCTTGGCACAGAAGTCTGTCTTGCAGTAAAGACGGTGAGCCTTTTTTGTCACTGCCCACATAGGGCTTCAGGGATCCCCTGAATTTAGAGATTCATTAATTTTGATTTTCTCTTTGTATTATGTGTATTTGTTTACTAAAGACTGTTATTATTATGTGTTTAATTAAAGTACAATGTACAGGTTGTTTAAATAAATGATTAATAGAGTTCAGAAACGGGAATGAACTGAACCCTCTGTGTGATAGTGAGAGACCATGAGTGATGAGACAACAGTTGAAACAGTCTAATTAAATTGTAATTTGTAAGATGATGTCGAATTCGTACTTCAACCAAAAGGACCCCCCCCCATACATACCACCAGCAAATGCACAGTACCTCGTTCTCCCACTTCAGTCCTTACCAGTCAGCAGTCTAACTTCATCTCTTTACTCTCTCAGACCATCTCCAACGGTGGAAGACAGTGCCAATGTTGAATTCCTACTATATCAGTTTGCTGGATTATTGACACGAGCGGGCGCCGGTCATTTAAATTTGCCAAGGGCTTCAGACATCATTGTATTTATTCTTCCTTTTGTTGGCTTCCTATCCTTAAATGATCTGGGGCTAGCTGGTTAGCATGCTAACTTCAGCGAAATGCAACTTCGTTTAATCCGGATTTTTTTCTTATTGAGAATGGAAAAGGACATGGCAGTCTACTGTACTTCTGCTAGACTCACAGACACCATTTCACATACACTCTCAGGGCAGACCGCAAGCATGAATCCAGTGTTGGTCTGACCCGCATTCATCTGTTTGTCTTTTTTTTCCCCATTGCTCATTTCTTCCAAAGAGTCCTATTCATTTTTGGCTCTGTCCAAACACTATTGTTCTCTTAACTTACAGCCACCAAATACATAGACATACTGGCTCTCACTGCTCTATTTTTTGTTGCTTCATCCCTTATTAAAGCTGTGCAACCATTCCTCATTTCCTCCAGGAAACACACTTTTCTAGTTGACAGTAGTCAAACTAATAAAAGTACTTTGAACTCTTTTGAACTCTTTTGGTCCAAAGGTGGTTTAAACAGCTGAAAGGTTTGAGTACTGATGAGTGCTGACATCACAAGGGGATAAAAGGTGTGGCCTTAGACTTTAACAGTAATGTTTACATGTGATACGGTTTCCTTATCTGCCTGATGGGCAGTGTACATACTTACCTCTTATGAATGATCTCTATTATACATGACTGGGATATGTATACACCACACAGTTAACATTTCTAGGCCTCAGGGGAACTTGTTTGCATCCTTCTCTGGATGGAGACTCAAAAAGTTCCTTACTTTTCCATTGTTTTGGCTCTGTGAAGCACACACTCAGACCGTCTGTGTGCTTATGCAGGTCACATTGCTGTGCTGCAGTGCCGCCGCATCCCTCTGTGCTCCCCTAAACCCCTTAGTCTGTGAAATTTGATGGTGTAGTTCACGCCACCAAGGACAAGCGCTGATTAGTCGTTGTGTGCGCCGCAGCCTCTGGAGCTCCAAACTCTGCCTTCTGCCTGAAAGCTCAGCTGAAGCGCAGTAATGAGGACTTCTGTCAACAATTAGTAGCTGTGTTAGCCTAAACATAGGCTTAATAAAGCGATCAAGAGTAGGCTTTAATAAACGGCTCTTATAAAATAATAGGCCGTTAAAGATTTACTGGTGAATCGTCATACATCACTCTGTATGTGGTGATTCTCCTGCATTGACCTATGAATGTTTACATGCTGCCATTTAAAAAAACATTGCTTCAATCTGCACACGTAACTGATGGTAGTGTGCCAGCACGCAAACGTTGGCATGGTGGCAGCTTCACAAGGAAAAACGTGGATGATTATTTGTTTAAGGTGGAAATGAGCCCGGAGGATGCTTTATGGTTTCATATCTGTGTCATATAATACAGATACAAAAAAAACAACATTTGGTTTATTCCACCACCACGGTGAACAGTAGTAGACTATACATAGCTGGTGGTGAAATAAGTTTCTGTAACAGCTTTATTGACAACAATGGAATATCCTGCCACAAAAATGTAAAGGAATAAGAATAGTAATGAATAATAATAATGAATAATAAGGCATAAGAATCAGATATAAGTCATTATAATAGCAGAAATACAATTTCATGTACCGCCTGGTGCAGAATGAAATTTCAATTTTGTTTTTTTCACAAGCCTTCATTAACCTCACCTCACCATTTCCCCTTGAGACCATAAATGAAGTTTACTAGATTAGCCCCTGGAAGGACCCAGTGAATACAAGTGTTGACTTTGGTAGTGGAAGCATTTATATTTAGACAAAGCTGTTTATAAGCTAGAACAATAAAACCTTTATTAATATTTACAAACCATTACGTTCACACTGCATTTAAGGTAGCAAACTAGCCCCTCTGTTCTACATCACTGCTAATACAACTTGATTACTTGCCTGCTGTTTGGCCAAAACAGCAAAAAATATAGGTCGTTCACCACAGTTTTAAACCCAAACTTAATGCCAGACAAAGCAAACAAATCTGGCTAAGTTCACCCCGTTATGTCTTCCTTCCCTTTCTGCAGTAGGTGGCCACTCGCGTGATGTAAGTGTGACACACCTCTAAGGTAAGGTATATGGACGTCCAGGAATAGTAGATACATTCATACCTGCTTTCTTAATACATACATACATACATACATACATACATACATTAATAAATCTAGATGTATCCAAAGACACCAAACAATTAGTAAAGGCTTTCGTAAATTAAGTACAAATAGTGATATTGAAAACTGATCTGTTAGAGGCTAGACATGACAGGGTCTCAAAATATTCAGTAAAGGATTTCCAGTACAGATGAAAGTGGCCTGAATAAGTGAACGAGATGTTACGCAAAAAGTGAACTTGATTTTTAATAAAAACATCATGTCTTCAAGTCGGGAGCTAAAAGGGAGAGATTTGTGTGATTTCCACAATAACAATATTCCGCACCTGGATACAAGGGAGGTGAAAGCGATGCTGTTGGATTGCTTGTGTACTACACAGAGCACATTAAAAAAAAAAACATTTGTCTTCTCAATAAGTGTGTTATGGCTTATACAATTACCAGTATATCATCAAACACACATTAATACAGCAAAAAATAACAAGAGAAAAGTGCCAGCTGTGTTGTGAGCTACTTTGAACAAAGTTTGCTTCCAGATTTCTCTTGGATGTCTTTATCCATCGCATAGATTTATTAAATTCTTTCACATAATGCTGGATTGATTGTCCAAACCAGGGGCTGGATGAAAACCACTGTTAATACTGGGTTTCCACAAAGAGAGGTTTGGAAATGGTAATGGTAATGAAAACACAATGACATACATAACATTTCTGCTTATTGTACCAGTATTATTTGTGTTTATTGTCAAATCCTTTTTTCTGAGCAAATATATCAATGGATTAATTACGATAACAAATTAATTAATCAATTTTTGTAATAATTAATTACTTTTCAAATCTAAGTTTCTCAGTTGCTTCAAACGTTCACACAGTATTTTGGTCAAACATAGTACAACTAGCAGTGAAATGCTTTGACAACTGCTCGGTCACATGAAACAATAAGAAAATATAAAGATAGAATATCTAAAAGAAAAGAAAATATAATCAAATATATACATATATATAAAGATTCTATTATACAAATATTTTATTAATGATATCTAAAGTACACGTATGGTAAATTTGTGAATTAGTGAGTAATTTGGGCTTTATGTTTAAAAATGATTTTGAATCAGACTTTATTGAATCAGACTTGAGTGAACTGATGATGAAAAAGTGAAAAGATGATATTATAGATGATATTCTAAAGAACTGTTATCAAATTGAAGTACTTCCCTAATAAAATCATTGTCAGAGGTCGGAGACGCTCACACGTATTGTAAAGAACAATCCAGATATGTTTCTGTTGCTGATGCAGTTAGAAGGTAGGCCAGATGTTTTTTTGGTTTTTGTGGTGGAGGCTGTTGAACGCTGGATTGTACGATGGCTGTGCGAGTATCTGTTCCCACACTGTCTCTAGTTATCGCCTTGCTCTGCTGCTTTCGGGAGCCGGGCCCAGGCGTGTGAGAGTCGCTCTGTTCTGATCAACCAGTCTGGAGGATTTCCAAACCATCTGGACATCTTCATATTCGCACAGATTTTTTTTGCCGGCTTGCTGATTGGATGGTTTCCCCAGGGCCTCATTTTCTGATCCGGAAAAGGTCACCTCATCATCCCAACACCTGCAATTTTTAAACCGAGCCTTCTGGAATGTTATATGACCAGACAGCATAGCTGCTAGCAAGACAACTATAATTGACCGACATAGCTTCTGGGTTACATTCAAATGTTCATACAGTGTTTTGTGGCTATCACAGCGAAAACGCTCCTCGTTAGAAGCCGTAGCTTCTTTTCTCCTGTGCTGCGAAATCCAATTTGCATAGTGTGAAGACTCAAGCCGCAATTATTTTTCTGTCTGTGCGGGTTCGTTGGACATAAGCTACAAACTAACAGTCATATTAGCGGTGCCGAAGGTAGAGCTGTTTGGGGAGCCTTACAGAAATAATTAGTTTTTGCAGTGTAATTTGTCTGCGTGTTCAGCTCGCTCCTGTTTCATAACTGTCTGAGTCTGGCCTTCGGCTTTGCCCGGAATAAATCTCACAGAATTGCACTGTCATAGAGTTCACTTTAGAGATGCCGTGCACATGCTTTCATAAACTTGGCACTAAGATCTTTAATTAAGTCCACATACGTTTATGAGTCATAAACGTCGCTCAGTGCGAGGCTTGCTAAGGCATTGTGTGACTAAACTGTGAAATGCTTCAGGATATGAATGAAGCGGAAAAATAATGGGGACAAAAAGCAAGATTATGAATTAAGCTGTGATTTTTTTTATGAGCACTAAAAATTAAGTATGCAACATTGCGCACACTCAGCACAGGACTGCCTTGTAGTGACATGATTGTTTGAAAACTTTTGGAATTATTGTACTAACAAGGACACTCTTGTTAGTAGTCTGTGCTTCTTCTATGAAACATCAGACTACTTGACTGCAAATGGCGCCCCCTTGTAAAGACTTTTCAGCCTGCTGAATGTGAGGTACATGCCAGTTCAGGTCAGGGACTTCACATCAAAAATATGATTCTTTATTTGTATGTGTATGTGTGTATATTTGAGCACCCCGTTCAAATAACATATTGTTTTGATTTTCTTTGTGAAAATAATTTGAACACAGTTCTATTAGAGATAGAAACTAATACTGATAACTGCTCCTTGAGTATTGACAGACACTGAGTACCGATTCTACCTAATTCTACCTAAATTAACTAACATGATATAAGTGTTGATATGGTTCCAATCTTGTTCTGTGTCACTAATTAAAAGCAAAAAGCTTGAATGACAAACAAAATTAGTCATGTGTGATTGAAACATACTTAATAGTGTGTAATACCATCTGTGATTCGATTTGGCATAGACTGGAGTAATTTCTGGGCGTAGGTGATATCAGTGTTCAGGTAGACCCATATGACCGTACGTTTCCACACGCCTGCAGATTCAGCTCCTTCCTTCACACTATGGTCTTTGGCACACCCAACTACAGCCACTCCTTTTAGCCAATCATTAACATCTGCTTTGGACCCATTTTCCACACATGGAACAAGACGTTCACTGCACTGTACCACCTCCTCTAAATCTATGAATTCCATCGCACACCCCACAGGTATTTGTTGTCTGATCATCCTCGTGCAACACCATCTGCAGGAGCCCGAAGTTTTGGTCAAGTGAGCTTATATGTTTGTGGAAATTTGAAATCTATTTTTGTAATTAGGGTTTAAATACACCCATCATCAAAATAATTGTTGCATCCAGAATGAAGTGTGAGATTGCAGTGCTACTGGGAAGGAAGATAGTTACAATAGGAACAATAAATGATGATAAGTTTAGACTGATATGGGAAATATTTATTGAGCTATACATACAGAAGTAGTGTCTCAGTATGGGGTCGGGCTGCCGTGTTTGCTAACACAACATGGCACGACTCCATTGCAGTCTTTGGTAATGTTGATGTGATGTTAAGGGCAGTCATCCTAATGTTCACAAAGGCCCAGCTAGTGTGCTTCTACGCTAGGCTTTATCAAAGCTATAGGTTTACATTGCCTCAAGAGACTGCCAGTTCCTTCCATATGTCCTGCTTATGTTCACTCGCTTAATAATAACCTGAACTAACATTAAGTCAGACTGTAACTGACTGCATAGCAGCAGATGAAAAGAAGCATCAGCCGTCAAGGGAAGAAGCTTGTGTTGATGCCATGAGCATTTTTACTGCTGCTTGTCAGTGTGTAGTTCAGTTTCATGCGTCATGGAAATTCTTTGTGTTATCAGCCATGCATATCAGTATCCCCATCGCCAATACTGATATGTTTAAGTGCCGGTTTAGGCCTGATACTGTACTCGTCCTTCATGGTAGTAATACAGCTGTATAGTCGTGTGTACTGCTTTGGCAGTGGATGATGGCTGAGTGGGTGATGGTGGCTGATGTTCAGCCGTTCTGGAGCTCCTCACTCACTCTGTCCCTTGGCCCCGAGGAGGAAAAGCTAAGCGCTGCAGTGGTTTCTGCACCTCTCCGCAGCGCCACATTTTCATTTGTCACTCCACCGGGGCTGCTGAGAGGCCGTAAATCCTGTGGAAATTTTATGGCTTCTGTGGCTGTTAAATTGAAATCATGCATCACAGTGCTGGGGCTTTAATACGGCAGGCTACTCTTTTCTAGCAAGCTGATGAATGGATGCGTGTTTTGGGGAATGAGCTGCACCTCTAACGAAGTTTTTCTCCTCCTGTGTTTGGAGGTTTTTTTATGCTTTTAGAATTATGTGTTTGGAATTCAGTGGGCAGTGGCTTCGGGGCGTAAAGCAGTGAGGCATTTGAATACATATTAGGGAGCTTAGTTTGTCTCTGCTTTCCAAAGCCTTCGACTTTATATTGGCTTAAACATGATAACATAGGACTCTGTTGAGTGTTGTTTTAAAGATCATTGCTCCACCATTGTTTATTTATCTTCGGGCTATGCAACCTATCATTTGACAGTACTGATGCAGAAAGCTACTGAATGCAAATGAGCCTCTGATCAATTAACCAAAATTCCAGATGAGGCCATTTGGGCTGCGCAAGTAATCATATTTTTACCGTCATTGTGATGTGGGTTTTCATGATCCACACTTTGTTACGATGATGCATTTAATGACATTACATGGATGTGGCACGAACGGGATGTAATTAGATTTCTAATTAGATAGATTAGAAATGTTCAAAGGTCATGCTTTAATTTGCTTTTTATAACATGTCTCCGCTGCATCTGCAGTCATGCTGTCAATGCCTAACCACCACAGTGTGGGAGGGTCTCTAAAGCTAAACGTCTGATTTAAATGGATCTGTTTGTTGGTGTATTTACTCCTCCGATTGGCTGGCAAGTGATGTTAACAACCAAAGTTTGTTAAAAGTTGCTACTGACTGTCAGTCTGTATACTGTATATTGTAATACACATACAGTATAGATTAGCACAACACACAATACTGCATACAGCATATACAGCATAAGCTCTGCCATATGGTGTAGCCCTGAAATCCGTGATTACGTATACTCATCAACAAAAACTTTGTTGCACCCAGAAGGAATCAGCCAACAGGAATGAATCATAGTGGGTAGGTTTGACATTGTGCGACATATGAATGATTCAGGTTTCACTGTCGGCCGCGCAAGCAATGTAAGCAAGGATGGGCCTCATCGCTGTACCTGACTGACTCAACAGCCATGATTGCGGACATTCAGCGAGCAGTGATGCCCTCCATGAGTCATCCTGTTAGTGTCAGCACCATGGCATATGACTGCACAGGGCAGGACTACATGCACTCAGACTATTACGACGACGCCACGTCAAAGTCACCAAAGACTGCAATGGTGTTGTGCCAGACTGTCATGGAGTGACCCAGAATGGTAGCGGGTCATCTTCAGTGATGAGGCAATCTGTGTGTGGAGGCACTGTGGTCGGCACCAAGATGTTGTCACGTGTCACTTCCAGAAGGCCCAGTGTCACTCCACCTCCACCCCTACCGCAACATCTGCAAACTGTGTGAGAATATTCAAGCTGCATGGGATGCATTGTCGCAGGACACTTTAGGAACCTCTACAACTCCATGTCGTAGACCATGTGCATTAGCAAACATGGCAGCCCGACACCATACTGAGAGCCACTACTTCTGTATGTGTAGCTCAATAAATATTGTCCAAATGAGTCTAAATTCATCATTTAATCATTTATTGTTCCTGGTAAATCTTCCTTCCAAATAGCATTGCAATCCGCCACTTCTTTCTGGGGTCAGCTGTTCTTTTTGATGATGAGTGTATTTACTAGATAAAGCCTTGTTAAGCTTGGTTTGGCCTCACTGGTCATTAGTTTACTGAATGAAGAGCAGGGAGCATCTTCACCGTAGTGTCTTTGGGGCAGGGCTACATTCCAGATCTTGCGGACTTATGTTCTTCTTTTTGACAGAAAATCTTTACTAAATTAGCCTTTGTCTTTCTGAGGGAACCTTTCTTTTTTCATCAGAACAGCTGAGCTTCTGTACAACCCAGAGAGGAAACAGCTCAGAAGCAGCAGCCGTCTGAGCTGATGTGATCAGAGAAAGCAGAAAATAAAAGAAAGCCTTTTTTTCTTGTAGGCCCCAAATGATGTTGTTGGCCTTCCTCTTGGTGATGGAGCTGCAGGTCCTTTGGGAAACCTGCAATCTAAGATGAGCAGAGC
The DNA here is from genome assembly GCA_034552555.1 of Semaprochilodus insignis. Taxonomy (NCBI): domain Eukaryota; kingdom Metazoa; phylum Chordata; class Actinopteri; order Characiformes; family Prochilodontidae; genus Semaprochilodus; species Semaprochilodus insignis. Next base: position 12,878,448 of record CM067498.1, read on the forward strand.
TCTGGCTGACCTCGTCCTCCTCCTGCTCTTTCTGTCTCTTCCATCCCTCCCTTACACTCACAGCTTTCATCTCCTGCCTCAAACAAGCTAACCTGCTCTTTTAAAGCTGTCTGCTAGAGGTTAATTGGTTGTGTTAAAGCTCGCGTGGATAAAAGAACAGTGACTTTATAATCCCTCGCGAATTGAAGATAAACATTACAAAAAGGTCTTAGGTTTTACACACAGTCAAGTTGTTGACTCATTCTTCCCGTTCACCCCCACACCGTCTTTGTTTCTGAATGCCATGTTGATATATGCAGTAGATGGAACCATAGAGAATTCATTGCACTTCAGTGCACTTTCAAGTTCTACAATTACAGACTGTAGTTCATATAGTTTCTCTCTATACTTTGTCACCCTGTTCTTCAATGGTCAGGACCCCCACAAGACCACCACAGAGCAGGTATTATGTGGGTGGTGAATCATTCTCAGTACTGCAGTGACACTGACATGGTGGTGGTGTGTTAGTGTGTGTTGTGCTTGTGTGAGTGGATCAGACACAGCAGTGCTGCTGGAGTTTTTAAGCCACTCACTGTCCACTGTATTAGACACTCCTACCTTGTTAGTCCACCTTGCAGATGTAAAGTCAGAGATGATAGCTCTTCAGTTGCTACACAGTTTGTGTTGGTAATCTTCTAGTCCTTCGTCAGGGGTCACAGGACGCTGCCCACAGGATGCTGCCCACATGACGCTGTGGGCTTGATAATTTTGGTTGGTGGACCGTTCTCAGTCCAGCAGTGACACTGAGGTGTTTAAAAACTCTGATCCACTAGCACCAGCATAACACACACTAACACACCACCACCACCACCTCAGTGTCACTGCAGTGCAGAGAATGATTGTACTTTACAGGCGTAGCACACAATAAGATACTCAAGAAATTTCTTCAATGTGTCTGCAGGTACTACCACTACCTTCGACTGGAGCTTGTGTGATGGGAGCTTGTGTTTTTTTTATATATATATATATATATATATAAAATAATAAAAAAAAGTAAAATAAAACCACACAGAGAGACTGTGTTAGAGAGCTCTCTAAACTCCTGCATATGGCCATGCTTGCCATGCTCATATCAGGCCTTAACAGACTAATAGCTGGTAATTTGCTCACTTGGTAATCTGTTTATTGCCACTTTATCAATCATTAAGTACAGTAAATTAACACCGGATTAGAAATCTAGTTTTACCCTTCAGAATTGTGCAGTCTTTATATACACCTAATTTGTCATGACTGTTAAGGTTTGCTGTGGCAAGACAATCTGATAAAACTGATGAGTAATGAAGTGGTAGCTTTAGTTTGTCTTTAGCCAGTTTGTCTTTAATCAGAGCTTATTTGTGTTTTACTATAGATACATATCAAGAGAAAAGACTAAAAAGAAGAACATAAATACTTTTCAATAGTTACATTATAACTCCAATTATTCATTACTGTAATGATCCTTCATTACAGAGTTCATGTAAAATGTGCAGTCCATGTAAGGACAGGTGTTGAGTCAGCGACGGAGGGGGAGTCAGTGACAGGGGCGAGTCAGTGACGGAGGGCAAGTCAGTGACAGAGGGCGAGTCATTGATGGAGGTTGAGTCATTGATAGAGGGTGAGTCAGTGACAGGGGTTGAGTCTGTGACGGAGGGTGAGTCAGTGACGGAGGGCGAGTCAGTGACAGGGGTCGAGTGTTCATTGGAATATTAAGACCACATCCAAACTCTTGTCATTGTGGTCTTTTTGAGGAGTGATTTATAATATACTGTTTTTTATTTATTTTTTTTGTTGGGTGTTTAACACAGAACAAGTTTATTGAAGTACAACAGTGTAAATATTTTATAGTATGTTCTGAATGCTTTAAGTGGATGTGTGCAGGAAAAATGTTAACATGCGCGGAACAGGGGTTCTCTGCAAGCGGTACTGCACTGAATAAAGTGATGCGTTGATTTTACAATGCAGTGTGTACATGATTACCTTGTGAAGTAAATATATTACACCAGTTCAGTTTTATCTTTTACTTGACTTACTTTTCAGCAGTAGCAATTGGGTTGATGTCATATATTTTACCAACGAGAGCCAAATACTATGAAAGGCTCTAAGACGGTCTCACGCCAAACAAGATGACAGAAATCCAACAGCAGATTGTACATTCCTGCCAGTGTTACTGTGATGTAGTCTGTGGCCTTATTTGTGTCATAAGGATACCCTGAAAGAGATAAAAGGATGCAAGACGGTCTGTCTCACTTCTCTGTCTCACCAAGTTTTTTAGTTTTTGTGGACCTCATAACAAATAAGCCTTGAAAGTGTAAACCTCCCGTAATACCTCCTGTAATATCACTCTACCTTTTACGTCCACATGGTTGTTTCTCCTCTGATGTTGTCTTTGCTGGTGTTTTGCGAAATTCCTGCTTCCCCAGCAGTGCTGCTGTGTCTGATTCACTCTTACCAGTGCAGCGCACACTGATGTACAAATGAACAATGAGTGTAGAAACAAGCCGGTGTATTTAATTAAGTAGCTGGTGGAAAACAAAGGCAAGAATTCTGGTTACATGTTTAATGAAAATATGTTTGTTCTTTCATTGAGTGAGGAGGTGGGACTTCTGACAGGCTAAGTCATGCTTGGGCCTCTCTTTGGGCAGCCGTTCTCTATAGCTTGCATTTTTCCTAATTGAAGTATAATTACCATATAATTTCCAACTGTGGACGCTTCTAATATTACTTAATCATTTGTAATAGTAACTACGTTGTGCACAGATGGCTTGCAGCTCAGTTAGCATCCAGCGGTTCTCCACTTTTATTTGCCAGGAAACCAAAATATTGCCAAACTTGAAAATTGCTTTGGCACTGCATTTGATAATATCAGTTACTGGCTATAAACCTAAAACACGTTAAAGGTCCTAGAACTGTACATGCAAGCCAAAAACTATTTTGGAAGCTTTACTTCTGAGGTGGGTGAAGGAAAAGCCCATAAGAGGCACTTGGATAGTTTTTATGCAGAGATCTAATTAAAGCAGCACCATCAGCATTTAATGACACTGTTCAGGGCAATTAGCAGTGCTTCATTTTCCAGTTCAAACCAAATGGATCCGTACACTTCCAGTGCTTCTCAGCGTGGGTGTGTCTGTACATGTATTAATTACTGGTGAGGACTGTTATGGCTAAGCTTTATGTAGGATCGCTGTGGTTTGATTTTGTATGGTGCGGTGTACAAAATCAGAGTGCTTTTCTTAATTACTACATTGTTCGTAGGTCTCCTCCTGACTGTGATTGGTCCTAATCACTGCATTGTTCATTCTAAGACCTCCCCCTGGCTGTGATTGGTCCTAATTATTTTGTGGTTCATTCTGAGACATCCCCCTGATTATGATTGGTCCCTACCACTGTGTTGTCCATTTTGGGGCCTCTCCTGTGCTGTGATTGGTCCTAATCACTGTATCATTCATTCTGAGACCTCCCCCTGACTACGATTGGTCCTAATCTCAGTATGAGACTATCCCTGAATGTGATTGGCCATAATTACATTTTGAGACCACCTTCTAACTGGAATTGGTTCTAATCACTGCATTGTAGATTCTGAGTCCTTCCCCTGACTGTAATTGATCCCAATAACTGTATTGTTCATTCTGAGACCTCCCCCTGACTGTGATTAGTTCTAATTACTGCGCTGTTCTTTTTGGGGCCGCCCCCTGGCTGGGACTGGTCCCATACACTACACTGTTTGTTCTGAGACCTCCTTTTGACTGTGATTGGTCCTAATCACTGCATTGTTCATTCTGAGACCTCCCGCTGACTGTGATTAGTCCTAATCACTGCATTGTTCATTTTGGGGCCACCCCCTGACTGGGATTAGTGCCATACACTACATTGTTTGTTCTGAGACATCCCCTTGCTGTGATTGGTCATAATCATTGCATTGTTCATTCTGAGACCTTCCCATGACTGTAATTGGTCATATCTATTGCATGGTTTGTTCTGAGACCTCCCCCTGACTGTGGTTGGTCATGACTGTATTTAGCCTTAAGCACTGTGTTGTTTGTTCTGAGACCACCCCTTGATCTGACGTTGTTCCTTCAGGGACCTCGTGCTGATCGAATTGGTCATAATCACTGCATTGATCATTCTGATCCAATTAATGAAACAACAGCGCTAAGACATCACATTATTAACAGAGAAGAGTAGATTAAAGTGCCACAGCCTCGAAGGAAGATGCAAGTCTACACAAGTGTAGCAAGATGTGCATGTGTGTTGGTTGTGCATTTGTTCTCAGGAGGAGGCAGCTTAATGTTTGCCATTAGCAGCACCACCAGCAGTCACTATGCCAGGTTCAAATGCTTTAATGCTTACTTGTGGTGATACAGTCAAAATGATGCAATTGTTCGCCTTAGTTACATTTAGACATTGATGCCAATGATCTTTATTGGTTGACTGATAACCCCCATTATGCACAAGTACGTGTAAACGGGGGTAGAGCAGAGGCCATCTTCATTCCAATATCAGACAGTTTAGAGTCCTTAGAGACCGAGTATTTGTGCCTGCTGGTTGGAATTTGATAGCTGATAATCCTATAAAGTCTTCCGTACTTCCTTTTGTCGTTCACGCCCTTATGTTTCATTTTGAATGAACCCTGCCGTCAGGATGTGATGCAGATTGTTCGGGGCAGGTGAGATTGATTTCTCCTGCGTTTGCCCCGACAGTCATTCCATTCGCATGGTAATTTATTCAAATTCAATAATCCCACTAAAAATCTATGCAGCATCAATCAAAGCTGAATTTTAGAGGGGACCAGACTCTTAGATCTTAGGAGTCAAGAAGAATAATAGACACATGTATAGATACCGCATAAGGAACACATCTCATATAACATACCAATGGGAGTTCACATATCGGTGTAAAGGAAGTAGCTGTGAAAACTTCATGCGTTAAATTTGAACTCTCTTTTAACTCATTCTTTCTCTGATAAAAGTTGATGCTTGCCTGCATATCAGTGTTGTATTTAGTCTGGAGAGGAGGAAAGAATTTAGTTAGTTAAGTTAATTGATCATTAATCATTAGGGTTTTTTTTAATTGCTGTAAAAGTACATTGTATCTAATTTAGCAATGTTTAAAGGGTAATAAATAAAACTGAGTAGTGCAAAATTTGAAGTGCACAAATGAGCATGCTTATAAATGTGTGTGATGTTAGATGAAGGGCAGTTGTCATTGTCTTTTACGAAAGGTGGATTATTATAGCTATTCGAGGTTGCCCTGAAAACAGAGACATACCTTTTACAGCTTCAGCTATCATAGTTAGCCTAGCTGGTCAATCATGTCCATGGCCTCGCGTTCACATTTAGGCACTGGTGTTTTATAGTAGCGCAGCGGTAGTACACCAGCAGTGATCTTGTGTATTGGCCATTTTAAAAGATGACAGTGTATGGGTTTCTAATATATGAACTATATTATTATATATGGATCCACTACATCCAAGAGTCCAATAGCTGAAGACTAAAACACTCATGTCTAGCAGTCAGGGGTTTAAGCACAAACACTAAATGAGCCACTCTCTACTACCAACCTTTATATTAAACTATTAATTAAAATTGCATACTAATAATTGCAATAGTGTTTTTCAGAATCACATAATCATAAAGTATAATATTGTGTAACCAGCATAATATTGTGACGGTCAAGTGTATCAGTATTTTCTTACAACACTGTTATGCATATATGTTCAATATTTGCACTCTACATATATGCACACAACATAAATGTATATACATATCAGTTAATATGTAAGCCTGGCCCCTTATGATATATGTCCATACATGCCCATATAACACATTTCCATATGGGTAAATAGGTTGCTAAGCTAAACACCGAGATATAACCTTTGTAACGTGCAACTGTTGTACGTCATCATCTTTTTTCAGCAACTACTTATTTGAATGTACTGTTCTACACACCATTAACATTGTTCATCACTTGAGTAGAGCATCAATTGTATGCAAAATTTTGAACACCTCAATTAAATTTTGTCTATTTTCAGATTGAAAGTAAGTTAGCACCTCCTTAAATGTAAATATGGCATTTTCATGGCACATAAATGTATTTTCTTTAAATTATAGGGAAGAAAATAAAACATATTTAAAATGGGCCATGACTTTTGCACAGGCCACATTTTCAGGTTTATTTTTGGATAGGTAACGGCCCCTTAAACAGAAACTGTGCCATAAATTGTATATTTCAGTGTGTTTACAAAATTCAACAAAGAATTTCTTTTGACCTGCATGTTCAATCTGCATATGCATATGTTTGAATATGAGCAGAAGATTAGTCAAGTTCATGCAATAATGTGCACTGATAACAAAGAGACGGACAGACCTCCACTCATATCTGTAGGCCTGCACAACAGGCGTGGTTAATGAATGCAGGGGTGAACAAAGAGGCGAAGGGTCAGGGGAGCCCAAGGGAGGCTCTGATCCTTAGTTAGTGGAGTGTGCGCTGGGATTGGCCCAGTGGTGGAGAGCAGGGAGGTGGGGCAGCTGGAGCTTTTGGGGGAGGGCCGTAGCACATAGCAGTCAATCATCTGCGCCTGGCTGCTAAGGGCTTTCTGCTCTATGTGACACCAGTATCCAGGGAAACAGGTAGGACGAGAAAAGCCATGTATTTACCTGCGTGATTTGTAGGTGCTGCGGGAGCCGAGCAGGGCTGCATGTTCTGATTGAATGAGTGCGGTGCTGTAATGGTTGGGACTAGAGGTGTGATTTCTTTGGAGAGTGCTTGTACTGATGTGTGGACAGAATGGAGCAGATGGGGCTGAGAGCAGTGACATGGTGTGAAAGGTGATGAGAGTAATGGGGAGAGCCTGATGATCAGAGTGCTAAGAGTCTGCTGTGGCGTGGGTGTATGTGGTGTGTAGTGAGAAGCGTAATGAAAACCTGAGAAACACAGGGCATGCATGCAGCATCAGGAGCAACAAAGTGGTCCTGACTTTTTTCTAGGAAAGCTGTATATGTTGTTTTATTATTTAGAAGTGAAAGCGCTAAACAGTTTTTGAGGTTTTAGCTGCTTTCGGAACAACAGGAGAAGGGAAAATTCGTTGAAACCAGGGCCATTTCTTTTTCTCAATTCATCATGAAGTTATACACAATATAAAGGACAACAGGCATTTCCATTACAAGGTTTTCTTCCAACAGCATAGTCATATTAATATTTTAAGGCCAGGGTAAAGTTGGGATAAGGGTTAGACTTAGGGTAAGGTTAGGGTTAGGCTAATAGTACTTCTTGTTAAGATTTGGGTATGCCTCCAGGTAATGAATGGAAGTCTAGATAAGATAACACTCTTTGCAGTAGTATAACATTATATATAACATTATAATAAAATGTAATGCAATGTAAATGTCTTATGTAAAGACCTCATAAATATCATAAACAAATATATTTGTGTGTTTGTGTGTGTGTGTGTGTATAAACTAACAGTAATTTCACTCACAACATACACTAATATGCCACCACTGGATTTTATCCTAGAAACATGACAAGAAAAGTTTGATTGGGATTTAATGGAGCATATTTTGGGACTATTTGTATTGGTCATTCATAATGAAATGTGTGTGTAGTGTAAAGAACAGCTGCCATTTTCAAATTATGTTTGTTTAAAATTCAATATATATATATATATATATACACACACACACTAAACTAATTCATTACGAATTTTTACACAGTGTAAAGCAGCTGCTGTGATCAACTGATGCATAATAGTAAAAATCGACCAAAAATGTGTGTATATATATATATATATATATATATATATATATATATATATATATATATATATATATATATATATACACATACATACATACATACATACA
>CM067498.1:12886646-13101495 GCA_034552555.1 Semaprochilodus insignis
ATATATATATATATATATATATATATATATATATATATATATATATACACACATGTGACCCTGACAAAGCATAAAAACAAATGTGAGTGTGAAACTAGTGTTGGATCAGAAAGGAATGGGGTGTTTCTTTGTGTAGGATTGTGGGTAATTAGCTTGTGTAATGCCTGCTGATAGAAGGTGTAATAAAAGGCAGAGTGAGAGAGAGAGAGATTGAGCAGTAGAGCAGCAACAAAAGCCCCTCTGAGAGCTGTTGTTGCTGGCTACTGGTGGGGATGGCACAGTGAGAGAATACAGACCCTGCTTTCTTTTTCTCTTTCTCGCCCTCTCTCTCTCTCTCTCCTCCTGTGCACAGAGCCATTGTGTTTGCCTTCGATCACGCAGCGTGTAGGGAAGTCCTAGCATCATTTATCTTCTTGCACTCCCGTCTAATTACTTTTTTTTAAATGAGCTTGAGTTTTGTTGCAGTACAGTCAACAGTAGCAGCATGGTGAACTTGCTCTGTAATTCCCCGTGCTCACTGCCACGCCCTGCCGAAGCACAGTTGTGGTCCTTGAGATTAATCCTGCCTCACTCGTGTCCTTCCCCACCCCGCTGCGCTCTGATCAATAAACCCCATGATGGATGAGACTGGCAACCATCTGCAAATCCATCACATACCGCATTCCTCACGAATATTTTCCATGTGTTGATGACCTTATACAGGCTGTTGCTCTTGAAGTTGTCCATGCCTGATACAGTAGAGAAACACAGCCTTCTTTGTCTGAATTGTCATATCTGCAGTAGAGCTTCACTGATGTGTATTGTATGATTATTTTAATCTTGTGTACACAGTTTTCATCATCAACATCCAATGAGCAACAGTGGCCACATGGTCCAACCAAGGAGTATATGTATCATATATCATATACACAATCAATGGTTCCAATGATTGTATATAGTCCCCATGATTATAGCCTCTCACTTCTTGTTCATTCAGCTTGTGGATTGTTGTTACAGTGGAGATATCTGAGGGGAACTGGAGTTCGCTTTTGTTAGTTTGCTGCTCATTTACTTATCTATAGTTCTTCCACAAGCAATGTCCAGTGCGGCATACTGAACGTTCTGCAGGCATCACTTTAAAAGGCATTTAAAGGCTTATTAGTCAGTAAAGCATTATTGTATAACTTGTATGGAACCATATATTAGTTTGTATAAAAGTATATTGTCATTAGTTTTCTGGCCAATATAAAATTACATTTTGCAGGTAATTACATATAATCAGGACTTCAGCTCATGAAAATCTATACTGGGTTCAGCAAATTAAGCAAGCTTTTATATCAAGAGGGCCCTAGTCCCTGGATGGGCAATATGGCAAAAATATTATATCATGATACTCCAAGACATTTTTACAATACATAATATGTATCGCAATATGCAGTTTTTGCTGAGATTTAAAAAGTTGGAACAGACAAAATAGAGCCTGTGGTGCCACATATAAAGATACAGTAATAATAAACCAAAAATTAAATTACTATTATTCAGTGTTTTACAGACTAGACCGCACTACATCCATTCAAACAGGACTAACTATGCTCACTTTGTAGTGAAACATTGTATTGTACATAATTTATCACAATACCGAAAATATAATTTTGCCAGCTCCCCTTCTGGGGCCATTACTTAGAAAGGCTGCAGTACATAGCATTTGTTACTGGAAATCACAATAATGACCATTGCAATATTGACTCTGCAGAAGGCTGCATTATGCAAACGTTTTGCCTGAAATAATCACAGAGTTTTCAGTCTGTGCAGAGCTTCCTCACCAATCACAGCTCCAGAGTAGCATGTGGTTTATGTACTCCAACAAAAGGTAAATGATTTTAGTCAAAATAATGCAGGCCAATCTTTAATGGTGTCACGTATGTCACTGACCATTGTTTTTTTAGCAACACTGGAAAGCATTTTGCTATGCTAATATGTAGTATATACAGCATTTGCAGTACTTATCATCATCCAGGCCTCGTGTGATGGTAGCTGATAGCTCTGAAGACGTGGTGGGAAGCATGTGGATCTCGTAAATGATCTGTCCAGCTCGATAGCAGTAATTGATCATGCACTGAGCAGTTAAAGAGACTGTGTCCTGCAGGGTGAGAGTGGGCTGCTGGTGCTTGGCTGAGGGATCAATGGACTTCAGCAGAGCCCGAATGTACAATCTCATTCATTAAGGTCTGCAGTTGTTTAGGCTTTTGGCTTTGTTCTTTGTGTTCAAAGACTTAGTAATGTTTTTCTTTCTAAATGAAGGACTGACAATGGTTCATTTAGCCTTGATTGGCTGCGGCTAAAGCTTTGGATTCATTGCACAGTAAAAGGCAGAGATCACTTGTTGCACGAAGAGAACTGAATGATGGTGGCTCTGTGATGTGAAGATAATAGTTAATTACAGTTAATAGTTCTGTTAGTTGAAAGAAATAGCCCTAGTTGAAATGTCTGCACTGATTATTTTAGTACCGCTCCAATGGTAATAATCTTTCTTTTGTGTGTCTGGCAGAACAGAGGACCTGCAGTGATGGAAGGCCAGTGAGTGGCTCTCTCTATGGCTCAGAGGAAGAGGCCAGGGGCTAACAGCAGCAGCATGGCCTCAGCAGAGCTCCATGCCCCCTACCCCAGTGCACCCGCAGAGTGTCCCCAGGAAGAGTATGAAGAGCAGCAAGACACCGAAGCCCCTGTTCTTCCCTACTGCGACCAGGAGGGAGCACATCTGTCCAACAGCCGTCCTGCCACTCCTACCACTCCGGAGCACGCCCACAGTGACTACCATGGCCATCCGGACAGCCTGGACGGAGACTCCAGCTCTGACTATGTCAATAACACATCAGAGGAAGAGGAGGAGGAGGAAGACTATGATGAAGGACTGCCAGAAGAAGATGAAGGGGTAACATACTACATTCGCTATTGCCCAGAGGACGATAGCTACCTAGAGGGTGTGGACTGTAACGAGGAGAGCGATTATGGGACGGTCCGGCCTGAGCCACCACCAGACACAGACGAGTGCCAGGAAGCAGTGGAGGAGGAGTGGGCAGAAGGAGAAGGAGAGGGGGACATGGAGAGTGGGGAGGTGCGCTGCGAAATTCTGGAGGAGCAGGACTCAGACCAGCAGATTTACGACGGCAGGCCAGAACCTGTCCTGGACCACCAAAGCCTGCATCATCATCACCATCACCACCACCTTCATGCAGAAGTCCATCAGGACCAGGCTCCACCTCCAGTTCGAGACCAGGATGAGGAAGAGGATGGGGAGGAAAGTGAGGATTACTGCCCCAATGATGAAGAAGAACCAGAAGAGGAAGAACAGGACAGGGAGAGGTACACAGGGGACTACTACGCCCCAGAGGACAATGGGAACTCTTATAGGGGCCACAAGGGCATAGAGGGTGAGACAGGTGAGGAGACAGAGGAGGATATCGATCAAATTGTGGCTGAGATTAAAATGAGCATGAGCATGGGCAGCCTCAGCAGCGGCACGGACCAAAGCCCGGAGGAGCTGGGGGCAGAGTCAGCACCTGGCTGCTGCCAGCCTGAAGCTCCACCCAAAGCTGAACCCCCTGCTGCTCCGTATCCTTCCCAACCCCACCGCCATGATGGCAGGCCCAAATCCCTCAACATCCCCCCTGCCGGGCACAATCCGCAGCCGCAGAGGGGCGTGAAGGGGCGCTCTCGCACCCCAGAGGAGCGGAGGCGGTGGGCACAGGAGCAGATCAGAGAACAGGTAAGCAGTATCAGATGAACTGCTCACAAATGGAGCCAGCAATTTTACAAAGCTATTATTGTGAATGTCAATGTTCTGATGAAGGAATTATATATTGGGCAACCCTAATTGGAAGGATGGATGGATGGATGGATGGATGGAAGTATTGACGGATTGTTTGATGGCTGTGTGGATGCTTAACTATTATAAATAAATGGACAGATTGAATGATGGATGGATGAAATGGTTGTTTATTGAATGGATGGATGGATGTTTAATGGATGAATTGATAGACTCATAAATGAATTTATTGATGAATGGATGGATAGATGGATGTATTGATTGATACATGGAATGGTGATAGATTGATAGATGATTAATGAGTGGATCGATGGATGGATTGATAAATGGAATGGTGATGGATTGATAGATGGATTGAGGGGTGGATTGACTGATGGTTTGATAGATGTATTGATGGATTGGTTGATGAATGGAATAGTGATGGATTGATAGATTAGTAGTTGAATGGACTGATGAAATGTATTTAATTTCCAGTCAAAAAAATAATTTACACAGAAGCCTCAACAGTTGAACATAATATCAAAGACCATTAAAAGCTGTGAGTGCTGTTTATCTGATGGGGACAGTTTTGGTGGACTGACAGTTCTTACAGGTGGTTGTTCTATTTTGGTTATATTAGTTCCCCAGGTGGGCATCCAGGGTCCTTTCTATGTGGAATTTAATCCAAAGACATGCAGCCAGGGAAGTTAGCGAGAGACTGAATTGCTTCTATGTGAGTGTTGGTGTCTACCCTGTGTTAGACTGTTGGCCTGTCCAGGTTGTTTCCTGTCTTCCACCCTATTAGAGTTGGGATAGGCTCTAACAACCCCCACAACCCAGGAGGATAAGTGGTTTAGATGAGGAATGCATTAATGTTCTGGACGCTGCATTTTTTAATGTTTTTTATTTGGCTTGGACTTTTTGCTTCCTGATGTTTTGTCTAATCTCTTTAGAAACATCTGGAAAATTAACAACTTGATCGTAATGGCCATTTTGACTGGAAATAATATATGAATATACATACATGAAGGGTGGTCTCTGATTTTTGCCCTGTTTTGTACATCAGCATTCATCAACAAAAAAATAGTTGCACAAATAGCTGTACCGAAAAGGAATGAAACTTGGTGGGTAGGTTTGACATTGTGAGACGTGTGAATGATTAAAGTTTTATGCTTTGCTGCGCATGTGAGCAAGGACGGGCCTTATCGCTGTACCTGACTAACCCAACAGCCACGATTACAGACGTTCATCGAGCAGAAAGAAATGTTAAGATAATTGCAAACAGTTATTGACCATTGAAGTGCTTGTGGTACATAGCTCAGGCTGGACAATGCAGGACTACATGCACGCAGACACTTATAACAACTGCCCTTAACACCACGTCAATGCTGCCAAAGACTGCAATGGTGTCGTGCCAGACTGTCATGGATTGACTCAGAATGGCAACGAGTCCTGCCAACAAATCCATGTGTGGCAGCACTGTGGTCAGCACCAAGATGAAGGCCTGGTGTCACTGAACCTCCACCCCTACTGCAAAATCTGCAGGAACTGTGTGAGAATATTCAAGATGCATGGGATGGATTATCGCAGGACACCATTAGGAACCTTTTCAACTCCATGCCGAGACATCTGGCATGTTGCGTTCGCAAACATGGTGGCTCAACGCCATACTGAGAGACACTACTACTGTATGTGTAGCTCAATAAATATTACCCATATCAGTCTAAACGTTTCATTTATTTTTCCTGGTAACCTTTATCTTCCTCCCCAATAGCATTGCGATCCGACACTTCCTTCTGGGTGCCACTATTATTTTGATCATGAGTGTATTATTATTTCAGAGGAGATAATGAACAATATAGCACTACATTTAACTAGAGAAATATTAAGATAATTGCAGAAAATTATTGACCGTTGAAGGGCTACTGGCCGTAGGTTGACGCAATATGGCCTAATGGCCACAGTGAGGCCACGTACTATGGTTGGTGTGGCTCAGCGGATAACACCACTAACCTCCAGGGAGCTACCGCCCCTTGTGGGAGATGGGGGTTCGATTCCCGGGTCTGGGTAACTATGCTGTGCTACACCAATAAGAGTCCTTGGGCAAGACTCCTAACACTACATTGGCCTACCTGTAATATGAATGACCTTGTAAGTCGCTCTGGATAAGAGCGTCAGCTAAATGCCATAAATGTAAATGTACATCATTCTGATGTAGATAGATTATGAAGTTTTCATCCTCTCTTAAAAAAAGGTTCATGTCAGAATGTGTTTTTTGGCCTTCCCGGTGTGACAGCAATGTTGTGGTGATGTCTCAGCCAAGAACATGACTGTGTTTTTGAAATAGATTAACATCTTCCTTTTTTCGTTGACAACTTACTCTACTCTGCACAGCAGTATTATGGTTGTCTTACTGTACCACACCTATCTGATGAAGGGCTTGATAGATACTGAATGATTTTTAATTAAGTTTGTAAGTAAAGTTAAAATGTTATAACAGCTGCTCAATTAATTAAAGGCTCGCTGCATGGCCTTCAGCTGTTTACTAAGAACAAGCTAGTCTGACTGTATTACATAACATTTTATGCAGCATGAAAAGAATCTGATATGGGCACATTTTGTTTTTTACTCAATTTACTTTTAAACAAGATAAATATTTTTGCACGCACTCCACACGCCACTGCTACAAATCAGATGGCACCTACTGTGAACAGAGTGCATTTTATGGCAACTCTTGACTTTATTCTTTAGTGTTATAAAGTGAAGTACACTCCCGCTCTTTAAACCAGCTGTCTATTGTTATTTATTTAAATACTCATCATTAAAAGAAGAGTTGCACAAATAGTTGCACCCAGAAAGAATCAACCGACTGTAATGGAATTTGTTGGGTACATTTGTTATCATGAGAAATGCAAATGTTTCAAGTTTCATGCACAGCCGCACATGTAACGTGAGCAACGAAGGGCCTTATCGCTGTACCTGACTGACTATATAACGTCGTCCTGTTGTGCATGCTTTCCATTCTGATTTGTGCTGTTCTGTTAGTAGCATCTTTTGCGAGTGAAGTATGCCTCAGAGAAGAGTTTGAAAGCAATTTGAGCAGTTGGAAGAGTTTGAGAGTGGTCACATTGCAGGGTTCCAGGAAGGAGGATGGTCTTATCTACGTATTGCGTGCCATACCGGTCGTGAGGATATTGCAATAGCATGCTGTTGGAGGCAGTGCATAGAAGGCACGCACCAGCGACATGAAGATCTTGGAGACCTACACGAACGACTGAGAGGGAGAACCGACGGATTGCCCACATGCATGGATGGACCCAACAGCCAGATTGCGGACATTCAGCGAAGAGTGGTGCCCTCCATGAGTCATTCTGTTACTGCCAGCACCATTGGCAGATTCCTGCACGACACAGGACTACATGCATGCAGACTGTTACGACCTTTTCGCCAAAGACTGCAATCGCACATTGTCATGTCAGACTGCCATGGAGTGACTCAGAATGACAGCGAGTCTTCTTCAGTGATGAGTCCTGACCAACAAATGCGTGTGTGGAGACACCACGGTCAGTGCCATTGCCAGACTTGCTATTGGATGCGCTATCAACACTCCACCCCTACTGTAAAATCTGCAGGACATGGTATGGATTATTCCATGCCGAGACATGGATCCGTTGGCCACCAAGACAAAAACAGCCAGTTGACCTGCTGCCGTTCTGTCGGATCAGTCAGGTACAGCGTCAAGGCCCTTCCTTGCTTACGTCACATGCGTGGCCAAGTTTGAAACTTTAATCATTCACACGTCTCATGTGTGTCAAACTGACCCACCAAGTTTCATTTCTGTCAGGTGAACTGTTTATGCAACTATTCTTTTGATGATGAGTGTGTAAACAAATTCGATCTCCAATAATTCATGTCGCCTTGCTATGAGCACGCTGGCAGTGTTCAGCCTCACTCACAACTAACTAACAGGTGTATGCGTTCCCAAACCATAACCTGAGGTACTGACACTTGTTAATCGATTTACATACTGCTATCCCATGACTTCTGAGACGTCTGTGTAGATTTAATTCTGGCCTGAAGCCAAAATGTATAAAGACATCCTAAGTAGGTTCAAAGAAAAAACCTTGTCAGGATCACAACAAAGACTGTCCATCAAAAAGGAAACAGTTTCAGACAGTTCAGTTCTTCTTTATATGCTTTTAAGACATTTCCTGTTTATGATGTAATGTGCTGGTAACTGGGTTCTCACTGTGTCTATAATGTGTATATATAGTGTGGACGTGTGAGGCTTGCACGTAGTACATGGCTCATAGTTCTCTCTATGACAGGATTTTGCCAGTAATTTTCCTGCAGTTTATTTGGGAGCTTTATATGTAGAATGCCATGTACTTTAGTTTGTTTACTGAGCTAATAGGTTCAGAGGAAAAGAGAGCAACGTGCAATCTTCCAACAACTGGAGGCGTCCAAATGTCTCCGGAGATCAAGGCCAGTGTAATCAAAGCTTATTCCAAGACATCCCAAAACTGTAGTTTGTTAACTAGGGCTTTTCAGAGAGGTTTGCTAGTGCTATCACATAAACACACATTTGTTTTTCCTGCCGCACCAATTGGGCTTTGATCATCTAAATTCCTTATTTTGCTCTACAACTAGGCAAGTTAGTTCATTCATAGTCTAGCGAGCCAGGCTTCAGTTTATCATCAGTGAGTGAGCCTGGTGGGTTTTCTTGGCTCATTGTGATCAAAAACCTCCAATTTTGACTGACGGCCAAAAAGACCAGACATAAAGTGCTGTTTTTGTGTGACGTGTAGGTCGAATGGTGCCATTTTAAAGACGTGCTTCTTTTTTTAACTGTGAATTGAAAACACACTGGAATGTCCTAAGAAAGACCGGCAGCAGAGCAGACAGGCTAACGTTTCATGTTGTGCCTGTTTTGGCCAACTGAGAAGGCTGCTGCTGTCTACTGACCACTTCTACCTCTGGCCTAGTTTTGGAGAATACTGCTATGTAAAACTCGTCCTGAAGTTAACAAGTGTTAAATGAGCCACATCACCACAAACGTCTTTTCAAGATGCGAGATAATTAGAAGTGATTAGAAGGTGGGTTACAGGAGGACCAGGTGAAGGATACAGTCTGATTTGTGTAGACATACAGTCTACTTGAAAGTAGCTGCTATGCCATCTACAAATAGTGCATCACTTTTTAACCGCATCTCTTTTTCAGCCATCCATATATGATAGATGACATATATTGATAGCAGCCAGAACTATTGCTGCAGAAATGGAGCTAGTCCAGGGGTGTAGCGAAATAGTACTCATAGAAAAGTTTACCATAATCTACTTTACGTATAAGAACATGTATGTTCGCTGGTGGATTTGGTAGTAAATAAAATGTCTGTATTTGTGTTGTAGACATGGTGACCCTTGGTTCCCATTACCACCACTGTAAAGATATCTCTACAATCAGCCATTTTACACCAAACCACTCTGAATGACTCTGTTTACATCTTAATGACTAAATTACACAGAAATTGTTAAAATATCGGTGGTATTCCCCTTTTGGAAGAAAAGTTAAGTGGTGATAGGAAAGAGACAATTGAAGTATAGAATATAGAAAATAGAAAATGTATTTTTGTCATTTTCTAATTAATTCATGGTAGGTGGGATACATACACGTGTTGTGAGGCTAAATAGTGCCAAAAGAAAACTTTTTTCACATATGACTAGTTTACCATCACTAACATTACACAGAAAAGCTCTGAAGGCATGTATAGGTTCACTAATGGTTTTGTATAGTCAATAAATGGCTGTATTGAGTTGTAGACATGGTGACCCCTGGTTCCCATCACCACCACTGTAAAGAAAACTGAATCAGTAAGTTTCTCTACAGTTAGCGGTCAGTGTCTAGCTCGCTTGTTAATCTTTTCTTTGTATTATAAATCGGGTCCCTGAACTTCGTTGATCTCACAGCCTGGATTGTCTCACAGTCTAGTGCTAGGCATCTTAATTGAAATTCTAAGAGAAACTCTCCTCTGCTTCGGGCCAGAAAAAACTTGTTGCTTTCGCTCATCCACCGCTCTGGAACTATTCCCTTCTCACTACAAACACAAATGTAAACAAAATGACCTTCTGACCTTCACAGACCTCACAATACCTCTAAAGCTCGCTCTCAGAAAGTTATTACTTCAAAATTGCTTGATGCCTGAGACATGGCTTTACCATAGTTTTGACCTGTAACACAGTTTACCACTATTTTACCACCTTCATACTGTATGCACTCACAATCAAAAGAACATGCAGTTAAATTCCTGCAGATTTTGCGGTAGGGTGGAGGTGGAGTGACACCAGGTATTCTGCACGTGTGACGCGTAACAACAAACCATTCATCTTGACACTGACCACGGCCCCTCCCCCCACGGATTCGCTGGTCGTCTCCACCAAGACAAAAGCAGAACTCGTCATTGAAGATGACCCGCTGCCATTCTGAGTCACTCCATGACAGTCTGGCACGACACCATTGCCAGATGTTGACATGGTGTTAAGGGCAGTCGTCGTAACTGTCTGCGTGCATGGAGTCCTGAGTCGTGCAGCCGTCTGCCAGTGGTGCTGGCACTAAGAGGATGACTCATGGGAGCGTCACTGTTCGCTAAATATCGGCAGTTGTGACTGTTGGGCCAGTCAGGTAGAGCGATAAGGCCGGCCCTTGCTCATGTCACATGCACGACAGAGCGTGAAACTTGAATCATCCGCATGTCTCACAGTGTCAAACCTACCCACCAAGTTTCATCGGTTGATGGCTTCTGCGTGCAACTATTTGTGCAGCTATTCTTTTAAGGATGATTGTAAATCACAGAAGACACGTGTAGGCTCATTGGTGGTTTTGGATAGTTAACAAAATGTTTACGTTTGTGGTAGACATGGTGACCCCTGATTCCCATCACCACCATGTTATCACCACCACAATTAACCAGGGCTTTAGCTGCAGGAGGGTATCTTTATCTGGTAGTGGAGACAAATAGAACTCTATCAGGAATTGTATTAGATTGCCTTTTTAGATTTACAGATAAATGTTTGGATAGCGGCCAGTTGTGAGGGGGGTGATATCTTAATTTCTCTGCATAAATAGGCCAGAGCAGAGGGCATTGTATTAGCATCCAGACTCGTTTCATGCCTTGGAGCCATATGGCAAATAAATTTGATTTGAGTAATGATGAGCCAACAGGGGAGTGCTAATTAGAGATGTCCAGCAATGAAAGAGGCTGCTTTTTTGTTACTACAAAAAAAATATGAAAAGTGTGTATATTGTGTTTACATACTGTGTGTGTGTGTGTGTGTGTGTGTATGTATGGATGCGTATATGTATATACTGCATATACACATTCTCACACACTAAAAAAAATCGCACACCTAAATATTTCAGTGGACCGCTTTTAACCTCAATTATGACACATCACTCCGCAATCTTCCATGGTCTTCTCCAGCACATGCCAGTGCTAACTTTTAGTGGGGTTTAGGCCAGGACTTTGTGGCAGCCAGTTCATGTGTGAAGATTATTTCTGAGCCTGATGAATCACTACCTTGTTGTCCTGGAATACACATGCCCCATTAGGCAGGAAAAAAATCCATTGACAGGATATTGACAGGATTGACACCTGGTCATTCAGTACATTCAGATGGTAAGCTGACCTCATTTTATTACCACATAACATTACCGACACTCAGCATGACCAACTGAAGCAACCCCAGGTTATAACTCCACCTCCAGAGACTTGTATAGTGGGCACCATGCTTGATGGGTGCATTGCTTCATGTGTTCCCCTACTTACCCTGATACGCCCATCACTCGGAAATGTCAGTCTGGGCTCATCAGACCGCATGACCTTTTCCAAATGCACCAGTGTTCATTCCTTAAGCTCCCTAAAAAATGACGTCTTTTTTCTGAAAACATGTCTTCTGTGAAGTTGGACAGTCTGTTGGACAGTCATTTTGTCTCGTTCTTAGTTGTTTTCTTTACTTGATGCAGGACAATTATTTGATCCTTAGGTTACACAGTAACATCTTTTCCACAACCTCAGGATACGTCTTCCCACATGGCTGTTTAAGCAATGAGAAGCTACTCACTGCATCAGTTAGGTTTAAAAGAATTGTTGCAATGTGATTCATATTAATCTCTGCAGTGATTATTAAATGAAAGCATTTTAAGTATTTACTTATTCAAATAAAAAAATTAACTTTTTGCCAGACAGTGTATATATATATATATATATATATATATATATATATATATATATATATACAGAGAGAGAGAGAGAGAGAGAGAGCTGTTTATATTTATAGCTAACCAGCTAGGTGTGTTGTGTCTGACCACAGGGACAGATGAATTGCTTTTTTCACTTCTTCCTTGTATCTTGCCTGTCCTCCATCTGATAGATCTCCATCTGTTTGACAGGTTTAGTATCAGTTTTCTGATATGTGCAGAGTTTGCAGCCCTGGTAAAATCCCATCATCCCACCACAACTCATCTACTGTGCTGATAGAGGCTTTTCTGTTCTTGTACCTATCTCACCCCCCACCCCCCTGTATGTTTAGGTGTCTAACAGTGCAGAGCAGCCGAGGAAGCAGCAGCGCTCTGATCTGAATGGCCCACTGGAGAACAACAACGTCCCCGAGGTGGATCCATTAACCTTTGACCTATAGAGTCAAACACTGTTTGCCAATTTACTTCATACATAATTCACATCGCTGATGACCAAGGAAAATACAGCCGCCAATCAAATTCCTTCACTGACTCGCACATGCACTGGAAAATGTGATTGATTCACTTTACTTTGCTCAAATGTGTGCATCCTTTCCACATGAATAAAGTATATTCAGTCAATACAGTAATTGGCAAAAATAACTGAGGGACAGAATTGTTTAAGTAATGTATGTTGTTTACACATCAACAACACATCAGTAACTCTGTTTTTCCATCATTTGAAAATGTCAACTCTCCTTTAGAACAATGGAAGGTCGTCCGCCAGTCAGAAAAAACAAAATCGTGATTTTTTTCTCCTTTCCGGTTTGTGTCAGCCGTATGTCAAAATAATGAATTTCCTCAATATAACAGTTTACTATATCAAAATAATGAGCTTCAGAAGTAACGAGTTTCTAAAAGTAATGACTTCTTTTCTCAAAATTTTGTCTTAATAACAGAAAGTCATGAGAAATTATTCATTGTTTCAAAATACTATACCGATATTTTAATATTTGAGATACAAAGCTGATATTTTGCTTTTTTTTCATTCTTGAATCTGTCTTGTTTGAACCTCATCCTCCTCCCTCACTCACGCTGTTGATGGAGGAAATGAATCGGCTTCACCTCCGCCTGCACAGCCCTAGGAGACTGACAGCTTTGTATTTACATGGAGAAAGAAGCGTTCAGCCTTGACCAGCCTGCTTCAGTGCCTCTTCACAGAGATGGCTTTTACAGAGACACAGATACAACCACAATAAGAGGCTGTTCCAGTTGCACTCCATATGTAGCACAGAGCTGCTTGTGCAGTCATTAAAAGGGGTGATCACCTACATTTGTGCATTTTATTTTTAGCCCTGAAATCCATATATGTGTGGTTCATTTACCAAAAGTAGTCTTCATGAATTGTTACATGCTAATTTTCAGACCTGTCCTTGTCCTATAGACTTAATTGAACTGTTTGGTATTGTGCCTTTAAGACTGATGTAGAATTAAATGCAAAAGTTTGATCCCTACATGGTCAAATTACACCTCATTCAAATACATCAAAAACATAATTAGATATGCCTTTTTTTTCTTTTTTAGCAAATTTCAATGCACAGTTTGTATTTATTTGCGGAGTAAAAGATATCAAATGTGTCAGAACACCACCACCCCCCCCCGAAAAAAATGTATCAGCAAATAAACAGTACATGTACATTTAAATTACATTTTTCACTTAGAAAACAAACAAATCGTCGTTTATCTGGGGGCGTGCAAACGTTTTCAGACGATGATTTCGATAAATGATGTTTTGATAGACTGCCCTGTGTAATTCCTCTCTTTCAAAAAGCAGGCAGGCCTGGCTGAAACTTCATTGTCAATGGACGGGGCTAAAAAGCTGTATGTTAAACAGACACATCACAAAAGCAACAAATTCAAAACATTTTAACTTCCTTGTATGGACTGTGAAGTGAACAGGATGCTTTAAAAAGTGTTCACATTCGTCATGAAACTTCAAAAAAGTGAAGGACGTTCTATTGACATGGGCCCTTTAAGAGAGACTTTTAATTGACATGAAACAAATGCCATATGAAGGTCATAGAGAGATTGAATGTAATGTTTTGATTTTGGCTAATGTGGTACTTGATGGAAGGGCAGGAATTGTTAAAATATAGTCGTTCTTGCTGGCTAATCACATTGTGAATAATTAGTGTTTAATTTGCATTCAGACGCATTCAAATGAAGTCCACAAGTTTGGCTCCTGAGTGCGAAGAACAATGGCTCAATTAGAGCGGCTGGAAATTTTGTTTGATTTGAGAGGTTCTTGTCTTTTGAAGGTCGTTTTTGTGAGCGCTGCTCTTGTGCTTTCTCCATTTGTGCAGCATAGCAGAGTGCAGTTAAGCAGTTATCATCAAGCTAATTATTCATTACGCCCTGAAAACATGCAACAGTTTTTAGGGGCTCTTATTGTGTGCAGCACTTATTCCTGTGTGGTTTGCAGCAGACCCCAGCGCAAGTAGCTTAACTCTCAAATCTGTTGTGCAGAATTTCTTGGCAGTATAATGTAGGGTGACAGAGTGTGAAAGTTTTTTAGGTCACTTTGCGGTGATCGGAGACAGCAGGAGCACAGTCGAGTGCTGTTGCAGCCTGCTTATGTGCTGCTTGCTCCGCTCCTGTTGGCCTGCATTTAATTAGCGTGACTTGAGCGGCTTTGGGGCCTCTCCTCTTAGACTGCAATTAATGGCCACCGATACTCTCATAATGCTGACTTTCTATCCGGATGTGTTTTAAACTGATGGCCATTACTCAGCCTGCTGCTGGATCTCTGACTTGGAGACCTCACCGCAACCCTGGAGAGAGCACAGTGCTGAATAATTGACGTGACCTTGTGTGTTGTCTGACTGACCTGCAATTAACTTTGACTCTGGGTGCCGGTGTCATGAGCTGCTTCACCATTCAGAGTGCTTTAGTACTGTACATTTGGAATGGGCTTTTCGCTCAGATTTTAAATGCCTATAGCATGATGGAAATTTACATGACTTTTTTGACATAAAATAGTTTGATGTGGTATATAAACACTGCTAACCAGGTCCATGCAGTTCATATATGGAAACTAAGCTCCAAAAACAACCTGATTGTGCAATTCATACATGTAATTTAGTATGTAAACACAATTCAAGCATGCAGTTTTCTTTACAGCGCCTATGTAACATATAGGGAGTCTAAGCTGCAACTCATTTTCAGTTCACTGTTTTTGTGATGTCACAATAAATTGCATTTACGTATATCCGCTTATTCAGCCTACAGCAGTTTAGCTCCACCCATTCACATTGTGAGTGTTTCAGCCCGGACTGCTATTTGAATGAATGGCAATACAGGATGGCCAATCAGAATAGAGTTCATTTACATACATGAGTCTAAAAGGCACAGTAACAAAAACAGCCTGTATAATTGTAAACTGTTGCAGGTGATATGTCGCTTGCTCGTCATACATTCTGATTCACTATTCAAATATTTAAAACTATTTAAAGTTCATTTAAATTTTTAAACCCCCTGACTCCCTCCTCTGCATTCTCCTGGTAACAGTAGCTTCTTTCCTCTTTCTTTATCTTTATGTTTGGCCGCTAAGGCTGCACAAAACACAGTTGTAAAAGTTTGAGCACTCTTGGTCAAATTACTTTTGTTGGTTTTCTAAGTGAATACCAGTGAAGAAGTGAATACATCATCTACAGGAAACAAAAGTGAATATAATTGATTATATATTTTGTTATATACAGTTTATGTTGAAGTCAGCACATATACATGTGCATAAATTGTACATAAAATATACCAAAGAAAAGTCATTTGACCTGGGGCCTCCAAACTTTTGCATACAAGTGTGGTGCTTGTGAACTGCCATCATAATGTTGTATATGTATATAACCTTTTTGGTTTATACATAAATGTAAAAATTTATCAATGGTTTACAAAGGGTTCTTCTGTGAGTACGAGCTTGGTATTGTAAGAATAGCAGACCCTTTTATGATTATACAGCACCACATTTTGCATTAATCTTAGGAATCATTCCACCCTGCCTAGAACTATTTAAGATGCAAATGGTTCTTGAAGTGTTCATGGTTCTGTATAGAGCCATTATCTTTCCTGAAAGAGGTGAGAGGAGTGAGTGAGATTGATGGTAATCATTTGATCATTTGCTATTTTTTTTTCAATGTAGTTGCATTAAATGTCAAATTAAATAGAATGTCCATTCTCCACAATGCATTATAACATTTTTGCATTGCAATATCAAAGTTGTAATGCATTGTTACATCACCTGTTATTATTTAATATGTTGCAAGGAGTATCGCAATTCACAATCATAATATGTAGCAATGTAATCTCAATACTGGTAATTTTCGTATCGTTCAGCCCTAGTGCTGTCAAGGCTTGCTAGAGGTTTATTTATTTATATATATATGTTGTGTTTTTGCAATTTGTGAGGAAGCAAACAAGCCTATTACTTACATGCCTGCCTCATCTGCTGTCTGAATCCAATATTTATTCTCGTTTCTCAGCCGTCGAAGAAGACAGCATCGTTCCCCAGCTTTGTGGACGGTAAGTGGACGCTTTGAGTTTCCCTTTTGTCTGCCTCAGATAATCTGCTAATTTTAATCTTTTCAGACTCGAATCAAAAGTGAAAACAAGAACAAAACAAACTCGCCACATCAAAACTAATATTCAGAGTAAGAAGATTATGGTGGCAGAGTGAAGAGGGGCAGCCAATATTTCTCTGTCCATATTAACTTCTCTAAAATGACTGCTGAATTAGCTTGTGCGTGTGATGTGTAAGGATTTACAGTCGTGTGGTTTAATGAGCAGTGATTGC
Organism: Semaprochilodus insignis; assembly: GCA_034552555.1. NCBI lineage: Eukaryota > Metazoa > Chordata > Actinopteri > Characiformes > Prochilodontidae > Semaprochilodus > Semaprochilodus insignis. Next base: position 12,903,509 of record CM067498.1, read on the forward strand.
AGGGCTTCTGTTTTCTAATGAAACGTTTCTTCAGTTTTGTCCCTGTTGGGGACGAGCCATGAAGATGCTTCCTGTGTTAGTTAGCAGCATGCACATTCAAAAATAATGCTTGCTAAAAGCAGGACTGGAACAAAGTAGGTTGCTGACAGGGGCAGCTTCTTTTCTTTCAATCCTTAACCCTTTTGTGCCAAAAAAATTAAAAAGAAAGCTATTTCTGTTTAATTTTCACCTTTAAACAGCGCAGATGCTACATTTTCCCCTGACGTCCGCTTTAAAAAATGTGTTGCCTGTTTTAACTGGACATTAAACAAATAAATGTTCTCTGACAGTGAAGCTTTTGGAATTACCTGGATTTCTGCATTGATTGCTATTAAAATGTGGTATGATGATGTGGTATGGTTATGTAAGTTACTAACATATATATATATATATATATATGTACACACTAGATTACACTAGATAACCACAGTCTGACTAAACTAATAACACACGAACAGTTGTATTTCTCCTGGTTTTTTTTTTTAGTCACATCCTCTGTGTAGGCTAGAAAAAGCTAGTGGACCTCTGTGTAATGGCTTCTCCAACAACTAATTGGCAAAAAGTGTTTCACTTAAGGAGAATATCATTGGAAGTGTGGGTTTCACAGATGTTCAGCCCATTATTTTTAGGCGGCACACAAAGTCTGGCTACTGACAAATCTGTTCTTCTCAAGAAGGGTTAATGTGAACCATGCCTTGAACCAAAGAACATTTAGAAGACGTGTTATAAAGGCACCTGGGTGTACATCAATCCATGTTCAAACAAACTGTCTACAAATGAAGAAAATTCAGGACGGTTGCAAATAGAAGTCCCTAGAAGTTGGCATCCTGTTAAAATCACTCCAGGAGTAAAACTGGCAATCCTGAAAGAGCTGTGAAAGAACCCGTGTTTAACAGCAAAAGACCTACAGAAGACTGTGCAAAACTGCACAAACCTTTATTAATGTGTCCACTATTAGTAAAACACTGAGGAATGCTGTTTATAGAAGAACACCACAAAGTTGCTACTGTCCAAAAAAGACACTGTGGCCTATCTCAAGTTTGCCCAAGATCACCTGGATATTACGCAATGCTTCTGGGAGAATGTTCCATGGACAGATGAGGCAAAAATGGATATATTTATCACAAATGCACAAAATGGCATGTTGGAGAAAACAATAGCATATGGGAAAAAAGGACACTGCACAACAACACTCAAACCCAAAGGTGAAGCATGGTGGAGGGAGCGTCATAATTTGGGGCTGCTCAAATACCTCAAGGCCTGGGCATCTTGCGATCATTAAGGGAACAACGACTTTAAAAGTGTATCAAAATTATTTTTACAGGAGAAAGTGAGGGACGCTGAAGAGATGCTGGGTGATGTAACAACACAGTGACCCAAAGCACACGAAAAAAGTAAATCAACTGAAGAATGGTTGAAAGAGAAGATTTGTGTTGTGGAAAGATTGGGTCCTGACCTTAAACCTATGGAGATGGAATGGTATGACCCAGCGAAGACTGTGCAAGCAAGGCACTGATGAACTGAAACACATTTGCACATATTTGGGAATAATGGTCCAAAGTTTCTCCTCATCTTTTTCAAAACTTAGATGTAGCTGCAGGAAACATTTGGAGGTGTGGAAATGCTGCTGCTAAAGGAGGATCTGCAAGTTGTTAAACTCACAGGTTCATCTAATTCTTCTGTCCTGCACTGTGGATGGTACTCAACATGCTCAATAAAAGACATGAAAATACAACTGTTTGTGTGTTTGTGCAGATAGTATTTGTCTGTAATTGTAACGTGGATAGAAATCAGACCACGTTATTAGTAATCAATGCAGACATGCAGGTAGTTGCGAAGTGAACAGAGTGTAATAATATAATATTTATAAATAAAACAAAACAGAACTGCTGGATCCAACACAGCTGGGTATGAACGGGTGGCTGTGTCCCTTGGTGGGCGTCAGAGAGTCCACATTTCCATATCACAAGGTCCGATTAATCCCAAAGTGCCTGTATTGCACCCACAGCCACATTAACTCTCCTTTACCCCAGCATGTTTGACACACTTATAAGATGTTTGTTGGTGTTCATGGGTCTTTTTGAATAGTTTGTGTTTACCTCAATGTGGGCAGCTCTACCAGGCATAGAATCACACTGTGATAAGCCTGACTTTCTCTATGAGACGTTTAAAGACGTAAATGAACATAAAACAAAAGTTTTAGGAGGAAATTTTTCCATACATTCTGTCATCTTATGACTGCTGTTCAACTGCATCCTGCTCCTTTAACCACAAACTCCTTTCAGCAGATGCTCCAGCTGTTCCAGCATTGAATTTCATTGCTGCAAATGAGTACATAATTTCCACATGAATAAAATATATTACATCAACACAGCAAGAGGCTGCCGTCACAGAGAAGCTGGAACCATTGACTGTATAAATGATGTACATAATATATAGGCTCATTGGTTGGAGCGTGTTGCTCTCATTGTGATGAAAACTGAAAACTGTGTTCACTCTGTAGAAATCATGTTTTTTATATGAACAGTTTTGTTGGAATTTGCATTAATAACAGTATTAATGTTGATGACTTATTGAAAGTAGTAATATAGCTAAAACAGAAATGGAGATGAAAAAAAATCTATATGTATCTTTAGTGTCAGTTCGGAACGAGAGAACCATGATTAACTACACCAAATAATGATTAAACAGCCCTATATTTGAGTAAAGGTGAATTCATTCATCTTTGCATTCCTGTTTTCAGTGTAGATATGAGAACATGCATGAAAGCTCATGATCTGTATGCTCTCTTTCTTTCAGTGCCTGGCCCCTGTGAGCCTGAAGACCTCATTGATGGGATCATTTTTGCTGCTAACTATCTGGGCTCCACCCAGCTGCTGTCGGAGAGAAACCCGTCCAAAAACATCCGCATGATGCAGGCGCAGGAAGCCGTGAGCCGGGTCAAGGTATGAACGTCCAACATATGTTCAGGATATAAAAGAGGTACTCAGTGGCAGAAGTTATGCATGTATTGTCCTCCACTGAGGAAGAAGGTGATCAGAATAAAAGTATGTTATTGAGACACCAAAATGCTGTCAGTGATGTGATGGAGGGATTGGTGACCAACCCTGCTTTATAAGTCTTAACAACATTTCTACCATATTTAACGCTTATACTGTGCTTATCCTATGATGGTAGGCAGTTGATGGCAAACCTAATATTCCATGTTTTTTTTTACTGGAACAATGCCAATGCCAGCAGCAAGGCAGCATACCATAGTGATTAGTTAAAAATTCCATCAGGAGTTCAAATTCGTCAGCGTTCGCCCTTGGCTATGATCGTGGAATAAACCAGATGTTGATATTTTGAGCAACATGGATGCTGAACATGTTTTGAAGTTCAGGCTCACCCATATAACAAATGATTTAAAGAGCACAGAGCATGTTTCTGAGTTTTCCTCCTTAAAAAAAAACAAAAACCAAAAAAAAAACAGTTAGCATTGCAAGAGCTCTCCATTTGGTGGATGCTTTCCCTGGGGCTCCGTGGGTCTGGGACACTGATGATCATGTACTGCAATAAGACACGGAGCAGTGTTTTTTTCCAACAATCAGTGCCAACAGTGTAGAGTTATTATTGTCATTTTGCTATTTAGGTGTCATTACATATTAATTACACCGTTAGTTACATCGTAATTACATTCACATGCATTTACATAATGTATGGACAACGCTTTGATTTTTTAAAAATTTATTTCAGTGTTCAAATAGTGATGGCAAAACAGTAAAGGATGGTCTAAACAACTGGTCAAACAATTTTGTTTCAAATAAAATATCTCCTCTTCTACCTACAAACGTCGATTTAAAACTTCATAATCAACCCCTTTTCTCTGCTTGAGCTATGAGTGAGAAAATATTCATAATAAAATCATGTTGTTGCAGTCAGAGCAAACTTTATTTCGTCATTTTATCATTTGTATATGTTTACGGCATTTGAAAACACCAGTTGCCATTCACATGATGTTACATTTCAAATGAAGGGACCAATAGAAATACTCAAATATCACTATTAAAAGTAATCCCACTGATGTTCTAAATTGATTAAGTGATTGATTAAATTATTATGATGTAAACAAAGTCATTTAGAGTGGTTTGTGTGAAATGCACAGTTGTAGTGAAACTAAGCGAGTTAGAATTACACACAGTACATGCAAGGCATTACGAGGCTCAATCTTTCACATTACATACAGAAACTCAGAGGACACACGTTCAATGGTAAATGCACCCCCATGCAAAATGGACCAGGCCCGAAATTCTAGTGTTTGTTAATGATTATTTTGGTTAGAATTTAAACCCTGGGAATTTAAACCCTGTGAGGATATTTGGACTCATGTTAATCACGAACTAGCTTGGCAGTGTTCTGATAGATGACTGCGTCCTGCAATGCTGATGGAACAGTATTGACCCTTCTTTCTGTAAAAATGCTGTCCGCAAGCTTACTCATTTAAAGAAATCAAAGGGAAAAAACATTCCATACCAACTTACTTTATGTGTTTGTTTAATTCTTGCTAATTAAATGTCTAGTAATTTTTGTTATTGAGACCTTTAAAAGCATAATGTTTTGCTGTTTTGGGCTTGGCCTGTTCCTTTGGGCACAAGAGTAAACATTAATGTTGTAGACATTGCCAATCTGGGTTCTTATCTCCATGGTTTTAAAGAAACCCGAGCAGGTAAGTTTCTCTGAAATGGAGCATTTCACATCAAACCAGCCTGAATGACTTGGTCTGTATCTTAACCACTGAATTGTCCCTGAATTATCAAGAATTAAGAACCTATTTTCCTCTCTCTGTAAAGTTACCATTTTAGAGATATGAGATTATGTCACTATGATAACTCAGACTCCTGTTGACGTGTCTTGCACATGCGGTGTGCAATCTGCCAATATACAGCTGACGAACACAGCAGTGTCTTTTGGTAAACTCTCTAGTGGGCTTATTGGCTAAAAACAAGGCCCAGGGCATGAAACAAAAGCATATTGGGATGATTTAGTGACCCATGTGGATTCCCTAATCATCCTCAATGAGGCTCCGAGGGGCCCTGGCTTATCTGGTCAGTTTCAGGGGCTTCGTTAGCGCTGCAGGACAGAGCCGAAAGCTGGAGCTCTGCTTCTAAACCCTCTCAACCTCACGCTTATCCCCAAAAGACTGCTGTCGTTGGCGTTTCCCCTCGGCTCTGACGGCTGGTACGGTGGTTGGGTCCTATTTTTGTTCTGAGATGAGATGAGATTTGTTTGTTTACACCCCAGGAGATGTTGTCTAATCAGTAGTTATGGGATTAGAGTGTAATCTCCCTCACTCTCTGTGGGCTAGGATGAGAGCTTTTCAGCTGCCACGCTCTGCGCCAACTGCAAGTGCATTTGTGAATGCTTTATAATACCCTGCTGCTGAATCAAAGTGACTAGGTTATTAGTGGGATCTTTCTTCAAAGCTTTTGTATGTGACACAGAGCTTGTTTGAGTTGAGTTACATACTTTTAAGGGCAAAAAAAATTAAAACCCTTGCAAGAAGTTCTTCATTACTGTTCTCGGTTTTACTCAGCTGTACAATATGTGTTGAATGTCGCTTCTATAATTGGATGTAATCTCTGAATTTGCTGTCTCGCTCTTTTAATTAAGTAGAGGTGGCCAGACTGGCTAGTTCACTCTACAGGGACCCCGGTGCCGTTTATCTTGCCAGTGCAGTTTAAAGTCAGAGCCAGAATTAGACCTCGATTAGCACAAGCGCATCCTCCTGGCAGATGGGAAACAAGCTGCCTCCACGCGGCCCTGTAAATTGAAAACTCAAACATCAGATCACTATTGTACCTGGCTTTGGCATGCTCGCTGTCCTGTCCCATTCTGCAGAAGGCCGTATTAAAGGCTGAAACTGAAGACTCCTGTGTTTTTCAGCCTGATCTCTATTTGCCCCTCTGTATCGTTCAGTCGATTACTATGAAGACCCAGACTTTTTGAATGAGGCTCAACTCAATACATCCAGTCAGAATAAAGTAATTTACATATATCATACTTAAAGGTACAGAAAACAGACATTAGATCAGTTTGACCTTTTAGGCTATTTAGAGTTTCACTCTGGTAGTTTAGTTTCTCTCAGTTAACTAGAGTTAGTCAAGTTTAGCCTATATTAATTTTGCATAGTATAATCTTACCTCTGGACCACGTCGAACAAAAGATATAAGAATGAACTACATCAGTGAAAGCAGAAATCCACAAGAAGATATTTAGAATGTATAATTAATTTTAGTGTGTTAAATGCATGGATGAAGTGTGTGTGGGCCCTAGAACACTTAAATCCACTCTTGGTTCTACTCCAGTTGTCTTGAAAGACCACGTCCGCTCCGGAACAAGGAGCTGCTTCTGTAAACAAAAACATTCTGCAAGTGCTGTATCTCAGGGAGCTGCCTGGCTTTGATCATGCTCAGTGGATTCCATTCAATGCTGAAAACAGCGGTATGGAGGCAGAGGCGTTCCAGGGTGCTGAATTAAAATGCTGGAGTTGAAAACGTTGTCAGAGTGATGAATAGTTAATGTCAGGTGCATGCTGCGTCCGTCTGCAGAAAAGAGGCTCTTTTACAAATGAGAGAAGAGGCTGGGAGTGCTGAGGGCTTTAGTATCTACATCTACAACTTAAAGGAATAGTCCATTGTTTTTCAGTCTTACCTCAGCCTACATCAGTATCACATTCGCAATAATTTTGCCAGTATTTAGAAAAAAAGAGGGACCCTGCTAACAGCTCACGATAATCCAGTGGGTGGCTGCGGGATTCTTTGAACGACTGTTTGAATATGGGCAACTCCATATCAGTGCCAATGGTATTGGAATAGGATGTCCAAAAAGCTTATGTAGATGTCCCTGTACTTTTGGCCATACAGTGTATCATAGGCACGTCCCTGTGGAAGACTAGCTCTGTCCCTGAAACAACCAATTATACTAAGAAAGCATTTGATGAAAGAAGTGTCCTACAAACATTTTCCACCATTGTGCACAAATCTGGAATGCAAACTGCACAATAGGTTCAAGTCAGATTTAGTCTTCAGGTTTATTATACCTTTCTTAGCTGCCCAAGTGACTAATTGTAGTATTTGGCCATATGCTGCAGATGGGGCAGATACGTGTTAGGTTAAAAAATGCAGAATCACCTAAAGTTCACACAACAAGAAACTACTGTGGGACTCTTCCTTGCATTTCAGTGGAGAGAAGTGAGAATGAGCACTTGAAATGCAAGAGAGAGCCCTTCAGTAGTCAGCTCTTTGTGATCTCTATCAGCTCTGCTTAAGTTCCTGAGACATGAGTCCCCTTTAGTCTGATGGCTGTCTCAAGTAAACTCTAAAGCAGAGCTTCAGCAGAAACGGCACTGTACAGGTTCCAGTTCTTCGCTGTAATCCTCTTTCTTTTTTCCGGACAGTGCATGGATGTGGGTTAATTTTGCATGAAGCGTGCCGTGACGGTCTGCACAGGGAGTCTAGTTTTAGAAACACGGCAAGGGCCAGGACTCAGAACTGCAGCGGTGTGTCAGACACACACACACACATTTTCTACTCGTCCTAGATGTAGGTGAAAGGCTGAGACATGTTTGGAGTCCAAACTTCTTTAGTTTAGAACTGGAGGTACAAGGCTAACAGCGCTAACCAACACTACAACTCAATAGTCACCTAAATAATAAAAAGAATAAATAAAATAAGTAAAAGGGCATCACCAAAACTTCTCTCAAAACACATCCAGGTCTTCAATAAGGTCACTCAGACTTGATGAATATGGGTCAGAGTGTTATATGACTTACTGTGAATTATAACAATCAACACAACCACTGAGCAGGACTGATTTTGGATCAGATTCCTCCATATTTTTGATGGTCATTGGCACAGATACTGTTTCTAGATCAGCACTCCTCTCCCCGCTCTTTAAAGCAGCTGTCTGTAGTTCTTTATTTATATACTCATCATCAAAAGAACAGTTGCACAAATAGATGCACCCAGAAAGAATCAACTGACAGGAATGAAACTTGGTGAGTAAGTTTGACCACGCGAGACATGCAAATGATTCGAGTTTCATGCTTGGCTGCGCAAGGGCGAGGCTCGTCACTGTACCTGACTGACCCAACAGCCATGACTGCAGAGATTCAGTGAGCAGTAACACCCTCCATGAGTCATCCTGTTACTGCCAGCACCATTGACAGACAGCTGCACGATGCAGGACTACATGCACACAGAGAGTTACAACTACTGACCTTAGCATCAACGTCACCAAAGACAGCAGTGGCAGCAGGTCATCTTCAGTGCCGAGTCCTGGTTTTGTCTTGGTGGAGATGACCAACAAATCCATGTGTGGAGGCAACATGGTCAGCACCAACATTCTCACACGTCCAGAAGGCCTGGTCACTCCACCTCCACCCCTACCGCAAAATCTGCAGGAACCTGTGTGAGAGTATTCAAGCTGCAGTGTATATAGTTTTTATAGTTGATAGTAAGTTACACTGTGTCCTAAACCGCATCAGCAAGTGATGTTGACATGACTTTAATAAAGACCTGGATGCGGGTTGAAAGAAGTTTTGGGGATGTGTTTTTACAGTAATGAAGCCTCCACTATGGTTCTAAACTTAAGAAGCAAAATTAGGTCTCATCTGGGGTACTACATTTGGGGTACTACATCTGGGCACTACATCTGGGGTAAGTGGAACATTGTGTGAATTAGATTTGTTTCCCGAGACATTCCTTCATTCCTTTAGCCTCAGCAATCAGAACATCTGGCCATTTTAATCATGGAGTGGAGACAGATGTCCCACATAAATACAATTTATGCATATTTCCACTGAGTAATAACACACATATTTCAGTTTACGTTTACCTAAAGAAGTGACTTGAGTTGTTAAACATGGTTATTATTACTAAGTATATAATAATGTATCTATACAAAGTAAATATGTACAGTGATTAAACAAAAGTAAGTTTTCTTCAGCATCTGCTATATATAATCCAACAAATACCATGAAGCTCCTTTCATTAATTAAGTGCCCAGGTGTAAAAAGAAGGTTCCGCTTATCTAACCATCCTGACGTCAGTAGATTAAGAGCAATGTTTTTTTTGGTGATGTAGATTAGAAGAGTGTTCCTCAGGACATTTCATGTCCTAATGGAATTACACACAAATCTCTGAAGGTGAAACTCTGGACTTCTTACCCACTGCCATAAAAAGCCATTCAAAATGAAACCATGGCAACTGCTTTCTCTCTCCGTCTCTCTCCGTCTCTCTCTCTTTCTTTCTCTCTCTGCCTCTCTCTCTCTCTCTTTTTTTTCTCTCTCTCTCTCTCCCTCTCCCGTGCTATCTCTTTGTTTCTCTCTCTCTGTCTCTCCCACCCCCTCTCTCTCCCTTTCTCCTTTTCTCTCTCTCTCTCTCTCACACTCTCTCTCTCCCTCACTCTCTATCTCAGTCTCTGTCTCTGTCTCTCTCTCTCTTTCTCTCTCTCTCTCTCTCTGTCTCTCTCAGCAGTTGTGCTTTAGTGAGTGCAGGATGGGTCAGTTTGTGCACCTCTCCAGTAAAGTGGCCACTCTGCAGTAAACTGTCTGAGCGCAGTCCGGCTGTCCTGATTTGTGCTTTATTTTGACCACAAGACACGAAGACGCATCTTGTTCTGAGTCTTTATCTGTTTGAGCTGCGTACGCAAAGACTTTATGTTTTATTGAGGTGGATCACTTCAGTCGGTGCTGATGCAGTATTTATGCAACACTCATTGCCCACTCTTTCTCATCTCTCCTCTCTCTCACTCATCCATCTATTTTCTCTCTCTATCCTTCCTCTCTCATTTTCTGTTTCTTTATCTTTCTCTGCCTCTCTCTCTCTGTCTATTCTCTCCCTCTTTTTTCATATATCTCTCATCTATCTGCCTCTTATTCTGTTTCCCTCTCTCTCTCTCTCTCTCTCTCTCGCTTTCTCTCTCTCTCTTGGGGGGTTTTATTTTTCCTCATGCTGTAGGTGGAAACAGATGAAGGTAACAGTGAGGAAATGTACTGTGAATCTGAAAGGATCTCTGTGGGTTTTGGCCCTTTAGGCTGTTTTTGCTGTTTGTCATCGATCTAATAAACAGGGCAGATAGAGCTGCAATTATCCAGCAACCAAGTGGAGGCTACCATGCAGCAGACTGGACAGGAGCGAGGGAGACAGGATCATAACCTATGCAAAAAAATAGAGAGAGAGAAGGAGAGAGAGAAAGGGAGGGAGAATGTGAGAAAGGGATGGAAAGAGAGAGGGTGAATTTGGTTAAAGAAAGAGAGGGAAAGAGAGATGAAATGAGAAGGAGAGAAAGAGGGAAAAGAAGAAAGAGAGAGGGTTAGAGAAAGAGAGAGGGAGCTGAACAGCTTCGATGCGTGATGCCTTTACTAAATGTGTGTCCTCAGGCAGAGATGATTACTCGGAGTACTGTGAGTGAGTGAGTGAGTGAGTGAGTGAGTGAGTGCGTGTATGTAGCTGTGTCTAATAGCTCTTTGTATAACACTCTCCACACGTATCCGGGTACTTTTGAGACATATTTTGTGGATGTGGAACTGGCTTGTAACCCACTCACTCACTTTCAGCAGGCTGGAAATTCTCCACAAGGTGGCGCCAGTAGTAGTCAGATAGTTTTGGTTGTTGTATAAGAGCTGTGCTTCACACCAGTGAAGACCACTGAAGACTAGTGTGAAACTTTGGCTGAAATACAGCCAGTAACTGGGATTATATGAGCCTGTTTACGTCTTGCATGTGTTTGACCTCATTCCATGTACATTTTTCACAGATCTGTCTTTCTTATACCTGTTTATCCTCTCACCTAATTGTATTTAGATAGCTAAACAGATTTTATTCGGTTAATAATCTGGTTGAATAATCTGGTCAAAAATCTCATCACAAAGTGTCCTTGGGGGAATTAAAATCAGACCCGAACTTTTTTGTTTTTAAAAATACACTCATCATCACAAATATAGTTGCACCCAGAAGGAAGTGTGGGGTTAATGTTATTGGGAAGGAAGATAAAGGTTACCAGGAGCAGTAAATGATGATAAATTTAGACTGATATGGGCAACACTTATTGAGCTACACATACAGCAGTACTGTCTCTCAGTATGATGTCAGGCCGCCATGTTTGCTAACACAACATGCCAGATGTCTCTGCATTGAGTTGTAGAGTTTCATAATGGTGTCCTGTGATAATCCATCCCATGCAGCTTGAAAATTCTCACACAGTTCCTGCAGATTTTGCGGTAGGGGTGGAGGTGGAGTGACGCCAGCCCTTCTGGATGTGTAAGATGTGGCAACAAACCGTTCATCTTAGTGCTGACCACAGTGCACACATGGATTCGTTGGTCGTCCCAACCAAGACAAAAGCGGGACTCATCACTGAAGATGACCCGCTGCCATTCTGAGACACTCCGTGACAGTCTGGCACAACACCATCACAGACTTTGGTGACATTGACGTGGTGTTAAGGGCTGTCTGCACACCCTTGTACTTCCACTCACTGGCCACTTTATTAGAAACAACTACCTTGTACTTATACTTACTGGCCACTTTATTAGAAACACCTATCTTGTACTTGTACTCACTCGCCATTTTTTAGAAACACTTACCTTGTATTTCCACTCACTGGCCACTTTATTAGAAACACCTCCTTGTGCTTCCAAACACTTCACAAGGTCCGCCTACCTTATATATCCACTATATAGGTGTGCAAATAACATAGTCCCTGACCACAGGTTTTTACACACTGCTGTAGGCTGAATGTAAACCTGGGTGTGACATCACAACCATGATGAATCAAAAATGTTTTTGCTGTTTTCTCAAGTCAATCATTTGTGTCAGCTCAGGATGTTTAGATGTTGAGTCAGAGTGTTGGAGTGAGGTGTGATTCATGCTCAGCTTGATTTAAAATGATGTGAGATGTTTTGTCTACTCAGCATGTGGATCCTTTATTTTCAGTTCCAGTCGTAAGCTGAATGTATAACACATTCAACATTATTTTGTCTCCTTCTCCTCCTTTTCTGACTGTCATACCTATACTCGCACGCCATATCCAATGACTGTTTGTCTATATAGGAGCAAAAGAGCAATTATGATCATTCTCTTCTAATTGCTGTTTGGTTCTACTTTAGACAGAACACAGCTGTGCGATCACGCCCCTTCATGGACCAGTGATGGCAGACCTGATGTTTGGTTCTTGATCTGTTTATTTTCCTATCTGTTGTAACGTGTTGTTGTTGTTTGTTTGCTTGTTTTTTTTAACTTCCTGCCGCGCCTGTGCGTGACGACCCCTGTCCTGCCCCAACGCCTCGCAGAGAGTTCAGAAGGCTGCCAAAATCAAGAAAAAGGCGGTGTGTAAAAAAAGGCAGATGCTTCCCCTTCCTTCTCAGTGCTCGTCCTTCATCTGTGCTACCAAAACCATCTCCATCTCTTTCTGTCTGGTGTTTGTGAACAAGTAGCGGTCCTGTTCTATCATTGGACATGATGTCAGAGTTAGATGTGATTTGAAAGTGGCCATATTTCTTATATTGAATCAGTTTAGAACGTCTGTGTGGCTTTACACTAACAGTCATAATTCCTTTTTCCTGACCGTGTTTAAACATTGTTTATCCTTTGGAATAAAACAGACGGAATGACTGCCTTGAATGGTGGCTCATTCCAAAAACAGTCCACACTGAAATGTACAGAGTAAATGTTCTGTTTGGACTACACCTGCACAGTATGGACATAAAATCTGATGGAAAGCTGTTGAATCTCGATGAAAACTTGAGAAGGTGTGAAAAGTTCAAGAACTGTCCCTCTGACTTGACGTGCTGCACGTATAGACAAGTTAATTTCTTAAATAGCTCCTGATGGTGATGCGAGTTTGTTGTAACAGTAGCCTTTCCACCTTACACATTTGACAAACATGGCATGAGAATGTTCATCATGTGTAAACCTTTGCAGACTAGTAGCTAAGGGTTCACAGTTTTGAGCTGAGAGCATGGTTCAAATCTAGGCAACGGGAGGCACTTGGTTCCAATTAAGCATTCCTGCTAATCTAACTGCATCACTTTGACACTGTATAAGATGTAATTTGTTCTATTCTGTCATCGCAGTCCTTAAAGGTGTCATAGAATGCATTTTCAGCATTGTTCTCTGGCGTTTACATAGAATGAATGTTGCAAAAATGCCCATATGCACTTTTGCATTCCATTTACATCATATGATTTGGTCCTACAATGAAATAAGCTGTTTTTTCTTGTGTGGTGAGCTCATGAATTATTTGATTAAGTCTGCTCTGATTGGCTGGTTTACACTGGACACTGCAATGATCGCACAGATGAAACATGTGGAAACTGACACAGGCAGGAAAATAAACTGAACCTCAATGTAAATAAGCTCAGTCATTATATTATTTAGTTGGCTATGCTAATTACTTGTAGTTTGCTAGGAGCTAACATTACCTATACTATCTACTTACTTTCTGGACAGCAACACAGAGTAAATTAAACTTTTTGCTCACTATGAAACTTTCAGTTTAAGATTATCTGCTTCAACCAATCACACAACTTGGGTACTACTTACAGGCTGCTGTTGTGGTTGTGATGCTATTAAAGGTGGAACTGCTCCTCTCTTTGGTCTCTGGAGTTAAGCTGCTTGATGTTATCCAGGGTTTGAGAAGAACAAACTAACAGCTTTGAATTAAAGTTGTCCGGGATTTTGTTAAAGATGTGGGAGCTGAGGTTTCCTGTTCGAGAGTCCTGTTTACCATTTTCTTAATTTAATTTTCCATTTCAACTTATTTGGTGCTACAGCTACATTCTGCCGTCTGTGCAACCTGCTGCATTTTAAGGTGGAACAGAATGTTTAATTTAGAAGCTTGCGAACATTGGAAGCTAACCTCAGCCTCATTTAAACATCAGCCGTCCCACTGACAGTTTGATTCCTTGAAAAGGGTATGAAAAGTCCATAGTCCGCCATTTGCTACTGCTCTGTTGTCATTGTATGTAAATTTTGGGGGTGGAAATATTAGTGACTCAAGGCATAAGAGTTCAGGATTTTGTAATTGGCCTGTTTTACCATCCTCATTTGTAAATGCAGGATTTGTATTTGAAGGAGGAACATAACTGAATTCAGTTATGGCCATTCTATGACACCTTTAACTATGTGTTTCTCTGAAAAACACGTATCACAAAAACTGCAGAACAGAATTTATAGGCTGTTTACATAGGACTGTAACCTCTTAGGTTTTCAACAAAGTAAAAAAAATATTAGGTTTTTCATGGTATGACCCCTTCAAATGAATCTGACCACAGTTTATAGAGAATACCTGGCAATGAACTTGATCTCCTGCCAAAATACAGATCATTCCAGGCCTACGTCTAAAAGCTTTTGTTGTAAATCATAATATTATTGCTAACAGACACAAAACTGCTTGTTGTGCTGTTGAATGTGCCCATTTACAGTTAGCCCACCAAGGTCAGCAGTGAAGGGGGAACAAAAACAGTCATGTCAGAGTGATTGTCACTGGCAGGCAAGAGGCAGCTGGTGATGACTTAATATAGCACCAGCATTCACCATGCACTCACTAATGCCAGTGCTACATCACTCTGTGGCCTACCTGTCCCTCCACATCCCTTTCTCTCTCTCTCTGTCTCTTGCTCTCTCGCACACTAACACACCTGTCTATCATTTCTCATTTTCCTGTCCTCTGGCTTGGCTCCCACTCTGCACAGATGGCTGTTTTGTTTATTCGTTTATTTATTTAGCATGTTATTTTCCTTCTCATCCCCCACGTTCCTTTAAATATATTGTTCAGTTAATAATGCTAATGCCGCTAACAATGAATAAAAGCAAGCTGTGACTAATTAGCATTGATGAAGTGCTACCTTGCTGTCACTCATTGTTAGCAACTTTAGCATGTGTGGTTGATGTGGTTGAACTGTTCCTTTAAGCATAGAGTACTAAGACCACCTTTTATTTAATTGATTTACAGTTTGACCATTCAGTGCAAGTTATTCATTTTGCAGGAGATATTTCTGAAGAAGAAAACGTGCAAATCAAACAAATAAGCTGCTTGTGGTGCAGTGGACTGTCCACACCAGAATCCAGAACTCAACTTCACTGGCTATCCTTATGTGCAAGGGTTTTCGTCAATATGGTTGAATTCATAACGATTATAGATCATGACTGAAGTTTACATGTA
The DNA here is from genome assembly GCA_034552555.1 of Semaprochilodus insignis. Classification (NCBI taxonomy): domain Eukaryota; kingdom Metazoa; phylum Chordata; class Actinopteri; order Characiformes; family Prochilodontidae; genus Semaprochilodus; species Semaprochilodus insignis. The sequence continues at coordinate 12,918,752 of CM067498.1, forward strand.
CTCAGCAATCAGATAGGTATATCTGTTTACGTGCACACTACAAGTAATTAGATCCAAGGTACCACTTTAGACATTACTAGGATAACGGTAACTTTTATACTTGTTTGAACAGCTTGTTATTGCACGTTTTCACAACTCTCCTACTAACTACTCTCCTACTAACTATTTTTAAGTAAGTATTTTTAAGTTTAAAGGAGCAATATGTAAGAATTTTAGTTTAAAATACTCCAAAATGACTCATATCATCAACAGAATGTGAGGAAATAACATGTTTCGCTGGTGTGTCAAAGACATTTATGTATCATGTCAGAGATGTCTATGGAAGTTAGCATGCTACCCAGCTAGCACCGGCCTGTCCTGTTTTGTAATGCCACTTCAAGAGGCGTTAGTGAGCATCAAGTTTGCCATTAGTCTCACATTGAAGGACAAAGTAGTAGCACTGCCCCGACCGCATATTCTAACCTCTTGGCAATCATGCTGAAGGTTCTGGTTATGTCATTTAAGGACAGATAGCCAATGAAAAAGAGGCAATATGGCAAAAGCTGTTATCACCACCACCGCTTGTTCGAGCCCAGACACCATGTTCAGCAGTAAACAAAAGAAGTAAAATAAGTAGAAGCAGAGCGAAAAGTAATATTCAGCATTTTCTCTTGATGTGTCACTCCCTTTAGTTTGGAGCATGAATTTGATAGGTTGAGGCATGTTGCACATTGCTCCTTTAAAGTTGCTCCTTTAAAGGAAGCATGTCTCCTTTCCTCTGACACAAATGCACATATTTTACATAATTACCCACCTCATTCAATCAGATAGAACTTGCATTCGGAATGGACTCAACAAGACTAGACTATTCTAGGCAGTGTATATTTGACATATTGTACTCCGATTGAGCTATTAGTTGGATTCTGCATGTAAACATACCTGAAAACAGAAAAACAGAAAGTGAGTCTCCTGAAAAGAATGAAAGCTGCAAAAACGGCAGTGAGTGAACACTATAAATACTGAAGCACTGATTTTGTTATATTCAGGTGTTGATTCAGGTTTTTCTGCCACTGAAAAATCAATAACCTGTACTCAATGGCCATTTGAACTGAAAAGTAAATGAATAAAGGGTGGTCTCTGACTTTGGCACAGCAGTGTGATTTTAGAAGGTGGGTGCCTGAATGATCATGCATTAATCTGAAATTAATTGTAACCAATAATACAGAATGCTGTACAATCTCGACCCTGACTTGTTAGTACTGATTGAATATGCACATTCTCTAGTGATTGAATATGCACATTCTCTATACCATGTCCTTTCCTGTTTGGACTATTAATAGCACAGTTTACTGGCTAGGCATATGTCCCGGCCCCCCTGCGGCCCAACCTGTGTTATCCACTGATTTATGAATAAGCATTTAGGACGCTTTCAATAGAGGGCAAGGAGCGGCAGTGCATATTATCTACAGGTCCCTTGTGGGCCTTTGTGAGAAGCGATAAATGCACATGAGTTGGCTGTTGTGTGACACAAGGGGTCGCTCTATCTCTTAAGCCTGTTCTGTATGTTTCTCCATAGAGTCCTGATGGGGATGCGCAGACGCTGACTGAAGTCGACCTCTTCATTTCCACTCAGCGCATCAAAGTCCTCAACGCAGACACGCAGGTATGCATAGAGAGAGAAAATACTGACGTTTTTAGAAATTATTTATTGAGAAGTCCTAAGTGCAAGCAAGTCGTTAAGACAGAAGACAAATGAACTCATTAAAATAGCAAACACGCAGGATACCAACCACAACAATTAATTAGCGCTGCTCAGAAAAGCACCATTCAGAGAAAATCGACAGAAAAAAAAATGCAGAGGAACAAGAAAAAAGCCAAGTGTTTTGATTAATTCTCTGTCTTTTTATGCATTGCATTATGATTATAAAAGGTTTTGTTTTTCGCTCGTATGACGTCATTTATTTACCTGACCTCATAAGACTCTGAAAGTCATAAAATGACATTATCATAATCCGTAGCAGACGTAATCTACAGGGAGATTAGAGCTGAACTTTAATCCTGCATCCGCATGATCGTCTGTCGAAGGTTGAGCGTTGCCAAAGCCTATTAAAAAACCTCTCACATATTGATGTAATCACAGTGCAATCCAGAATTATCTCAGAACCATCAGAAGCAGGCAATGAGCAGACTGCTGGTGGAATGAGAGCATGAATTATAGATGATGTAAATGTTGTGGAATGTGTACCAATGGGCTCTTTTGGTCAAGACAAGACGTCCGGTTTCACCTCGCGCTAAAAACCTGCATAGGCCATGCAATGTGTTGTCATTGTTGTTAAGTGTGTCCTGACATGAACATCAGGTCTGTGATTTGTCAGACCGGTGTAGCTGTGAGAATTTACGCAAATACTTTATCCTGATTAAACTTGTCAAATCCGTACAAATCATATTACAGTCTCCTCTGGTAAAACTAATCCAGCTTCAGTAGTCATTATGAGGTTTATAATCTTGAGATTGTCCTGAAAATATGAGCAATATCCTTAAGGGTCAAATTATTGAAAGGAGAATGGTACGGATAATTCCAGAAGCCACTGTATATAATATTAATATAATTTGGTACAGAGCACTGTGCAAACATTTTGAGCAACATAGCACATTAAAATCAATTGCCTGGACAATTGATTTTAATGATAACATTTATTCTGTAATTTTCCCCGTTAGAATAAATGTAAAAAAACGAAAGAAATGATAAGAAATGCAATGTCCATCACTTACATGTGTTAAATTACACTCCTCATCAAAAGAATAGTTGCACCTAAAAGGAAGTGTTGGATTGCAAGGCTATTGGGAAGGAAGTTAAAGGTTACCAGGAACAATAAATGATGATAAATTTAGACTGATATGGATAATATCTATTGAGCTACACATACAAAAGTAGTGTCTCTCAGTACAGCGTCGGGCCGCCTTGTTTGCTAACGCAACATGCCATACGTCTCGTCATGGAGTTGTAGAGGTTCGCTTAATGTCCACAATCGTGGCTGTTGTGTCAGTCAACTACAGCGATAAGGTCAGCCCTGGCCAATGTCACATGTGCGGCCGAGAGTGAAACTTGAATCATTTGCTTGTCTTACAATGTCAAACCTACCCACCAAGTTTCATTCCTGTCTGTTAATTTATCCTGGGTGCAACTATTTGTGCTGTTTGTTTGATGATGAGTGTACAACAGCAGCACATGTGGTTTAATTTAATGTAAAATATTAATTAGACAAACTGAGTGTTGGAGGTTCCAGCACAACCTGTGCAACCTGTCCAACTGTGCAAATGTCTTAGACACTTCAGAACATTAAAAACGTTTACTAAGCTGTTTAAAGGGGCAGAAAGACTTTATGAGCTTAGCAGCACACTAATATTACAATAAACACAAATAACATTAATAAAAAAATCATCTAAAATGGGGGGCGCATTTTAGATGAATGAATGAATGAATGCAAAGGTGTTGGAGGATAACTGCACATATTGCTGGGTGTCCCCAAGGAGAGGTTTGGAAATGGTTAGTAGAGCACATTGAAATGCATGAATTCACTACCTTTTTTATTATTGTTATTTGTGTTTATTGTAATATTAGTGTGCTGGTAAGCTCATAAAGTCTTTCTGCCCCTATAAACAGCTTAGTAAACGTTTTTAATGTTCTGAGGTGTCCACGACATTTGCACAGTTCTGTATATCAAGCTTCTGTTAGTGAACTAGAAGGTGATGACTGTCAGGTTCATAACCTCTGCTGGCAGTGTTCTTATAAGCATATGGTCTGATCTCATGCTGGGCCTGTGTGTGTTTGTTACATTCTGAGAGCTGATAATGAGCACAATCGCTGTGTGTGTGAGTGTGAGTGCGTATCCATGTATGACCTTGTGCATGTGCATAGCGGTGTGTGTGTGTGTGTATATGTGTGTATAAATGTGTCTAAATATGTGTGTGGGCTCTCAGTCTAACTGAACAGCAGTGTGTGGGCAGGCTGGCACGGACACAGTGTGTATGTACTGCAATGCAGTGTCTCTCTCTCTCTCTTTCTCTCTCTCTTTCTCTCTCTCTCTCTCTTTCTCTCTCTCTTTCTCTCTCTCTCTCTCTCTCTCTCCCTTCCTCCACGAGAGAGGAGCATTGCAGCGATAGTGATGGAGCACTCAGCTCAGGCTGCATGCAGCCTTATTCTCTTTTATAAGGGTTTAGTCAAAACACTGCCCTGCTTATTTATTTATTTATTTATTTATTCATTTAATTATTTATTTACGTCTCTGTTTTCCTGACGGCAGCAGTTATGCAGCAGAATTAGATACCTTAGCCAGTGATGGGAAAATCACTCCCAACCAGTATGCGAAGTTAATTAACATTAAAGGAGGGATGTGGTGATACAGAGCAAATAACCGTTATTTATATCATATATTACACAATGTTTTAATGATTAATATACTGAATTTGATTGTTTTGCTGTAAATCGTACAGTTATTAAACATTCACTGACAGTCACATAATTAGCAATCGTTCTTATCCAGAGCAGCTCGCCTGGATGAGAAAATCTCATGGGAAAAGTGCACATAGCCTCGCTGTCACTGTCCTTCCCTAGCAATATGGGAAAATCTCTAAACGTGTAACAGATTCTCTATGTACAGCAGGGGTGTTATCCACTGTGCTGTCCTCTTAGTGAGTGAGTAAAAAGTTTGGTTCCAGCCATTGCAAGGATTTGTTAAATATCGATACATCAGATTGGAGCACATATTGCAACATATCCCTGCCCCTTTAGGTTGGAGACCAAATGGTGCTTGTCATAGACTGTAAGGTAATATAGCAAAGCAAAACCTATAGAGAAAGATACTTTACTCCATTTTGAGTCATATTCTTTCAGTCTCCCAGCATTGAGCTGGTGCACTAACCTCACTGAATGGCCAGAGGTTCCTATCTAGACATCTGTTTTATGTAATTCAGTGTCGAGGAAACAAATTACCAGTGAAATATTCTACTTTTAATAAATATTCAGGTCTGTGACTCCTGATTAGATTTAATTCTCGAACCCAGTGAATGTCTCAATTTCAAAATTCAGGGTGGGTCCCTGAAAATAAACTTATGAAATCATACAGTAGGTAAACACAGATGCTTAAATATAAGTCCCTGAAAAGGTCATCCAGGTTTAACTGCTTCAACCACAATTAGTGAGCTTCTGTCTTTTATGTTCTTAACTACCTAAAGGTTCAACACTGTTCTGCCACAGGATGGCGCTATAGCAGAATTGGTCTGTTATGGCCTAACAGCTGTAGCTATGCCCAGGATAGCTCTGAAAAACTTTATAATAGCATATCTATAAATCTAAAAAAATTGTTTGGTGGAAAAAAAATCATTTATCTGAAGACGGAGAAGGAGCTGAATAAGATCTCAGTTAATGTCTAGAAAATGCATCACCAAACTAGAAAAGAGCATTTCCTGAAGAACTGAAGAATCAAATATTTTGTTGTCATTGAAGGTCACATCAACGTCTCTCTGGCAAGTGACTTAACAGCCAGCCAATACGGGACCCCCAAATACCAGGGTATTTTGCACACTGTTTTAATTGAGATATTACATATATGAAATATTATATCACAATATTACGAAATATTACATGAAACTCTGTCCTGACAACTGCCCTGGCCACGGTAGCCTAGCTGGCTGGACTGCACCCCAGGCAGTAGCTGCTAGTGGCCTACAAAGAACTTGGGGCCCACTACAACCTATTCTATATAGTCTAGGTTACAGGAGGCTGTGAATTTTTATGCAGTTGTCTAGGCAGTAGGTGGGATTGTTTTCCCTGAAAAGAGGCGTGGCGATGAGATCCTACTGTTGATGACTTATTGCCAGTCTGATGCACCAGGAGCATGCCTAATCAATATTGTAATTTATGAATATTATCCATTAGCAGTTAGCAGCAGCAGCAGTTATCCATTCACATAGTGTTTCAGTCTGGATGACTTTTTGAATGAAGCACCATACGGAGCAGCCAGTCAGAACAGTTTAATGTTTAAAATGTTCTATGTTATGTTTACATCACATCTTATTCTTTGGGTTGGCTGGTTGCAAAGCAGAAGTCCAATCATTGCCTGACACATGTAGACCCGGGGTTTCTTCATTATCTGATTACTCATGTGCGTATTAATGCATTAAATAGATTACTGCTAATTTTCTGCAGTTTATTAAGTGCATGTAAACACACTTAATATTATAAGCCAGGGGAGTCCAATCAAAGGACCAGCGTGGCCGTAGGTTATCATTCCAGACTAGCATCATGCTCTGTCATGATTTCACTTGTTTAATGACTTGTTCTCAGTCTGTGAGGGAAGAAATGTAGGATATGGGCCCTTTAAATAGTATGATATGACAAATCGTGCTTAAATCCTCAGAATGAATTCTCAGAATGGATCACTCTCAGCACATTTGATTCCATAGGTTAAAAAGACCAAGAACATGAACTAACAAGGTTTAATGTTGATTTTAAAGCAGTTATTGCAGCAAAAAGGTGGCTCTTCTGCTATGTATGGGGGTTTGAATGCTTACCTAATGTTTGAATATATGAATTGTCATATGAATGACACAAACAGTGCAAACACAACAAGAAAGTAACACCCACAGTATGTATACAGTATGTTGCTGATGCCTGAAGGACCCCCAAAGATCAGTCGCAGATCCTACAGGTGTGGAAATAAAGTCAGGGATTGTTAGTAAATACAGGTCGTGTCCTGCTGCCCCTTTAATTTAAAGCTTCACATCCTCATCCCCGGGGGAAGTGAGGAACAAGGGACTGATTAGGACGTTGATTCTCCGTGCTTGGCCTGCTGCCCAACGTGTGATCGGAATGGAAATCTATGGATCTCCACTGCGCTCTCCCTGCCTTGGAAAGGTTAAAGTCTGTATGTGTCCTGCATGCACACACAAATTGGATCATTAATTGTGCTGACGGACTAATGATGTATCTCCTGAGCATGTATAAGGTGCGAAGAAAAACGCTGCTCCAACATGCTGTTCCATGACCCACATACACGCTGTTAATCAGGTTAAAACAGGGCCAGAATGTGTGACCGTTTAAGCAGCTTTATTGTTTTACAGTAAAGTCTTTGAGATGACCTCGCTACGATTCATTAGGAAATAACTTAGAGCAGCATGCGGTCTCAAAGTCAATGTCACTGCGAGATTAGGAAAAATACACATTTCACCAGACAAACTGTTTAGAAAGTGGTGGAATATAGACAGTTAAAGAAGGTCCAAAAGTTTGGAATCAGTGTTTACAACTGTATACAAGCAAATAGGTTATATAGGCTGATACATGTATAACATGATGTGGAAAGGTATCAGATCATTGGTAGGAAAGCTGTAAATAAAAACGAAGGAATGTTAGATGAATCTAAAATGATGAACAGAGTTGGACACAGAAGCTATGAGGCATCAAGTTTTTTTAAAGTATAGATCAACTTTCAAGGCTTATAATTTGAAGACATATAAAACTCACAACCTTTATAATAGTAATGTACAGCTGTTTTTCCAATGGTTTTAAAGTTCTATAGTGGTTCTTTATAGAACCCTTAAAGAACACCCAAATGTGCATGCCTCCATTGTGACAATGTCAAGCTTGTAACAACTGAAAACCCCTTTTTGGTGCTACATTGAACCATTTTCAAAAAGGTTCTGTAAGCATATGCAACACGTTCTCTATTGATCTAAAGAACGATTTCACCATGCAGTGAACCATTTAAGCATGCAAATGTTTTTTTTTAATGGTCAGGGTTCAGTATTTCAATCCACATTGTATTGGTGTTGTTGAACATAAACAATAAAATGGTTAAAGCTACATTATGTGTTATGTAATTTCCTCTCTGGAGGAAAGTGTAATTGCATGCGTCTTTTGCAATTCGGGTTGCACTTCCATGCCCTGATAAATGATCATGATAATGATTGCAAGTGCGCTGAAAGAGTACTATTGCCATCATATTTTCATTAGTATGATGTTGATTTTTCATTTGAGACCTAAACATCGTAAACATGGCCTTCTTTTTAAGCTTGGGTGTGTGATGTTACCACATGGTCCAGAAAGCTCCAGATCTGAATGGCTCTGAAGGTTGATTATTTCAGGCTTCAAAGGATGACTTGCAGCACGCTCACTCCGTATTTTAGCCTGTTATCTCTGCCTGTCTGGATCTCTTAATTTGAACTCATTTAAAAAAACTTAATGTGGCGAGTATTTCCAAACTTTTGAAATCTAGGGTTTAGTTTTTCTGTTTGAAAATAGTCTGAAATTAGAGTGTAATTTATGCAATGTGGCTTATTGTCATTTGTAACTTGATTCAGTTAGATCACCACCTTCTAAACGATGCATCATGATGCATCTCGGCGTGTCTGCATCCCTAGTGTTTATCATTTCTAATTGCATTTCTAATTAGCATGAGTGGGACTCTGTATTGCGTGAAACTATGTGACTTGCAGTTGAAGGGGGCAGATTTGTCTTCTGATCACGCGTGCAGTCGACATGAAAGACGTATTGCACAATCCTGGTGAAATAATGCCTCGATAAAAACTGACAACTGAGAAAAAAATCGATCCATCAGAAAAAAACGAGCATTGCTGTTATTGTTGGTTTTTTTTTTGTTTTCCTGCAGGAGACAATGATGGACAACGCCCTGCGCACAATCTCATATATTGCTGACATCGGAAACATTGTGGTGCTGATGGCCCGACGGCGCATGCCCCGCTCCGCCTCACAGGACTGCATCGAGACCACCCCTGGAGCCCCCGAGGCCAAGAAACAGTATAAGATGATCTGCCACGTCTTTGAGTCAGAGGATGTACGTATAGGCCAAAACTAGTGTGCGTATGTGAGAGAGAAAGTGAGAGTGTGAGGGTATGGATGGGGGGAGGGTTAGTGAGAGTGAGAGCATGTTTGGTGTTTGATGTGCCCCTCAAAGGATAAATCAGCTGCACATATGTTGCTTATTTATTTAGTAAATCTCTCCTTAGGCAGAATCTTTCCCAAATGCCACATTTCTGTCTCCTTTTAAAGACTGCAGTATGCAAAAGAGGTCTCTAACCAGTCACACTGTTATTACTGTGTGCTGCGAGCATCTGGACCAATCACAGCTCCAGATGAGTTTCTGTGGGTGTTCTGATGAAACATGGCATTCATGTAATTCAACAGAAGTTATTTTGGTCAAAGTAATGCAGAAGGGTCTTGTCACATTATTGATTAGCCAGTGCATTTTGAATACACTGCAAGGCATATTGCAGTCATTATGAATGCAGCAGTGTGCAGCAATGTAACTGCAATTCCAGCAGTTTGTTCATATGGTACAGCCTTAAGGTCTATTCACAGAGTCAGATTTTTATGGATGAATAAAACACACATACAACTTGGGAAAATGAACACATGTATATTAATGCCTCCTTTCACACAAGTCCAAAACTGCTTTTTAACTATTAAATTGGAGCCTGCTTCTGAGCTGTTTGAACGCATTAAAAATAAGGCTGAGCAATCAGCAGCGCTGCACAGTAATGAAGTAAATGTAATTGGTTTCTGTACTTAAGTAGTGTTTTGGTGTCTTTTTACTGAATGTTTCCATTCTGGGCGACTTTTTACTTTAACTCCACTACATTTCAAAGTCAAATATCTGTCCTTCCTTTAACTCAAGTGGAGGTCTAAAGGGAGGAACTTCTAATTCTACTGGAGAATTATTTCATGTTGGATATCTCTACTTTAACTCCAGTACATGGTTAGTGTACTCACAAAAAAAACTCACACAGGAAGCAACACTATTAAAGGAACTTAAGGAAAATGTTGCAGAGCAGAGCTGAAAGGCTATTAACGATGGCTATGAACATTACGGTACAGCAACTGTATATAACTGTAGTTCATTTGTTCCTTTTTTAATAAGGAAAAATCATACTCAGTGTGAATAGTCCTTCACACTGTGGAAAACAAGAGAAAAGCATACCATGATGGTCAAAATGGACCAAACTAAAGAAAAAGCCTTATAGGTCAACATTGGTTAACACTGAATAAGGTAGCTATGAAAGCTCCCTCAGGAACGTCTCTGATCTGTATCCCACCCTCACACTGCCTACATTGTTTATAATTACATTTGATTTTGTCAATCTTTTAATCATTTTTCACTTTCAATCATTTTTCTGACTAAAAGTGCCAAATCTGGATGGGAATAAATAACCGATTTGCGTTGCTACGTGGCTGTATAGGGTCCAGGATTCCCCAGTTTGCTATGAGAGATTGAACTACATTAGAAAATCTCCTTTTAACACTAATTTCAGCCAGACTTTATTTAGAAGCATGAGATCACAGACATTTCTGAGACAGTAGTTGGAATGACCAAATAATAAATAGGTTAATTTAAATAAGTTAAATAAGTTATTTTAGCTTTCTTTCCTAATCTAGTATTGAAAACATATTGTATTGTGATGCAAAAATAATACCTATTGTAAATATGTATGTAAATGACTAAATGACTAAAGTGTATGTAGCAGAGTGTTCTTTTGCATTGGAGATGGCTTTGTGAGGTTGTATTGGGTTCAGTCTCAGAAAGCCTCCAGTCTGTAATGAGGGTGCTATGTTCTTTCGTCCTCTGCAGTGCAGCTGTTACTCACTCATACGGGCTAATTAAGCACTCTCATGAACAGACCAGTGTAAAAGAAAGAAAGAAGAAGCGAGTGAGTGAGTGTGATGTTAGATGAGTCATTTAAACCAAGCTCTACACTTCCACACCTGAACAGTTATTTTTTAACTCTTATGGACCTGCGACGCAGTATAGCTCTCAGGTCTGTGATCAATAACAAACCAGTGTGAGTCATTACCCTGCAGATCCCTCTTGCGTGGATCTGTGTGGAAATTTAAAGGAGAACTTCAGCTTCAGCAGGTGTGAAAAAGTTCATTCAGAGTGATTTGATATGAAATGTTTTGTTGTACAGAAACATATCGAGTCTGGATTGTTCACAGTGCTGGTGATAGGAACCAGACGGCTGAATAGTTTATCTAAAATCTCACTTACAGAAAGCTACGGCATGAAATACGCGGCATGTTTTTAAAGTTTGTTCAGTTCGTAAAGTTCGTTTGTCATTGTAAGGCAAAATAGTCCCCAAAGAAAAGCACTGTTACCACTATTTTACCATAAACCACATAAGGCTGGTCGAATTGGAAAAACAGTGTATTGCGAAAAGTACTTCTTTTTGATTCTCTCTTTTGTAAGCCAGCCTGTCAGACAGCACAGACTTCACAGAAAGCCTTTGTCTTTCGTCTTCAAAGAAAATAGCTGGCCATATTATTTAGGCAGCTGTACAGGGCCAATCTGTTTTCTCATGTAAAAATCAATGAAACTTGCGCAGAGCAGAGCTAGGCCCGAGTAATGTCATCAAAATACGCTCAACTCAAATGAGATGTGACATTGAATTGAAGTGCATTATGTGTATCTGATTCAGATTTGGCGAGCATAGCTGCTGTGTAGCGTAGTGCTGTTGTATAAGAGTCTGAGCCGTGGAAAAGGCAGAGATGCTTATTCAATGCGAATAATGTGAACAGTGAAAATTATAAGAAGTATAACATTGATATATTTCTGGGCCTTTGCTTCAATAAGGCTTCAGTGAGCTCTCAGTAAAGCTTCAGTAAGGCTTCAGGAAGGTTTGAATAAGGCTTGAGTAAGGCTTTGAAAAGCCCTGTCAACATTGTAGGATGTAAATGACCAGGACACAACAGTGGATCCAGGCTTACAGTCTTTGCTTCTGTACCTTAAGAATAAGTTTGCACTGTTTTTCATGTAATTACTAAATAATAAGCCTTAGTGTATATATATGTGAGGCTTTGAATCAATCAATCAATCAATCAATAAATCAAAATGTATTTAAATGGTGCTTACAACTAATCTTGTCTCAAAGCAGCTTTACAGAAAAGCAGTTTATGAAAAGACTAAAAGAATAAAATATAAGAAAAATAAGAAACGGGTAATCCGTTCAATGGGTTCAATATACCATTTCTTGTGTTCTGTGATGTTTTGAAGTGCAGCAGTATATCTGTCAGCCTCATTGGTTTTTATATCATGTTCATGTTTTTCAGTGGTTCCTCAATACAATACCCACCATGCATTATTCAAATACCTCACATAACCATTAGGAATCCCTGGGGTGCCAACCAATCCTGGCTGCTCTCGATGCCACTGGTCTATTCTAGTCAATACAACCAAGCTAACATTAATGTAGACATAGTATAATTAGGCATAATTATAGCTTTTAGTGTGTTGTCCACCTCATCTGGCTGCATATTTGGGTCCATTCTCTCCATTGTCGCTCATGAATCTCATGAACAGACCAGTGTAAAAGAAAGAGTGAGTGAGTGAGCAAGTGTAGTGTTAGATGAGTCATTTAAACTGAACTCTACACTTCCACACCTGAACTGTTATTTTTAAACTTTTCTGGACCTGTGACGCAGTATAGCTGTCGGCTCTGTGACCAATACACAACCAGTGTGAGTCGTTACCCTGCAGATCCTGACATCCTGGGTCCATTCTCTCCATTGTAATGATGATTCAAAGACATGCAATATTCCAGCAACATTTGCCAGTTAAAAACAACAAACAAAAAAATCTAAACAGCCTGCACCCAAAACCTACCCCAAAGAAGCTGTAGACATTGAGACTTCTGCACCGCTGTACAAGGCATTGAATGGCATGTTCACAATGATCAGTAGTCAGTAGGAGCAAGAAGTTTGCTCCTTTAATTCCAGGTGCTTATAGCATGAACATTAGAAGTGGCCTGCAGTATTCTTGATGTGCAGTGAAGCAGTGAAACTAATATCTGAGGCTAGTGAGTGCTTATGGCTGCTAGTTGCAGATCTCTCAGCCTCAGCATGCAGCACTACACATCCAGTGCTGTTCTTTATTCTTTTCAGTTCTCTACTGTGTCCTGTTGTTTTGGATAATGTAGTGAAGAAAATCAATTTCCTTTAATTGCTTCTTATTGTCCCTCATTTGGCTCAGATGCTGTTTTGTTTCTCTTTTCTTGTCTCCTGACTGTCCAGGCTCAGCTCATAGCCCAATCCATTGGTCAGGCCTTCAGCGTGGCCTACCAGGAGTTCCTCCGAGCCAACGGTATCAACCCAGAGGACCTGAGCCAGAAGGAGTACAGCGACATCATCAACACGCAGGAAATGTACAACGATGACCTCATCCACTTCTCCAACTCCGAAAACTGCAAAGAGGTCAGTGGCTGGGTGCAGTTTTACCTCACTGCTTTTGTCGTTCGCCTGTGTTCTCTTCTGCTGCCTCCCTGGCTGAATATAGCTCTAACCAGGCCTCTATGGAATTAAAGTGAAATAGAGGACAGTAGCATCAGAGAGGAAGGAATGGTGTACTGTTGGAGGATTTAAAGGGGAATTCCACTGTTCAAAATACAAGATGTAAACAGTCATTCAGAATGGTTTGGTTTGAAATGCTGTCTTCAACACAAATATAGCCGTTTTATCTCCTATCCAAAACCACCAGTGAACCTACACACCTTCTGAGTCTTCTTAATGTGACGTACTGTAGTGCTAATGTAATGATGGTGAAATAGTGGGAATCATATTTTGCCCCGGTTGTACCCTGCTGTCATAAAAGCATTAAAATAAATGGATTAAATACATTCTAAGCCAGTTTCAGAAAGCGGCATCTCAGACATCAGACAGTATATAATAACTTTGTGAGGGAGCTTTCAGAGGCATTAAACTCATTCAGACGTCTGGTTCCCACCACCAACACTGACTCAGGTTTCTCTACAATGGAGTATTTCACATCAAACCACTCTGAATACTCAGTCATTAAATTATGTAGACTAACAAAATAGATATCGTAACAAGAAGGCAAAGCAGGATGCAAAGTGCAAGATCGGCTGTTTAAATATGAACCAAAATAACTAGAAACAACAAGTAATCCACAAAGGTAACAAAATAAAGAACAAACATGAAACACAAAGTTATTACAAAAGACTACCATGAACAAGGAAGCCTGAAACAAACAGAGCAACAGCAAAACTGACAGGGAGACAAAACACCAGGCAAACACAAATGAGGACAACAAGGGGTATATATACACAAGGTCTGATGAGGAACACCTGTCAGGGAGCAGAGACACAAACTAGGGAGAGGTGAGGGGTGAGACAGGAGGAGCTAGAACCAAATTAAACAGAAGCCATGTGCACAGAACAACAAAGGCACATGGAGATGACAAGACAGAAACAGACAAAACCAAAGCAAGACAGGGACAGGATCAGACAGGATGTTAGAGATATAATAAATAACAATAAATGCTTTAAATATTAGCTGTTATGATATACATATCTTATGTATTGGCAAGAGATAATAATAATAAGTGTTATTTTATTTCATAACCACTCACTTAAACCTTGTAGATTGAAATACTATAAATACTATAAGCTATATATTAAACCATGTATTATCACTGTCCAAAGAAAAACAAGTATCTCCAAAATGGATACTTTACAGGAGAGGGCAAAAACCTCATTTAACTTTAATGTAAGTCAATGGAACCAGACTTTTTCCAAGTAGTTTGGGGCCATTTGGGTATTTCTGTTGGTCCATTCATAATGAAGTTTTCACACAGAAAAAATATAGTATAAAAAGTATAAAGCAACAAAAATGGAGATACATGTTTTCTGTTATACAGAGAGAGATACTGTCAACATGGCCAAGCATCTTGTTTGTAATGAATGACACAAGTACTTGTCATTTTGATAATGCTGTGTCAGTGTCATCTATAGCTGCAATTAGTACTAATTACCAGTCAGTGGGAAGGAGAGGAAGACAGACAGACCGACAAATAGATAGACAAATAGATGGGCGTACATGGGCATAGATACAGCATTGAAGCCTAAATAAACAAGGGTACATTTAAGATTTAACTATCTAAAATAGACTGCACTAGGATGATATGGATAGTATCTGATATCATCCCCTGAACTCCAAAACAATAATTTTCTTAGTTTAACATTTAAAATATATCATACGATATATGAATATTGTATCCTTCTTTCAGCAGACATTCATTTGTTTCACAGCAATGCTGCACTACCTGGTATTTGCTGCTTTTGTATCTATGCACTAAATATAACGTCTGAACCTGCAGTAAATAAAAGAGTTTCCTGAAAAAAGAGTGGAAAATTAATCTTGTGTCCTGCGCCTCTGGTGCTTAAAGGACATTAGAAGACGCCTGCAGTGTTATTGTGGTGCAGTGAAGCAGTGAGACTAATATCAGAGTCTAGTGTGCATTTATCCTGAGTCAGCTCCAGAGTGCTGGTATTATGGCTGCTGTAGCAGATTCCTCAACCTCAGTGTGCACAACACTCAGTGCTGTTTGTCTTCTCCTGGATATTCAGCGGTCTGCTTATTCAATGGTCTGCAAACGGATTGTTTGGGGTAATGTAGTGGAGTCGATTGTGCTTCTTAATTGCCTCACATTGTCCCTCTTCAGTGCATCCTCTTACTGGCAATCAGCACTTCAGCACTTATTACTAATTTACTTTCTTGCTGCCTCGTTTTCTGTTCTGCATATTGACTTGGCTTGTTTTCATGCCTCTCTCACTTTTTCTCTGTTGATGCCTCTCTCGCTCACAATTCAGTTTCTTACAGCTTTGTACCCAAAACAATTGATCTATCCATGCTACACCCACCAATGAGTTTTCTTTTGTAGTGATGGTTACCAGGTTGAACCTCTCATTCAACCCAAAGAGAAATTACTATACTACTATCAGTACTGTACTCTCAGTACTCTCTGAATGACCACACTGTTAGGAAAGGTTATAGAGTTGTATTTTTTGTGTAGTCAGACTAGCATTAGCATGGTGGGAAGGCTTTACGCTAGATGCTGGAACATTGCTGATTTGATGAGCTATAGTGCAGACAGGGGAGGCATGGTGGTGCAGTGGGAAGCACTGTCACCTCATAGCAAGAAGGGCCTGGGTTCATCCAGGGATTTTTCTGTTTGGAGTATCCATGTGGGTTTCCTCTGGGAGCTCATTTCCACCCACAGTCTAAAGACATGCAGTCAGGTGAACTGGAGATGCTAAATTGCCCCTAGGTGTGTGTGTGTGTGTGAGGGTGTGAGTGTGTCTATCTGTGTGTCTGTCCTGTGATAGACTGGTGGCCTGTCCAGAGTGTTTCCTACCTTCCTCCCATTGAATGCTGGGATAGGCTCCAGCACTCCCCACGAACCAGAAGAATAAAGTGGTTTAGAAGATAAGAGAGAGAGAGTAGTGTGGTCAGAGACTGATGGTGGATGGCAGATGCAAATAACATGGACAGTTGTCTCAAAAGATCTGATTTGAGAAACAAATCTGATTTGTCAGAGTGACTATAGGCCCATGTGTGGCTGCTCTGTGTGTGTCTGTCAGTGTAAAATGTAAACAGACAGACCAACAAATAAACAAACAGTTAGGCATACATAAATCAAATACTTTCAATATGACAAGGGAAGATACAGTCTACAATTTCTTTTATGTCGCTAATTTGTGCATATTTGTGTGTGTATGCTTTGTGTGTCAACATTTTGATAAATGGTTCCCATGAGGTATAGAATATTGTCATTTGATTAATTTCTGTGGCATTTGATCTTTCCAGTGTTATATGAAATAAGTTTCTCCAGTGCATAAAGTGTATAGAGTTCCTGGTCTTCCAGCCCTTAAGGATAATTTTCTTGGCGATGGTGAAGGGCGGTGAGAATGGGGGTAGCATGATGAATGTGGGGGTCCATAATTGTATGGTCACCTAGCAAGCACAGCAAAGGGGATAGTGGAATGCTGTAGCCCAAAGCGAGAGGTATAAAGTTGATGACACAGTGCCGCTATTGTTGTATGGGTGGACATGATCATGGAGCATGAAATTAAGTGTCAGGAGTATCTAGAGTACACTAGGAGCATATGTCTTTGTCCATTAATCCCATTTTAGCTTGTTTTACTGTATATAGGCAAGTCAGGAGCACTTTGAAGACAAAGGTGGATATTATTTCTAATATTTTCTGCTTTTTACAGTAGCGCTATAGAGTTAAAAAATGTTCCTGCTGACTACTACAGAAAAAACATACAATGCCTCTTCAGGCGTTAGAACACATGTACAGTCAGAATTGTTACAGATTTCTGCAAAACATGGCAGTTTTGGAAGCAAGTTTTCAGAGCTTGAGTTAAAGAACTGGCATCCCTGCACTGTGCAAGGAATTTTATTGTTACATTAGTTGAAAGGGTTAAGAATCTCAGCTTAATGCAGTGTTACTGCTCATTATCACATCTTTTCTATATCACCTAAACAGGAATAGAAATGCTATATTGATTGTATTACATGATCTTCTCTCTCATGATCTATTACATATCTTCTCTCTGTCCCTCTCTCCTCACTTCTTTCATCCCCCACAGCTGCATTTGGAGAAGAAGAAGGGAGAGATTCTGGGTGTGGTAATAGTGGAGTCAGGCTGGGGCTCCATTCTGCCCACAGTGATTCTGGCCAACATGATGAATGGAGGCCCGGCCGCCCGCTCAGGGAAGCTGAGCATCGGTGACCAGATCATGTCCATCAACAACACCAGCCTGGTGGGGCTGCCACTCGCCACCTGTCAGGGAATAATCAAGGTGCACAGGGGTCATATAGTCATTACTGCATAGTGTTCTTAGCAGCCCTTCTTTGTCTCATTTTCTATTTTACTCAGCATGGGGGTAAATAGTGTAGTTTATAAGCTAATGTGGACAACAGAGAATATTCAGTGAGCATAATTGCCACTGATAAATGTCATCTGGGTATGTAGGACACAAGAGGGTGCTCCCGAGCAAGTTCAAAATAAAACGCTTAATCATTTTTGTAAAGAATAATGTTCTTGTTTTCTCAGCACATAACAGCATTTAATATTTGAACACTTTTGGTAAATGTTTAAGTGGCTTGAACTTCAATTGTAGAAGTTTTTCAGCCAGTGAGCACTCAGTAGCCATAATGATAACCAATCTGTGCTCAGTAGCAATAATGCTAATCAGTCAGTGCTCAGTAGCAATAATGCCAACCAATCACCACTCAGTAGCAGTAATCCCATCCCATTACTGCTCAGTAGCAGTAATGCTAACCGGTTATCACTCAGTAGCTGTAATGCTAACCAATCAGAGCTCAAGAGCAATAATGGTAATCAGTCAGTGCTCAGTAGCAGTAATGCCAATCAATCAGAACTCAGTAGCAGTAATGGCAACTAATTAGCACTCAGTAGCATTAATGCTAAGCACTCAGTAGCAGTAATGCTAATCACTCAATGGTCAGTAACAGTAATGCCAGCCAGTCAGCGCTTGGTAGCAGTATTGTTAATCAGTCAGTGCTCAGTAGCAGTAAAGCCAACCAATCAGCACTCAGTAGCAGTAATGCCAACGAGTTAGCACTTAGTAGTAGTAATGCTTATCAGTCAGTACTAATAAGCAGTAATGCTTTTTAATGGGATACATGCTTCTATGTTCCAAAATCAAATTAATTTCTAGCATAAATGGCTAAAAGCAAGTGACCTTTTTATTTCTAGTCATTCTACCATTTACAGAAAACTCGCTCCCAGGCACCCTTTAGCATTTTGCAGTCCTGGTTTTGATATTGTGGTAGGAATAGGAAGTGGCCAGACTACCCCCCAAAACTGGCTGTGTCTTACCCCAAATAGGCCATCAGCCAAGACATGTTTGAAGTTTGCCTCTTTATTTTGCACTGGAGCTACGAGGCATGAGGCTAATAAATAATGGAAGGTTCTGTGCTATCAGTAAACCATATCCAGTTGTTATTTCAAACAGACTTTTTTATGTGTTTTCTGATAGTAAAATAAAAAATGCACACCCTTTTATAGCAGTACATTGTACAGAACCAAAGAAAATCGACTATAGGCTTACCACCTACGTTTGAAGAAATCAGCGTAGATTTGATTTGATTTTGAATGGATAGTGTAAAAAAAATGTATGCTATTTAAACCGGGGGCGCCTTCTATCAGTGTAATGAAAAATGCAGTCGAGCTGTGAAACAGTGCTGCGTAGGCGTGATGCTAATCTATGCTCTCTCTGAACCTCTCTGATGCCGCAGGGCCTGAAGAACCAGGTGCAGGTGAAGCTGAACATAGTGAGCTGCCCTCCTGTGACCACAGTCCTCATCAAGAGGCCTGACCTCAAATACCAGCTGGGCTTCAGCGTGCAGAACGGCATTGTGAGTAGCAGGAGCATAACACCTTTCGCCCCTCATCAGCACATGGAGGAGAACCACAGTGCAATAAAGACCACCTTCTGAGATCAGTTTTTAGAACCACATGCAAAAAAAATGTAAAATCCTGAAATGGTTGAGAAAGCTTGTTTCAGCACCTTTTCACTACATGACGCTTCATAAATATGGCTTCTATATTGACACTGTGACATGACTCAATCAAGGAGACAGTGCCCATACAAAAGACATGCTCAGATGAAATGGTCATTGTGTGGCTAAATCTGGTAAACTGGGGCAAAATCCCAGATAAAAATTGATTTTAATTATTTAAAACAAAATGGATTTCACCCGTTATACTATAGATATACTATAGATATAGCATATCTGGTTGCCAGCGTGGGCAGTGATGCCTTAAGACCATTTCACACTGAATTTGACAGATGAAAAAACATTTCACCTTTCACATCAGAGTTCATGTTTGCTGTGTAGTTTGTTTACTCTGTTCAGGGCTCCTAGCTTCAAGCTCCACCACCCACGTGCACACAAACCCCCAGCCGTGTGTTGGACTGGATTGGATTAACTGGATTAAAAAGCTAACCATGTGGATCCATTTCTTTTTCCTCTTCACCTTCTTTTTAGGCTTTGTATTTGTATGTTTTAGGCTTCGAATTTAACAAAGCATATTAAAGAAAGCACATTGCACTTGAACAAAGCACATTGGACTTTAATGTTTTAGCATGTCACATCGGTACAAATCTACTTGTTTTAAAAACACATGTTCCTCAGGGCTCCCCAGATAGCTCACAGCTCCAACCTAACTCAGAACCCATATGGGTGAAGGAAAGACATAGACTGTCTAAAGGGCCCAGAGGAAACACTGCATTAAACTATTAATAA
Organism: Semaprochilodus insignis; assembly: GCA_034552555.1. Taxonomy (NCBI): domain Eukaryota; kingdom Metazoa; phylum Chordata; class Actinopteri; order Characiformes; family Prochilodontidae; genus Semaprochilodus; species Semaprochilodus insignis. The sequence continues at coordinate 12,938,874 of CM067498.1, forward strand.
TAAAACATATTACTGCTCCTTATAGCACTTCCCCTGTGTAGCAGCACACCAGTCTGACATTCACTTTAAGGTCAACTCACTGTGTGTAAGAGAAGTAAAACCAGGAGTTTCTTACAACTTATTATTGTGCAGAACACACTTGCGTGCAAAATTGAAAGAAAAAAGTATTACTTAAAAGTGTTTACAGCACTAGTTCACTATCAAGACTAGGTTTGGGACAAACTGGGCTAAAAGCCGATGACCCTCCACTTGCAGGTACTAGCAGAACACTGCTGAGCTCACTCTGTCTTTCTATACAGATTTGCAGTCTGATGCGTGGTGGAATAGCCGAGCGAGGAGGTGTGCGGGTCGGCCATCGCATCATCGAGATAAACGGCCAAAGCGTGGTGGCTACAGCCCATGAAAAGATTGTCCAGGCCCTGTCCAACTCCGTGGGCGAGGTGAGATCTCAGGGTGCATGTGTAAGCAGTCCTGGTGCACCAAAACACTGCAGACTGTTCTGCCCTAGTAAAGATACATAATTCAACTCGAGTTCACCTCAGCTACTCCGCAAGGCCTTCATGGGTTGAACCCAGAGTGTTAGAAAAGGGAAAGCACTAATTTCTGCAGAGCTGTGGCCTGGAAGGAACCCAGTTTGGCATCTTTCACCGATCATTAACAATGCTGTTTCAGACTGACAGCTTCAGAGTTTTGTCTGACACATGATGCATATCACAGTTGGATAAGTTGGAAAAGGCATAGTGCACCACATTCAAAAATGCGATCAGGAGCTATGCGCTGTTATGCTCTTTTGGACTCTGCCTGGTTGGAATTCAAATTGGGTTACCTAAGCCAGCCAGAGTATTCTGGAGCATCTTACAGTTAAATGGTGTTGTGAAAGAATTGGTATCCACAATATACATAATTATACCCACAATTCATGTAATTATACTGGCACTATGCATAATTATACCTGCAGTATACACAGTTAAACCCCTTATATGCATAAGCCATTGTGATTATATCATATTGCCCCCCCCCTATTGAACACATGTATTTAATCCCTAGATTTGCCATTAAGGTTTGCTATATATTGATTAGGGGAGTAGACAGAGATTACGTTAGGTTTACATTTAATGCCATTTAAAGAGGTTAAAAAAGGCCAACTCCTACATTTTATTTATTTTTATTTATTTTTTCCCCAAGGTCCATTTTTGATGTGGTTTTATGTAACATTGTTTCTAATGTGCTTCTGTTCTGATTGACTGTAATGAGCCTTATTTAAAAAGCTGGGCTAGGTATTGGCTGTATGAACTGGGGAGTGAATGCAAATATACACAAATATAGCCATTTTATTTATTATCCAAAACCACCAGTTTTATATGAAATGTTAATGATGATAAAACAGCCATAAAGCTGAAAAAAAAAGTTCTTTGGGGACGTTTTACCTCACAATGCACTGCATGCACTCCTCCACCATGAATGGATTAAAATACATTTGAAGCCAAAACTTTATCACAGAACTATCATAAAACAATGTTTCCGTTATCTGGCAGAGGATATGTAAACTTACCATGCGGTATCTTTAAGTGAGGGAGTTTTTGGAGTCCTTTGACTCCCACCACCTCTGTGAACAATTCCAAATCTGCAAGTTCCTCTAGAATGTAGCATTTCAAGTCAAACCACTCTAACCTGGCACTTACCTGGCAGGGGCGAGACCATGATCAAGAATGTGGTTCACCCTGGGCGAGGCTTAGCCTTTGCACTCCGGTTGTGCTGGCCCTTGCAAATTCCCCAAATTCTCGACTGCATAATTTCTGGTAGTGGGGGACTGCATGTGTGCTCTCCCCTGACACTTTTTTTCGGGGGCATTCATGGGCTGGAGGTTAGGGAACAATCTTGTGACCGTGTGAGTGGGGGGTTGCCAGTTCGATTTTCTGAACCAACAGTAATGACTGAAGTGCTCTTGAGTAAGGCATCTAACCCCCAACTGCTCCCCGGGCTGCTCGTTGCTCCGGCCTAGTGTTCTCACTGCCCTCTAGTGTGTGGGTGTGTATGTGGGAGTTTCACTTCACAGATGGGTTTTATTATAAAGTATTTTTAAAAACTTGGTGGAGTTCCCCTTGATGGAGTTTCAGTTTGTGTCATGTCACAGGATGATCAACATACAGGACTGCATGAACATTGCCTGCATTATTTTTGAGCATCGTTTCTTTTCTCTCCTCTAAACAGATCCATATGAAGACAATGCCAGCGGCCATGTTCAGGCTCCTAACTGGACAGGAGACTCCCATGTATATATGACTGAACAAAGTCTTTGTGACTGGTGAGGAGCCGACGCTTACTCGAGACTTTTGGGAGACGCTTCTCTGTCTAAGGATTTCTGTCTTTCGTCATACACCAGAATCCTCCTCGCTCTTCGTTTGCTTCATGGAAAGTAACTCGTCACTCAGTTTCTCCTAACGTTATTTTAAGCCCATTTTCTGATGAACCTGTGGATTTTGTTTGTGTCGTGCGTACATGCAGTGGGAGTTTGGTCAAATGCTGAAAGACTGAGCCAATGCATCATGTTTTTTTTTCTTTTCCTATATGCAAATGAGAAATGGGGAGGGCTCCTGTATATTTCTTTCAGCTTCCCTCGTTGTTTAATTTATTTTGTATTAATGATGTATGTGTCTTGCTTCTGTGTGTGGACTTTGTTGGAACGTTTGTGCTGTATATATTTACTCATTCTGTCACAAGATAGGAATTGAAAAGCCAGGGTGAGAAGTCCACCCATGTAATGCCCAAAAATAGCAAGACTGGAGGCTGTATGAGAACTGGAAAGAAAAGTTGTTCCACTGAAAAAGAAAAGCTACACAGCTTTACACACACATACATATAACTATACAGTATACAGAGGTACAGATATATATAAATGTCCAACTCTTAACAGTGTGGCCTCCTGTGCTAACTGCAAATTCAACAGTAATTAATTTACTCTCAGCTGAATTTGAGTGACCCCTTGCTGTGATTCACGTCTTAAAGTGCCCACATCTTATTTTTCTTGGATCTCATTCTTTCCCACTTGTAACCTTTTTTGTTGATTTATGCAGAGGTTTTCCAACCTCTGTTGATTCTTTAAGAATTTCAGGATGTTTTTGTTACTGTGCCTTTAAAGCCCCTGAGGATATATTATAAAATATAGAATTTTTTTGTAACCTTTTTTGTTTCCCTCTTCTAAAACTCAATTTGGTTTAGACATCCAGCAAAGATTATATGGAAAAATCTAAATAGAAATATGATAAAAACACTCCTCAAAAACATAGAGCTAAAATGCAGCATTTTGCATTCATGTTCCCATAAATATACACATTTTGGGGTGCATGTAAATGTACATAATGCAAAGGAGGTTGATCGCACATTACTTCCAGTGCCAGACAGCTCACGTTCACAGGGGGTTAATAAACCTCAGATATATGCAGCACACAGATACATAAAACAATAGATGATTAGCTAGTTAGCTTACTACAATACATACTAAGTTAGTTTCAGCTCGATGTGTTGCTCAAACTCGAATGGAAGGCGGGGCAAACCATATTAGTGTTGTGATAGGTTAGGAAATGCATATGGAAGGACCATCCAGTTTACATAGAGAGAATGTAAATGTATTTAAAACCATCCATATATAAAATGCATGTGCTGGCACATTTTGAAATTTGGAAAGTACTAAATCAAAAGCTTCTGTTTAAAAAAGAGAAGAAAATTTGACTTTCTATGGGGACATTTTAAAGGAGCAATTTATAAAATTATGCATCCTGTCTAATTCATAGGCCCAACAGTAGGGGCAACGTATCACCAGAAAATGCACAGTCTCTCCTCCCCTTCAGTTCTTACCAGTCTAGAAGAAAGAATTCAGCATCAAACTTCATCCCTTCACTCTCCAAGAGTATCTCCAGCAGTGGAGAGCAGCACCAATGTTAACTCGTTTGCTTCATTTTATATCACTTATTTTTGTTTGCCAAATGTGACGTGACCGGGCAGCGGCAGTTGTAATAGTGGTTGCTTGCAAAGAGTTTCATTCAATTACTCTTCATTTCAGTGGCTACCTGCTCTTAAATAACCTAACCATAAGACGAACCTTCAATCCGTTTGACAAGAGGTTAAAATACGCTGTAGGACCAGTACTATTCTTAATCCTGGTTTAGCATGAAGCTACAGTGACTCACTATCACCTCTTGAGGTACAAAATGGTGTTACAATACAGGACAGGCCATGGCTAGCTGGTTAGCATGATAACTTCAGTTGACATCTCACGATACATAGTTGTCTTTGACACACCATCAAAACTGTTACCTCTTCATATTCTGTTTATAAATTCATTTTGGAAGGTTTTGAATTAAACATTTTACATGTTGTTCCTTTAAAGTAGCTTTATAAGCTATATGCCAAAACTAATAATACCTATGTGGAACATAATGACCTACATATTGTATGACCTACATAAGATCCTATGGGACTAATGTAGCTAAAAATTATTGGAAGTCTGTGGCACACAAAGTGGTTTTTCCTTCATTATCCCCAGTGCAGAACTCAAGAGGCAACCTTTTTGGCTTAACAATTACATTACGATTTTTTTTTCTTTCTGTGAACGGTTCCTTTAATCTTTCCACTTAGCTTACACTGTTAAAAGAGTTGGGTTTAATGAGCATGGAACTGAAGTTGCTTAAAAACAATGCATCTGCAAAACTAAGCTGGAACAACTTAAGCTTTCCCTGCAGTGAATGTTGATTTACTTCACTGAACATTTCGAGGGCTATACTGTACCATCTGTATATACTCTTATTACTTCAGATAGTGTAGCAACAGCTGTGAGAAGTAATGTTCTTACTGAGATGATTGTGTCATGCTTTTCAGTCTTCAGTTTAGCAGGAAAGAAAAACTCGGAAGCTTTTACTTGAATTCTTACACTGAGAACAGGCCTCCTGCACCCAGTACCCCAGAGGAGGCCTGAACTACATCAACTCTAATCTCGAAAAGCAAATAACGAATGTCAGTGATTGCTACAATATAAGGAATATTACAACACAGCAGCTTTTCTACATCCTCATCAGGATACATACCCCTTCAAATATTCTTTATGATACTGTTCCAGTCCAAATTTGGCTCGTTCTGAATTTGGAAGAATGACGGGTTTTAGAACTGATGTACATACGAAGCAACAAGCAATCGAAGGGAATGTTTTTTGTATTCTAATTTATCATTGGAAGATGGCGTCTTCTTCATTTAGTGGGCATTAAATCAAGCGAATCATTTTAAGACTACGATTTTTTAACATGGGAGTGTGCAAATCTTTTGTAATCGACCACATGTAAAACACTAGTGGGTTTATCCTTCCACGCCGTAATAATCGATTAAACCTAACCAGTAACATACTGTAAATGACTTTTATTTTGAAGGCCTACATGTCGTATGACATTGAGAGTTTAGTTGGTAAAACTTTACAGTAGGGCAGTGTTTAGAGGACCGCATGTCACATAAACTTACATTAACAGTAATAGGTGTCAAGTGGACATGCCTTAGCTTTTCTGACATTAGGTTGTGTTGTTGATGATGAGCCAAATCAATATATACTGTTAGGCCTCCTTGTGCTGCCAAAACAGCTCCAACCCCCCCAAGTCATGGACTTTTAAGAAGGTTAGCAGTTAGCAGCAGATCCTTTAAGTCATATAAGTTGGGCTATGGGCCCACTGCATATTGGACGTGCTGTTCCAGCACATCCCACAGATGCTGGATCGATTGAGATCTTGGGAATTTTAATGCCAAAGGAATTACCCTAAATTCTTTGCCATGTTCCATGAACCTTGAAATGTGAGGGCAAGTTATCCTGCCGACTAAAGCCACTGCTCTCAGGGAATGTCATCCCTCTCTGAAGTTGTGTAACTTTTCCGCAATCATGTTTAGGTGGGTGGCACATCTCTCACTGACGTGCACATGATGCCCGGAGCCAGGGTTTTCCAGCAAGACATTGCCAAGAGCATTACACTCACTACATTGGCTTGTCTTCTTCCCCCATTGCATCCTAGGTACCTGGCCGTCCATGTGATGTAAAAGAAAACAAGACTCATTGGACCAGGCAGCCTACTTCTATCGGTCCATGGTCTTGTTCCGATGCTCATGTGCCCATTAAAGGTGCTTTCAGCGGTGGGCACAGGTGCAAAGCACTGTGTTTTGTGACATACACATAGCCCTTCAGTCAGATCAGACCAGAGGGCATACCCAAAGCCCTATCGGCATTTCATGGTCTGTCCCTTCTCGCACCACTGTCAGTAGGAACTCACTATTGCTGACTGGGAGCACCCAACAAACCTTGCCAGTTTGAAGATGCTCCGACCAATGTGTCTGGACATCTGTTTGGCCCCAGTATATACCAGATTAGCTGGCAAATGCAATCTGATCAACAAATGACTCTTATTGGAATAAACGTTTATGTGTGTCTATGCCAGCTGTCAAGAAGGTCTTATCCTTAGGAACACTGCCCTACAGTAATTTTATTTTGTGTGTATGTGTGTGTGTGTGCTACGTACATTTTTGTGCGTGCTTGATGGAAACTCATTTGAGTCATTTGTGAATGTAAATGTGTTGTTAATAGTGTGTCCATTACCTTGCGCAGTATTGGAATGTCTGTACATAAATGCAAACCTTGTTTAGTATTGTGCCCATGTAGAAAGCCACTGGCTCTAACACTCCCTCCCCCCTTTTGTGTCGGGCTCCGGCCCTGAGGAAAATACGTTCACACTGTGACCAAAAGCCTTACCGCAGAGTAAGAAAGCTTTTGAAAATGTAATAAAAGGTGAAATGAGAAAAGCCAACAAAAATCACCAAGATAATTACCTGTCTGCATGCAGCCTACAATGTCATTATGGCAAAAAAAGAAAGAAAATCCCAAAAAACAATAAAGTGTAACATAACCCCTTGCTGGGCTCGCTTTGTACTTTTGATTCTCTGCCATAGGAGCAGCTGTACGCCCTTGGAGATCGAAGTCCGCTATTCATATGATCCGGAAGCTTGGATCCACCCCAGTGCCAGCATCTTTCAATCATGGCAGTGTTCCAATCTTTTAAATAGATTCCTAACCCTTGCTTTATGAGCAAGCATTTAAAAGTTCTTCGATGAAACAAATGGATGACTGTTGCAGCCTGTTGACTAGGTTTTGGTTCTAGACAACAGGAAGTGGAGAGTTCAATTGTGGAAGTTTAAATTCTTTTACAGAACTGAGTACAGTTGCTCCAGATCTGGGATTATGTGATAACTCATGAGCTTGATTTGTGGTGTGCTGTCGGCCCCTTGTGGTGAAAATAACACACTGCAATTCATAAGATTCAGTTTCACTCTAGGCAACCCTACTATGCAAAATGGGTACCTATTGATAAAACACCTGGGATAAAGGTTTGGGTAACAGTGCACCCTGTTTTCATTTACCTTACTGTAAGCCACAAGGGTGACTGAAAGTAAATTTAAAGGGCAAGGTTTTAGTATATTTTCAGCAGTATCTGCACTGAGCATGTCTAGAAGTCATTCAGAGTGTTGATATATCCTGTGGTGCATCAGACTGCTTTACAGTGGTGAAGATGAAGACCATGGGTTGCAATGTTTACGATGCTAAAATGGTCATTTTGTTTACTTTTTAAAATGATTTTGAAAGTTTAAAACTGAAAAACATACTTTGGTTACTTTTACATACTTTTAAAAAAGATGATTTTGAACAAAACCTTACCTAAAAACTATTGTAATGTCTCAGGCATCAGACAGTGTGTTTAAATTTTGTGCAATAACTTTCTGTAAGGAGCTTTTAAAGGCATTCAAATTTTTAGCTGTCTGGTTGAGTAGGGTCATGATGGACATTGTTAAGTCTGACGTAAATAGCCATTTCCGAGCCCAAATCAGCCCACAGATCAGACCCCCAAATCAAATGACAGAACCTGTAAACCTTTTCACAGTGTATGCTTTCCTTGTGTATTCAGGCATCACTGTGGGTTAAAAAAGGTCTTAATTCTTTCCATTCCAACCCGCTTTGTAAACATGCATGTCCAGATTTGAGTTTGTTTGAGTCCAAAAACTATTTAGTTATCATCATTCTAGCACTCTCATTGTGATGAGAAAGAAAAAAGAAAGCAAGTGCAGTTACAGTTCTTAAATGAATGAAAAACTAAGATCAAGCCACTGGGTTCTACCTTTTATTTCTGATGCTGTACTTTATTTGATTTCATGCTATATAAACAAGTAACTGATTCTTTACAAATGGTTAAAGAGGAAATAATGTTATTTATATTGTGTCTTTGGCTAATAAGAAGTACTGGAAATGTGCTAGTGTGTTTCATGTATTCACTAAACCCAACATCAGATATCAGAAGGAAAACAAGTTCATACAAATGCCAAAAATAGAATGGCCTTTGTTTAAGCCGGCTGCATGATCGTTGCATCTAGTGGACAAAAACAAAAATGCTGGAAAGACTGAAATATGCAACAAACACAACAAAGCAGCTCGGTCAAGGTGGCAGTATGTGTGGACAAAGGACAGTGTGCCACCCTTTCAGCCGCCCGCGCCCCACAGTGAGGCTTTCTTTCTTTAAAGGTCATTTTAACCAGCAGAGGGTGTAGGCTTTACACAAGAACCATAAAAAAGACAAATTCTTACATTGCTACTCTCTGATTAAATGATTTCCAATTGGCCTCATTTATACACATTTTAAGACTAAAGTGCTCTTTTTATACCTAGATAAGTGTGAAAGGTGGCAATTGCAAAAGGATGCAAGTTTTTTTTTTACTAAAGTTGTAGGCCAACTGATTTGAGTAGCTACACATTTAAATATATATATTACAAAAGATTATTTCTAAGAACGATGGACAGCGTAGGGATGGTATGGCAAGAATAAATGACTGTAGTCAGTTCATGCTTTTGGGTCTTATGGGTTCTGATAATTTTTGTTGCACTTCAACATGACTTTGATGCCAAGTCTCTGATGTGTCGTCTCAAACGCCTGAATGGCTTGCTCTAAAGGGAAGCGGTGGGTGACCAGGGACTTCACGTCAACCTGCTTGGAAGCAACCATGGCAATCGCCAGTGGCCACCTAGACACAATGCAAAAGTAAATACTGAATCGGCCTGTTCTGTGTACTTCATCGACATACTTTCATATACTATTCTGTACACAATTCTATCAATTACCATTGCTAATAATAAAAAATCAGTTATGCAAAAGAGATTGTATGCGGAGATGCTAGTGCATTGTAGTGCACCATTATTTGGATTAACGCCATTTATTAACAGTATATATATATATATGACATGAACATGGTGTACAGCAGACTTACGTGTTACAGTAACGGCACACGCCCTTGATGTCAACTTCTCTGACAGCTGCATTGAGGAGAGGCACGGTGGTCATCTTAGCACCAAGCCCAACCAACACCACTACTCCCCCAGAGCAAGTAGCCTGAAAACGGTACACATTCAGGTAAATACAGTTTCTTTAGATGCAGATCACATGTGTGCAAGCAACACTTTACAGCAGAATAGTAAACCTTCCACTCTTCTGTCAACTAAACCTTCCTGCAGGTCCTTTGCTGGCAGGTCCTTTGGCCAACATACTAGCAGCTCTTTGTCTTCTAGGTGCTGCCTCAACTTCCACAGTTCCCCCTAACTTCCATTTCCTAAATCACGTTTTGGACAGTGGAAGCTGGATGGATTTTCAGATCCTTGGTCAGCTGTTCAGAGGAGCGTACAGTTGTAATATTAAAAGTTAGCACAAGATTTGAAGAGATAATTTATTACACTCATCAGTTGCCAAGGACAAAACACAAGCCTAAGGACAGTTCTTCTAAAACCTGTTTGCTGCAGAGCTCCGGTTCACATCTTTTACTACTTAAAAAATGAAATGTAAGTAAAGAAGGGGCCTGAGTCAGGAAATGCATTGAAAGCAACCTATTCATGTGATTCTAAATATATACTACTCACAAAGATGGCTGTTTGAATGCAGCTCTCTACACCAGTACACTCTATGCTGATGTGAGGCATTCCACAGAGTATGCCCTCCACACGTCTGGCTATTTCATCTGGTTTGTCCTCTATCTTCACAGGAAGAAGGAAGTCAGCTCCTAAGTCCTTAGCTTTAGCCAGTCTGTCAGCATAAAGATCTAAGGGCACAAAAATACTTTAAAGTAGCAGTGCCAAATCCTAGTCCTGGAGATCCAAAACCCAGGAGAGTTCATATCCAACACACCGGACTATAACATTCAGCTGTCCCTGAAGGCCTTGATTGCCTGGATCAGCTAGGTTTGATTAGGGTTACAGCTGGACTCTGCAGGGTGATAGATCTCCTGAACCAGGAAAGGGCACTTCAGAGTTAAATGAATGCCTGCTATGTGACTTTAAAATGCTTTCCAGGTTCCGGGTTTTGGTAGGTTTTATTCTGAGCAGTATCCAAATTCTCATTCATAGAAATGCCATTGTACTCATAAACTATTGTTGGAGCTTAGAGATGAAATATATGTAGCATCAAAGATAAATTGTGCTGGTAAGTTGTATTACTCTGGCTTAACTGAAATACTGTATTAACCTTGTTTAGTCTTGATAACTTTAAACATTATCACGACTTCTTGTGACTTACCACTTATTATCACTTGAGACGCACCCATTGCTTTAGCTACCAACAGGGTCACCAGCCCAATGGGTCCTGCCAAGAAACAATGAATTCTTAAAAAGGGTTTTGGAAGCATTGTGTAGACTTTAGGGCTGATTTATTCATCAATTTTATATCAAAATTGCAATTTAAAAGAGTGCAACATTCAAATCGCAGGAGCTACGATTTTAATTATATCCTATTTTATCAAAATCAGGTCTTATATGGGGAGCATTAACATAATATCAGAGCTGGTAAAGTGCCTGTAGATGAGTTAGACCAATCAGAGGCAGCCAAACCACTATATGCTGTAACATCACAACCACATCGAACTGGCTTCAGTTTCCAGAAAAAAAAACACAATTTGATATTCTTCACAAATCACTCAGCCCTAGTAGATATAAAAGTGTTTTGAATAAGAGTATGAATAAAGCTGTACTACTCCACTCCACTGACCTGCTCCGCAGATGAGTACTGAGCTGCCCAGGGTGATACCGGCTCTCCTACAGGCATGGATCCCCACAGACAACGGCTCAATGAGCGCTCCTTCCTCATAAGTCACATTATCAGGAAGTCTGGAACATCGGTGATATAAGGCATGGCCAGTCTTTTCAGGGGTTTAGTAATTTGAAAGTAACCACAAATACAGTCAACAGATGCCACGTATACCATAAATAGCTTCAAGTACAGCTGGATGAATTATTAAATAAGCCCATTTAGTAAGTATCTTGCTATTGTATGATGTGTGGTTTGCTGCAACGAACTGCTGTTACATTCCCTAACACCCACTTAACGTTCCTAACCTTCTTCCTTTCACCCTAAACCTTTTAATGTCTGATGTGAACACTATTATCCAAAATACCTTTTCGTCCTTTAAAATGTGCTCTAGATTAGCCTAAGTGCACCTGCAATCCTATAATGGATCCCACACTATAGCTGCGCTCCAAAAGCTAGACTACATCTCCATGTCATCGATGAGAATCAGACGCAGTATCCTTTATGGCCTTCCATCACCCATAATGCTTTGTACATGCATCTGACTCAAAGAAACTTCAAGAGAAACACTAGTAGATCAAACCAACTACCACTCGTTGTTTAAAAAGTCCAGTAAATTGTTCAGCAAATTATTACTGCTGTCTAAAACATACTTATCTCCAAAATGGGTAACTCTACGGGAGAAGGCGAAAATGTTCCTAACATTTAATATTTCACAAATCATTACGGACCATTTCTATCGGGTCATTCATCATTAATTTCACGGGGCTGTGTACACACGATGCAAAAATGAAACTTATTATTTTAATTAAACTTATTAACTGTAATATGAATATAAGTAACGTATTTTTGGGCAGCAAATGGGTGCACCTACCTTTGGTGAACTCCACAGTTTTAGCTTGCTGGGCAGCAATTAATTACCAGCAAATTCATGTTTATTCTGCCACATTACATTATTCTCATCAAAGTTTTGCGTGCTAAGACCATTCTGTTTGCTTGATGCGATGCAAATGAGGAGCCTTCAGAGGACCCACCCTTCTTTGGGGTAGTCTAGCTTTTGCAACACAACTTACATGTGATGAAGTTTTACCACTGCAAGAAAACTAACTTGTGGCAGAAACTGGCACTGTGTGTGTAGTATCTACAAAAGGTCCCATCATCAGGGGGTCCTCCGGAGAAGAATATGCTGGGTGACAGGTGGTAACGGCCAGATTTGACAAACTCATCCATTTCAGAGGGCACTGCTGGTTCAATAGCCACCCGGTCTCCTGTGGGTGACAAAGGACAAAACAAACCGGCAGTCTTACACACTTTTCTACCACAATGTGGCTCTGTTTGCTGTAGCAGTCTGCAGGGTCACTGGCCTGGTTTAAGGTGGGTCACCCCAGCCCCCACTCTGAGCACACGGCCAGCAGCCTCATGTCCCAAGACCATCGGCTTCTTCACCAGCGAGCCCCCAATCCCCCCATTTTGCCAGAGGTGCACATCAGAACCACAGATTCCCACTGAGTGCATCTGGAGGAGCACTTCTACAGGAAATAAACAACACAGGACTCTTAATGGCAGCTCGCCTTAACTAAGATTACCTTATACAACACTGAATGAGGGCAATCGGAATTAATTGGGAGGTTCAGGAACTGTGTGATGGTCCATACTATTTGGTCCAGGCTCTGGTATCGAACGTTGTTCCTGCAACACAAATGACAGGAATAAATCGGCAAAGCTAAAGTGCTTGATTCAAGTGCAAACTGTAAGCTACAAAGCAAATCTGAAGTGTCTAGATATTTCCTCCTTTAATCCTCTTAAGATTCTTTAATGGGGCTCTTCTCACTGCAACACCAAGCATGCATTACACAGAAATGATTGGGCACAGTCCCACACGACATTAAAGAAATTCTAACTGCTCATGCAGAGGCAGGAGAGGCTGCAATGATGTAGAGGTTAAAAAACAGTCGTGATAGACAGATAATGTGAACTGTCTTTCTTCTGCATTAGCCAGCTCGTACAGCCATTTTTAAAAAGGAATAAAACACAGACAATGACATACAAACAGTCTCAAGCAGTTTGTCAAAAGTTCCATCCTTCCATCTTCAAGATGCATCATCAGAAGGTCTTGCTAGTCTAGTTCATTTTAACTTGACCCTGGTTCTTGAACTGGTTCCGTTCAGGTTTTGTACAACCTTGGTGCTATCCAGAGAACCAGTCTGCCTTTGCACCAGCTTTTATTCGAACTAAGGATCGTCAAAGGATACGTCATCAACGCCAATAGAGAGCTCTGCACAGCTGTAGTAAACAGTACTAACAAGATGGCTGAGCATATAGATTACCTGGGAGTGTTTGTACTGTTATTCCAGATGTTTGTTTATATCCAGTTTATACTGGTGATAAGAAGAAGTAAAAGAGTCTCTTCAGCAGACTACTGGGTGTCGCCATTGTTGCTTTCTCTTTCCTTAACAATTGATATGCCCATGGATGTCATAATGGTTCATGCTGAAGAACCTACTATTCTATGGTTCCAGCTGGGAACGAATTTTTCGAGTTCCGAACCTGTTTATTTTTGGTGGAAATGCGCCTAACAGTTCAAAATTAGGTGCGTGAAATGGAATGCAACACGTTCCACAATGGCTATGTATGAGGTGAGTCATCATGTTCACAGCAAATGTAACGTTCACAACCTTGTTTTAGCATTAGCACCATTTTAAAGGAGCACGTACGCACTTTGCTTTCTCTTGTGTTTTTCTTGTGTTTTGTGCTAAATAAGTATGATCCTTTATTTGGCTAAATAAATTTGGGCTCTCAAACTCACAACACAAAATGGTTAGCATTTTAGAAACAATTACACTGATTTCCCACCAATCCCGCTCCACCTTAAATGGTGAAACAATAATTATAACACCTCAGGTGCCAGAGTGTAACTGCAATGGAAAAATGGAACGAATGGAAAAATGCAAAGAGGAAGCTGGTAAAAAGGAGCTTACTTTAGCCTTGTAGATTTAATGCTGGTAGAAATAAATCTTCAAAGATTAGACTATAGACTATCAAAATATCCTATCTGGGATTTTATGTACAGAGCTACCAATAAATATGCTCTAGGTTAGGAGATTTTGTCAAGGATTTTTTATGACCTGCTCCTATGTACATATGAAGGGGTCATTCCAAGCTAACGAGAAAAAAACACTGTGATTTGTAGCTACAAGTAATTACACAACAATGAAATCATAGTTTTGTATATATTCCATTTCTGGTAATAGATCCCCCTACATTTTACACACTGCTCCTTTAAGATGCACCCATTTCTAACAGGCGTTTCAACTGCATGAACACAGCTTCCACAGAAAAGTACTGACCAATAAAATGGGACTTTGGAGCAGCTGTACATGAGCCTAAGGCCACCATGCCCAATGCCCCAATGCCAGCTCGAGGGATATAAAGCCCCCCAGCGTAGGACTGAGGCACAGTGGAACTACTTCTCACGTTCTCTGGAGTGATAGAGCTCTAGTACCTTTGGGATGAGCTGGAGCAACCCAGAACTGATCATGCAACAACAGTACCTGACGTCTTTAATGCTCAGTCAAATCCTCACAGCAATGTTCCAACATCAGTACCTGACCTCACTAATGCACAATCAAATCCTCACAGCAATGTTCCAACATCAGTAACTGACCTCACTAATGCTCAGTCAGCGTTCCAATGTCTAGCGCAAAACCACAGAACAGTTACTCAAGCAAAGAGGGACAAACTCACTGTTAATACTCTTCATTTCAGAAGCAGCTCTGGATGAGGAGGTGCCTATAAACTTTTGTACCTTTATTCTTCCAGCAGCAGTGAAACTTAAGCTAAGATCATCTCTAATGGTTACTTCACTAGAGCTACAAGATTACTGTAAACGTCATACCAGCCGCAGATCGCCTTTTGCATGCAAAACCACGGAGAGGTTGTCGGTGTCCATGTCCTGTCCTAGCTGTCTTGTATCACTGTGTTGTACGAAAATGTGAAGTAAAGCTGCAAAACCAAGAACAGGAGAACGGCAGTGAGCGGGGCGCTGGTCAAGGAAAGATATTCACGGTGGTCAACGGTGCGCAGTGCGCATTCAAGGACACCAGAGGCACGCGCAACTAAAATTACTGTTACTGGTGAGGACTCACATTGACAGTATTCAGTTGACTGTTGGTTGTGATAACACATTGCAGCTTTTGAACTGCTTTCTGCACGACAATAAAATACTAGTAAAATACTAATAACTTCAATATTCAGTCCCAAATCTGCCTCACATTCCCCATTTTCATCTGGCTCACTTTGCCGTGTCAATTGGCTTACACCCCAAATACTGACATCAAACATTCAGACTTGGTTCATGTTTTTAACAAATATTAATATATTTTATTCTCTCGCTTTTTGTAGTTCTTGAACTTTGTTGGTGAGGATTTAAGTAGGTTTCTCTGTATTTCATCGTGTTGGAGTGTGAAGCACTTTGAGACATGTTCTAGAAAAGTGCCTTATAAATAAAGATTTACCATTTATTTAATTTCCAGGTAAAACACCCATCAAGTATTTTTTGTGTCAGGAAAAACTGAACATATACATTTAACTGAAAATATCATAAAAGCCTCAACAAATAATATAATATCACGTTTTCAGTATGTCGTGTCTGCTCTGCACAGCTTCTATTCTTTTCAGGAAACTCACTTTCAGTTAGTCAAAGAAATCTGCAGCCACACCTCCAAAGTCTTGGTCCAAACGTTGCATCCAAAGTTGCATTTCAGTCTGAATAAGTTCAACACACATCCAGGACTCTGGAGTGGTCAGTCCATAGTTCTGAGACCACCAGCAGCTTCTTTGTTTGATGTGCCTGTCTCCTTTTCTCAGTAAGGGATCCTTGAACAGCTATGCATCCTTTCAGACCCACGGTATTAAGTTGTCTTTTCACAGCGGAAGCATGGACAGAAACGCCTGTGAATGATTTCAGATTTGAAGAAAGAGTGGAGCTTGATTTACTTCACTCTCTCAAAGATATACCAGGTGGTTGTTATGAGTCCTTTTTTCCAGCTTTGGACACTTTCATAGAACTGAGGACAGATGCTGTGGGCCTGAGATTGTGTGAGTACTAATTAGCCCAATCTGTAAGGTTCTGTCCACCCCTGATGACTAAACTAATGCAAGTGAAATAATGTTTAAGTGTGCCAATAAAAAACACCTTTCACTCAATTTCAAATAATTTTGTTATAAAGAAAGCATAAGTGGGAATGTCAAAATGCTCATTTGCCAAATGTGCCCATTTCAAGGCATGAGCCATACTAAACTGCCTGGGGTTAGTGTTTGCATAACAGTGGATTAGGTTTACTGGTCCACTGTAAATATTAACCATACTCAGCAGAGTTGGCTCTTGAAATGTGAGGATGTGGAGGTATGACAATACACATATAAAAACTGGTGTGACACTTTTTTAAAGACAATGCTCTTTGAATACTTTAATAAATGCAAGAGGAAGCAATTAAAAAAACTATTTTCATTACATTCACAGCTAAAAATACACAACATGTTCAAGCAGTAATTAAAAAAATATTTTTTTTTACAAAAAGGATTATTTCTTAAACTGGGGTGAATGGAGGAGGCATAGCAAGATTACATGGCTTTGCTACTGTAGTCAGTGATGGGTTCTGAGTCTTATGGGTTCTGGTCATTTTTGTCACACTTCAGCATGACTTTGACCCCAAGTCCCTGTCGTGTCGTCTCAAACGCCTGTACGGCCTGTTCTAGTGGAAAGCGGTGGGTGACCAGGGGCTTCACATTGACCCGCTTGGAAGCAAGCATAGCAATTGCCATAGGCCATCTGGACAGTGAACACAAATTAGAACATGAACATGTCATTCAGTAAGCAATTCATCATTAACCTTTAAATGCTAATGCTAAAATTACATTATGAAAAAGTATTTATTTGCTCAGTTTTGTCTTTAATCTGGATTTAGAAACTTCTCTCACTCGACTGCTATACTTCATTAGCCATAACATTTCAGGGGCATGAACTACAGTTAAGTGAAGACCCTAAGGACTTCTTAATACTACAAGCAATTTTCTATTTTCAACTACAAGAACATAGTGTACTGTAAACCTACGTGTTACAGTAGCGGAATACACCTCTGATGTCCACTTCTCTGACCGCTGCATTGAGGAGAGGCACTGTGGCCATGCTAGCACCGAGCCCCACCAACACCACTACTCCTCCTGGGCGAGTGGCCTGAAGACACACACAAACAGCACAAAGTATACACGTTATACTGAGAAATAACAATAAAGACCAATTGACTTGACAATTCACACATCTTAAGAATATATTCAACTGGTACACTTAATAAACCGGCATTTTGACCACTATTAGCATATTCCCACCTACCACCAACAGTTGCAACACAGGCATCTAAGCACAGGCAGTGGTCTCTGTCTGACTGTGATGCACAGGTCACTCTGCTCGGAGTTATTTCACCTTCACATTATTTAAGCAATTTGCAGGTCCTTAGTGGCACAACTGTCTAACTGTCTAATCATCAAGAGGTCAGGAGTTAAAATCTTGCCAATGCCTCTGCCTTGAGCAGTTAGAAGGCCGCAAGGAGGATGTCCTCACCCCCCCCCCCCCCCCCAGGCTGGCAGAACTGCGTGATAGGCTTCAATTGAGGGAGTAAAAACCCACCAAAAAATCCACTCACATAGATTGCTGTCTGAATGCTGCTCTCTGCGCCTGTGCACTCTATGCTGATATGAGGCATTCCGCCCAACATGCCCTCTACACGTTTGGCCATTTCCTCTGGTACATCCTCTCTCTTCACAGGAAGCAGGAAGTCAGCACCTAATTCCTTAGCCTTAGCCAGTCTATCAGCAGAAAGATCTGAGAGCACCAAAAAACACAATGAATGAACAATATTTGGCTTTGCAACAATTTAGTTTCCAGGATGTAGAGTATGGTAATATGCAAATTCCCATAGACAAACTTGATATTTGGGGAAATAGGTGACTCTTATTGGTGGTTGAGAAATTCACCTTAAATGTGTTTATTGTGCTAAATTTCCACTGTATTACATAAGCATGGGATACATTTCTTTTGCTTTGGCCTGGAACCCATTAAAATATAATCAGGCACCACAAGCATGTGTGACTTACCACTTATTACCACTTGAGATGCACCCATGGCTTTAGCTGCCAACAGACTGACCAGCCCAATCGGCCCTGTCAAAAAAAAGATCCGGAGTCTTAATAACTACTATCAATTATTACTACCAACTACTGCAAAACTAAGGCGTTAAAGGTTGAAAGCATTTGTTAGCTGTGGGACCCTCTATTATAAGTACAAGACAATTGAAAATTAAATGACTAAATATATGAAATTAAGTGAAGTAAAATACTTAAACAAATACTAGATTGCTTCAGAATGTTAACTGTGTGGACTTCAGTGTCATTAAATATGACTAACGAGAACGAACAAACTAGAACTGCTGGTAGAATAATGGAAAGGTAATCAGAAAGTGCTAACCCGCCCCACAGATGAACACTGAGCTGCCCAGTGTGACACCAGCTCTCCTGCAGGCATGAATCCCCACAGACAGCGGTTCAATGAGAGCTCCTTCCTCATAAGTCACATTATCAGGGAGTCTGGAACAGAAATAATGATAACTTCATGAACTACAATACTATAAATGTAATTGCATTCTTGGGGTCAACTTTAGGCCCATATGGTGACTGTGGTGGTCCCCATGCCAGAGATGTGATTCTTTAGCCACACAGTTATCCACAACACTTACATGAAAAGCTTATAACAATTGCTATTCAAGTGCTGTTCTGCTCACTAAAGTGCTGCTATGTATTAATGCTGGGCAGCTTTTATTAGCTGCTATTGAATATTAGCTCCAGGGGAGGAGGGGCACTTGGACAAAGCACGGGTGAGATAGCAGCAGTTAGCTATTAGCTATATAAGATTGCTTTATATAGTGACTGTGACAGGGCTATTTAATTCCAAAGAGGACCTTCTGGGCAAGATATAGTTGGGATTAACTGGCAGCTTGTGTTCAATAATTACATTTAGCGATAAAAGCTGCAACTGCTGTCCCCATAAAATAAGACAACAACAAGGTACTCTCATGGGAGTGTTATGACATAGCTTGTGTTGGATGTGATGTTAGGGGGACCAGCTCAGCAGGAGGGGGATCACCATAGTCAGCACACCAGATATGCTGTGCAACGACTGCTTGAAAACTGACTTGTAGCAGAAGTTGGCATTATGTACGTAGTATCTACAAAGGTTGCCATTATCTGGTGGTGTGGCGCAGAAGAATATGGATGGTGACAGGTTGTAGCGGCCAGATTTGAAGAAGTCATCCATTTCCCGGGGCACTCCAGGCTCAATAGCCACCCTGTCCCCTGTGGGTGACAAAGGACAAAATCAAATGGGCTTTGAAAATACAATACTGTGCTGTGTTGTGTAATTGTGTAACTGTTACTGGCTGCTAAATTTCCTTCAGGATCAATAAAGCATCTATCTATCTATCTATCTATCTATCTATCTATCTATCAATACACACTTGGAGCAAAATATGGCACAATATAGCAGAACCATTAGGCTTTGTTTTCCTGGTAATAAATGACAGACTGGCAGGCGTAAGCACCTTAAATATAGGCAACACACCTAATATTTCTAAGTATGAGGCAGAAAGAAAATTACAGGATTAGCCTGGTTTAGATATACAGGGAAAAGGTCAAACTACAAGTAAAAATGCCTAGAATTAGATGGAATAATTATATAATATTTAAAGTAAGCATAACCTGGTTTCCTATGCAAAATGCAATGACGTGCAAATCATTAATATATTTAACTGCAAGACGCACAAAGCCAATAAATCAAATGTCAACATGTTTATATATATATATATATATATATATATATATATATATATATATACACATACATATATATATATAGCAAGTGTAACACTTGCTACACTTCCACTTACACATTTCAAAAAGGTTGGGACAGGATCATCATAATGTCATTAAAAGATTCAGAGAACCAAAGAAATCTCTTTATGTAAGAGATAAGACCCAAAACCAAAATGGCCATGATCTTCAGACCCTCAAGCAGCACTGCATTAAAAACAGACACTCTGATGAACTGAGCCAAAGTGGAAAAGCTTTCTGTGGGCCAACAAATCAAAATCTGAAATTCTTTATGGAAGTCCTGAAAGCCGTGTCCTCTGAGCTAAAGAGGAGAGGGACCTTCCAGCTTGAATCAGTGCACTGTTCATGAGCCAGCATCCCATGATGGTATGGGGGGCAGTTAGTGCACATGGAACGGGTGACCTGCACATCTGTGAAGGCTCCATCCATCAAAGGACTTCTTTAAGTGGCTTATTTTCATTTATGTCAGTTGACTGGGGATCAGACTTTTGCATACAACTGTACTTCCTACATATAAGATGCTCTCACTGGTCATAACAATATTTATTCACAGCGCTCTCCAGCACAATGTGGTTCACTAGCCTGGTTTGAGATGGGTCACTCCTGTGCCCACTTTTACCACACGGCCAGAAGCCTCGTGCCCCAACACCATCGGCTCCTTCAGGACAAACTCTCCAATCCGCCCGTTCACCCAGTAGTGCACATCAGACCCACAGATCCCTACTGAGTGCATCTGGAGCAGGACCTCTGCAGACAAGAACAGAGAGAAATTGACAGCAATGACCATAAACTAACGTTACACAACATCACTCAGAGACGGGCAAAGATCACGAGATCACGAGGCAGACTGAATGAATGTGCAGGTTCAGGAAGGGAACCTGCATAGAAAAGAAATGCATGAAGGTCCATACCATTTGGCCCAGGCTCTGGGATCGGACGCTGTTCCTGCAATAACACGAATGACATCAATAAAATGGCAGAGCTAAATCGTTCAATTTTGATTAAACAGAATCCTTCAACCTCTGCTGACACAAGCAAAGCCAAACTTATCTGCTCCGCCTTAGCTCCGGAACTAAAAGGACATTTACTTAAAACCTCATACCAGCCTCAGATCGCCTTTTGCATGCAAAACCAAGGAGAGGTTGTCGGTGTCCATGTTTGCTACTTCTTGTTGACGTTAGTGTTGTATTGACGTGTGAATTAAAACTGCTCTACTCTGCTAAACAAGGCGGAGCGCTGGACGGCAAAGCATGTTCAAGGTGATCAATACTGCGCAGTGCGCAGTCAAGGCGCATAAAATAATCTAATGCAGGTTTCAAATTCTGTGACTGCATTAAAGAGGAATTATTTTGCCCGTGCTAATAATAATAATAATAATAATAATAATAATAATAATAATAATAATAATGTTTACTAATAAGGCACATTTAATTTAAATGAAAATCTCGTTGTGCTACAAAGGTAAACCAGAGGCATTATAAATGAGGAGAACAGTCACTCGTTAAAATACGTCTGGAAAAGCTTAATTTTGCAGAGAACGTCCCATCTATCAGGAAAAACAGCTAATCAGCTTACTGACTACGCCACCAGCGGAGAAGGGTAGAAAATATTGGCGCTGGCAGGGAAGGCCCCGTTGTGCCTGTAGGCAGAACAAATAGAAAATTCGCGGTTTTTTTGTGCGTTGTTGGGCTAAACGCTACAAACACTTCATGAGTTTTTGTGTCAGATTTCATCAGTGGTTTGTTTTTGAAACGGGAATTTGACCTTTAGTCTTGAGTATTTTGGTTAGGGTATTTCGGTTGGGGCTCAGGAAAGACGTAGCTAGGCAACGTAACGTAGCTAGGCAGAGCGCAGTGCTATGATAGCTACCGTACTATATGTAGAGCAAGACTGAAAAGTAAAATATTAATGTACTACAAAATATTTAAAGTAAATTATTTTTTCTTTCAGAAGTACAATATTTCAGTGCTACTTTGCTGGCCAGAAGACTAATTAATAACAAATAAGATAAAACAAATGTTCATGTAGGAACCTCTTTCCACTGGGTTACTGCAGCAGATTTCTGCTGGGAAACTGAAGAGGGTCGAGGTGGACATTTATCTTTTCAATGTATCATTTGGATGTTGTGGCAGACAGAGGTGGAGGGGTATTCACTTGACAGTTTAATGATCCTTCAAATACAAATCCCATATTTACAACGCTGGACTGTGCAGATATGTACTGCACAGCCTGTGACCAGTATGTCAGCTTTTTTCATACCCTCTCCAGGGAACCAAACTGTCAGCGGGCATGACTGAAGTTGGCTTCTTACACTATATTGCCAAAAGTATTCACTTTACATTTTATGGCACCTTTAACTACACGAATGTCAACCACCTAAACGACTAACGTTATTTAAAGTACAGCAACGTAAAGATAAACAAAGCTCATGATATTATCCAACCTGTATAATGGATTTACAGTCATATATATTGTCTCTAAGGCCTGTTGTTGCATAGCAGAGTGGCGCAGCGGAAGCGTGCTGGGCCCATAACCCAGAGGTCGATGGATCGAAACCATCCTCTGCTAAGCTTTTTCATTTTTTATACTCTAGCGCCAGTCTCCATAAAATACCATCAGAGGACAGAGGTTCTGCGACATCTAAATAAGAAAATAACACAAACACAGTCGATTTTGCTATGAATGTGCTTTAAAGTAGCTGCTGAACAGCAGTAGCGGTAGTGGTTACAGCACTGGCCGCGGAAATGTATGTAAGTGTCCACGTGAGGTCGCCCATGCTCACACTTCTGCTTTTCCTCTTATTGACTTTTTCAGCTGTTCTGGCACAACCCTGCCATAAAGTAACTGCTTTCTTCTTAGCCGACAAAGACATTTAATATTGTATAACTTTGTTCAATAAATACATAGCTGTGTTATTTGTTTTATTGGGTTCTTTTTTATTTAGTATAAGTTAAATGAAGATCTTATAATATGTTTGGTTACATTTATGTAGAAATACACAAAATGATACAAACATTCAAGTAGTACTGCATGTTAATACACTGTAAATAAGTCGTAAATGTATTGCATTATCCTTGATAAATAATCTGTTTTGTATTGGGAGGTGTTAGTAGGCTTTATTATATCTCTTGGAACACAATGCTTGCCTCTCTTTCCCTTTTTTTAACATAAACTTCATTGGATTTTACAAATGCCAGGATGTATCATGAGCAGTGAGTATATGTTACCATCAAAGCAAGTAAATACAAACAAAACAAGACCTCCTCAAACCCAGAAAAATTCCCATTTTCACAATTTACTAAAACTGGCTAGTACCTATTCATTGCACTTCAATTAAATTCATTCATTTCCCACATATATATTTACAGGGCATTTCTAAAGAGTACTGACTGAGCTTTTTAGATAGTATCTATGAGTTTAGGAAGAAGATGTTCTCTGAATGGTCCCTAAAATTGTCATAAATAACAGGCTGTTGCTCCTGAGTACTGCAGCTAGTTATGCCTCAGGGTGGCGCTGTAGTAAATTGATTTGCTCAGTTTCTCGTAGACCAGCAGCTGGAACTATGTCTGGCACACTCTGAAAAGCTCATAATATGCCATGACATGTGTAAATCTAAAAACTTGCTCACTGTTCCTGAGAGTTTGGCGGAAAGAGAGAATTCTCTTGTTCTAGTCTCAGACTGAAGACAGAAGAGGAGATGAATAGGCTCTCAGATAAAGTGTGGAAGATGCATTACCAAACTAGTAAAGTGCATTTCCAGAGGAGGAATTGTTAAACCAAACATTTCTTTGTGCACTGAAGGACATGTTAAGATGAGTGAGCACCAGCAGACACTGGATTACCAAGCTACTGTGGGATCCTTGAATGCCAGGGGGTATTTTCACACCGGGTGTCTCTCTATAAATTTAAGAACTTGTCAAGCAGTTTGTAATGTAAAGCACACAGCGAGACTGCTTTAGTGAGGAGGCCCAATAAAAACAACCCTGGATCTCTTTTCAGTTTTACGTTAAGAATTCTGAACACTCCCATAAATGACAAAGGTACGTACCCAAGTTTGGCACTGAGGTGAACTTGTCTCTCTTGTTTCAGTCAGCCTGACAATTCTTTTGTTAGTGGGCATAAAACAGCACAACCTGTCCTCGTTATAGCATTATTAATAACCAGTGGAGCTGTTAGTATACAAAACACATGTCCATTTGCCATATTAATGAACTGAGTGATCCAAAGACTTTGTCTCCTGCAGAGCATCACTTCAAGTACAGAAGCTCAGTGACAAGCAGCAGCCCAAACCAGATAAACATCTCCACCACCTCCACACTTAATTGTGTATTTGTGCTGTATAAAGAGTCAGAGTAAATCTAACCCTCATAAACATCAGTGTGGGGTCCTTGCTCACCGTTCCTTGAGGCTGAAGCACAGCACACTTCATGAACCTGCTGGACAAAACAGGATGCAGCCAAGGTGTTATGCCTCAAAATAAAACCTGTGTAAGGCAAATAAATTGAGGAAAACAACACAAAGAAGGAAACTGGAAGTGGATGAGGTGGCTTTTCAGCAGACCCTTGTAGTTCAATTAAGGCCAAAAAAACAAAGGTTGATGTAGAGTGCAGTCTGCTGACCTCTGTGGATGGCACAAGCCTGCCAGACAAAGCAGGATGCAGGTGTCATGCCCATGTAACCCTTTTAGTAAATGTGGGAAATGGGGAAAACAACAATAAATGTGAGAAATGTTAAACATAAAAAAACTATAGTTAAAATGGTGTGCAGCCGCTTAGCCTGGTAACCTGATCATTAATAGTTAATATAGATAATCATAAAAATGTGTGGTAGTCAAGTAGGACCAATTAACATACGATGAAAGTAAAATGAAAGTATTTGAAGCATTATTATTAAATGAACTTCATATAAGCACAACATTCCCAACCAGCCTGAGCCTTACAAAGTTGGACCGGTCACCTGTCTTGAAAACTGCAGGTCAGCAGACAGAAATCTGGCAGTTTTAATGGTGCTAGTGGTTTCTTGAACAGGTGAAAAATGCACAAATGTTAGAATCGAACCAGAAGTTTAATTGGTTCATGTATGGGTTCTTGTTTTTACATGTGCAGTGGGAAAAAAACACCTCTATACAGCGATCGTGTTACATGCATGGCGGGTGCAAATTCATGACTATATAACAAACATTAACCACACAAGGTTGTGACGTTATAGACCACTGAAGTCATTTGTCATTCTGTACTTTGTGTTATGCCTTGTTATTTGGCCCTCCAGGTCTAAGCAGGATTTTCAATGGCCAGAATGAATGGGTTTTTTATCGTTCCCTGTGGTAAATAAAAATGTTCAGAACCTGACATTTTTTGTTCTGTGTACGTTTTTCTTCTGAACATCACTAGAGCTTTTGATTTCTGAGGTCGTTGAGAATCATAATACTAATACTGCTAAATGTAAGCTAATGCTACGTCACACACTACTGACATAGGCCTATGAGCTAGGCCTACATGAAAGCAAGGCAGGCTAAATGGTGTTCAGACAAATGCTACATAATAGCAATCTTATCACAGCAAACATTTATAAATAGCTCTGAACATAAAACCTCTGGGTAGATTATTCTGATAGCCTAATTGCTTTAACAAACATACTGCCAGCGTTTCAAGGCTCAAGTCAGCTTCTAATTCACAAGCTTCTTTTTCTGCAGTCTGGCCAAAGCAATATTGCAGAGCATAAGCTGCATATACAGGGCCACCTTATGTTGATATGCATAATTTCTTGGCAGTCAGGCAGCCTGTCTCTTATGCATGGAGCGCTGCAAGTTCATCTGTTTACTACATATGGTGTTAGCTAGCAGTGCCTCATACTTTTTATCTGAAGATGTATCTGCTTCACTGGAGCTTCATAACCAAGCCATTTCTCTGAATAATGATGTTCTGGTGTTGGTTTCTCTTTCACAAAATGGTGTGATGAGGCATTTGGACGCTTGGGTGGATGTTTTAGTGATTTTGATCACAGACGTAGGTCATCTTCTTTGGAAGGCAGAGGATATAAAGTTATATGTTGCCCCCCAGCACTCTGACTGTTTTGTGTTTGGTTCATAACACTGCTGTTCAAGCAAAATACAAAAAGATGATATGGGTGCAGTCTGTAAAATGAGTTACAATTTTTAAACCTATAATGAAAACAATGTTTGGTGCAAGTGGGCTCTAATTTTAGCTAGTTGCATTAGCTAACATTAGTACGCACTGGCAAAGACAATCTGGCCCTTTGTTGATACCACAGGCTATAGGTTTTATTAGCCACATACTCGTGTTTGTGCCTTGTCAGGCTTGTTGGTCTTGTTAATCAGATGAACTGACAAAGACAGATACCTATCTAGCTAAGGTGGAGATAAATTACAACTAACAACTGGAACACAAAGATGTGGGGAACCTTCAAAAAGCCATAGCTGACATCAAGGGTATCTGCAAAGGGCCATTTTGGCTTTTGTCAGTGGGTGATAACGTTAGCTAATGCAGCTAGCTAACATTAGAGCTCATGGGCACCAAACTTTGTTTTTCCTCATTTGTTTCAGAATTGTAACTTAGTGTATCAACTGCATTTCTCTTCTTTTTCTCATCACAAGGAAAGGGGTAGAATAATAATTAAGTCTATTATTATTATTATTATTATTTTTTTTTTTTTTATTATTATTATTATTCAGACTGATTCAGACAACAAAGAAAACAGAATTGCAGCATGCTGGAAAGACGAGACCCTCAGCGGGGTAGTAGAGGCCTCAACCCGGATGTGTTAACAAGCGGATTGGAGCATAAAGTATTTAACCTTTTTTAACCCACAGCGGTGCCTGAATAAACAAGAATACGATTATAAAAAGGATTTACAGATTCTTTGATTTGAGTTGGGGATCTGCAGGCACGTTTGGACCTGGAAAGGGCTATTTACATTACACTTAACAGTCAGATATCAATCGATCAGCTGTCGCACCGGAAGTTCTAACACAAAGTAAACAAAGATGGCCGCTCCCTTGTTTTCATGGAAAATAGCGTCGTTATCGTGGCGCATTGACTAATTAACTACTTAGTCTTTTCCGCAGGGGGTCTCCTTCTTTATCTGCACATAGGCTCAACACGGTGCAGCTCACTTGTTCAACGCTAGATGGCGACACTGCATCATTTCTGCATTCACCTTCGCTCATGTTGGCAGGAGAGGTCACCTGGAGACCACCTGAATGAATCATATCTTAATTTAGAGCAAGATGGTCCTGCGGCTCAGCACGGACAGCTAATTTCTGACACATTAACTGAAATAAACAGTCCTGATTATATATATATATATATATATATATATATATATATTGTTGTTTTTTTTCCCTTTCTCTTTCTTAGTTTACTCTTCCTTTCTAACTTGTATGACTATTGCGTCTCTCAGTTCGTGACTCGTATGATTTCTAATGATTTAGATGAGCTTTTATTATAGAAGTTACTCAGTCCGGCTTTGAACAGAACTGAAAACATGAATGGTGACATCAGCACGCGGGAAGCGTGAGGGAGGGGTAGGAGGGAGATTCCCCCTATCTTTCCCAGTTTTGAATCACGTTCACCCCCCTCCTATCCCTGTAACCCATACGGAGTGTCGTCACTACTATAACGAGGCGAGCCCTGCCTCGTGCTGACGTCACGGATCCTGCCTGGCCATAAATAAGGGGATCCGTCTGATCGCTGCTCATCAGAGAAGCGCTCTGGCTGAAGGAGCTACAGCACAGCAAGAGCACACGGACCTTTAGGACTTTAATTTTTTGGATCTTTCTGGAGTTTTGACATCTTCTGGAGGAGATTGGACATCTTTACAAGTAGGTTCCTTCATTTTTATCTGGCTGGTTTGGCATGTTCATTCATAAAGTGTTTTTTTTTAGGTTGTCTTTTAGTTATTACCCTTCTAAAAAGTCATTTTGCCCTTCCAGTTAATCTACTATAGCCGTAAGGCTGTCAGGACAGTTTGGTAGTTTCATATTTAGCCTATTTTGACAAAGAACATGGTGCCTGTCATGAATGGATGTTAGAACAAATAGCTCACAGCCTTGCCTTGTGTCCAGCAGCCAGGAGACCATGACTTTGAACAAAGGTGACAAGTTGCGGAACATGGATAAGAGGAGAGGGAGCATGCCGTTTCCCGTCCACCTCCAGAGCCTTCACAGGAGGAGCATGCCCGTGGATGACCGTGAGCTGCGCTCCACCAATCCCTCGGTGCAGACCTCTGAGCTGTCCAGCCTAACACGCTGCACATCCTACAGCCCTGGAGAGCAGCACCGCCACAGCTGTGTCTCCGACTCCTCTGACTCAGTCATCTCCTCCGGCAGCGATTCCGAAGGACAGATCTACAAGGTCGTCCTCCTGGGAGAACATGGTGTAGGGAAGTCCAGCCTGGCCAGAATATTCGGAGGAGTGGAGGACAGCCACGATTGTGAGGATGCAGGTAAATGTTGTTTGGGGGTTGGTGGGCACTTTGATATCTATCGGCTCAAGTTTTAGTTTGGTATTGCTACATCAACCACAAGGATGCTATTCAAAAGACAATGTGACCTGAAATTTGCATCTTTACGACAACCTGGTTCGACATGTTCATCTATAAAGACGTTCAGAAGTTCAGCTTGGCTTTGTACTTCTAAACCCTAAGTTATCAGACTAAACATCCATAAACCCACCCAACCAGGCTAAACAAACTTAATGCTGTTAAAACAAAGTCTGAAATCTGCACACAACAGCCTGGTCTTTCTGAGGAGGGTGAATCCCAAGGACGTCCCACAGATTAAACCATGCCACTACATTAGTGCACCACCAGATAGTGTGAAATGGATTATCTGGGCAACCAAGCTAAGACATATTGATTATGGCTATCTCCATCTAATCCCTATTGAATCCATTAACACCAGACAGCTGCTGCTAGAACATGGTGTAATTAATAAAACAGCTCTAAAGGGCCGCGCCATTGTCGACAGATGTGTCATGATAATCCGAGTGGTCAGTGATTTTGAAAAGCAGTGTTGTCCTACATTAAACTGATGGTCAGACCTTTTGCTCCTTTGCAGGAAACACATATGACAGATCAATCGTCGTCGATGAAGAGGAAGCAAATATCCTGTTGTATGACGTATGGGAACAGGTGAGCATATGCCATTTGCTGGTGATGAATATGCTTAAAAGCACAGAATCATTTTGACATGTGCTAGATTTTGTATTAACTGGTTTTATGATTTTATCATATCACAGGATAACAGTCAGTGGCTGAAGGATCAGTGCATGCGTATGGGTGACGCCTACATCATCGTGTACTCCGTGACAGACAAGTCCAGCTTTGAGAAAGCTTCAGAGCTCCGCATCCAGCTCCGCCGGGCACGGCAGTCTGAAAACATCCCCATCATCCTGGTGGGCAACAAGAGTGACCTGGTGCGCTCCAGAGAGGTTTCTGTAGAAGGTGAGTCACCCACTGTCTGCTAGAAGACTGCTACAGCTTGCTTTTGGCCTCCACCCACTCTGTCCAGTCAGTTAAGGTGGTTGAAGTGAAGCCTGTTCAAGTTATGTAACTATTCCTAGGTGACTGATGCACGGAAAATAAATCAGGCCTCAGTAAATCAGGAAAATAAATTCGGCCCCCCGAACATTAGTAGTCCGGAGCCACAGCCATCTTCTAAATATATTAACTCACCATGAATCTGTTAGATTACGCTTCTTACAGAAGAGATTCAGTGCATCAAAAAAGCTTTACCTTAAATAAATTTCATAATGATTCTTTCAGAAATTATTTAGCGGGTCATGATAACTTCATTCAAATTTCACAATGATTCGATTTGATAATGATTCTTCCAAAAATGATTCAGTACATCATGAAAGGTCAGTTTTTGACATGATTTTGATTTGATTATTCAATGCATAATGAAAACTCATATTTCAATCTCATATTTAAATATTATTTAGTGGATCATGACATTTTTGCAATCAATTCTTTATTCTTTGCAGACCAGTTCTTTTGGAAATTAAGTAAATACTACACTGAGATAAATAACTTTATTCCACAATCATTGTCTTCGAATTGATGATTTTTTTTATCCTCTTTAAAAATCTCATCACAAGGCATCCCCTAAAATGAAGGCCTCACCACTAACCTTTGTTTGTTTCCTCTTGTTTTCCCACTCTAGAGGGCAGTGCCTGTGCGGTAGTGTTCGACTGCAAGTTCATCGAGACGTCCGCCTCTCTGCACCACAACGTGCGCACGCTCTTCGAGGGCATCGTCCGGCAGATCCGCCTGCGTAAGGACAGCAAGGAGGAAAACGCACGCCGAATGGCCAACTGCAAGCGCCGCGAGAGCATCAGCAAGAAGGCCAAGCGCTTCCTGGGCCGCATGGTCGCCCGCAAGAACAAGAAGATGGCCTTCAGGCAGAAGTCCAAATCCTGCCACGACCTTTCAGTGCTCTGAAGGAGCCGGACACTCGTCGCTGGCCCTTTCATGAGGCTGCTAAGACCAGAAGCTGTGTGTGAAACCCAAGGACTAGACTACTGTACAGAGATTTGCATATTTTCTATTGTAAAATAGACAAGGTTATATGAGTCAATGCTGACAAAGTCAATGTTGATAGACCTGCATGAAGCTTTTTAAGTTTATATTACATTCAATTTTTTTATTTTAATTTTCATTTGCTGCCTTAACATGTAGAGTCGTTGAAATATAGTTGTGTGGGTAGAAGGCGAGTCCTCAAAGCCATTTCAGTATGGATGGAGTGCTTTGCAACCGAAAAGAAAAAAAAGGGAAAGCGTCCTTGTGAATGCAGTAGCTATTGTACTGATGTACAGTTCTCAACAGTGGGGTTCACTTCTCATGTATGTGAATGAGCACAATTCATTTTCTGTATCGATATGAGACATGGAATCGTATGTACTTGAATCTGAGTGCGCAGGCTCGTACCTCAGCTAAAACACACATGACTAGGTTTGGGGAGGGGTGGGGTGATGACTGGGGGGAGGGCGGTTAACCTTCAAACTGAGACAATTTCACACATTTAATCATTACACTGATATTTAAAGTGAGAGGTATGACCGAATGGCATAGAAGCAATAAATGATGTGTTTGTGAGCTGTTTTTCAAAATGTTTGATTTGCACTTCCATTTAATATTATTCTATTGTTAATTTTATTACATGTTTACATTAATTTTATAATAAAATGGTGATTAAAACAGCGGCATTTCTGCCTTCTGTTTGTACATGCACACACAAACAATGAGACCACCTCAGGAACTAGCGGTTGATGTGTTCCCTCATGCATATGCAGGCATGGAATTGTTCGGGGACCTGTTGACCAGCTTTGTAATGACAGGAAACAAGGCTGTTAAAGGCTTTTGCATCAAATTAAAGAAGTTAAATATTAAGCACCTTGAAAGTAGAAGCCGTTCTCCCACACTTCAACCATTTGGGTCTTTGTTCAGGAGTCAGAGCAGACTGCTAGACTGCTGGAACACGGTAAGAGGGATTCCGTCAGTCACACTCTTAATTCAAGTCGTATTAGAACAATGGCAGCAATTAAGCTTAAAGTTCACTAGAGGGGGGAACTTGGGCTCTTTCATTGCTTGTAGATTTGTATTTGGCTATGATAAACCCTTATTCTACTTAACGGGCTACTTTGGCCTATTCTTTTCATTCTTAACTAATGGAAAATCTGAAACATGCTGAGCCCTGTGTTTATACCTCTCTAGATTGGAATAATTAAATCAGTGATAGAAGTGTTTTGATGTGAAATGGTTTGAACTTACAGATTCCGATTACTTTATAATGGTGGTGGTAGGAACCAGGGGTCTATAATGCAAATAGACCTTTATATGCTGTGTTAATGACCACACGTTTTCTGTAGTCGACCTAAATTGTAGTAGACCTAAATTGCTGTGATGTAGCTTGTAGGGGTGTTAAGCTCTTCAGATGTCTGGTTCCTATCACCACCACTGTGAACAATTCAGACTCTGCAAGAGTATTTCACACTAAACCCTGAGTGACTTTATTTACATCAATACCATTTCAATAATGCAGAGAAAATTAAAAAAATGGTGCCATTTCCCTTTAAACTACTGATCTGATCATTTTTAAGTTTATAAGGTTAAAAATCTCATATTTGCCTTGTGTTGCATTTTCAGCCAATAAACTCCAGTAAATGCACCATAACCTTCACGATGTCACATTAATGGAAATTGCGCTCTGCAATCACACAGAGTTTTATATTTAACTACTTGCCTTAATTTACCAAAGAAAAGAATGAGAGTGCATGTTTTGTCCATGTGTAGACTACTGACCCTCGTTCGGGTCGTGCATCTGCAGTTAAATGCTTCTCTGGCATTAGAGTGCACTTTCTTTAGTACTAAAGGTACTGAGTGATGTTTTATGAGGTGTATTTTGAGAATGAAGTTTTATTTTTCCACTTACATATAAACGTTTAGCTTTAAAACAAACTTTTCAGTGATACTTTTATAATCTGAACAGTTGGGTTTACAGTGTACGTTTCTACTTAAAAAACACTGTTGAAGTGCAGCATTCACAATGCTACCTGATACCTTCTTTAGCCTTTCGTAACAACTGATATCTAGGCCGGAGTGGGACTTGTTTTCGGATTGGCAGTTATATGATGCTGAACAGATGCTGAACAGCCCACCTTAAGCTCTAACTGTATTTCTCCTGCTTTATACATACATAGCATTAACTTTTGTGCAACATTACTTTGTCTAAAATCTGTGCTTTTTCATTTCCTTTTTTACTATATTATTTATTATTCATGTGCTGCAATAAGATAAACAAAGTGATTTGACAGTGATAAATCAAAAGTGACAAAAGCTTTGTGTTAAATGTAAAATAATCATGACAGTTAAAAATGCTATAAACATTAGCTAATCCTAATGTTAGCTAAATAAGCTCCTTTTCATCCTCCTTAAACAGTTTTTTTTCAAGTTCCTGCAGTTCTTGTTACTTCTGTCCATCTTCACATAATTCACAATGAAAATTGTGAAAACTGTAATAAACTCTAATAACACTAATCTAGCACCACACCGTAACACTTAATCTGACAATATCTAAATGCTCAATGTTAGCTTATTACTGGAATTTCCATTCCACCTTAATAGTGCAGCAGCTATACACTAGCACCAGAACAGGCGTCTAAAAGCAAGTGCTACATCATTTATGGTGGAATGGAAATTAAGATTAAGTAAGCATCAGTAAACTGGAGCTGAGGTATGTGTGTGTGTGTGTTGGCACCGGTTTACCCCCTACATTACTGTATATACACACTTTGATGTGACATTTATAGATGGCTGAGTGTTATTGTGCTTATATGAGTTCATCCATTAGACTCTCCCAATTATCCACTCTCACTTTGACTGACATAAACCTTATTCCAACAAGCATAAGATGTTATACAGGTTGCTCTTGTTCAGTTTGATGTAATTTTATTTCACTCCAGCAAATGACACTTCATGGAATAATGTCTGTGTAATGTGTGTTAAAAGGCTTATGTATGTGGTTTTGGAAACACTGCCCTAAAGTAAAGTGGGTAGGAGGAGGTTATCTACATAATGACTCTATAACACAAACATATGCCCTACATTTGTAATGCAGCACTTCTATTCATAAACAGCTAACGCCAGTACAAGCAAAATTAGCTTTTTTAAGTACTATATTTTATAAGCTCCATTACTTGGGAATGATGCTTCATAACAATGTTAAATGTTAAACTAAATAAATGTTCATCACTTTAGTTTAAGCTCATGTCAATACAATGTCATGCACTTCATAAAACATATGTGAACCTGCAGTTACCAAAATAAGCTGCTCATATGTATTCCGTGTTAAATGCTATGTGTTACTGTAAAGTATTACAGATGCTACAAAACAGTTCAAAATAATGAAACATGAACAGTTTTGCTCACCAGACAGGAAGCTGGTGTGCACAATGGATAAGGCCTCTTCACGGATCATAGCACTGAATGTAAGTCTTTTTCTGTTTTACTGTACGGGTATAATGCATAAATGTATACACACAGTAATCCTATGTAGTTCCTATGCCTGTGCAGTGTTTAACGAAAACAGTAACTTTTGTAACTTTTGTTGTGTTCTTTAATCGAACATCCATTAATAGCTTATGTCATTTTACAATCTAATGTCATAATGGTATATAGACCATCCAGATTCTTCATTAAAACTACCTCTTTGTATCTACTCTCCATCTTTGTAGGTCTACAATTACAGTTTGTAATCCATCTGTTTCTCTACATACTTTCTCACCCTGTTCTTCAATGGTCAGGACCCCCACAGGACCACCACGGAGCACATATTATTTGGGTGGTGGATCATTCTCAGCACTGAAGTGACATTGACATAGTGGTGACGTAGTGGTGGTGTGTTAGTGTGTGTTGTGCTGGTGCAAGTGGATCAGACACACCAGTGCTGCTGGAGTGTTTAAGCACTATGTCCACTCACTGTCCACTCTATTAGACACTCCTACCTTGCCGCTCGAGACGATAGCTCATCTGCTGCTGCACAGTTTGTGTTGGTCCTCCTCTAACCTTTTATTAGTGTTTTTGGTTGGAGGACTATTCTCAGTCCAGCAGAAACACTGAGGTGCTTAAAACAGCACTGAGTGTCTGATCCACTCACACCAGCTCTACACACACTAACACACCACCACCACGTCATTGTCACTGCAGTGCTGAGAATGATCTATAACCCAAATAATACCTGCTCTGTGAGGGTCCTGACCACTTAAGAACAGGTTGAAATGGGGCTAACAAACTACAGTCATGACAGTGATCATATAACACTTGCGTTTACTAACTTTAATGACTGAATGTCCTTTCTCTGTCTTAGCTGGTGCTTTCTCTGGCTCTTTTGCATGGAAAGGCCGCACACCTTAAGATTGGTGTTCCAGAAAACTATGATGGTATTTTCCCATGGTACCTCACCAAGGTGAGTTCTTCCGTAGAAGGACAAAGTGACACTGTTTCTCTCATCGTCTGCTGAACTCCTTTCTGTGAAATAGTGCAGGACCTGCTCCAACAAGTTCACTGTTTTGGATACGTGCAAACAGCCTGTGTGTAAATGGAAGAAAGCAACAAAATGTCCTGCAATCAAGGCCTTATAGAATGGACACACAACTGAGCTTGAAGTTCTTTCTCTGATGTCATTAAAACGTCACAAATCACAGTGGACGGCTCGGTTCTACCTATTGCTTTTTTGTCCTAAATGGAGCGGCTATTATTGGCCGCCCTTGTGCTATGAATCAGGCTGTCGATTTGAGAGCAAGTATGAAAGAAAGGGGGGGAAAGAGACTCGAAAAGCTGAGAGCTTTTGTACACGTTGTTCATTTTCCTCTTTCAGAGCTCAAGGTGTAATTATGAGCCGGCTGCTCACGCTCCGGTCCCTTCGTCACCAAACTAAATATGGAGCTCCTGCACAAAAGCCCAACTGCCAGTCATCCTGCGTCCAAGACGGCTTGCGTGTATGCCAGATGCCAATTGGTAATGGGCAGGTTGCTCTCGTCCGTACTGCTTTTCCACTCTGACACTGCAACTGGAGGCATGTTTAAGAAAGAAAATCGGAGTCTAAGGGGCCACTGCAGTTGAATGCCAAGCTATCAGAATCCTCTTCGAATCAGTTTTAATGACATGTGTGAGGGTGGGTGGTTAATTACCCCACTCTGTTTACACTGAAAGGACATAATGGCTATACAGTGTTTATTCAGGCTTTCAAAAATAGGCAACCAAAAAAAAAAAAAAAGAGCTGTGACTCACTGGGGGGGTTTGCACAGTTCACTCTAAAGCCGTTTTCTATGTCCCCACCCTTAGGGCTGATGAATTTCTTGCTCTTGTGTATGCACCTATCAATAAAATCAAGCAAGCGTGGGTTAAAGGGAAATGGTTCCATGATAAGAGCCTGGGTAGCGTCTTACTGAGAACTGCACTGTGCAGCCTGCATCATACTGTGAGCAATTAGGTCTTCAGTCATTCTGCACTTTCCTTGAAGGCCTCACATCGTACCTATACTACCATTTAAGAATGTGGTATCAACGTACTCAAAACCTGCTTTGTTGGGGAGTAGTGCATAAAGTAGTGCATAAAATCATTGTGCCAATCTTGTGCAACTTATTAATTAGATAGGGCACTAAATATGTCGAAAACAATAAACAAAGCTATAGAAGATGATATAATGGCTGAGGATTATGTGAAGGTGGTATTATGTTATTAAAGGTGGGATAGGTATTTTTTATTTTTTATTTCCTGGAATTCTTTTAAACATCCATATTTAGCAATCACTAAATCAAATACTCTGACAATAACAAGACCAAAAAATCATTATCTGTGGAGTTTAAGGAACTGTAAAATACCTGTCCGATCATTTGTACATCACCTGCCAGTCTACCTACCTGCCTCACAACCTGCCTGCATTGGCGCATGTGTGGAGTCCTCTGTCAGAGTCCAATGGCAGAAAACCTGAGGCTAAAGGCCTGGAAAGCCTTTCATAGGGCAGGAAATGTTCTGGATTATTTTGTTTATGGGGAAATGTATTATTTTCCTGAATTATGTAGCCAACGTAGCTGCTACTTATGTAGTGTATACATATTTATTAGTCCAAAGCTAATGTTAGCTAAACTGTAGATGTAATCCAGCAGCCAGTTTGGGGAGTGGGAGCCAGCAGCGAGCACGCACCTGTTCTTTTGTTTTGCTGTGTTCTTTGGTGTGTTTGGAAATACTGGACCCTGTGACTCTGTTGAAATGAATATAGCCCACGTTTAGGGCAGGTATTTAAGGGCAGGTAGCCAAGGAGAGGATCAGTAAGCACAATGATGGCTGAAGCTGTTGGTAAGCAACCAACACTGCTGGCCGCTTTTGGCAACAAACCATGTTCAGCAGCAAACAAAATAAGTGATGTAAATAGAAACAAAACAAGAGTTAACATTGGCACTGGTTTCCATTGCTGGAGACACTCTTGGAGAGTAAACGGATGATGTTTGATGCTGCACTAAGGAGAAGGAGAGATATTTTCTGGTGATATGTTGCCCCTTATTGTTTATATATAGTGTATAAATATGACTGATTGTATTATCTTCCTAATTTCTTTTTTTAAATATCCCAAATTTGACTAAAACTGTAAAGGGTTAATTACTGTGTAATGTTTCATATTAATAAATATATTTTTTATTCATCTAAAATACAGTTTGGTAAACAGTTTGGTCTCAATTCAAATTGCACAAGATAAGTTATTATTGCACAGGAAATACAAAAATTGTTAATGCAGTTAGTGAATTTTGTGCAGTTCACCAACATAATTCACTTTCATGTGACTATTTTTTAGCACTAATTATTTTTTCAGTACTCTTTTTAGTGAATTAATATGTACTAAACATCAATATATACAGTATAAATGACCTAATTTCTCATTGCCTCTCTAAATAAGAGAATTTGTACTTAATAGAAAATCAACCAAACATCTCATTTCACAAGGGGTGCGCAGCCTTTAGCATGCAACTGTACATAACACTGAAAAAAGTGAGGACAATTCCTGAACACTTTCCATGTTATAGGTCCCTTTAAATGAACTGCATGAAATGCATGCTGATCTTTGGAGGTCAAAGCTAAGCTAATGCAAAGCTAATGCACATCCATGTCCTAGGAACACTACTGAATCAAAGCCTTTTGGGGTTTCAGCAAGCTGAAAATTGCTGGCATTGCACTAGCCGCTGGGCTTGGCCTGCTGTGTGGTATGCGTGGGCCCCACAGATGTGAGGAACCTTGCTGCTCACTGGGGACATGCTTTTATTAAAAAGACTGGCACCAAGCATATGCCACTCTGTGCCAGGTTAAATCCAGCAATAGCACTCGCCTTAGTGCCAAACGTGCAAAGGACTTAAAACTGTCAACTGCAGCCGTCCTTTTCGCCATGGGGAGTGAGAGCAGTGAGAGGGGGCAGTCAAAGACATGGCTTCCTTGTTTTCAGAGTATGGAATGACAGAAAGCTGAGCTTGAGCTCTTAGCCTCCACCACCGCGCTGCCTCACGCACAATGCTTGCTGTCAAAGCAAACTGTGAACAAGAAACAAATTAAGCGCCTTGACTTGAAAGCACCAGAGAAATGGCGTAGGCCTGTCAGTTGCAGTGACATATCCCGCTGTCATACTTACCAAGGGATGGCGGTTGTAGTGTTTCTTGCTTAGACCACACATCTGCAGCAGAGAAAAACACTTGAAATCTGATCTTTCGTCGAATCACTGCTGAAACTAGAGTGTTTTGTTTAACAATGTAGCTCTATTGCTTGAAGTACTGGACTATTTCCAGTCCAAATAAGTACAAGTTATGAGACTCTTATCAAGACCTTGTAAACCACAAAAACTATCCCCATCAGATAATCTGCACTTAAAGCTTTTGTCTTTGAGAGAGAGGAGAAAATCAGTCTGCACTCTTGCTTCCAGATCTGAAAACATCTACAGGTGTTTCTGTCTGCCCTTTCACTGTGAGAAGACAGCTCAACACTGTGGGTCTGAAAGGATGTGTATCTGTAAACAAGAAAAAAACTGATAAACACATCAAACAAATCAACTGCTCATGTAACCAATGTGTAACCAACTTCTAAGACTGAACCAAACTGTAAAATAAAATTCCTGTACTTAAACTCAATGTCACTCTTGGTTTCCCCCCCTGTAGCTGCCGGACCTCCCACTAACATACACTGATCTGATGGTGAATGGCGATGACGAGGGCATTTTTGGAGTGGAGTCTGGATTCTTGTATGCCCTAAAACCACTGGACAGAGAAAAGCAGCCATCCTACTCCCTGCATGTGTGTAGTCATCATCTGTTCAGCTTCATAAAACGTTTCATTGTTCTGCTAGACTTGTTTCAAATAAGTGTTTGAAGTATTTGGGGGGTCGTTAGTACAGTGGTTAACTGTGTTTCAGTAAGGGTAGCTCTCACAAGTTATACCTTAACACATCCTACGCACAGAGGACACCCAAAATATGGGACTCTGTCTACACATTTTAGTGCACAGCTACATAGAATTTTATTTTGTAGAAAACACAACACATGAAGAGCATTTATTATGCTTCCCCTTAGTGTATTATGTAGCTTTTTGAGCATGTACACGGTCTGCAAAGTTCTAAAAGCCAAAATACATGCCAGGGGGAGAAATTCTCTCCCACAGAAACTTTTCTCAGCTGCCTGGAACACCTTATTGGAATTGTAGCCCTTTGTTACAAGGTGACATCATCATGTAACACAAACGTGACTGCCAACCTTCCAGCAAGCTTAGCCGACCTCCACACAACGTACATCAACCACTGGAGGTCAGGAAGAGTTTGAACAGTTTTGCACCCACAGTGGTGTTTACAGCTGCTCAGCTTTATATATATATATGTATGAAACTTGGTGGGTAGGATTGACATCGTGACATCGTGAGACATGCAGATTAAATAAATAAAGCGAGCAGTGATGCCCTCCATGAGTCATTGTGTCACATTGTGTACTACCATTGTGCTGGAAGTACCAGTCCTGGCATGATGCAGAATTACATGCACACAGACCGTTACAACGTCCTCTTTAAAATTTCAACGGTGGACATGAAAACATAGTATTTAACCCCACATCATATAGCATGATCAAAGCCGGGCTTTGATGTGTGCATTTTTGAAGCACAGTTTCATCACCACAAAAGTCTGGGCTAACAGCAGGCATCCAGCTATTCAGCTTCAAGGCTGCACCAAAAATACCTGACAAGCGCTGCAGAAAATTGCAGGTCATAAGGTATGATGGAGGGCTATATGCTGTGAGCAGTGAAAAGGTCCTGCCGCGTGATCGTTGAACCTGCTTGCACTTTTCTCCCAGGTGTCCTTCATGGCGTCCATGCACCCTCAGAGCTTCACTGTGGAGGTGTGTGTCATTGACAAGAACGACAACGTGCCTGTGTTCCTGGAGGAGAGCATGAGAGGCTCCGTACAGCTGGGTCTGCTGAAAGGTGGGAGGGGGAGTGCGTGGGGGCCATTTTACCCTGACTCGTATTGTGGTTCTGAAGTTACGCAGGGCCTTAACGACACTAGTGCAAAACCAAAAGAACGGTGATTCACTCCAAGGTCTTCTATTTATCCCACTGAGTGTATGATAGTGCAACATAATTACTGCATCCATTGAGAGATGTGATAAGACTTGCTTTTGTATCAAAAGCATTGAAGAGTCTGAGCCTTAATGAGGGATGATGCAACTCTCGAACCTTCATCTGATGAATGCTTTCTAAAAGAGACTTGTGATTTGCGTATGATGTGTTAAAACATGTTTTTGCTGAGCGTTCCAGCAGGTCAGGATCTGGACAATTGTCACAATTAGAGACATTGACAAAACAGGTTCAATAATTAAAGCCAAGTAAGTCTTTTTTGCGTTTAAAATATCATTGCTGTCCAAAAACAGTGACGTTATAAGGATGCTTTTACACTTACAGGCAAAGTGTCTGGTCACTGATCAGATAATAAAATAAATACAAGGTCTAATATGATGATGCATTTGTCTGTAGTACTAAATCAAATACAGCTGGGAGGTCTGCCAGTCAAAGATGCACCCACACGTTGGAACTGGAGATGTTTTATCAGTCTCCTCCTCCTTTCTGTCAGAGCAGCCAAGGTTTTTCACTCACTGCTGTTTAATGTTGCCATAGTTACAGATATCAGCCACCAAATGACTGTTTTATGCCGCATCTGTTCCCTAATATTTTTATCTGGCAATCTGGTAACGTACTCTTGTCTTTGTGATAGACAGACAATGCATGACGTCAGGAAGTCTTATAAATGTCCATTAGAGTCATTAACATAATCTATTTCTATGGATGAAAGCTACATAAGGATTCCCAGTGACAAAAAGCATACAGTGCCACTCCTTAAAGGGATATTCAAGTCTAAAACTAGAAGGTAGTATATTATTTGTCATGTTATGGAATATTCTGCAACAAAGCAACCTCATCAATGTAACAGAATTCACAATTCTCAGCATGCATCATACAAATGCATTGTACACCTATAAAGAAACTGCCCAGATGCAATGATGGAAAGCATTACAAAGACACCCTAAGTCTGAAATCTTTTCCTAACTCTTGAAATCTATATTTTTAATCCCTGTAATAACTTGATAATCCTGAACACACGTTCTTGCCAATTCTCTCTCCTTAGCTGATGTGGTATGTGTTATGTGTTGTGTGTTAATGCTGATGAAAACATGTTAAATGAAATACTAACGTGCTGATTGTGCAGGAGAGTCAAACATGTTAAAACGGGTGTTTATTATTAAGAATTACTAGGTTAGCTTGGCTCGAATGCCGGCCAAAGCTTTGGAAAATGGAAACTGAGGGGCACATTATTCACAATAACAGAAACAATCCGTGTTGAAAAATAACTCCTGGCCTGTCTTTGCTGTCCAAACTACAGGGATCCCGTTTATGCAGGTGGAGGCCCTCGACCGTGATGATCGCAACACTGCCCATGCTGACCTGCGCTTCAGACTTTTGGATCAGACACCCCGAATTCCGGCCAGCCACATGTTCCACGTAGATGTCACCACAGGCGAAGTGTCTCTCACTGAGGATGGTAATAAACATATTGAATGACATGATGATGATTTTTCTGTATCCAGAGGCATGATTAGGCCAAAATGAGCAAGAATGTGTGAATCTAAGTATAAAAACTTATTCAATTCAAATTCAAATTCAAATTCAAAACTCAAATTTTCTATATATCTGAAAAACCCTTTCGCCATGCAGAGAACCATTTTAGCATGTGGCTGGTTCCTTGATTGTTCGTGGTTCTATACAGAACCATTGTCTCTTCTAATGAAGCCTTATAGAACCATATTTTTTAAGAGAGTAGGAATTTCAGGCAGATTGAAAAATGTCATGTATAATTGCATCCATAATTGCAAGGTGTAATTATGGCTGCATATCAATATACAATATGCCCAAAATGTGATGTTTGCTGCTTTTCAAAAACACTGTGTCTTGGCTGTTAAAGCAATATTCTATAATCATTCATTTTTGATGTGTATAGTAAAGTAGGTCAATAAAATCATCACCAACATTCTTGTTTATGCAGCTATAAACATGAAATTCAGTCATCAAATATCCAAGTCATCCAAGAAAAGGAGGCTAAAAAGTGTGAGCATACATAGTACACACCAGTACCACTTTGCACTTCTACCATGCTATTATCTATAAACATGGACACAGTGTCATTGATGGAAGCTTCATAAGCCATATGGCTGCTTATTGTACCCTCTAGTGGAGAATTCTTATTCTCCTAAATGTGATTGAATGAGTTACCAATCCTGGTCTATGTGATGCTGGTCTATGTGATGCATTTAAAATTGAACAAATGTATGAGCAAACACATTTGAACACCAGGTATGTCTTTGTTGTTTAACTACATTTGCATCATTAAACAATGATTCCTCTAATTGAATTATTCAGGAAGATGTGATGACTAGAGAATAAATTAAATGAGACCAACCAAATATGAAACATGGCTTAACACACTGTTGTTGCGGTTGCTGCTGTTTCATTGTTAAACGCTCTGCTGCTGAGGGCTGGTCCTTTAGTGTGTCCTCTAAATCCTACTGTATCCATCATACTCCCTTTCTGCCACACACACTCGAGCGCCCAAGCACACACACACACACACACACACACACAAGCACACACGCACACACACACACACGCACACACATCCGTTCCGGCTCTAACCAGTCAAATCCTGATAGCAGGGCGAATCGGACCTGATGCTATTCCTGGACACACAGTTTACCTTGGTGTCCTATTGGCTGCCTGCTTTTAACTGGACAGCACCTTCTCATCCTGCACCTTCTACATCACCTCCTCTTTCCAGACCCAATTCACTGTGAAATCAACAAATA
The DNA here is from genome assembly GCA_034552555.1 of Semaprochilodus insignis. Classification (NCBI taxonomy): domain Eukaryota; kingdom Metazoa; phylum Chordata; class Actinopteri; order Characiformes; family Prochilodontidae; genus Semaprochilodus; species Semaprochilodus insignis. The sequence continues at coordinate 12,981,900 of CM067498.1, forward strand.
ACCCTCTTCAATTCCCACCCTGTCCCTCAGCCAGGCCAACAAGGGCCACTGATTGCCTCATTAATGAGGTTATTAACAACGTTGTCCTAAATCATCATCTTCTTCTTCTTTTTTTAATAAACATTTTGATGGATTTTAAAAGGCTTTGTAGCCATGCCAAGGCTCAGCAGGGTAGAGCAGAATGTCGTTTAATTTGAGTGACTCAGCGAGCGCATGAACACAGGGTCAGATCAGCCAGTCCAGTGCCAAATGCAATCAAAACAGCCTGGCAAAGGCACTGAGGCAGATACAGCAGCTTAATATGCCATTACAATCAGCCAGCAGATCATGGAATATTTTCATGCTCTGTTTGTTTTAGGCTTTGCCCTGCGCCGGAGCAGAAGGGGGAAAGGACCTCACGTGCTGGCCTTTACTGCTGCTGTTAAACAGCTCTCAGTGCAAAACACATATTGGTGTCATAGGTCTATATCAAATTGAGATGCACCCTGCTGGATTTTATATAATAGCTATGGTTTAGAGCAGCTGTGAGTAGATTTTCAGTGGGTGATACTTTCATATAAATCATAAAATACATTTGAATTCATGCAAACCTCACTTCCAAAAACATGGGATAAAATGCAAATAGAAGATGATAGCATATTAAACCTCTTTTGTATCTACACTCATAATCCATATTATTAGTAACACTTACCTATAGGATCAAACTGTACATGTACAATTACAGGCTACAGCACATCTGTTGCTGCACAATTTATAAGCCACCCTCTACAGTGCATAACCTGATGTTAGTTGGGTGGTGGATCATTCACACCACAACAGTGACACTGTCAAAGAAGTAAAATGGACAGGGTGCAATGTAGGTCCACCTAACTAACAACTCCATACCTGTGATATATGTCCATATGAACTACAGGGGCCTCCACACTGGGCCCTGAGATGTGTGGCCGCTATAAGCTCTCATTGATAACCTGATGTTAGTTGATGGGGTTGGTAGGGTGGTGGATCATTCACACCACAACAGTGACACTGACAAGAAAGTAAAATGGCCAAGGTGCAATGTAGGTCCACCTAACTGACAATTCTGTGATATATGTCCTTTTGAACTACAGGGGCATCCACACTGGACCCTGAGATGTGTGGCCGATATAAGCTCTCTGTGATGGTGCAGGACATGGGTGGAAAGGCTAATGCTTTTTTTTCCACTGGAACTGTGCTAGTGGAGGTGACAGGAAACACGTGGGCCTCTCCTGACCCAGTGAGGCTACAGGAGAACCTGCCAGGACCCTACCCCATCCCCATCTCCCAGGTTAGACCACACAACTTTACCTTCATAGTAACTGTTGTTTAAATCGGAAGTGATTGACAATGTGAAAGTTAAAGGGGCATTCAGGCCTAAAACAAGCACCTAATATGTTATGTGTTGTGTTATTGCAGTGTTCTGTAGTCCCGATTATTTTCCCTCAGCATTGGTTTTTGGGTTTTTGTGCATCTATGTACACTTACTACACTACCCAGCATACAGGCAGCTCTACAAATCATGACTGCTACCTACTGATCTAGCACTAGCCTTAGTTGGTTGTTAACCCTATTTTTTAGTTGTTGAAGGGCAAATTCAGTAATATATATATATATATAGTAATATATACTATTCAATAGAATAGTATATATTCTAATAGTTGTAACATTGGACACGACGAGGAGACAGGATGCAAGTGCAAGTGTTTAATGACAAACTAACAGGAGAAAAAACAAAAACCAAAGACACTAGAAAAACTAAGAAACAAAACACTACAGAGGAACAGAATAACAGAAACCACTAACAGACAAAAGACCAAGCAAGAACAAAGGGAACCACAAGGAGTATAAAACAGCAAGGACTAATGAGGAACACCTGGGAAGGGGCGGAGCTACAAACTAGGGACAGGTGAGGGGCCTGACAAGGGGGTGGAGACAGGAGGAGCAATAACCAAAACAAACAGAAGCACATGGCACGGGACAACAAAACAGCGATAAGGTCTTTAATAAGCACTAATTCTCATAGGTGTCATTTGTCATAAAGATCGTATTTGCCAACGTTGATGTCATGCTGACATAATTTGACCCTTTTGTCAAACTGACACTGATCTTTTCTGACATTATGCTGTCATGACATTTTCTGTGCCATGAGACAACCAAATCACCTGACACAGATGTTACATCAGTTTGACATAGAAATTGACAAAAGAGGTCTTTATTACTGATGACAGTTATTATAATATGCACTTTATGAAGGTTTATGTCAGTTGTCATGATAACTGATGATGATGTAGGTGTCATGTAGCTCTATGAACACTGCCTTGTGAACATTTTCAGTGCCATTCTATCCTCATATATGTCTATGTAAAGACTCCTGGGATGCTCTCGCTCATCCATGCCCTACGTAATTGACCCACGACCTACACAGTGACCTGATATTTAGATTTTTATTCATATTTAACACTAGTCACAGTTCAATACTTCTCTCGGTACGTCGCTGCTGCTGCTGCTAGCATATAAATAACACAGGACACTGAACCCTCAAAGAAAGGAGGGAAGGAGACAGCCAGCTTGTTCTCCTCAGCACTATGGATCTTATCTTTTGTTTCCATTAAATTTTAATTGGCTTGAAAACATAAGCGGCACTCTGTGGGCCCAACTGCAGTGGAAAGGATGAAAGACGCCCAGCTAGAGGACTAGTTAAACAGGGCATACTGGGGTTATTGTAAAAGTAAGAGGTGTTCAAAAAAACAGCTTTCAGTTTGTATCGGGTCATTCTACTGAACTGGTTAGAGTTCAAAACACATTTGGGACTTTTAACCGGACTTAAGTTGGACTACATACTAAAATCCTTTAGCTTTGATTAATATTATACCTTAATTATGTTAACATTATTTTAAAAAATGACTGAACAAATTTCGTCACTACTGAAACTGTCATAACAAATCATAACCAAATCATTTACCAAATGCTTCAGTAGTGATTGTTTTGGTAGTCACAATTTGTGCAAATTTTGAGCAGAACTCAATGACAGTACATGACTAGCAAACACAGCTCAAAACAGTCATACACTCAAAAAATACTTAATGTTCTACACAAATTTTCAGACTTTGGGGCACAGTTTCTTCAAAACAATGGGATCTACCTGTTTACCATGTGGCCATAAAGGACAGTATGTATTCCTGCTTTAAAATGCAGGGGTGGGGCTAAAATAAGGCTGTGCCTATGAACTAAAACTCCTGCTGTGTCGGTAGCGAAATGAAAATGTATGTCAGTTAAGTTTATATGATGTAATTATTAAACTTGTGATAAATCTAAACCTAAACAATCAAAAAGACACTAAAAAAGATACTTAAAACATTTAATAAAAAAAACAAGCTAACTAATATTTTCACTGGTGTAAAATTATGAGTTAAGGTTTAGTGTACATTTAGGTTTAGGGTTTTGGGACAGATGCTACCCTGTAAATGGTGATTTTGTGTGTATTTAACTTATTATTATCTCTTTTAATAGATTTTGCTCAAATAGATTATATCATAATCAGTTGTAATGTAAATATAATGTACATTGTAATGTAAATGTTTCTCTTTTTTTCTAATTTGGTCCATATCGGCATAACATAACATCTAGTACACTTATATACACCAAATATATATATATATAATTTTCACAGAATTATGTAAAATATGGTATATTATCATATATATTAATCATTATACATTATAGATTAATATGTTATATATTAATAATTGGTGCCAAAATTATGAAAGTAACTGTGTTGATGCAATGAGTTTAATTATATAGAGATTATGTACAATTTCGATTTTTTTTCACTGGAGTGTGTAATTATGTAGCAGTGTCACAGTTTGCCTATGGTATGTGAAAGCTCTCACCTCTAATGTATCCCCCCACTCTTCTTCCACCTCCTCCTCCTCCTTTTTCTCTTCTTCACACTTTCCTCGTCCCACACACGCCTACATTTTTCCACCCTCTGCTAAAGTGTGGCGTAGAAATACTGGCTGATTTTCCAGCAGTGGTCATCCATATTTACATACCACTTTTTGAATAATAGCCTTCTATTAAAACTGTTCTAATAATAATACTGGACTGGTAGCTTGAAGATAAAGTCACACTCAGCTGAGAGCTGTTTATAGTCCTATTAGAAAGCAATTATAATAATTATTTATTTATTGTGTAATGTCAATTGAATGTGATTTGAATTGTTGTGGGATAATATATCTGAATTGTTTGAATTCCCACAGATAGCTTTTTTGGGATACATGGATAGGATACATTCAATAACAATAACAACACATGTTTTTGTTTTTGCATTAGCTTGAGGTGGAACATGACTACTATTAATAGTCCTGTGAGAGTTCTGGGTTCAGCCAATTACAGATCACTCCACAATTATTACTGTCAATCTGTACACTGTACACACACAATTCATACTGGATCATAATAATAACTTACAGATAATTTACAGATAAAAGTGCTCCAAAAGGGCTTAGTATGATCTTGAATCAATATTTTTCACAGTACAGTATTTATTGAGTTGCATTATAGTTAATAATTTATAATAATTTATAATAATTTTTACATATCAGTCAAACTAAAACCAGATGCTGTGAATTGTGAATCGGATTACTATGATAATGAGTAACAGTAAACATATAACAGTAATAAACACTAAAAAAAAAAAGCAACCATCTGTATTTTTACATATCTGTATGCACTGTAATGCAGCTCAGTTTACATTTTATAAAATGTAAATAAAATGTGTATTTACATCTTATAAAATGCATATAAAGTAAAAGATAAATTAAGATTACTAGAATGTGATGAAAATTAAGATCAGTGAATATATTTATACACCATATTTTGCACTGTAAATGCACAGAATACGTTGAGTATGCTGGTTCCCAATGCAAAAACATATTTTACAGACAGTTTAACTCCACAGACATGTACAAAAAACATTAGCTGTAATTCCCATAATACTGTCTGGTGGAGCTTAATTTCAACCACACAGGAATTCGCTGTGTTATGACAGACGATATAGTAACATGAGTACTTTACAATGCAATGATGGATGCAGTCTTTTGCTGTGAAAAACATTCTAGAATCCTGGCAATAGTTCACAGTGAGCTTATTCATCATGCACACCAGCATGTTTTATAAATTCTGACTCTCATTAATGAGTGAAGAGCAAGGCCGACTACATAGGCTGTGTTCTCTGTAGCAGAAGAATGAGAACAAGAACTACATCAAGGTAAAGTTCAACGTTCAGAGAGAGAGAAAGAGAGAGAGAGGAAGAGAGAGAGAGGGAGAGAGAGGGACAGAGAGAGAGAGAGAGAGGGGGGGGAGAGAGAGATAGAGAGAGAGAGAGGGGAGAGAGATAGAGAGAGAGAGATAGGGAGAGAGAGATAGGAGAAGAGAAAGAGAGATAGGGAGACAGAGACAGGTGGGGAGAGAGAGAGAGATAGGGAGAGAGAGAGATGGGGAGAGAAAGAAAGAGATGGGGAGAGAGAGAGATAGGGAAAGAGAGAGATAGGGAGACAGAGGCAGAGAGAGACAGAGAGAGATAGGGAGAGAGATGGGGAAGAGAAAGAGAGAGATAGGGAGAGAGAGAGAGATAGAGAGAGAGAGATAGGTGAGAGAGTGAGATAGGGAGAGAGAGATAGGGGAAGAGAAAGAGAGAGATAGGGAGACAGAGACAGGTGGGGAGAGAGAGATAGGGAGAGAGAGAAAGAGATGGGGGAGAGAGAGAAAGAGATGGGGAGAGAGAGAGACAGGGAAAGAGAGGGACAGAGAGAGAGAGAAGGAGAGATAGGGAGAGAGAGATAGAGAGAGAGATAGAGAGAGAGAGAGATAGAGGGAGATAGAGATGGGGAGAGAGAGAGGTATAGGGAGACAGAGACAGAGAGAAAGACAGAGAGAGAGAGAGATAGGGAGACAGAGGCAGAGAGAGACAGAGAGAGAGATAGGGAGACAGAGAGAGAGATAGGGAGAGAGAGATGGGGAGGAGAAAGAGAGAGATAGGGAGAGAGAGAGAGAGAGGGGGAGAGAGATAGAGAGAGAGAGATAGGGAGACAGAGACAGGTGGGGAGAGAGAGATAGGGAGAGAGAGAAAGAGATGGGGAGAGAGAGAAAGAGATGGAGAGAGAGAGACAGGGAATGAGAGGGACAGAGAGAGAGAGAAGGAGAGATAGGGAGAGAGAGATAGAGAGAGAGATAGAGAGAGAGAGAGATAGAGGGAGATAGAGATGGGGAGAGAGAGAGGTATAGGGAGACAGAGACAGAGAGAAAGACAGAGAGAGAGATAGGGAGACAGAGGCAGAGAGAGACAGAGAGAGATAGGGAGACAGAGAGAGAGATAGGGAGAGAGAGATGGGGAAGAGAAAGAGAGAGATAGGGAGGGAGAGAGAGAGGGGGAGAGAGATAGAGAGAGAGAGATAGGGAGATAGAGAGATAGGGAGAGAGAGATAGGGGAAGAGAAAGAGAGAGATAGGGAGACAGAGACAGGTGGGGAGAGAGAGATAGGGAGAGAGAGAGATGGGGAGAGAGAAAGAGATGGGGAGAGAGAGAGATAGGGAAAGAGAGGGACAAAGAGAGAGAGAAGGAGAGATGGGAGAGAGAGATAGAGAGGGAGAGAGAGAGAGAGAGGGAGAGAGGGAGATAGAGATGGGGAGAGAGAGATGGGGAAGAGAAAGAGAGAGATAGGGAGAGGGAGAGAGATAGGGGGAGAGAGAGAGAGAGATGGGGAGAGAGAGAGATAGAGAGAGAGATAGGGAGAGAGAGATAGGGGAAGAGAAAGAGAGAGATAGGGAGACAGAGACAGATGGGGAGACAGAGACAGAGAGATAGGGAGACAGAGACAGAGAGAGAGAGAGCAGTACTCTTTGCGAATGAGTGTTTGTGTATTTGGGTGTGACAGAGAAAGCATGTATGTGAGTGTATAAGTGAGTGTGTATGTGTGCATGCCAAAGTGCACATGTGTGCGTGAGTATGTGTGAACGTGTGATTGTGTCTGTAGTTCCAGCACTGCAGAGTGTTTTTTTTTCTTGCCTGGATGGGAAAAGCCTTGTTCAGCCCACTCGCATGGTGCTGAGTGTACATGTGGGTGGTGGGAGTCACAGCTGTTATGAAACAGATTGGAGATGCTGAAGGACTCCGAGCTCACGCCTCTCTCGCTCTCTCTCACTCTCTCTTTCTCTGCAACACCAGAGGAGAGGCAATTCCACTTGTTTTTACCGTAAAAGTTCTGTGTTTATAAAAATAGCACCAAAAAGTTCAGCATAATCCTTCAAATCCCAAAATTAGAGTTGTGTTTAAAGCAGTTTGGTTTTCCCCTATAACAGTACTTCTGTGATACTTTCCATAATACTTCAGATTTGACATTTTCAAATAAAGCATTTTCAGTATTTACTGCTGTAAGTTGCTGTAAGTCTGTAACCTCTATAGAGGCACACAGAGTACATCGGAAAAAATGAGTACATCGGAAAACATGAGTACATTGGAAAACACGAGTACATCGGAACACGTTCATTATTATTCAGTATAAACTGGTTTTACTAGACAAATATTTGAGAACTGACATAATATGGATAAAGGCCAGTGTAAAGCAATTAATTCTTGGAACCATGTTTACCTTAATCAAACCAGGGAAATCTTTTAGCCACTGCCTGTTGAAGCTAGTGATGCTAGCTCCTCGAATTTTAACCAAGACAGACCTGGAGCCAGATGATGAAATCTTATATACAATTGAGTAGCTATGGATTATAGTGATATGACAAAAAATCAGCTGATATCATAATGAGGTGTGACGTGTTGTCCTGAGAAAATCATTACTTGAGATCAGAATTCTTTCATATAGATCTATTTTTAAATAATTTGGTTTGCATGGGACTACATGAACAATCTTATTCATCAAAAACCACAATAAACCTCCAAAGGTGGTGGGATAATGAAACAAACAACCAGACAAATAGTTCTATGTAAATACCAGGGCCTTTCTGAGAGGTAGTCTCTGAAACATTTCTGAGAGGTAGTCTATTTCAAGGCCATGCAGTGAATTAAAAACTAACAAAAATGTTCAAATCAATATGAAAGAAGTAACCATTGTACAGAAAACAGGCATAATATGTGCTCTCCGTATGGTCTTAGTCAGCACTTGAACAGCAGAATTTTGATTCATTTGTATCTGGTGTGTTCTACTCTTTGGTAGGCCAGAAAGGAAAGTGTTGCAATAGCCAGCCTGCAAGTTATGAAAACATGAATCAGTCTTTCTGTGTTCCTGTTGTGTCCAAAAAAAGCAACTGGCTATGTGACAAAATGCTATATTTCTAATGTCATGGTAAAACATGTCTCTTTAAATCTATTCATAAACAGTGTCATTGTTTGTTTTGACATGTGCTCCACTGTTCAGCCTCAGAAAGCCAACTCTGCAAGCTAACATGTCTGAAGAACATCAGGCTGTTTTTATTTCCAGTTCATTTTATAAAGTCTGCACCAGTTTTGCAGGAAAGCTAGTTCAGTTATGGTCTATGTGTGTCATAGCTATGCACTTTACTTGATTACAGCTGCAATGTCTGCCACTTGTCTACCAATTTGAATTTAACCAATCAGGTTGCTGGTGCTTGGACAAAAATATATTCTAATCCATATGTTAAAATCAAACACTATGGTTTTATTGCTCGTCTGGTGTTACAATAAGAGCATCTGTAAAGAGTAAACTGTAGGCAGATTGTACAGACATTACAATTCTGACGTGCACTGAGGAAAGTGTGCTTTGGAGTTCCCTCATGAACTACCACGGTTCAGTTGTTTAATGCAGACCTGAATAAGGGTGGAGTGTTCAAAAGAGTGTGCATTAGGTTTGCACCAAACACGGTAGATCCGAAAGCGATCTTAGCTTAGCGGTAGCAGTAAGACAATTCACACAGTGTAGCAACATAAAGTGTGACTGGGTGCATTAGTTTGTTTATCACAGTAAAAACAGTTTAACTGAATTAGTGAGCTGCTGCTCCTTTCACTGAACACATGCAGGCTTTACTGTTTGGATAATGGTCCACTGAAATGGAGATTCTGATTGGTTGTGTCACTGAGTTTGACTCCCTGGCTGTCCATGTTTACTGGTCAACTCTCTGTGCAGTTCAGGGAAAGCAATAAAAAATGTGGTGGGTTGGCGCCACAGTGGGTCAAATGCCCACTCGCCCCCCTGTAGCTCCAGCGGCCCTGCATAGAGGCACATCGTGGGATACACTGTGATTGGCTACGGGCCTCATTTGCATATTGCAGTCACTTGCAATACCAGTATTGCAACGGCCCATGCCAGTGAGGTCCATCTGCTCGTGCCTTTTACCTTTTGGTCATTATCCAAATTTCCAATTGCTTTACGTGGATCGTTTTTCAAATAGCTTTTCTTATACACTTCAAAACAGCTTTCCTGTGCCCTAGGCTTTTTCTTCCAGGCATCAAGCACTGCCAAAGAGTTTCTGCAGGTTGCCTCCAAAAACAGTTTCCAAATAAACAGAGATCAGCTTCAGAGATTGCTCACCACTGCATTAGGGCTTGAAAAGAGCGGTGTGCTTCAAAGAGCTGCGTTATCAGCCTCAATCTCACCATACAACTTAATCATTTGTATAGAAAAAAAGCCTGGAAACACAACAGATGACATCACCTTAGCTGGAGCGCACCATTTTTAGACCAGAGCTGAGGTCATTAATCTCTTCAAAGCACTGCCCTCCTGAAAATCTCTGACAGCGTATTCTACAGCGAAGCGCCCGTGTGTACACAGACGCTGGCTTTGGCGAGCCATCTCCATAACAAACGGAGAAGGTGCCGGGGCCACGACGGAGGTGCACGTGGTCCCTCGCTCTGCTCCGGGGTCCTCTCCTTCTTCGGTGTTTTTTCACACCCCTTCCATCAACGACTGCCACTCTTTTTCCAGCAGAGTGGAAAATCCCTCCACAGCGCAGACAGCTGCTTTGTTTTGGCAGCTGCTGACCTCCATACACTCTCCAGTCACGCAGCGCGGCACTGTCTGCTCATCACCTCGGAGCTCTGCTAAACTTTTGCTTGAACTGAAATGTAAACATCAGCCTCAGGGGTCCCTATAGCACTGCTTGAAACTTTATAGGTGTATGTCTGTGATCTATGTTGTTTTCACATTTAGTCACGTTATGTGCCTCTATTTGCTGTGATAGGATCCTAATGTCTTCTACTAATACTGGTCACATACTCTCCAGTAAAGTATGGAAGGAAGCAGTGACTTTTTAAAGCATCCATATGAGGGGAAAATCTCATTTCATCCCTTTCTTTAAACAGAAGAGCAACAATGGAGTCACAAGGTTAGAGAAACCTGTGCATTTTGCATAATTGTAAAGCTGCACTACATAAGATTTGGGGATTTGGAGACCTCCAGTGTATGGAAGAACATTGTGTAATGTGGGTTGTGCTTCAGCCCCCTCCCCAAGAGGACGAATCTGATGGTTGTGAACATGTTGAAAGAAAATTCAAAGAGAACTCGGTCAAAACTTGGTGAAGGGCATGTCTTCTGAGGATGTGAGTGAATTATCTACTATTTACTATCAGTAAAATACTGATTTTAAATACATAGAGACATAAGACAGAAACTGCTATTTGACCAGGGGTGCCCAAACTTAGGCATGCAACTGTAGTTTATGAGTCCATACAGTCATTGGAGGAGATGAAACTGTATAGATCAACCCGTATTAGGTTCTCTGGAATAAAGAGAGGTCAATAAAAGGTCGTTTAAAAATGAATTCTGACTTTTTATAATATGACAAATATGACATTGATACAAATGTCATGTTTGGATCAATTGACATTTAAATACTTTTAAAGATTTGCACCAATTAATGTTCTAATCAAGGCAATTTGCCAACATCCAGCACCACACAACAATATTATTCACAGCTAGTTTAAGAAAGGTTTTAGCAGGATAATCCACTGTATAAAGTGCAACTGTACCACAAAGAGAGCATCACAGTGTCAACGCTGATAAATATCAAGTTCAAGTTCAGTTTTTAAACTTCACTGATGCAACACCCTGTGGTGTTAATGAACATTTAAGAGCTTCTAAATAGAGGAATCAGGTGGGTTTGATTAGAGCTGCAATAGGACGCTACGGGAGAATCAGCCAGAGATAAACTCATTAAGAATAGCTTACGGCACACGTTTTTGCTGTGCACATTCATTTAACCCTTGGAACCTAGTTTGCATGGGCTCTATCCTATACTCATAAGTCAGGAATGGGTTAATTTATAGGCATAATACACCTATATAGCGTGTTTTTAAGTGAACCCTTTCCTCACCTACGAAGCATAGGATAGAGCCATGCATTGTCTTCATGAGACTGTGGATAGTAATATGTTGCTAGAACAGGATGTTTTGACCAAATGTCTGCTGCGTGTATTCAAAGTTGTGCCACGTGTGTCACCTCTCACTGTGGAGGCTGTGGGGTAGTTAGTCTGGTGTGAGCATCTACCACTGAGAGGAGATTAACTATTGTGCTCAATTACACTTGCAGTAATTACAGCTTGTTCTGCCTGCTATGAGTGTGTTCAGTTTCCCCATGTACTTTCTGCCATATCATGATTTATTCGTTTATGCTATCTGAAAATGACAGCTTTCATGCTGCATTGAGAAATAGCTCTGGTCCTACATTAATCATGCAATCATGCAACTAAACCTGGTTATACTGTGGCACTGGTGTAGAAGAAGATGCAGGAAACATAGTGCTGTAAGTGAATGCTCTTTTATTGAACACAACAGCAGGGGAGAACCCGTGGCCCAGTGGCTCCTGATATGGCTGGGAAGTAAGCAGGCCACCCCACCAGCCGTAATCTCTGCACACATGGCTAGGGACACAACCCACCAATAAGCGCAACTCTGCTCCAACAAAACACGACAAACATATATATATACATGTTTACACTGACAACAACAACTATGTTGAAAGTCTCGCTTACTGCAAGTCCGTCACTTCCCATTAGCCTCCATGCATCAACCGGTAGAGGGATGTTACAATATCAAGTTAAGAATGTAGCGCTAACATTAAGCCAGTAGCTGCTACTAAGCTGGCTTATTAGGCAACTAGGCTGAATTAAGCCTCTTCTAAAGCTTCTTTATTTGTGTACTATATCATTTGTTTCACTGCATTTACAGATAAGACATCCAAGAAATGTTTTGTAATCTGATGACAATCTGATGAGATCATCTAATTAGCATATCTTGTAGGCATCAACAAGAAGCTCTGGTAATAAGCCCAGTTCAATTTGTCTTCATTTAGAGCTAACTGCAGATTTATTATTCAGGTATCAACTGGAATCAAAAGCAAACAAGCACATTAAAGTCCTAATGATTAGACAGAAGTTGTGCACAGTATTGTAATATATATACTGTATAATACACAAATAAAAGTGCTCTGTAAATTGTTTAATTTACTCTGGACTGCTTAATGAAATAATAGTGTTCTTGGTTTGATTACCAGCTTCAGTTAGTTACCAGCTATCGGCCTAACACAGGTGGTCTAAAAAAATGATTCATTTAGTTGTTTTTTTGCGATTCTTTGTAACAGAGATATATGTGTGTGTGTGTATATGTTTTTCCTGCTGTGCAGGTGAAGTGGAGTGGTAGTCCAGTGGAGTACAGCCTGGAAGGAGAGTTTCCAGAGATGCTCTTCACCATCAGCAGAGAAGGAGTCATCTACCTCAACGCTCCTCTGGACAGAGAAACACAGGACCAGGTAAGTTCAGATCATTTTAATTAATTGGTTCAAAGTTGGGGTTTAATGCACATTCCAGACTTTCACCTGACTTGGACTTTACACAAAAGTGCTCTGGGTTACCCTATATGCTATATTAAAGTTGTTAAATAACATTAACATATACATTCTATTTTATAACAGAAAAAACATATTACTCAAATTACTACAGAAACTAAACAAATTTACACAAATTGAGTGTAATTCAAAAAATCCTAGCCAGTACACGACTGGCACAGTTTTGAACAGTTATATAAAATCATATTTTTTAATCGTTAAAACCCAAAAGTGTTTACTTACATGCAGAAAATATGTGTTTCTGTAGTGACTATTCTTAATGTTACAGATTTTCATACTTTGGGACACATTTACTTCAAAACAGTGAAATCTAACTGTTCAGTATGGGGCCATAAAATGTAGGAGTGTGGCTAAAATAAGGCTCTGCCTAGAGACTAAAACCCTATAAATGATGGCTTATTACTATCTCTGTTAATGCCTTAGGTTTAAAAAGATTGCATCATGATCCTTGTAAATCTCTGTAAATCTTGTAAATAAAAATCTGTATACTCATTTTTTCAGTTTGAGCTGTATATCCACACATACAGTACATACACCGAAGAAATGATAAAGCAGTATAAACTTTTTAGAATGTATATTTCCAACCAAACAGCACTGCTTTAGCACTGCAGTGTCCTCCTTTTTCTTATTCAGTAGATCTAATCTAGGGCAAGCACAAGATCTGAATGTGTAAACCACATAATAAATCAGCCGTGTTATTGTGGAACAGAACAGAGCATTAGTCATGGCTAAAATTCTCTATGCTGGAGCAGCACATCCTTTCCGCACATTATCAGTCTTTAGAAGACCGACCTGTGTGCTCTTCACTCGTTATCCCCCTTTTGGCACAATGCAGTCAGCTAGTGTTAAGTCATTCAGAGTGGTTTGATGTTAAATGGTTCATTATAGAGAAACTTACTTTGCGGTGGTGGGGATAGCTTTCAATGTCTAACAGCGCCAATGCAGCCGTTTTATACACCATTCAAATAAATCAGTAAACCTGCACGTCTTTTGACTTTTTATATGTGATGTTGATAATGGTGATAGTGATAAAATAGTGATGAATTCAGAAAAAAAGTCAAAACTGTAAGTTTCTCTTGAATAAGGTCACTCTGAATGACTTAGTTACATCTTAACCATTCCATCATGAAGGTGTTTTGAACATTGGTGCAATGCCCCTTTAAGGCCAGGCAAGAATGGAATACTAATCCAGTATTCCTTACAAACACCAGCAAACCTAAACGGTGGTTTGGTGTTCTGTACTCAGAGATGGCTAAAGTAGCCTAAAGTAGAAGTAAAACTAGCCAAGCAAATAACAACTTGAGTTAAAAAAAACAGATCCAAAAACTCCTCCAGTTCTTTTGGGATACTTTCAGTCTAAAATAAAATGCACAAATGTGCCAAAGTAAGAGGTGTGAGAAACAGCCAAGCAGACCAGGAGCTGAACCAACACAACAGAATAAAATTAAACCCATAAAAGGAATTAGAAACTAAGCAGGAATGGATAAAATGGAACTGAGAAAATACATGTTATGTCATCACAGTATATATTAAAGGGCTCATAGCATGGACTCACTTTTTCACTGACTGATGTATGTGCCACTCACTTGCCAGTCCATACAGTCCATATAGCTACAAAAAAACATGATGTCATAAAATTCAAATCATTTGCATGCACCCTGTCTTTCACCTAAAGCCACAAAACAGAGCTCATTTGCATATATTAAAGGCTCAGTAACAAAATCAGCCTCTTTAATTCTAGGGAATAAAGAGAGGTTGGAAAATGGTCATTAAAATGAATTATGACTACTTATTATGACATATTACAAGAAGTAGCACTGAAATGACAAATTACATATTTAATAGGAGTTGTCAGTTATGATGTTTAGAGCTCAAATTAAACATGGCATGCAATCACATATCTCCACCAGAGAGGTCTCTAAATCCCCAAATAAAATGACATATTGATACTGTATCTTGAAGTGAAAGTATTAATCCGAGTCAAAACCTTATTGCGATTAAATGTAGAAGCAGGAATATATAGTGTATAAAAGCAAAAAGTAAAGCAATTATAAAAGTTTTCTTTTTCTCATTAATCTTTCCATATGAAAACATAGTTGTGGGTAGTATCATCTTGGACTGAAATGAAATTGGCTGGATTTAAATGCAAATTGACTGATTGGCAAAGGGAAAACAAGAATATTCTACTAGGGTTTGAGATCTATACTGAGTACCTGCAGGTCTAAGTGAAAATATAAAGTACTCAAAATACTCAAGTAAAGTACAAACCTTCCAAAAGAATATGCAATACTCTCTCTCTCCCTCTCTCTCTCTCTCTTTCTCTCAGTTCCACATCAGTATTGTAGCAGAGCGGCCGGATGGCAGAGAGATCGCTAAGCCTGTTGAGCTGAGGGTCATGGTGGGAGACGCTAATGACAACAGGCCCACCTTCCCTCAAATGCAGTATCACACTGTGGTCAAGGAACTTGCAACGAAAGGTCACTTTCACACACACACACACACACACAGAGTCAGATAATCATTGTAGGCTCATCTGTGAGCATTAACATTAACATAGGACAGCTATTACTCATTACAGATTGAATCACTTACAAATATTTAATCAGAGACAGAAATAAACAGAGACAACACACTCTTTTTGACCGAGATGTCTTCTGTTCTCCTTCTGTTGTGAGGAGCCCCATCTGACCACAGCCCTGGCTACTGCACATTCAAATGAGAACATATACAGTGCTTTTATTCACACACTCTTGGTTTTCATCGAGAATGTCTCCTATGTGTTTCCACTGTCCTACAGGAACCGAAATTCTCACAGTGCAGGCAGCAGACAATGACGATCCCAAGACGGATAATGTGCGGATCTTTTACCGTCTGGCAGGGCAGGTGCCAGAGAACCCCCGCAACCTGTTCCGCGTGGACCGAGACTCTGGGGTCATCACAGTGCAGGCGGACACCATGGAGGGCACAGCTCCACAATACACACTAACCATCACAGCAGAGGATGCAAAAGGTTACACAAACACACACACACACACACACACACACACACACACGCACACACACACACACACACACAAACACACACACAGAACATGAAATTAAACATATATATGTGTATATGTGTAATCATATATATGTGTGTGGTATAAAATTATACCATGTAAGTATCTATATGAAATAATAACTTATCTAATATATATTATATATACAGATAAAAGTACCTGTATGTACTAATATTCTGTCCCAAATGCCTTACATACCGTATATCACTGCTGTCACAACAAAAACTCAAAGTGAATGTGGAAACAGACTGGAGCACAGGTCTATTCCAATATTCATATTTTCCCATGAACTGAATACGACCTTTTGGCGTCCCTCTCAGATCATGCTAAATATCACACACACAGGATGTGACATGTGTTTACAAGAAAAGCTGCATTGCGGCCCAGTGCCGGGATTTATGCTGTAGCAAAATATAGTTTTTTATTTTTTTCTAATGAGCCTTTAGTCAGACATGCTGATTTGTTCATCCTGTTGTCTGGATGATTGTCACTTTACAGCCGCTGCGTGATATGTGAGATGTGTCATATCAAATGTGTCAGCTGAAGTGCGGTCAGGATGGTCAGGAGGTGATATCATATGACGCATCATAAGTCATTAAAATGATTGTCATTTTCATGCCATGCTGTTTGTTATTAGGTGTTACATTATGATGAGTGATAGATGTGAACGCTGATGTTTTGTGAAGAACTAATGGTGTCTCCTTTCTGCAGGACTGAATAGCTCCTGCACTGTAATTGTCAAAGTTCTGGATGAAAACAACAATCCACCAGTCTTCTCTCAGCATGAGGTAGAGTGTATTATATATTTAGAATATACCTGAAAATATATGACATACTGTGCGAAAGTCCGAGACCAGCCTTTCATTTATGTAATTTCCAGTCAAAAACAGCCATTAAGTACAAGTTATTCGTTTTCAGTTTCGGAAAAAAAGCAGAAAACATATTGTAGCGTATAGAACAGAGGGAGATGCAGAAAACATTGCACTTATGGGCAAATGTTCTTTTAGTGAGCAAGCACTCAAACAGTTCAACTATTTACAAAGACCAGAACTGCCCAGTCAAGTGCTCCCCCAACATGAAATACTGGAAGGAAGTAAGGCAGGAAGACACAATATGCAAGGACAGTAGACACTTCCTACACATAGCACACAACATGCGAGGATGGTAGACACTTCCTACACACAGGACACAACATGTGAGGACGGTAGACACTTCCTACACACAGGACTCAATATGCGAGGATGGTAGACACTTCCTACTCACAGGACACAACATGCAAAGACGGTAGGCACTTCCTACACACAGGACACAACATCCGAGGACGGTAGACACTTCCTAGACACAAGACACAACGTGCGAGGATGGTAGACAGTTCCTACACACAGGACTCCATATACGAGGATGGTAGACACTTCCTACTCACAGGACACAACATGCGAGGACGGCAGACACTTCCTGCACACACAACATAACATGCGAGGACAGCAGACACTTCCTACTCACAGGACACAACGTGCAAGGACGGTAGACACTTCCTACACACAGGACACAACATGCAAGGATATTAGACACTTCCTACACACAGGACACAACATGCAAGGATGGTAGACACTTCCTACACACAGGACACAACATGCAAGGATGGTAGACACTTCCTACAGTAAATTGCACAAAACATTTACATACATTGATACGTATAAAAAAAATCTTCCCAGTATTTAGTGTGTCCACTCTTACAGCTTCCAATCCATTCCTTTGGGAGGACACAGCTGGGACTGGTTGGTTTTAAAATTGGACTGATGGAAAGTACGTACTGACAGATTTGATGTTGTATTTTGTTGTTGAGGCTGCAATGTAATTTTTATTGCATATAATATTGTGTAAAAGTCACCCAAGCAAAAGGTTTAGAACCAATTAACCTTTTAAAAAGTTTCAAATGTTTTTTTTTGTTTTTTTTTAAGTAGTAGATACAAAGTTTGATTCCGGATACTCCCTCAGTTAACTCCAGGTACTACATAGTTTTGTGAAATTTGACAAAATAGCAAATCAGGTTTTATGTGGTGTTTTTCTGCTCACAGTGCTCCAATATACATTCAAAATATATTTCAAAAATTTCACTAAATTGATTCAGGATTGTAGTTTTTGTCTTGTAAATGCCAAATCCTTGGTTATACAGCACATGACTAATAATAAAACCCCTGTTTCTTCTTGTCATGCTGTTATGAGTGTCTTGCCCATATTCATGTGCATGACACAGAATGACACAACCACACAATTACCCACTTTGACGTTGACTATAACGTAAGAACAGGCTCTAGAGTCTTTGCTGATAGGGATATTTAACCCTTAGATACCTCTGGAGTCTCATTACTGTAATTCTGTAATATTATTTAAATGCTTAATTAACATAATTGATTACATAGTCAGTTACAGAAAGAATGACTTTTATTTGGCATTATCTTTTGACAGGTTCTGAATGAGCTTCAACTAGTTAAACAGTCAATAAAAAAACACGTCATCATTGTTACCAGTTTTATCCAAGCTTTCTGGGTGCCCTGAGGAGCTTCATGTTTCGGCTTCCTTAAGAACCTGGCTTGTAAATTCTGATGGCACTTTTCGGCAGTATGTCAAGGCGATGCAACCTAAAAAAGTAGCACATTCTTCCACATCCCTTCACCGAGCATGTCCTGAACTGGCTCCCTTTATATAAGAAAGTGGAGGGGGAATCCTCTTTGTGTGTGCTGCTATTATGTAATCAGGCAGGATTTCTTGTCCTGAAGTGGTCTTCTAAAAATGGCCGCTTTCCTTCACCGTCTCCCCAGCAGGCCTGTTAGGATGCATAAAGGCATGCAAACTATATGGTCCGAGTTTATGTAAAGGTGCTTTGGATGCCCCTCTGATGTCACTGACCTATTAAGATGTGATGCTGTCTGGCTGTATAGCAATGGTTGGGTCCCTGGCTGAGGTGATGCAGAGCAGGCTGAATAAACAACTATAGCGAGGGGTGACAGGGCCTCCAGGATGAGAGAAGGATGGACGCAGGCAGGGGCCGCCGCTCACTAAAACAAATGAATGATTACAATGAGCTTTATTCAATCATGTCACAAACATAGTAGAGTCAGTATATATGAACTTTGCTACCTGAAAGAGCAGCTGCAATCAATGACATATGCTCAGTATGTAAGTCGAGCAACTCCCTGGTTCATTTTTTTTTTTGAGAGCTCTTCCCGGAAAATCCCCCTGCATGAGCACACCCACGCTGCGTGAATAATACAGGAGCTGGGAGTTGTACGTGGGCACAGAAAGCTGTCTTTAAGATGAAGGGAGGTAAAAAAACAATAAAGGAGCAGCAAAGAGGCCTGCTATGTTGGTGTGCCTCAGTGTAGTATATTTAGACGCTCTTTGAAGGATGATGAAGGCTGAGACAGGGAGACGTGCACTCCGCTCCGCATTGAAAAAAAAAATAAAACACCCAGAAAGTGCTGAATGCTGGATGCAAGCCAGGAGGAAGATGCATAAACACTGTCACTGTGCATCCCCCTCTGCTGCTGACAATGAAGCTGAGCTTTTCTCTGAGACCAAGCCAAGTGCAAGATGGATGGAGCCTGAGTCTGAGCTAATGCATTTAGATACTCCAAAACAGGTGCCAGCACTGAGTCATAGACACATGCATATATCTGCTCAGTAATATTTCAGCCAAAAAACAAATCAACACACTTTTCCCTCCTTACCACAAATATAATCAGCCAAGACATGTTTGGTTCGTTTGAGTGATAGGGACCCTAGGAAGTTAGGACTTTAGGTCATTTTTCTATGTTAAACAATTAACCTATCATCATTAATAGAATAGTTTATTTACAATGTGCTTGTAAAACAAATGGTTTCTTTTTCTTTTCTTGGCAAAATGTAAATGTCCAGTGAGTCTCTGTATTGCCCACCTCTCCATCTGTTTACATGAAATGTCTTGGCAGTGCTAGCAGTGCACTGTGTGTGAGGAGTGCCGGTGGAGCATCATGTCTCAGCTTCCTAAAGAAAAATCTAGCTTCCAGAAACTAAAGAAAAAAATGACACACTTGAGAAAGCAAAGAATAGGTGACAAACATTCTGCACCTCTCCACATTTATTCAATGCAGGTAGACTTTTGCTACTAAACTAAATCAGTCATCCCTCTCCCTGCTTGGTGCCAGGCCCATCTCCCCATCCGTATCCTCCGTATCCAGCCCTGCCTCTTCATCCCCATACCCCTACCAATGAACCAGTCCAGCCTCTTCATCCCTATACCTGTACCAATGAACCAGCCCTGCCTCTTCATCCCCATACCCCTACCAATGAACCAGTCCAGCCTCCTCATCTCTATACCCCTACCAATGAACCAGCCCTGCCTCTTCATCCCCATACCCCTACCAATGAACCAGACCTGCCTCTTCATCCCCATACCCCTACCAATGAACCAGCCCTGCCTCTTCATCTCCATACCCCTACCAATGAACCAGCCCTGCCTCTTCATCTCCATACCCCTACCAATGAACGAGTCCTGCCTCCTCATAACCATACCCGTACCAATGAACCAGCCCTGTCTCTTCATCCTTAAAAGTTGGCAAGGTGTTCTTTTCATCAGAATCTGAATCAGAATCAAACTTAATTGTCCAAGTGTTCACACATACAAGGAATTTGTTTTTGGTTATATTAGCATACAGAGTGACGACATTTCACAAAGTACATAAACACGCATACATGCACACACACCAAACCTTAAATACTTCCATCAAATGCTGCTTGTTTTTTCTTCTGCCTAATGTGTCTGAAGCAGTTCCAATGTGTCCATTAATGATATTAAGTTATGGTTACGATAAGTTAATAGACTTTACAACTAGAAGGGTGTTCAAATATACCATGATTGCTATTTGTTTATTTGTTTTTCCAAATTAAAAGATGCTATGTTTACAGTAGTTTGCTGTAGAGAATGTGTTGACTTTTAGCTTTAAAAATAACAAAATATTTGCAGTCTTTTGCATTCAATTGCACTTTTGTATGTTCTTGTATGTGTATGTCATACAGTACCAATGTCACATGAGCAAGTCTCTTTAGATATTACTTACCAAATCACATGGTTTGAAGCAAGTGTGTGATTTAGGCATGCAGTTAGCACTGTGCTAAATGAGCTCACAATCATAAGCTTCCATTATTATTTAGGTACCTTAACTTTGTATAACCAGTGCAAATTAAAGAAGCAAACTAAAGACACTAAACACATCTTAGCTGACTGACTGATCAGGGTAAGAAAATTGTATTGACTTGGTGGAAGAAAGTGGCTGCACCACATGGCCATGAACCGCTGGGCTGTGTTTTTGAACCAAGCTGCAAACATCCTGCCTTTTCCACAGTGCCCTTAAGCAAGACACTTATCAGTGAGTTATTTCTCCCATGGCTGTCTCAGAAATTGGCCAAGACTTGGAAGATGGGTGGAGTGTGAGCTAATGCACTTAAGGCACCTGGAAACAGCTGCTAGCATTGAATTACGAGCGCCTGCAGCTAGTGCATCCTGCTCACCTTAACGCTCAGGTGATGGAAGCCCCCGTGGCCAGGGAAGTTGGCAACAAAATGTAGCGGCTGGTTTTAGAGTTGAAAACATCCTGTTTGTGCCACAGTGGCATGAAACAAAACACTTAGGTGCAAGTTTTTCAGCAGGTGACTGGCAGTAATTGCCCATTTCAAGTGGCTTTGCTCTAAAGTGTGAGCTAAATCTCATACGACTGTTATTTTGAGATGTTTGTTGAAACTGAACCTCCTTCTCTCTCTTTTCACACACACATATCATAAGGTGGAAAAAGCTCTTGAGCAGGTTGTGATGGTGTGGCCATGTGAGTGCGTGCTGGTGGAGTGGCACGTGAGTGTTGACAGCGGTTGGCCAGGCAGATCAGAGGCTCAGTACGAATGGCTGATTACTGCTCTCCCAAACATACTGATAGGGCCTGAGAGGGACTAACACCGCACATCAGCTTATAAATACATACAGTGCATCTGAAAAACCTACAGCATATACCTACATATTAGTTGTAAAGTCGAGGCATGTGCAGAGTCTTACTTTTTAGTACTTATTAACACCACCTTTAGCAAATATCAGCACTTTTGTAGACAACTAGGAGTCTTTCTGTTATTTCTATTCTTACTTTAAGCATTTTCACCCATTCTTCTTTTATGGTTAAGATCTACTGTGAGACTATAGGAGCCGTTCTAAAAGCTTTATTTCTTTTTATGTTATGGATCATTGTCCTGTTGCAGACTCTTATCAGTTTATTTTTGTGACTGACTTATATTTTTTTCCAGAATTTACTGGTATTTAGTAGAATCCATTCTTTCATTTACATGTGCAATGTTTCCTGTGTCACTGGCTGTACCCCAAAGCATAATACATCCACCCCCTAAAAAATTAACGAGATCAGAGAAAAGGTGACTCTTCCATGCAGTAGAACAGTAGAACGGTGCACCAGCACTCCTGCGCCAGATAAACCTTCCTGCAATTTCTTTGTTGTCATTTGGGGGTTTTGCTTTACCTTTCTGGACAGAATACTATCAAAGAGCAGTTCTATCAATTAGTTCTCTGGTGGTCTTCCAGATCTTGCCTGTTCTCCAGTTCCCCTTAACTTTCATTTCTTAATGACATTTTGTACAGTGGAAATTATGAGTTGGAAGTGCTTTGATACCTTTTTATAGCCATCCCCTGCTTTGGAAGCATTAATTATCTTCATTTCCAGGTCCACAGTCAGCTGCTTAGAGCAGCCTGTGGTTCTTGAGGATTTGAGCCAGAGAATGTTATACCCTCTGGAATTATTATCAGCTGATAATGCCTAATGACAATTCTTGACCTACCTAACCAGCTCTAATGAGTTAATTGAGCCCTAAGACATTCATTTATTTTGAGACGTTGACTTTAGTACAATCATTTGCAGCTTTTAGTGCACATTTTTTGTATTTTCTGAGATTAAAAAATAACAGTTTTATGTTTTGTTGTTCCCCAAAGTTAGATTAAGTGTTACTTTTTAATTAAGTATTAAAAGTGTCATGTGTGCTTGGGTAACTTGACTACTTGGTGACTATAGGACACTGTTCATGAGGCCTACATAAGCTTTTCATGACAACTGACTAAACTTTACATGAATTTTTATGACTGCTTATTCCAAATGAACGCCACTCACTATAAAGGTTACTTGTTTTGATTAAAGTGAGCTGAAGTAGCATTTATATAGGGTTATGTCTGTAGTCATGACAAACATATGTGTAAGTGATGGAGCTGGACCTGTTGTATTATGTAATATGTGCAATAATACATACAATAATCTGTTGCACTGCTGGGAAAACTATTAATTCTCCCTGATCTACATGTAAAGCAATAGCAGTAGATTTTCATTCAGTCAGTTTAAATGGATGTACATTGTCCGCATGAACCTTAAACCACATATGCCGCAGAAAGAGTTATTACGTGCAGAAATGTGTTAATGCTTAAATTACCGTCTGTGTGCAAAGATCATGCACCTTAGTGTCTATATCTAGGTTTTTGGCCAATGTGTTCAGCCCCTGGTAGCAAACGTAATTAACATTTGTACGTGTCTCTGAGGATGCGGCGTTGACGCAGTGCAATGAGTGACAGAAGCGCTTCTCTTTGATTTTAAGCTGATATGTTTTACATTAGTCACATCATTTTCCTCCTGTATCTGTCTTGCTCACCTTTTCCTCCTCTCTTTCTTTTTTTCTTTCTCTCCTATTATCTGCACTCCTTCATCTCTGGCTCTATAACTCCTGCCTGTAGTCATCCTCTTCCTCCTTCTTCGCATCAACCTGTTTTTTTCTTTGCATTTATCATTTATTACTTTTGTATTACACAACTCTATCTGTCTCTCTCTCGCTCTATTTCTCTCTGTCTCTCTCTCTCTATTTATTGACTTTATTTGACTAACTCTCTATTGCCCTGAATTGTAATTAACAGCTATTGCAATATAAGAAATGCTTAATATTAACAGCAATTATATTATTAAAGAAAGCCAAGTCTGTGTCTCTCTACACTCACTTTCTCGTCTCTTACTCAGTATGGGCCGTTTCACCTGGCGGAGGATGCTCCAGTGGGTGCCACAGTCACGTCAGTAGCGGCCTGGGATGCTGATGAATGGGGTGGAGACAGCTGGGTGGTGGATTACAGGTTGGAGTCCGGGAACGAGGAGGAAGTCTTCACCCTGGTGACAGACAGACAGACCAATGAGGTCTCCCTTGTCCTCGATAAGGTATTCATTCTCTTCAGCCTTATGCATACTGTAGTAATTTGCTTTTTTACATCATACTCAAGTTTAGGCTGGGAAATTTAAATTAAACCCACCATTAAAGATTTAAGTTAATTCAGCTCACAAAACCCTACCACACTACTTGAAAAGCTAGTTAGCTAAGCTTTCATGCTCTATGCTGATCTCTAAGCACTGATCTCAACTGATGTCTGATCTAAAAACTTTAGGACCATTACCGCTGTCAATAACCTTAACATTAGGCCTAGTTTAGTTAGCATTTTAAGTGCAACATGTCTTACTTCCACCATCAGCTCCCTGGGCGCTGTGGATAGGGCTGCCCAACGCTCTTGGCAAGTGTGCTTACTTCCCCCTAGTGTATGTGTGTTCACTAGAGAGTGTGTGTATGTGGGTGTTTCACTGTGTGGATGGGTTAAATGCGGAGGATAAATTGCTCTGTATGCAAGCATAAATGCTCAATAGCCCAATTAGTTTAATTCCAATTCTAATATATTTTGTACACAATGCTGCCCACAACTCTTAGAATTTTTGTCCATTGCTTTCTGATTGTCTAACTGCACTTCCTTGCAGCCTTTTTTTTTTATCATTTGAACAGGTATTTAAGTTAGTTTTGCTTGCTAGATTTTACTTCTGCACTGGACATTGTGATGAAAAACAGCAAGATCTGTGGGATCCCACCAATCGGCTTCCCCCTACACGCCATGCCCAATACAGTGGCCTTAGATTTGTCTTTTTAAATGTCAGTCAGATTAGTAATGATACCTTCACATGCCATTGCTGCTAAATATGTGAATGTAAATGATAGTGGGTTTCTGAAGGTGATAATGTGCTGTAAATTAATGCATGTCGTTTCATAACAGGACACACTGTCCAAACATGGACTAGACCAGAATCAGTAGGAATATTTATTGGGAGATTTATTGGGCTTGCATCTAAAGAGATCTCCAACATTCTGCCCAAGTAAATTTGAACCTTTATGAATCCATCCTGCATGCTTCGCCCACCCGGAGAGCTTGGTAATCCTGGCCAAATTCCCCCCACCCAGGCCGGATCAGGACTGCACAGCAAACATTGCTGTTACCAGGATATGAACAGATAGTCAGAGACACTGGCAAGAGTCTTATTTGAACAGGATGTATCTGTATTTCATACTGATGAAGCACAGTGAACTTTCCACTATTAGTGTTTCCAATCTTCATTACTTGACACTGATTGCGAGTGACAGATGTTCTGTAGCTCTAATCTGAAAGGCAACTGTTAAATGTATTTTTAGTAGCTTTTTACAGCCCCCAGCATGGGGGACGATAAAGAGTCTAGCATGAGCACATGTATACTTGATAAAATGTATTCCAAACAAGACAAATGTCATATTTGCATATAGCTATTTATCTTGCTTTTTGATTACTCAAGCAAAGTTATTGCTTCAGCCTTTCCTGGTGGTCCTTTCCTGCTGTTGCACTGTAGATCAGCCAAATTGAGTAATTGCATTGTGCTCTAAACGAAGAGAAACTAATTGCGGTGTTTGGTGTTCTCGCTGTGAGCAGCCTCGGCTGGAGACTGCATTATGTTCAGCAATTCTCAGCTCTACAATAAAACGGCTGCTTTGGATAAACATCAGTGACAAATGGAATTTGCTGCTGCCACCAAGCATGTTAGGCTGGAGCTGTGATGGAGATACAGTTGTCGTGACAGAAAACCAATGGTTTTGTTTTGTTTTGAATCTTATGAGAGGATTGAATGGATCTGAGGCAGGCACAGATCTGGTGGAGGGTGGCAGGTGTGGTGAGTGCATTCAAGTGTTTTGAGCTTAATAGGCTGGGGATTACATAAAACACACACACAAACACACACACATGCACTCACACACACACACGCACACACACACACACACACACACACACACACTTAACTTGCATTCCTGTCTTTGTGATGGATTTCTTTTGTCTTTGTCTTCTGTATGTGGTGGCAAAATGTGGCTATTTCAACTAGACCTTTAGTTTAGTCCATAAATAGAAATACACTCATCTTCAAAAGAATAGTTGCCCCCAGCAGGAAGATAAAGGTTACCAGGAACAATAAATTGTGAAAAATTTAGACTGATATGGACATTATTTATTGAGCTACACATACAGAAGTAGTGTCTCTCAGTATGCGTCAATCCGCAATGATTGATAACGCAACATGCCAAACATCTGTTCATGGAGGTGTAGAGGTGCCTAATGGTGTCCTGCGATAATCCATTCCATGCAGCTTGAATATTCTCATACAGTTCCTGTAGATGTTGCGTTAGGGGTGGAGGTGCAGTGACACCAGGCCTTCGGGAAGTGTGATGCGTGACAACGAACTGTTCATCTTGGTGCTGACCACGGTGCTTGATAAGTGGCACACGAATTTGATAAGTGGGACTCGTCACTGAAGATGACCCACTGGCATTCCGAGTCACTCCATGACAGTCTGGCAAGACACTATTGCAGTCTTTGGCGACAAGGGCCAATATTGTAATAGTCTGTGTGCATATAGTCCTGCATCGTGCAGCCATCTGCCACTGGTGCTGGGCCTGACAGGATGACTCATGAAGGCCATCATTGCTTGCTGAATGTCCACAATCGTGGCCGTTGGGTCAGTCAGGTACAGTGACAAAGCCTGTTCTTGTTTACGTCACATGCACGGCTGAGAGTGAAACGTCAATCATTCGTATCTCTCATGAGGTCAACCTATATATATGTATGTATGCAGAAATGAGCCTTATTGTCAGATTTTTTTGCAATATATATACAATCTATTTAATATAGTCTATTTTCTATATATCTATTTAAATATACTAAATTAAATATTAAATATGAAATATACTATACACATAAATATAAACACATTCCATACATTGCATTTGATGTCTGTAACTAATGTTATCATATATTTTATATTTGTATGGTTGACGCATTCGGTAAAGAGCCTTGACAATGAGGTGCTACTGCTGTTTAGTGTTCCAAAGACTGAAACCTGGTCATGTTCCAGCTTGTATTTACAGTCAGTGACATACATAGGACTAGAGTGATATTTCTTTTTCAAGAAATTGGTCCAGTTTATTGTAAATCAAAACACCACTGGTTGATTCCATGTCACTTAGTAATTATGTTAGAATCCCAGTGATACCAGCGAACGTTGGTCCGACCAATCAAAATCTGAAATTCTTTTTGGAAATCATGGACGCTGCATCCTCCAGGCTAAAGAGAAGAGGGACCTTCCAGCTTGTTATCAGTGTAATGTTTAAAAGCCACGATCTGTGATGGTATGGGGGGCAATTATTGTCAAACATTCTTTACTGGTTTTGGAGCAACGTATATAAGAGTCTGGATGCTAAAGGAGACTTTGTCCTGTCTGGCAAGGGTAATAGACATTTTCCTGTTACCTTATTTTTTAAGCAGCAGAGCTCTCCTCTTTTCTGTAAAATTGCACAGGCAGCTCAGTGTTTGGAATACTTTCAGTCAGAAATGAGTTCGGTGGAAGAGGGTCGCTTGTGGAGAACTGTCTGGCCTTCGTTAGACTGGACGCATTGTCAGAGATGAAATGGAAGCAGTGTGTCACTCATCTCTCCAACTGCTAATGCTGACACACTCAATGTGTGGAAAAACAGTTCATCTGGACGGTCTGTAGAGCTGTCCAGAACAATAACATTCTCCTGGAACAGTCTGAGTGATCTGAGAGCTGCTACCTCTACAGCTCACAGCCTTCTTTTTCCCTGTTCTGCGTCACACCTTCCAAACAAAAAGTAGATCAATTCAAAAGACACATTTTACATGATTTTGGTTAAGTGTAGCAGAAGAGTCACAGCGTGTCTGAGGTTTTCTTCTTTAGTCTGAACTGCAGCTGCAAGTAACGTAATGTAACAAGTAATGTAACCTAAAACCCCACTGGGCAAAGTAATCTTCACACACAGTTGTTAAGTAATCTTAAGGCCTTAAAATACCGTCCATTATCATTGTTAAAAGTAGTGTCATTGATGTTCAACCCCAAATCAGAAGAGGCTGGGACATTATAAAAAATACAGAAACCCACAATGTTTCTTACATTTACTTTGGCTTTTACTTCAGTAAAACAGTATGAGCCCAAGATATTCATGTTTTGTCTGATAAGGTTCATTTGTTAATATACATCTATTCCTGAATATTAGACCAGCAACACATTCCAACAAAAGTAGGGAAGGTAAAGCTGCATGTTACCTACCCCTGGCCTAGACTTAGCTTAGCCATCATTTCCCCTTATAAAGCTAGCTAATTGTAAACTTCGTGAACCTGTTAAAATACTTGTGACATTTTGATTTCCCTTTTCTGACAGATGTTTGTGGTTTAAGAGAGTTGTGTGCCGTGTCTCTGACCTTACAGATTCAGACAGACTAAATACACTGTGTGCTCATATTCCATTTTGGACCCAGCCAGAATGTTCCTGGTAGATTTAAGTCAGTTCCTCTAGTTTATGCTGTGGCACTTACAAAGCTAGAGATGATGGTCTGTCTGAAGCTATATTAGCTAACAGTCTCAACCTAATTAAATGAAAGTAATCGTTAGTTAATCTGTAAATTATGGTAATAGTAAAAAAATAGTAATAGTAAAAAATACTGTTCTCTATTAAAATGGACAAAAATTGGCTGAATTCCAGGCTGCTGCTACCTGATGTGTTTTTAATATAATCTAAAAATAATAATAATATAATAAAGAAATGTCAGAAACCACATAAGTAGATCTTAAGAATACTTAACAGCTCAGCAACACAGTTTAAAGTGGGTGAAGGTATAAAGCCTTATGTGATGATTTACCCTATGTTGATAGTACACCTCCTACAGTGTTATGTAACTTTGGAGACATGGGCACGAAACCTCTCGTGAGAAAGTTCAGCTGGCTATAAGAAAAGGCTAGCTTGGTATTCAGAGTATGGGCATCATAGAAGAAGCTAAGAAGAGACTGAAGAAGACAATGTCAGAGGAACTATCACAGCTGGCGAAAAAACAACAAAAATCCGACAGCAAACGGGTCATACCTGCCAATGTTATTTATGAAAGATCTGACAGCCTCATCTTATCTGATTGCCTTATGGGCTGTAACCTTATCTATGTAATTCCTGTTTAATTGAGTTTTGTAGTATTTCCAAATCGGAAAACTCATCTAACCTCGGCTCTGTTTCAGACTAGCATGCAAAGAAATAAATTAATCTCAGAAAATGTCTGGTCAGTCTTTGTCAATGCCACAACAAAATCCTTAAAATCCTGCAATATCACTCTAGCTTGCACGTCTACATGATTCTCTCTCTTCTGATGTTGTGTGAATAACGGTATTTTAGGAAAGCAGGTACACAATGCTTTAGAAACTGCTATAAGCTTTCATTGCTTGTGAAATTTGAATACCAGACAGCTTTTTATAAAATTTACTGCATGTATAAAGAGACTATGCCTGCAGAGGTGATATAGTGATTATATTTATTACTAAAGGCTGACACAGAATCTAGGCTCTGATGGTTCTAATTTAGCGTGTGTTTTGAATCAGGTGCTTGATTTTGAGCGGGAGAACGAGTACATCCTGGTAGTAAGCGCTCAGAATCCGGTGGCTCTGGTGCGGGGCAGGTACGGCCCCGCTTCCACCGCTACTGTCTCCATCTTCATCGACGACATCAACGAGGGTCCCGTTCTTTCCCAGACTCACTATGAGGTCACGGTCAGGGAGGGGGAGGAGCCAGGACGAGTCATTGCTACAATCAGGGGTTACGATCCTGACTCTCATCCAATCAGGCAAGTCCTTTTATTTACCATTTACAGTAGTTTGGGGACCACTGGTGGCATTTCACAATGTTAACATAACCACTTAAACTGCACTCTCACTTTTAAACACCAGGACACATTGTCTGTTTTATAACTGTTTTAGAAGTGCAAACATAAATTTAAAGGGTTAGATATAACGTTAAATTAAAAGGGTTAGATAAAATAATTTTTATAGCTTGTTCAAATGTACACAGACATATACAGATAAGTTGCATGCGTCATCCTGTGGACAGATAAATATAACACACATTTTTTATTTGTACTGATACAATATTAAAGAACTAGTCTGGCAATAAATCAAATGTGTGCAATTGTCCTTTTATTTTAGATGTAACTTTACCAACCAAGACCTGATTGGTTTCCATAATTTTCTCTTTAGTTTAGTGTTAAAGCTACAAGGCTAATATAGTTAACAAAACTCAATAGTCACCCAAATCTTTTTTGTAAGTACATATCAAAAACGAATCTCAAACTTTCCCAAATTCGTACTCAATTGTGTGTTGTAAACCACATAGTCAAATTAATGTAACCTTAATGAAAATCTGGATCTGGGTGCCGTTTGAATCAGATGAGGTATTTTCTGGCCATGTTTTTCCAGAAAAGATATGGGTGACTATTGACTTCTAGTGTTTGTTATCAATGTTAGCTTAACGCCAGCACCATGACTGATCACATAGATCTGGCGCGGAAAATTGTGCAAATTTGATGTTGTGCATAATCAAATACTATTATTTATGTTATATCTTCACAATGTAGTAACAACATACAGACCCTTTGACTTCTAGGGGTTAAACCAAAGATAAAAATCTTTCCAACAGCAAAAGAGGTCAGAAAGATTTCTGGTGCACAGTGGGTATGGTACACATAAATGAC
Source organism: Semaprochilodus insignis (assembly GCA_034552555.1). Taxonomy (NCBI): domain Eukaryota; kingdom Metazoa; phylum Chordata; class Actinopteri; order Characiformes; family Prochilodontidae; genus Semaprochilodus; species Semaprochilodus insignis. Next base: position 13,012,818 of record CM067498.1, read on the forward strand.
CAGGACAAATGAAAATGGTCACTTTATGAAATGCACCCATTGTCAGGACGCTCTGTCTGGCCTGAGTCTGAATACATTTGTGTTGCTTTGTATGTGCATAATAGTCAACCATATTTCACAGCCACCTATTCTTGCAGAGCAGTGTGTGTAGCACTGCAAGACCCTCTCCCTTCTGCAATACAAAGGTTTATTACAGAACCACTCAGTTCTGAACAGAACATGACTTCATGTCTGTACGAACTTCATGCTCTTGGCTCTTTTGTGCACTTTCATAGGTACTCGCTGCGAGGAGACACTAAGAAGTATTTCTCTATTGGGAAGTACTCTGGAGAGCTGAAGACGGTACAGGCTCTGGACAGAGAGGAGAACAGCACCTACACCATGGAGGTGGTGGCTGAGGATGGACGTAAGAGACAATACATTGTACAAACAGAAAGAACAGACAAACAAATACACACACACACACAGAAACGCACACACACACACACACACACACACACACATACATATATAAAGGAAATAATATCCCTTACTACTGTGCTCAATAAAACATAACCTTTATAAGTCTTTATAAGTCATCCATGTAAAGTAAATTTAGAGATTAATTTCACCAACAAGTTAGAAAATAATAATAACAGCCAAAAATGTGAACAGACTGTTAAGTATGTAGTGCTGAATTATGGATTTCTTTTTGCATACCTAGCATGATTCCTGTCCTAACACTATAACGCTAAACTACATTAAAGCACATTAGCATCAGCTGGGTGCCCAGTGGTTACATTCCACGCTGCAAGCCCGGCTCCCATTATAGTCTGATAGCTCTCTTCAAACAGCACCTCCTTCACTAACTTCAACTAGGCTAACGGTGCTTGTTGCACCTATGAGCAATATATTAGCTGGAACAACTTTAGAGAACAGGGCTAACAGGCTACAAGCTACTACTTTTCTATTTGCTTATGCAAGCTACGCCTCCCGTAAACGGGATAAACAAATGAGCAGACTGAGAGGAATGAGGTTAATTCTTAGGTAGGTCAGTGTCCTCTGGCTCCATATTGGATTCTGGGCTCTGGTGGCTCAAACATATGTAGCTGTACAAGTCCAATAAAGCTGGTAGACAGAGCCGTAGTGGCCTTCCCACAATTTGGCATGGTTTCAGAGCCCTCAATGAACATGCCCCAGCATTTCAGAGCACAGAATAATACTAATATTTTCATGATTTTGAAACCTAATTTTATATACATGGCAATTTTTTTAGCTATTCAGAAATTCAGAAAATGCAACTTTTAAGACTGAACTTTGGAAGTGTGTCTGGAGATTTCTTTGAAAAACTGAAAGTGGACACTTTACATTTAGCTATAATTAGTTATTATAGTCACAGTAGTATAGTTATATAGAGGTGTCCATACATACACCAATTTATATGTAAATGTATTTACTTTTATTTTTATCAGACTAATTTATCTGACAGAGTTATTCAACTGAATTGTAGCTTTGCTTAAAAGAAGCCAGTTTGATGTATGTATGAATGAGAGCATGCAGAAATAGACTTGACAGCCTTTGCATGTCTGTAGGATGCGGGCTTCCTGAGTGCAGCTGAGACTCTTGACATTTCAGCTTGCAGGGACTGTGACGGCACTGATAGAGAAAGTCAATGCGAGCGCTCATTTTGTATTCAGGGCCACATCCTCACATACTGACAGACATCTCAGAGAGTGGAACAAGAAATACATGAGTCACACGGCTAAAGTGCTTCAGGTGGAGAGAGGAAGTGACAGCGAGTGTGTGTGTTTGTGTGTGTGTGTGTGTGTGTGTGTGCGTGTGTGCGTGTGTGTGTGCGTGTGTGTGCATGTGTGTGCATGGCTGTATACACAGAAAACAATCACCATCAGAATACCACAATCACAATGTGCAATCAGCAGTAATTCCAGTATGCACTGCTTCCTCAAACATGCATTTGGACAGAGGCTCACCACACAATTTCGGACCCATTAAAGGTATCTCATTTGGTCCAACACCCCACTGAATTCTTATCATTGAAAAGGAATGACTGAGTTTTTCATTTTTTTACATTAATAAAAAAAGAAATGCCCACAGACATCCTGCAGTTATGGCAACTGACATTTCATTCAACACAGTGCACCTTATCTCCTTCTTCAGATAAGAGGTTATGGGGATGTGGAGTCAGGGCTGCCGAGCTGAAGCTGCATCTGTTAGGCCTGGCACCATCTGTCGGGGGCAATTCAGAGGCTCTCTGGATGTTTACTTTTTGCCAGAACAAGAAAAGAAACCAAAGCTTTTAGTTTTATAAGCACATATTGTACATTCTTTTATATTTTTTTATATTTTATTACTGATGATAGTTATTAATAGTAATTTAATATTAAAGAAATACTTAACGTTGTGACATCTAATTATTCAGCTATCAAGACCTCACTGAGAAAAGGAAATATAACAAATAATTTGTACGTCATGTTCATTTTAACTGGAAACTAAATACCTAATAGGTGGTCTCTGGCTATTGCATGGTACTATATGTGGAGAAATTACACTAATCATAAAAAGAATAGTTGCACCCAGTAGGAAGTGTTGGATTGCAATGCTATTCGGAAGGAAGATAAAGTTACGCTGTCTCTCAGTATGGTGTTGGGCCACCATGTTTGCTAATGCAACATGCCAGACGTCTCGGCAGAGGTTCCTAATGGTGTCCTGTGATAATACATCCCATGCAGCTTGAATATTCACAGACAGTTCCTGCAGGTTTTGCAGTAGGGGTATAGTGCTCATAATAGGTCCAATAACATGCCACACATTTTCAGTCGGAGATAGGCCTTCTGGATGTGTGACGTGTGACAACAAACCTGTAATCTTGGTGCTGACCACGGTGCCTCCACACACAATTTCACTGGTCGTCTCCACTAAGATAAAAGCGGGACTTGTCACTAAAGATGACCTTCTGCCATTCTGTGTCACTCCATGACCGTATGGCTTGATACCATTGTAGTCTTTGGTGACGCTGACGTGATGTTAAGGGTGTGTCCTGCATCATGCAGCTGTCTGCCAATGGTGCTGGCACTAACAGGATGACTCATGGAGTGTCACTGCTTGCTGAATGTCCACAGAATGTCCGCAATCGTGGCTGCTGGGTCTCCCATACCCCCAGGTTGCTGGGACATGCCTCATTCTATCCACTGCCGCCAACAGCATGCTATGGTAATATCCGCAAAACCAGTATGGCGTGCAATATATTGATAAAACCATCCTGCTTCGCGGAACCCTATGATGTGACCCCTCTCGAACTCTCGAACTACTCAAATTGCTTTCATACGCTTCTCCAAGGAATACTTCACTTGCAAAGGATGCTACTAACACAACAGCACAAGTCAGAACGAAATGCACGCACAACAGGACGACCTTATAGATATAGTCAGGTACAGCAATAAGGCCAATTTTTGCTTATGTCACATGCGCGGCTGAGTGTGAAACTTGACACATTTGCATGTCTCACAATGTCAAACCTACCCACCAAGTTTCATTCCGGTCAGTTGCTTCCTTCAACTATTTTTTGATAATGAGTGTAGTAACAAAGACTACAAGATAAAATAATACTTGTACTGATGTCCTCAGTGGGGTTATGCTTTTAATGTGTTTTATAAGAGAGATACAGATATACAAACAGAATTATCCTGACAGGCAGGAGACACTAAGTGGTGGCTGTAAAGCTTTATTGAGTTTGTTGTCTATGTATAAATTTAGACAGATTGGAAATCTGCTTTTAGGTCATTGTCTATAATACCACACTCTCTGTCCTGGTCAGCTGGAGGCCAGCCTCACATGCTGGTACACTCAGCCCAGTGCACACAGCTGTTGATGCAGACGGTGGCCAATCCATGGCCAAAGGTTAATGCCTGCTTTAAAGCCACTCAGTGCAGGAGAGAATAGGCACAAGCTGAGAGAGAGATGCTCTAAACAGGCTTTGTCATGTAGATGGTATGGGACACTAAATCCATAGAGCATTCTGGGTTTGCACGCTTATGTACATTCACAGTCTGTGGGCTCATTGCATGGAAGCCACAACCAAAGCCGTAACTGACTTCTCTGAAAACACGTAAGAACAATTCCCTGCTCAAAAACACATAAACTAAAAAGATGCATGCACTCACCTTAACAGAGAATTCCACTGAGTAATCAAAAATTCAACATAATTAAGAGGTTGAGTTACAAACTAAGTCTTTCAGAGTGGTAGGAACCTCACGGCTAAGGGGTTCAATGCCTTTAAAAGCTCCCACAAGGAAAGTTATTAATACACGAGATGGTTAGATATGTTCTGCCTGATGTCTGATATGTTGTTGTAAGTAAGTACAGTATTTTAATACATTTATTTTCTATTCATTTAATCCATTCATGGCAGAGGGATATGGAACATTGTGAGACAAAATAACCAGCCAAAAAAGCTTCCTTTTTCAGATTCATCAGCCTGATTGCATTGAGCCAATTGCAAAATTTGGATGAAGAGAAATAAAGCTTTGGGGTTGTTTTTCAGGCTTTTTTCACCATTTTCAACATCACATATGAAAGCTCAAAAGGCATGTGTTGGTACACCAGTGGTTTTGGATAGTGAATAAAATATGATATAATTTTTGTTGTAGACATTTTGACCCCTGGTTGCTATCACCACCACTGTGAAGAAGTCAGAGTCTGTATAATAAACCATTTCACAGTAAACTACTCTGAATGCCTTTGTGTATATCCAAAGAATTTAATTATCCAAAAAATGTTAGAATAAATGATGGAATTCCTTTTTACACCTGTACAAATCTCTGAAAATAAAATTAATCTAAACAGTGTTCTTCACTGTATTACACTGAAACACCAGCCTTTATATTTACCTACATATCGTGTAGTATTTATAGTGGAGTTTGAGTTTTGAACTGTGAGGTGAGGTTTTCATTGCAACAGCAATTAATAATAATGGAAACAGGACATTATTATTTTACTGGACATAGTCTTTTTTTAGGACAGCAAACAAGATCTAATATGACATGCTTAGGTCTAGCAGGGTTCAAGCAAAGTGTTACCGCTCCAGCCCATCTAGTGATTCACAGTTTGTGGTAGGCCGTGTTCACAGAGCATTTTGGCATTTGTCAAAATCCTGGTTTATTGGTGGTTTGTTGTGGGAGTGTTGTAGGCGGAGATCGATGTGAGTGGGAAACTCATTCAAACTTGAAAGCTTGTAAGCCAAAACCACTGACAGTAGCTGTTCTTTTTATAAAACGAGGCAACAAGATATGTATGAGACCAGCTGCAGACCTGCTGTATCTTTAGATGAGGATTGTTTAGCTCTAAACGTGACTTGACAGCAGTGATTAGTGTTCCTTCCATTGTTCAAAGTCGACATGACTGCTTGAAGCCCCTTTCCAAAGCGTTTCCTATTGGCTGATGGATGGTAATTTAAAAATGTAAACTCTGTGAACTTTTTCATGCACTGTAATGATGCACTGCATCATTTCCATAGAAATGAACGGCAAGAACGTTTTTCAAGTCCAGTTTCTGACCACAGAGCTGCTATCGGACCACATAGCTGCTCTTGGACACTATCATGTCACTGTCACAGTTGTGCTGATAATGATCTCCCACTCAAATAAGATCAAGTGATAACCAATGATGAACAGGGTAGAGGGCAAGTAGGGGGCAGAGGGCAAGAGCAGACAAGTAGTACAAAACAACAGATGGGCTACAGTGTATTTGCATCCCTGTGTAGTGAATCTGTTAGGCAGGTGGACCTTATATATTGTCCAGAGAGCAGATGCACAGGACAAGTGTTTTTGATAGAGTGGAAAGTGAGTTTATATCTCACAACAGGTCTACACTGTATAAACCAGGTTAGGAGCTAGCGCAGTTAGCGCTGTAATGTTTTTCTTCTCAATCTTCCAGGTAACTCATCTCTCTCTGCCTCCACGCTGGTCACCGTGCACATTTTGGATGTGAATGATAACAGTCCAGTTCTGGTGGGTGATTACTCATGGAAGTACCTGTGCACTCCTCGCTGGGAGGACCAGGCCCTGGTGCTGGCATCTAGGGACAGTGACGGTCCACAGCATGGTGGTCGGCTCAACTTCTCCCTCCGCAGTGACCCCATAGTGCGGCGCAACTGGAAACTGACACCCATCAACGGTAGGTCACTGCTGGTAGTCTTTACCTCAGATGCTCTGTCCATAGATTGTTACATGTACAATATATTGATATGTATTGGAAATACACATACATTGTACACTAAGATGATCACAGCTGTTGGAATCCTGACAGGTTTGCTGGTTCATATTTTTGCTTGGGTGCCATTTTTATATTGGCCCGACAGAGAAGCCATAGCGAAGGACAAACTCCAGACTCTCTGACATGTATATAATAATGACTACCCTGCCCGTTATCTCCTTAGTCACTGTGATCAGACGGTCAGGTCACACAAGGTGTCTCTACCATGGTGACTTTGTTCAGGCTGACCTGTGACCGCAGCTAGTTTACAGACTCAAGTGTTTCTGGCATGTGTAAAGACCATCAGTTTAATTACCTCCGTGAGCAGAAAGGCCGACTCAACCCTGCTGATGCTGGCTAGGCTACGTCAGCCCTTTAGTTTGATGACGTCAGCCCAGATAAAAATGGAGATTCAGAAAATAACATTTTCAGTGGCAGTGCGCCGATCCAGTAAGTGATAGACGTCATCTGAATTAGGTCTAATGCAGACACCTGCCGGTTCGGCCGTGTGCAGAGAGCCGAGTGTGCTGAAAGACGGTGGGCAGGAGGAAATTGCTCCCCAAACCACCCCCCCACCCCCTACGTCTGCTCAGACGACTCAGAGCTGCCTGTAATAAGTGCGGTGGCTCAGTTCCTGCGGCTGTAACCGGCACTAATGTGACGGTGCTGATGCTGGAGAACATGTTGACTTGGCTGGGATGACTGTGTTCATATCGATTCACTGAGTCAAATGCCTGGCTGTGTCTCCTTATCCCTTTTTCATGTGTTTTTCTTTTTTCGTTCATTATTTTCTTTCTTTCATTCAATCTTTTTGTTTCTTTCTGTCTTTCTATTTTCTTTCTTTCTTTAATGTCTTTCTTTCTTTTATTTCTTTGTTTTCTCATTTATTTGTTTGTTTGTTTTTCTTTCTTTAATTTTCTTTCTTTCTTTCTTTCTTTCTTTAGTTTTTCTTTCTTTTATTCATTCTTTTTTCTTATTTTATCTTTCCCTTTATTTCACTTTCCTTCTTTCTTTCTTTCTTTCTTTCTTTCTTTTTTCTTTCTTTCTTTCTTTCCTCCTTGTTATCAGCTCTCAGTGTATTAACTCTGTATGGGGTAATTATATTTCCTTCAGTATGTGTGATGTCACAGCTGGGCTTCCTTAAGCTGAAAGGCTACATGTGCTGTTGGTGTTCGTCTAATTACACCCACAAACAACCAGCATCGTGGCTTCCTATCTTCTTCAAATGTTATGATGTTCTGACAGCTGTGTGACGTAGAGCCGCTGCTCTTTCCCCTCACTGTAACTCACCCCCTATAGAGTGTGCTCTGACTGTGAGTCTCTGAAGGTTTGCAGTGCATTGCCTCTTTTTATAAATGCACATCTGTTGCTGTGCACAATATAATGAACAGAGAAGCATGCAGTCGTGTAGCAGAGTGCAAGAATAAAAAGCGTTCATTCATCTGATAGTATGGAAATATGCTTCCTATTGAAGAAACTGAAAACTATATGACCTCATTCATTCCAGTAGTTTTACAGAGCTAGATGTGATTTTGTAACGAGAACACACAACTGTGGGCAACTTATATTTGGGTTGCTGGAGTGCAGTGAAATCTGCTGCTATAAAGGGTAAAACCTGCCTACAGTCTCTCTCTTTTAATATCTAGTAACAAGCGAAACAAACTAACTATCATTAGCTGACATTAATTCCTAAACGTGAATTTTTCATGTCAGCCACAGATCAGTTCAGGACTTTCTGGTGGGACTTTTCACCCATGTCAACCTAGGTTACATCCATGAGCTAACTACAGACTTGCATCTGACAATTTGAATGTTCCCACCCATATTTAACTTATTTAATAAGTTGTTTGTGGTTGTTCTCAGACGTTCTCAGTCTGTATGAGATCACGTCTGCCCCGTGAGACTGTCATTTCTGGTGTTGGCAAGGAATTTTACAAGCTGGTTTGGTAATCATGCATAATATAAATTAAAGAAACTGATAAACTGGTAAATTAAGGTGCCCAGAACTTTGAAATTATATTGCGAGAATTGTTGCTCACTTCTTGCTAAGATGCTAAATAAAAATGGTTGTCAAAAGTCAGTGGCATGGACAGGTATGTAGGCAGACTACGTTTACCACAAAAGATTCAGTGGATGAGCCCATAATTCATATTCATATTAAATATTTTGACAGTTAAAAGAGACCCATGGCTACAAAATAAAAACCTGTGACTGTAGTCCAATAGTAAGACCCTAAACACACCCCTGGTCTAGCGCCAGTTCTGGAGCAACAGTTCCAAAAAAAAAATATGCACTATTTGTAGATGACATGGCAGCTACATTCAAGTAGACTGTATTCCTGTACAAATCAGACTGCACCTATCACCTTGTCCTATGACTCAAGTCCCGTGAACCCACCCCTGCTTTTAATCCCTGAAAACGACATTAGTGTTGATGTTGTGGACTCACTTGACCCTTGCCAGCGTCAGTTTAAGTTTTACACAGCAATATCCTCTAAGACTAGGCAAGCAAGTGGTCAGCAGCAGCCCCCTCTGTATGCCAAACCAAGTATCACATGAGGTCTTTCTTAGAACTTTCTGATATATATATATATATATATACACACACATATAAATGTATTCTGATACATTTCCTGGGTCAGAGAAAACGGGGGCGTCTGGTCACCCTATGGTAAATCTTTCAGGATAAGAAACAAGGCAAGCAAACAAACCCATCTTCACCCTCTACTCATTGTTGTGTCAGATTTTTTTTCATCACTTTTACTGTCTCCCCATTAAGCTGAAACAAATGCTCAGTGTTTCAGCTCTGTCTCGTATTGCCAGTCACTGATACTTTGCCTCAGACCTTCAAACTCCTTGCACTGCAGTATTGCAGTGAGGCACTTCGAGGACAGTGTGATAGGCTACTGCTGTACAATAGGCTGCTGCTGTGTTGCTTAGAGACAAGTGAGAAAAAGTTCCCCTCGACTAGAACTGCTCATTCCTCCCATCAAAAATTCAGCCAGTTGTGTTCCCAAGGTCTCCCTGCCTCCAATCATACTTGAGGCCCCACAGCAAGGCTTTAACAGGACGTTCTATGATTTTCTATCAACCATTCTTAGTCAATGGTACTTTGTACTGATGTACATTTTTAGAACAAACCTGTAACTGCTATTAAACTTACATTATGTGTGAACTTTAAAAAGATCCTTCACATTAATTTACAAACATCCCTCTTTAAAGAACTTCGCAAGGTTCGCAAGGTTCTTCAATGAACAAAAACTATACAGAACTCCGTAGGATCCTTTCCAGCACCTTTATTTTAAGTGTGTGGACTCCCGTTTGAAGTGAAGCCCATGTGTAACATACTCCTCACCTCTGACAGAAGTGATACGTGAAGGAGATACGTTATGGTTTCGATTCTCTCCAGCGTCACCACAGCCTCTTCACCCCCACTAAACCAGTGGAACATTAAAGGCTGTTGGTGTCAAAAGACTGCAGAGGGCTTTTAGGAGAAGTGATAAGAGTTAACTGAGGCTGATAACAGCCCCTCTTTACCGCACAGGGCTCCTGCTCCAACGTCACCTAGCTAAGGCCTGATTAGATACCGGTTATGTTCATCTTTCCCTGTTTGTTTTGTTCCTTGAGCAGCACCACCAAAAACTCCCTCACTCCTCATCTTGAAGCTAACAAACTGACAACATAACATGTTCTACAAATGTGACTCACATGAGCAATACAGCAACTAACTACTGGGGATGGTAATGTTCACTACTAAGATCTATTATTACTAGCTAAATACATCACATGATGGTTATTACTTCTTTCTTGCTTGATGTTGTCATATGGCAACACGTGCTTTCTTGGCCTACTTCCACTATAAAAGTTTTTTTTCTTTCCCTTTTTGACACTGAAGGCTTTTAGTGTGGAATGGTTTACTTTTTTCTGGTCTGATGAATTCGTTTTGCTATCTATACCTCCTTTTTCGCACACACATCACATTAAGAAGCTCGGCTTCTGAAGCTTGAAGAGTTTGTGTATAATTTACTTGTAGATCAGTTTGTGGATTGAGTTGAACCCTCATACACAACAACTTAAAGAAGACTATTAAAGCACAATCTGTGTAACTATTAGTATAATTTCTTCATATTTTTTGGTATTCTTAAACAAGACCTATCATGCTCCTTCTCGGTGTTCAGAATTTTATGTTTGGGGTATACTAGAATAGATTTACATGCTTCAGTATTCCAGAAACACAATATTTTTCTCATTCTACACATCAGTATTTACCCTCTGTCTGAAACACTCTGCTAGAGCTCCTGTGTTCCCCATGAGCCCAGTGTTCTCTGATTGGTCATTTGTTCTGATTGTTCAGTTGTCAGAGTGGCATCTACTACATCCTACTACATGTTCGCCCCTACACTGCTGTGGCTATGCTTATTCTGCTGTATTAGTGTGAGTCTGCTCCTGAAAGTCAAGTAGAACAAGTTAATAGATCCACCTTTGGAAACTAGTGTGTGTTTTGTGAGGGTGCACCAACCTTGCCACTAGGCGGGTAAAAAGGGTGGTGTTATGAGATGACGTCATCATGTAAAGGGCTGGAATTCCATTTCGGGCAGCTGATAAATGTGGTTTCTGTGGGAGAGAGTTTGTGAAGTTAGTGTTTAAGTTAATGGTTGACGGTTTGGTTAGTCCAGTTGCTGATTTCCTTAATCCTAAGGATCTTTTTCTCCACAGACACTCATACCAACCTCTCTCTGAACATCGCATATCTGTCCCCTGATGTTTACACTGTCCCATTCACCATCTCGGACAGCAGTTCTCCACCCAGAAGCACCTTCATCAACCTGCCAGGTAAGTCACTCTCGGCAGCGTATGGCTAGTAGGAAGGGTTTGGTGGGTGGAAAATGAAAGGGTTAACTTGATGTAACCTGTTTGTGCTGGCTTGCTCATCTGGGTGACGTAACTGTAGCAGCCAAAATGGAAGCTGTGACATTCACTGCAGGTTACCAAACACACTGGATGAATCACATCTATTTATTATGCGTGAAGCTATTTTAAATGTTTTGCTTTTAAACATCCTCTGGATTTATTATACATGCAATGAACCGGTCACTAAAGTGGCCTCTTCTTAATAATAAAAAATATTGTGTCTATTGACAGAGATGATGGTAGTATTAAATATGAACAGGTGTTGATATTATAAATTAAATAATCCACTACAAATCACCGGATCATTTATAGTTGTAGTACATTCTCATTTCTCAAAACACGTGTTCAAGTCCTGGTCTATTTTGGCCTTTTGTGTTTTTAAAGAGCACATATGATTCACCCAGTCGGTTTAGCCCAGGAATGAGCTGAGTGAGCTGTTAGAACAAGGCAACAACAGAAAATGCATGGTGACTGGAATAACGCACTGTTGTCTTAGAGACTCCATATGCCTCCATATTTTTTGTATTTGTTTTTCCCCATAGGTTCATTCTTGTGGTTTTATGTAGCAAAAATGGCCATCATTTAAGTTCATAACATTATTTCCTAGCCTGTCTTTATCGCTTAGCATTAAGCAGGCAGTTTTTGTTGCTGTTCACTGGTGACGTATTCTACTACAAAATGATAGAATGTCCACAGGGAAATGGGTTTAAGGCTCTTCGCTGATCAACAAGCCAGTCATGACAGGAAATGGACAAGCAGACAGACACCAGCAAAGGACCACTCACTATCACCATACATGTTGACCCTGTTATATGCTGAACTTAGACGCTTCACAGAACAGGTATTATTTGGGTGATGAGTCAATCTCAGCACTTCATTGACACTGACATGATGGTGGTGTGTTAGTGTGTGTTGTGCTGTTGTGAGTGGATCAGACACAGCAGTGCTCCTGGAGTGTTTAAACACTGTGGCAACTCACTGTTCACTCTATTAGACACTCCTACCTTGTTGGTCAACCTCGTAGATGTGAAGTCAGAGACGAAAGCTCATCTGCTGCCCCACAGTTTGTGTTGGTTATCCTGTAGTCCTTCATCAGTGGTCACAGGACGCTGCCCACAGGACAGTTAGCTGGATAGTTTTGGTTCTCAGTCCAGCAGTGACAGTGAGTTGTTTAAACACTCCAGCAGTACTGCTGTGTCTGATCCACTCACACCAGCACAACACACACTAACGCACCACCACCACCACATCAGTATCACTGCAGTACTGTTTTTGCAGCTTAATATCCACATATTGAGTATATGGACTGGGAAGTGAACAGTTTTGATATTTCAATATTTTTACATGTACTTTTTTTTAAAACATCAAATTCTAATAAGAAAACAAGGATATGAATCCCTTATATGGAAAGGATTATTAAAGTAATAAGTCTTTGCAAACACCTTTATGAAAACTAATAAGACTATTACCCATCATGGTGCCAATGACCATTGTGCTAATTGGTGGCTATTTGCTTTCATTTATTGTCAGCAGTGTTGTTAGCATTTTTGCCTTAACTACTGTATGTTAACTACTTTAAGCTTTGTATTTCCTTACATGAGCTTTGTATAGTACCTGTGGAGTACATCAGCAAAATGAGCACATCGTGTACAGTTTGTGTGCACCAGGTGCTTTCTTCTCACTTCAATCTGCTCACATTAGGCCCACTGATGGTTAGAGCACAGCCAGCTCAGAGTTGGCGCAGTCCTGCATGTTAAAATTCATGCAATGCTAATATTTACTGGTTCAGTACCCAGTCCTCAGGGCCATTGGGGACAAAAACATTAGCAGGGATAATTGATGGTAATCACATTGCTTAATCATAATGCGTGCAATTGCTTGCTCAATTAGTTAGAGACGACACAAGTGTGTGTGCATGTGTCTCTGTGTGTGTGCATGCAAGTGTACATTTGCCTGTGTGTAGACCAACAAAAAGGTCCTAACTTGGTAAGGAGATTTTTTTTTTACTTAAAGCACAAAGCCCTTTTTTCATTACTATGGTTTAGGTGGGGTTTTTAATGTTTTGTGCTATTATTATTATATATCAGTATTTACATATACTTTATAAAAGGCAGAACAAAAGTCAGAGATCACCCATACATTTCATTTCCTGTCAAAATTGCCAAACAGTTAGTCATTTCTCAGGAGATATTTTAGATGAGATTAGATATAAGATCATCTACTTGAATCCACAAGGAAGAGGAAATTCAAAGGAAAATAGGAAAAAACAGGAGCATCCACTCCTCAAAAAATGATTAAAAGCTACAGAGAAATGGACCTCCTAACAGCCACCTGGAAGACCTGGTAGACCACTAAAATAGACCCATCAGATAATCTGCTCTTACAGCTTCCATCTTAGAGAGACAGGAGCAAATCTAAAAACATCCACATGTCTTTCTGTTCATCCTTCCACTGTGAGAAGGCAACTTTGAGAAGACATCCCCCACTATGGGTCTGAAAGGATGTGTAGTTGTCAAGAAGTGCCTCACTGAGAAAAGGAGATAGACACATCAAACAAAGAAGCTGCTGGTGTTCTCAGAACACTGGACCCCAGAGTCTAGACGTCAACATCATCGAATGTGTGTTTAGGATTCCATGAGAAGTATGAAGTACAACCGACTTCTAACACTGAATTTTGGAGATGCGGCTGCAGATTATATTGGGAAAATGGGGCTTCCTATTCACCAGCTTCTTGTTCGAATTTCTCATTCCATCTTGAATGTTGCTGCAACATTCTGGCACCTGCGGTGTTCTAATAACAGTTGCACTATTTAAGGAGGACCGTGACAATAACAAGAAGCTGGTGAATAAGAAGCTCCTTCAATCCATTATCATCATCTTCTGAATCACTGTATAATTCTGGTTAGCATATGTCATGAAAAAAGGACACTTTAACACTTTAAGCTTTTAAACTAAACCCTTGATATATTACACAATATTTAATACATTTGTCACATATGACTCCGCTTCCTGATATGCTGCAATGAAAACAAACCCGTGTCTGTGTGTATGTTGCCATATGTGTGTGTGCTGCATACTTGCAGTGCTGAGAATTCTGTTCTCACAGCCACAGGTGCGTCAGTCTGAATCTGATCATTGTTTTCCCTGTGGCTCTCTCCCAGCCTGGAGCCGTGGAAGCATGCTGAGAACAGCCTGTCCCCGTTTACTCCTCTATTTACACCTCACTGCTGCTATTCTGTGTGTAAGCAGGGCTCAATACTCACTCCGTCTCTCTCCTCGCAGTGACGGTGTGCACATGTAACGTGAGGGGGAACTGCCGGACTGCAGCCAAGCAGCTCGCAGGGATGCCTACAATCCAGTCCACACTGGGCATCCTGCTGGGAACTCTGGGAGTTATAGGTAAGCACCCTGCTGAGTGTGAAATAGTTCAGTGCTGTCCTAGACAAGGCTATTGCTACACTGAAAAAATAAATGCATTGAATTTGCTTGATTCTGATATGTTAATTGTGATCATAATACATGACGACAGCAGCGTTTTGCCATTCGGTTTACTTATTTTAGGAAATAGTTGAATTGATTAAGTATACTTATAGATTCATTTGATGTATCTATGTTTATCAAATAAACTATATGTATTAGTTTTTCAGAGAAGCTGGGCGGGCTAGTTTTTGTCAGACATCATCTTGTAACAAACATCTGGGGGCAACTATGAGAATTAAATATGTTTCTNCATTTGATGTATCTATGTTTAGCAAATAAACTATATGTATTAGTTTTTCAGAGAAGCTGGGCGGGCTAGTTTTTGTCAGACATCATCTTGTAACAAACATCTGGGGGCAACTATGAGAATTAAATATGTTTCTAAACCAATCCAATGGCTCATGGAGGTGGAGCTGAAAGTAAGAAGGCACGTCAAATGTGTGACAGACAATAAGCCTGTTGTCATTTTATCAGCTCCCCTTATATAAGAGCACTTTGTAGTTCTACAATTAGACAATAGTTCACCTGTTTCACAGTATATTATGTTACCCTGTTTTTCAATGTTCAGGACCCCCACAGGACCACCACAGAGCATGTATTATTTGGTTGGTAGTATTATTGGGGTCAGTGACACTGAAGTGGTGGTGGTGTGTCTTGCAGTGGTACCAGTGGGTATAGCAGTAGTTCTGGGGTTTTTAAAACACTGTCCACTCACTGTCCACACTATTAGACACTCCTACCTTGCTGGTCCACCTTGTAGATGTACAGTCAGAGACAATACCTCAACTGCTGCTGCACAGTTTGTGTTGGTCATTCTCTAGTTCTTCGTCAGTGGTTACAGGATGTTGCCCATGGGACGCTGTTGGCTGGATAGTTTTGGTTGGTGGACAACTCTCAGTCCAGCAGTGACACTGAGGTGTTTAAACACTCCACCACTGAAATAATACCTGCTCTGTGGTGGTGCTGTGGGGGTCCTGACCATTGAACAACAGGCTGAAAAGAGAACATCAAAGTATGCAGACAAAGAGATGTGTAAGTAGACCCGATAAAATAGATAATGAGGGAAGATACGCAAGGAAGGTGTGCTTAATGAAGTGGCTGGTCGGTGTATTTATGCATATATTTTTCATCTATAGGGGGAGACTAGAGGGGCCAAGCCTAACTAAGCCTATTAATCTAATGAAGAGTCCATATATGCCAAGGATGTCAATATACATAAATAGTTCAAACCACAACCTATAATTCCTTACAGTACAGACTTTTGCAACCTACTATGTCAAAAACAGAGGGCCAGTTTGGATTCTGCCTTGTCAACACTAAAATAAAGATCTTCAGAAGGAAAATGCCTTGTTTGGGAGTTAACTTACTTTGTATGTTTGTTCACAGGGATCATACTGATAGTTGTCTTTGTAAGACTGTCCTATCAGAACCCTCCACCGTCTGGAAAAGCCAACCAGGAGAGAGTTCCTCTCAAAATGTCACTGTAAACTGTGCACCAATGGCAGAGCAAACCCGAACCTGAAATCCTAATATTCTTCTTTAACTTATGTTCCTGTTCATATTAAACATAATTCAGTGTATATTCCATTCTAGTTAGTGTTTCTCAGCTGCTGTCTTTGCATCTGTAGTCATATCATCTTTTTCTGTTTAATTTTGTACGTATTTTCTTTTTCATTTTCAGTGTGCATTTTGTGCAGAAAAGAGCAGGCAGTGAAACAAACTCATTTCTGAAAGTAGAAAAACCTGTGAAATTATTAGTGAAGTTTGACAGCTATGTTAATCATTAGTCATGTTTTCAATGTTTAGCTTTCTAGAGTAGATTATAGGGTAGGGTTCTAGACTAAAAGACACAACATGTGTCTACATCTGTATATACTCTACATCTGTATTCACCCTCTGTCTGCAATGCTCTGTTAGAGCCCCTGTGTCTTTATGTCCCACCTCCCAATGAGCCACCTTTGTGCTCTGATTGGTCAACTCGCCCACACTGTTCTGACTGGTTAACTGCCAGAGTGGTATCCTGCTACAGCTTCCACTCCTACTGCAAGCCAATAAGGGTTTTGTTATGTAACAGAGAAATGGGCAGGAATTCCTGCCTGAGGCATTTCAGGCAGCTGAGAAAAGAGGTTTCTGTGGGAGAGAGTTTTTTCCTCTGGCGTGTACTTTGGGCTTTATAACTTTGCAGATCATTTACATGCCCAAAAAGCTACATAACACTAAAGGAATGAGAAAAACCCAGAAAAGCTTAATAGGTCCTTGTTAATCTGCTAGTCAGGCTAACGTTCATGCTACGACAGTGAGTAAGGCTCTCAGAATAAAATTGAATAATCAAAATGGATTTAAATATAACCAAAAATGGAGGAAATATGTAAGAAGATAACTACAGATGTGCTGTTCAGAAAGTTTGTGTGGCTCAGCGGATAACACCACTAACCTCCAGGGAGCTACCGCCCCATGTGGGAGATGGGGGTTTGATTCCCGGGTCTGGGTAACTATGCTGTGCTACACCAATAAGAGTCCTTGGGCAAGACTCCTAACACTACATTGGCCTACCTGTAATATGAATGACCTTGTAAGTCGCTCTGGATAAGAGTGTCAGCTAAATGCCATAAATGTAAATGAGAGATACATCACAGTACATTGTGCAAACAGTCCATGATATTGCCCAACACACTCAGCTGTCTGACCCTGTCTGGTACCATGTTTTGCTCAGAAATACATCACGATATGGAACAAAACAGAATAATTCTCATTCACATTGACTTTAACACCACCAATTTTCCTTGGACTGGGAAGGTAGAGTAAAGGACTTTTTTTCAGGTGAGCACCACATACTACTTTAGGTGAGTTCCGAATACCTTGTGGTAAGCATCAGATGTCATGTGGTGAACATCAGATACTGTGTGGAGTGCATCAGATGCTATCAAGTGAGCACCAGATACTTTTTAGGTGTGCACCATCAGATGAGCACCATATGGTGGGCTCAACAGATGTGTCTGTGTCCACATAGTATTTGGTGCTTCCCAGATTTATAACTAAGAACACACCTCCATAGGAAAGACTGCAGAAGTCTCCAGCACAGGTTTCTGATGATTCTTTTTGTTGTTTGAGGGAAGTAGATGCATGTAGAAAGAATGTACTATATAGAAATTCCAGTGTTGTTAAGTGAGCCAGTAACATCTAACCTATTTACCTGATCATGGTATGTGAAGCAGTAGGAGTCAGTGTAGTGTTACTGCATTTGGGATTAACAGTGGGTCTGTTGAGTCTGCACGATTACATCATCTTTCACTGATGCTTTTGTTTTTAATGTGCTTTATGAAAATGAAAATGCCATGTTCGAATGGATTATCATTAGTTTCACTCCTCCTCCCACTGTCTGTTATTGGTAACAGAAATAAAACCAGTGAGAAAAAGAGATATGGGCTGCTTTATTGTTCATTTGGGAGTGCTCTGGAGAACGAGAGAGCAAGAGATTGAGAGAGACAGAGAGAGAGAGAGATTAACCTCATTCAGGTTCATGTTTTTAAGCCATTCGTGTTCCTGTTTTAAAACCCGAATAAAGAGATTAATCATCCCTTTCTGGAGGATAAAAAGCCGGCCGAATTAAAATAGTTCTAAAATAGTTCCACATTGAGGGAGGCTTACCCACGATTCCTCCTAGCCATGCATTCCCCAGTTTTGGTGGGATGACAGCAGACCGTGACCTAGATGACCTTACAAGCAGACTATATATAGATTCGTGCTATAAACAGCCCTGCCGCTGAAGGGTCGGCTGGACAGCGCCTTTCAAATTTGAATAAAGCAGGTTCCAGGTATACGGTTTGTTTTGTCATATCACCAGCTGTGACAGCCCCTCATTCACTCATTGTCATGCTTAGGCTTCACAAGCACTGCTTGACAGTAGTCTGAAAAGGCTGTTTCCCTTCATGTGCCAGTTAGTAGGTCGCCCCTATAATCTCTGAGGATCTAATTCACGAGCATTGGACTGTCAAAGCAGAAAAGAATCGGCCATCCAAGCTCACCCAGCCGTTCAAGCGCTCCACTGGCGCATGATGGAAAAACAGGAGCGCGTCGGCCAAAAATAACACACGGATTATTTACGTTCATGCGCACTTCCCGATTTAGAATTGCTCAAATTTCTCATTAATATGATCTCAAAATATACATACGCCCGTTATCGCTTCTGGCACTGTCCACATGACTTAGCCAAGGGCCGCACCACAGAGGGCTGTGAAAGGTTGGATGTGTACGTGCAACTTCTGAAAGGCAAAAAGCCCCTTAGAATATTCCAAAATGGCCTTGGTCACCCCGGGGTCAAGCCTTAGTGCCACTGAGACGGAGGAAGGTGCTATTTTTAGCCTTCCTGGCCTTGTTTTGTTTCTCTTAGGATCAAAATGGTTCAGCTGGTTAGCGGGCCTGCTGTGGACTACACTGAAGTTTTATACCTTTGGTCACCAGGGGCAGGGAGGTGGATTATGGCACACAGGCACTTAGTGTCAGTGGACAAGTCGTCTGACCTGCTCCTGTTAGTCCATAATCAGTTTTGACTTAGTTTCACCACAGTTAATGTGACTTAATCCCACTATTGACTCAATTTCTCACTTTCATTATTAATGTGCTCAGCATATTTGAGTGAAGTATTCCTTTCAGTGAACAACAATAAGTCAGCTGTTTGAATTATAATACCATTCCAATGTTTCCAGTAATATTAATCCAGTCTGATTGTACAGAATGATTCTAATATGCTGCATCTGTGCAATTTCACAGGTTTACAATTAGAAGTTGGGCAATAATAATAATAATAATATAACAATAATAGATATTTTAGTGTCTCCAGGTTAATAAATAGGGTCTACTTAACCTAAGCTCACCAGACAAAAAATTGATCGACTGAAATGTACGTAATAGGATGTAATACCGCCATAAGCACGAATAAGAGCTGGGATTGGATTTAGCATGGACTGTTTCTGCTTCTGGATGTAGCTTATATCAATGTTCAGACACTCTTGCATCAAAGAATTGCACAGTTACGCCAGATTTGGTGGATGCCTTCCCTGCGCTTCGATACACCTGGAGATTGAGCTGCTTCCTTCACACTATAGCGAGACGAGACATTCACTGCACTGTAGCACCTCTTCTCAATCTACGAATATATATATATATATATACACTGAAAAAGAATATATATATATATATATATATATATATATATATATATATATATATATATATATAGTATTATAAATAAATAAATACATAAATACATAATGACATACATTATTGTTATTATTATTATTATTATTATTATAATTATTACATAATTATTCAGTTATTCCAAACATCAAATCAGCCAAAGTCAAATAAAAGAGAAAGAATTGCGTTTTTTCAAGTCTATTTGAATTTCCACCTGCTATCATGAGGCACATACCCAAATACATTTTCTCAGTTCTATGCTTGCATTCTGTGTATTACTTAATTGCTAAATTTTGTTATTGTTGGAATAACTACATTCTTTATTACTAAATGTGGTTCTAATCTGACTGGACAATACTGTGACAACTTCTAAACCAACTGTAAAATATTTCAACATAAGGTAAATCAACACCAGCTTTTCAGGTTCAATGAATTTTAAGGTGTTGAATTGGNATATATATATATATAGTATTATAAATAAATAAATACATAAATACATAATGACATACATTATTGTTATTATTATTATTATTATTATTATAATTATTACATAATTATTCAGTTATTCCAAACATCAAATCAGCCAAAGTCAAATAAAAGAGAAAGAATTGCGTTTTTTCAAGTCTATTGGAATTTCCACCTGCTATCATGAGGCGCATACCCAAATACATTTTCTCAGTTCTATGCTTGCATAGACAATACAGTGACAACTTCTAAACCAACTGTAAAATATTTCAACATAAGGTAAATCAACACCAGCTTTTCAGGTTCAATGAATTTTAAGGTGTTGAATTGGAAATGTGGTAGAAGGTTAAGTTTGCTCAGTCAAGTCAACTATGTTGGACCAACAAAACTGTCCTTTTTGATTGTCCTTTAATTTCAGGTAAAGAATGATTCTGTTTTTGTACAGTGATGCAAGTTTGTTATGACAGTACCTGTTACTGCTTTATATTATGTTATTTTATGCACTCTGTGAGTGTGAATAGCAATCACATAGTAGTTTTAGAAGCATTTTTACAGACTAGTAATCATTTGGTCCTGAGTGTGTTATTTTTTTCAGTGAAGCTCATAATAATGAGTTTATTACAGAAACTTATACCACATAATGCTAAACATACAAGTCACTATGGTGCAGACCTATTTCAACCTTAGAAATCTCTATTGGTGGTAATTTCCCTGCCCTTAAATGCCAAGGCGAGTCAAATTTGACCAGAACAGTATGTAAGGAATATGTTATTATTGTATAAATAATAATACAAATCATTATTGTGACAAGTGATTCCAAGCTTTGGAATGATAGTGTACAGTCTTATCAGGAGGTCTCTATGTCCCAGGGGACACAGTTACGCATAAAGTTAACTCGGTTCTCTGTGAGCTTCTGTGATTTTGGAAGGTTTCCCTCAGCTGGATGTGCCGCTGCTATTCCAGGCAGAGGGTAGAGCAGCTGTGGACACTTCTTCGGCCTGTAAACATTCTTCAGGCTGATGGAACGCCCCGTGACGCAGCCAGAGTGCGTTTTGGAACTTTGTGGAAAATATGTGTCACTTCCTTCCGTTCAGATTCTCAGCCATCAAGTGTCTTGTGTTTGGAACGGAGTTTCTTTTTGCATCAACTGCTGCGTTAAGTAATGACGTGTAGGTCTACTGTAGTTTTCCTTATGGAGAGAATGTTGACTCAATGTAAGCTGAGGAAAAAGCCAGGAACCTCTACAAATAAATCTTCGAAAATATGAACATATATTTCCATACATCACATGTATACATACAAAATATGCATGTGACATGCATGTGTTGATATATATGCTGTCTTAGGACCAAAACTCCCAAAGATGATTTGTGTATATACTTCCTCTTATCCAAATATATGATGTTTTGGCACTAAACTGATAATGATGAAAAAGATACATAGATATAATTCATCAAATCCAAAATATGTGTATATGTCTTAAGAAACTGGAACTGACGAAAAATATATGTTAATATTTTTCCTTTATTTATGTCAATATATGTGACGTCTTGGGATCAATATTCCCAATGATGAAAATGTGATATGATGTTTTAGCATCAACATTTCAAACTAAGAACAAGATACGCACATATAAACAGTCGAGTCACATCATTATGCTAATATCCAGAGTAACCACCATGTGCAGCACGGACAGCTAGGCTGGGATTTACTCAGTAAGGTCATGATAGGTTGTCACAGGTATCTGGAGCCAAGTCTTAGGGGGTCAAGGTAGTAGTTGGAAGTCTTGGTCATGCTCTTCAAACCAATGTCGGACATTTCTAGCTGTGTCACATGTCGCATTGTCTTGCTGGAAGATCCCATCCGCCCCAGGGAAGACGATCATCATGTATGGGTGTTTATGATCTGCAAGGATGGATTTGTACCCAAATCAGTGAAGAGTGCCTTCCACATGGTCGAGTGGGCCCATAGAATGCCACAAAAACACGACTTCCTTCATGAGCTACGCACTGCTGCTGTTGAAAGTAGGAATAAGTTATTATAATAATGGTACTCGGCTGTGTATTTTCTCATATCAAAAGTGTTTGTCAATACATTTGTCCAAACAAAGCAAAACACATCTAAAATATTAGCTTGTATCCAAAATATAAGTCAACGTATGTGATATAAGTTTTGTAATACATCAGTGATCCGAATGTCCTGGAATTGCAGCCAGGCTTTCCCATTTACCATCACTGATACACTAGAGTAGAATAGAGTGCTGGATGATTGGTCAGGCTCACAGTGTACTGGCATTTCTTATCATGAGCTATTCAGCCATGGGGACTCGGGCAAAGGCTGGTGGCCAGAAAGTGTGTTTGGGCCAAGATGGCAGGCTAGCTTAAAGAGCAGCTGCCCTCAGTGTTGCCAATTTTAGCATCAGCTTTGTCCACATACACATGTAAACACATACACACACCCATGCACTCCTGGACATAATTCAACATCAGCACCAGTCCGTTGCTTTCTATTTATAGCCACATTTAATCTATCCAAAATGAGCCAACGGTTCAGATGCCTGATTAATTTAATAGGGCCTGTGCCACTTAGCCCCCCTCCACTCCTCTCCATCACCCAGGCCTGTTTAGTGCTGCCAGCAGCGCAGGAGTCGAGTGAAGGTTAGCCGCCTGTACCGCTGAAGCCGTCCTTTACCAGGAAACCTGTAATTACTTTGATGCTATGCACATTCAGTCTCCGCACATCAACAGGGTGCAATCTCACATAGGACTTTGTGAAGAGGGACAAGCATGAAATTCAGTTTAGCCCTGTGATTTGGATCTGTCCAGCACCTTGCAGGAAAGACATGCAGTGCATGGTGGTCCATGCTAATGTGCTGTACAGTAGAAGATTTTTCTCCATTTTCTTAATATAAATATAAAACAGGGATGAAGCCGCAGCCCAGCCGCATTTCACCATTTCTGCTCACACATTCAGCTGCCGTGTTAGGGACCGTCGCAAAATTACCTGGAGAAATGCTTTCAATAGTTCCCATTTAAAGTTATTCTATAAAGTACAGTAGTTTAGAAAATGACAAGAAGGAGAAAGTAATATATAAATGTGCAGTGTAATGTAATCATGTAACTGTATTTGCTATAAGAATAAAGTATTATGTAACTACATAATAAAAATGATAAAATCATGAAAATGGGTGAAAATATTAAGGAAAGCCACATGAGTGAGTCTGTGTGTGTATTAAGTAAGTTGAGACGCTACTAATTTCTCCAGTTAATTGTGTGACGCTCCCCAGAAACAGCGATAAGCAACTGTGCTGCGACTTCATCTTTGTTAAATATAATAATCAGAAAGAGCAGGTCAGTGAAGGCTGAGGTGGTAGTTAATGCTGCAGTGATGAATCCACGTGCTGTTTGCTGACAGTGACGCCTGGATGTGCAAGAGAAGCTACAATCATAACACTCATAAGACAGAGACAGACGCAGAGCCATGTGGATTCTCTCTACATGGCTCTGTACAGACAGTCCTGGGATTTGAACCCATACTTTTCCGGTTACTGGCTCACCCCTGTTACCAGGGGGGTGTCTATGGGTGGGCTGGGGTTGGCATTGTCCACCCAGAAATAGGTTGTGTCCTTCTAAAGGAGTCATCAGCCCATCTACTGAAAGAAATCACTGTCTGTATTCAAAATGGCATACTACATACTACTCGCATACTAAATCTGCCTAAAAATAGTATGTAGTATGCAGTATGCAACCAAATTGAAAATCTGTAGTGCACTAGAGATACTTGGATGGTGTACTACTCCAGTCAGAGAGAGAGAATCCTATGCAAGTCCTGGTGGACTACTGGGCAAATGGTGTGAAGGTAAGAATAATACCACATCCTGGACAACATAATACGTTTTTGACCTGTGTCTATATTTTTGGACCATTTCTGCCGAATTTTGTTAACTGGGTTCATTGTGTGGGTACTAGATACTAAGCTGAAATTAAAAATTGCTTGATGTGGTGGAGCATGCTTTGGTTTAATAACCAAAAAAACAAACTTGGGAGTGGTTAATGCTTGTGAGCTTGTTCAGTTACTCTTTTTGGTCAAACTTGGGAAATAATACATACTAAAATTTGTTCTCTATGAGTGCAGACCTTTAGGAATTTGGAATGCTCTATGTGAAGTCAACTCCACCAGAACTAAAAGCCTTGAAATAACATAATCATTTCATAGACTTTTCATGGTAGTGCTCATTAATTTAATTTAAAAATATGCAGTGTGAAGCATACCCAGAAATATCATTTCCATTCCTGAACTGAACGTTTATGCAACCACCCAAGGGATATCAATGCCATTACGCAACACGAATTGGTCTGAACACCCAGTTCTATTAGTATACAGATTGGTGGAGTGATGAATGATGTGCAGTATCCCCCAAATGAGGCCAACTGGAAATAGATCAGCGTCATGTTTTTTTTTTTTTTTTTTTTTAAACTAAATCAGGTATGAGCATCTATAGATAGATAGTCTATCTATAATGTGACATGCTATGAGGCATATAACTGGAGGAGTGTTGAGTGTTTCCATACTCTTGGCCTGTGCACCTATGTGAAGGCCAGGTTCTAAATTTACCCACCTGCCTGAGCACTGCTGATAATCCAGCCTGTGATTTCTGGCAGCGGTTCACCATGTGAGGGGTAAACATGCTCAGTGACAGGCAGGGGAATCCACAGGAGAAATCTAGGTCATATTTATACCTCTGTTCAGATTCATAAAAATAGAGTCTGGGCTATTTTCATATTCATTGCTCGACTTCACCATAAAACGTGATGTACAGAATTTACTTCAGTTCAGATGTGGACATAATCTCCACATGAATGCAGTGGGTCCCATTAACCGAAATTATAAGGAAATTATAAATCTGTCCGAATCAAAGCCAAAAGCATCAACGTTTTGAGCCTTCAACCTTGTCATTTTATCACCACCTCTTCTACTATGGCAACCGTTGCCATGTGGGCTCCAACCCCAGCTGCTGCGAGGTGAAGTGATGTCTTCCCAGAAAGTCACACTTCAACATCAGACGGCTTCCAGAAAGTCAAACAGTACGACTGCAAGTGGGGGGGGTTAGTGTGGGGGTTAGGCGCTTTTCCAGAAACCATGATGCTAATCTGAATATAAGCAACAGTGCTGATCTACTGTTTACCCAAACCCTCTCCCAGGTGCAGTGCAATATTAGGGGCATGAAGACTGCAAGGCATGGTGCTGGCGGTCAGCCACTGGTAATGGCATGACAGTAACATTACAGTGCGTAGAGCAGCGTTATTGTCTAACGCAATTTATGACGGTCTGGAACATCCTGGAACCTTTTGTACGTGTGCATTAGAGGCTGTGACCTGCTAGAAAAAGCACAGACAGCCAAGAAAACTTTTTTTTTTTTGCAATAGGGTTCCCATTTTGGTCTTCTTCTGAGGTGAAGTGCGCTCGTTAAATTGCTGTTTTAGTTCTAGTTTACACGTGAGATGTGGGTTAGTGATTAATGCATTACGGCCCTGAAGGCTCCTCTCCAGACCCACTTCAGACATTATTTGCTAAGCAACAGTAGCCAGTCCTGAAAACGAAGAGACTTGCGTTCTTGCCTGCTCGTCCTTAAAAACACTCCAGAGGGCCCAGAGCTGTAATTGTGTGCATTTTTTTGTGAGCATTCTTATTTTGTCCTCCCTATATAAAATATATTTGACATTTCCTTTTCCTGTCCATACAGACACCAGATTGATATGAGCACATAGTCTGCAGGCTTGCATGAGAAGGAGGAGGAGGAGGAGGATGAGGACGATAATGGTAATGATGACGATGATTACCTCCAAGCTGTACGTCCATGTGAGACTTGGTCTATTTACAGAAAGACGTCCAGTTGTTTAAAGTTGCCTCGTCCGCTAATGGCTGCAGACTCTTCCTAAGAAAGAAAGGGGTCAGCGCTAATGCAATGGACCTTTCTGTTATTGTATTAGAACTGTGGCCAGTCATTGCTGTGTGAGAATGGTGTCTGGCCATGCTAAGTGAACAGCAGAGAGAATGTCGAATGCCTTGCATGAGGTAAGGGTGCAGTCTAGGCTTGGCTGTAACAGAACGTGATATGTGCACGATATGTGTGTTATTATGAAACCGCTATTTGATGAAACAATTATTTATTGTACTCTGGATATATACCTATATATCTATATCTATATCTTTCTATATCTTTATCTATCTATATCTATCAATCTATCATGTATATGTATGGAAGATGTCATATGGTGTCATGTGTCGTCGCATGCATATACTGTCTTGCCGGCATACATTATGTAATCTATTGTACCTCCAGTAATTAGCATATGGAATTGTTAAATTACTGGGCATATTTCTGTCATGGCATTAAATCTGCTATGACATGTTTATGACATAGTATGTATTAATGTTATGCAGCAGCAAAAGGCGTTACCTGATTATGCGACATCAATGTCAAATTCAGTGATTCATCGGCATCAATGTCAGCAGTCACTGAAACTGGACATTTGAAATAGAACGTAGGGTTTTATGGACTGATGAGTCCAAATTTGTTAATGGGTCCATGAGAAGCAGAAAAAATACGTAAACCATGTTAACATTTTATAACAGTGTATGACCAATACTATTATAACTATATACTATGACATATACTATGACTATGACTTATACTATGACATATAAACATGATTGTTTTGTTTATTAAAAAAAATAAACATGGCAAATAGGCAAAATTACTCTACCAGTAGACCACCATTCTCTAGCTAAAGCTGGACAGGCTAAATGATATATTAGAGTTAAATGAGAAATTTAGCTTGCTGTCTTTTACTCAGTGGATGAGAGAAAGCAACCATTTGATACAGCAACAAAACCGCCAGCCTACTTGTGTCAGGATTTTTATTAATATATTAAGTATTTTGGTTGTTTTCTACAATATATTTGAACAGTATTAGGAATACACCTTATTTGGGCCCATATGTCTTCAAAGTCTGGGTTCCCTTTAAAGGAGCAATATGTAAGCTATGTAATCTGTCAAATTCATACTCCATACAGCCCATCCAATTTATTTGACAGTCTGAAGAATGAATGCAAGTTCAGGGTCAAACTTCATCCCATTACTCACCAGGAAAGTCTCCAGTTGTGAAAGCAAAGCCAGTGTTAACTGTTATTTTGCTGCTATTTTTGTAACTGATTCTCTTTGTTTTCTAACATGTTTTCTTGCATATGCTCATATTGGGACTGCAGGCAGGCTCTACACTACAGCGACTCACTATCACCTCTTTAGGGACAAACTCCACGCTAACTCCAGTAGATATCTCTACAGCACGATACATAGATGTTTTTGACATACCATCAAAACTTTCATTTCTTCAGAGTTTGTTCATTTTTGAATGTTTTAAACTAAAAATCTTATATTTTCACCTTTTATATTGCTTCTTTAAAAAAACTGAAAACGGACAAACTGATCTACATGTGTGGACACACTAAAGACTAAAACGTGGGACATTATATTTAGTTGTTCTGTTCTGTTAAATGCCTTGTGATGGACTAGTGGCCTGTCCAGGCCTTCCGCCCTTTGAATGCTGTGATAGGCTCCAGGACCCTCCACAACCCTGAGGTTTAGAAGTGTGTGTGTGTGTGTGTGTGTGTGTGTGTGTTCTGTTAAATACATGTCTTTTGTTAAATGAGACAGTCTCTGTGTTTTGTACTAGAGATGGAAGGATCAGTCTGCTATGTATGGTCTTGGACAACTTTCAGCTCTCATATGCATTCGGCTGACACTTCTCTAACGCTGTGGATCTTGAAAGCTGATCAGTGACTTAAAACAAATAAGCCATTTTTAGGAGTTAAGGACTGCTGCAGCCCTCCATAAAACCCCTTGGTCATAGAACCCTGCAGTTCCTTGTCCAAACACTTGATGGAAATACAGACCTTTTGACTTTTAACTACAAGATTAAAAATGCATCACATGTTGGATATTCCATATCACCTGGTTATTCCACTGGAGTTGAAGCAAATTCTGCCACAATAAGTGCAACATTCTACAGATGGCAGCATTCAGCGGCATGTTCAGTCAAGACTTTAAATTACAAACTTTTGCCATCGATTGCAGTGGTGGAATAAACCAGATGTAGATTTTATTTTGGGTGCCATATATGGAAAACATCTTGTTGGTGAATTCCAGATGAACCCCAGTATTACATGACAAAAATAAGAGTACAGAGCATCCTCCTGCCTTTCTCCACCTTAGATAAACAATCTACACTGATAACGCTCTCCGCTGACAATCATCCATTTTCACCAGCAACTCTGTCACCATGCCAATTTTGTGTGTCATCATGCCACAGTTGGCTGAATACCATTATGATGTAAGGGATGACATTCAATTCAGCAGTCCAGCCCTGCCCTTGATCAGTGATCGGCATCAGGCCCAAAAACCCTGATCAGTCCGTCTTTAATATATACATATATTTACATTTACATTTATGGCATTTAGCTGACGCTCTTATCCAGAGCGACTTACAAGGTCATTCATATTACAGGTAGGCCAATGTAGTGTTAGGAGTCTTGACCAAGGACTCTTATTGGTGTAGCACAGCATAGTTACCCAGACCCGGGAATCGAACCCCCATCTCCCACATGGGGCAGTAGCTCCCTGGAGGTTAGTGGTGTTATCCGCTGAGCCACACCAATATATGTATATATATATACATATTTACAAGCTCCTGATGGAACAGGGGCCCTCTGTTTGTACCACAGCCCTACAATCAGCTGACGTACCATTGAGTAGGACAGCCAGAAGACTCTAAAGCTGCCTTTGTTTAGCGTTAGCATCTGCATGTATGAGGGCATGAATCACAGCATGTAATCAGTTGGTAGGACAGATTAAAATCGCACAGCGAAGGCAATCAATTCTAATGGATTTTAAAGGAGTGGATCAATTTACAGCGTGTGTGTCTCCTTGACCAGTCCCCCTCCCTCAATAGGGCTATAACTGGGTGGGTAGCCACTCACTGGGTCATCAGGGGGTGACGAAACAGATACCATAATCAATCCCTGTAAAGTACATCTCCATATATTGAATTGAATTTTCTGGAGTGACGCAAAACTCTGATGCCGACCACGTATGATTCATCATCTTTTTGCACAGCGCTGGCGACATAAGCACCTACTGACAGTGTGGCAATTAGGATGGGCTTTGTTCTCGTAGCGAAATGTGAACTACAGGCCTGGGTGAAATGGTGGCACTCACAGCCTGCTGAACTGAATGAAGAATGCAATAGAATGAGAAACACAATAGCCTTATTGAAACTTACATGTAAGACTATGAGGAGGGCATCGCTTATTGTATGGTGGGTAGGCTTATACGAGGGAAGATTTTTATGCTGTGCTTTTTAAGAGTGACCTTCTGTTTATTTCACCACTCAGGTTCATCAGACAGCCTTAAAATAGATTTCCTGTGTCATACAGCCATATAACCTTCCTTTGAGTGCCAGCCTGAAACTCTTTTTTCACTCTCGACGCATATCCGCTACGTTGATTTGGTCACTATAGTAACTGAATTAAATCTTGCTCAGCCAGCAAGCCACGTATAGTCTGCCTGCTATACATGCTTTGTGCTTTGCTGGTTTAGAAAGACTGCAGTTTACACTTTCCAGAAGTGTCCATTTGCCAGCCAGTCACTCAGAACATCTGTTTCTACCCTGCTAAAAAAAACTCTTATTGATAAAATATCTTTTTTTATCAAAAAAATTGATAAAATTTTATCAATTCTAATATCAACACCGACCAGAGACTTAACTAGGATGTTATCTTTGGGTGGGCAACAACAAATATGTTGCTAAATGTTCCTAAATAGGATAGGACAGAAGGTGGTAGTGCTGTTATGATGAACATCTGTATGAACATATGATAATTCTACTTGGATAGAACAACATCTAGGCCCAATTAGATAAGCAGATGCAATGAATCCTTTTTTATTATAATTATTCATATTAATTTGTATTTTATTGATTTTATTCCATTATTTTTTATTCATTTACTACTCCCAGAAACAAGGACAGTCTGGCATGACATCATTGTAGGCAATATTTATTGAGCTACATGTGCAGAAGTAGTGTCTCTGAGTATGGCGTCGGGCCCCCATGATTGCTATCGCAACATGCCAGATTTTTCTGGATGGAGTAGAAGCTCATAATGGTGTCCTGTGATAAGTGAAGTGACACCAGGCCTTCTGGACATGTGACACGTGACAACAAACCGTTCATCTTGGCGCTGACCACGGTGCCTCCACACAGATTCGTTGGTTGTCTCCACCAAGACAAAGGCAGGACTCGTCACTGAAGATGACCCGCTACCATTCTGAGTCACTCCATGACAGTCAGGACACTATTGCTGTCTGTGGTGATGTTGACATGGTGTTAAGGGCAGTCACTGAACGGTCTGCATGTATGTATATATTGTGTCTCTATATGTCTACTTGTAAGTCTACTTGTAAGCCCAAAAATAGCAGTTTTTTAGACTGTTATGATTATTTCGCACGAGAAAAAGAAGGATGCTGTTTTTTGGTCTAAACATTCTGAAAAGGTTTTTTTCTTCTTTTAAGTGCTTCAACTAAACGGTGCGCACAGACTGAGTACGTACCATTATATAAACATTACATCACAGAGAGAGTTCAGCACCTCTTAACAGGAGCTGAAGCTGAACGAGTGATTTCTGTATGTCAGTGGGGGAATTCGAGGCCCTGCTCCTGTCTGTTTCTACTCCTCTCATATAAAGGAGTGAATGAACTGCGGTTATATACAGCTACTGTAACTTTACTCAACGCCATTAACAGCCTTTCAGCTGCTCCGCCATTTTTCTTTAACCTGCTCATGTTTATAATCACTCTGTTGCTATATATACGCTTGTTGTTCTCCGCTGTAAGCGAGAGATTTCCCGCCATCTTGACGCACGTTTATTTGGGCTGCAACCATGACAACGGTGCTCTGATTGGTCAGCCTGATTTAGCGGAGCCGCACAGCAGGAAACTAAGCAATCTCCCTAAGCGATAATCTGATTTAGATTATCAATTCATGCTAATTATTCTTCTAATAATATAATTGTTGCACCATTTAAGATGGAATGAGATTTGAACAAGAAGCAGGTGGATAAAAAACTTGACTTCAGGTTAATATTATGCTAGTAGATTTATTGATAAGGAAATTGAAACTATCAAAAAGGTTTTGGGAAGCAGGGAAACTACCTATAAAAATGTGCTACAGTAGGACATTTCAACGTGATAGCACAGTTCGTCACAACATATTGAAGCTAATGCTAACATGCTGCACTGTGTCAGTGATAGATGGTATTACCCCCTTTACACGCAATTACTGCTTTACGTATCGCTGTTGTTAAAACAAAACCATCTCCAGTTTTGTTTTGTTTTCAGATTTTATGTAATTTGAAAGTACCTGTAACCCTCTAAATTGTGTGTAAATTTTATAATGAATGGACAAGAAGAAATGCCCTAAAATTAGATGGACAAAAATTACACTGACCTTCATTAAAAGCAAGTTTTTCCTTTTCCTGTAAAGTTAGCATTTTGGAAATACTAAGTTTTGTTCCAAAAGCAGCGGTATGTTAGCTGTATTACAATTAAATTTAGTAAAGTGAGCCTTCAGTTTTTAATGTCTTACCCTTTCCGCCATTACCAGACAACACAGAATGACACTTAGCATTTGAAATGGTTACAGCAGCCAGAGGGAGAACAGGTGTAACTGAGTTCAGTCCACATTTTTTATGGAAATCAGGCCAGGGCTTTGTGCTAGGCACTCCCGCACTGTACCTCACTTTGAAGGAATACTCAGAATCATTGTCCTGCAGCAAGACCTAGTCCAAGACCAAGTTTTTACTTTCTGACTAATGGGTCTTGAGGTTTTGCCTCAGCATTTCTACACATGATGCCATCTATTTTCTGAAGTGCACCAGTCCCGGCACAAGAAAAGATGCTGCCATCACCATGCTTCACAGCTGGGCTTCAAGCTTCACTGTTGTTACTCTATTCCTACATAGCACATTGATTAGTATGGCCAAACAATAAACTTCAGACACTATTAGTGGTCTACAAACCACTAACGGTCCTAGCTCTACTTCACTTTTCTTCTGTAACGTTGATTTATTATCCCAATTTAATTTATTATTTGATTTTGAATTGTGTAATATATTCTCTTTTTATTGTTTTAGTTAGTTTCTTATATAGGTTTCATTTGAATTATCTCTGTATTTTCTCATTTGAATGACCACAGTGG
The DNA here is from genome assembly GCA_034552555.1 of Semaprochilodus insignis. Classification (NCBI taxonomy): domain Eukaryota; kingdom Metazoa; phylum Chordata; class Actinopteri; order Characiformes; family Prochilodontidae; genus Semaprochilodus; species Semaprochilodus insignis. Next base: position 13,045,432 of record CM067498.1, read on the forward strand.
GTCTATATAAATAAACTTGTCTATTCATGTCTTGCCTGTTACATACCAGTGCCACAAACAGTACCATACCATGGTCAGTGGTTGTCCTGTGGTGGTCATTTTCATTGCTGGATCATGTAGGGGCTTATAAATTGGGCAGCAACAGATGGGCTACAGCCTAGAACTGTAAACCTATATGGTTGGTGTTCCTGATAAAAAAGCCAGGTAGATGTACTTGATGAACTGGTAAGTCAGTGATGCCCTGCTTTTCACTATGTGTAACATGTATAATCTCTCTCTCCTTATTTTGTCACCTGTACACAGTGTAAGCATCCACTGCATTCTCACTTTGTCCATTAAAACTCCCCTCTTATTTGAACTTCAGAATAGCAACAGGCCCTAACCATTATCCAGCATACCTGTCCACCCCCACATCCAGCCTTACACTACTCTCTCTCTTTCTCCGAGGATTCTCCTCTGTCACTCGCCGAGCCACCCATTTGCACTGCCCACTGTCTGAGTCTTCGATCTGGGTGGTGTGAACGCGAAGAATCACGAGCACACAGAAAGAGTGGGCTCCTGTCCACAGCTCTGAATGTGTGTGGGCCAAATGCAACATCTCTGATATTTTGTATGTCAGCAGTCTATTGATTCACCCTTCACTACACTGTAGGTGCCGTCTCAGTGAGTCAAGCTGTAGTAACCATGTGGGAGGATTACAGAAATCAATCTTTGTTGCAGTCACGGTGAGGCTGTTGAACAGTTACTCTTACATACCTTACATATCATCCATTCAGAGGCTTTCAGTTTATCTTATTTAACTCATTAAAATCTGTCTCTGGAGTTGGGGAGCATGCATGTGCTCCTTGGTCACAGTAAAATATGTGAGCATGTGAAAATAGCTTTCTGTGAGCTGTTATGTTCTCACATTGGCTTTAACGCAACATGTGACGATTTTACCCCTTAAATATCAGCTTTAAAATCATTCGGTTGGTACACTGACTTATAACAGAGAGACTGACCTCTCTGTCATTGGCACTCCAGGCCCGGAGTGCCTGCTATAGCGCTATGAGACTTTGGAGAAGCAGGCACTAGACCTCTAGCGGGTACGTCTTTAAAGCTTCATGGCACCATGTAACATGCAAACAGTTGTCTTCAGCTAGCTAAATGAAGAAGCTAGCCATTGTCAAAGGAAGCGAGGAAGAGGAAAAATGAGAAAGTCACTGAGCAAGAGACAGGTGGATATTGAAATGAGGTGGATATTGCAATGAGGTTGATTTGTGAAGGATTATCTCTAATTTGATAAATTATTCCAGTGTGATAAATTAAAAGAGCTAAAATGAAAGCTTTTTATATAATGGCCTATTGTGCTTAACAGCTTAGCAGATGTTTCTAGAAAGGGTGAACTTTGTGTGAACCTTAAGTGTACCAGGCAGTTTTAAGGTCCACCTCCGAGATTTACAGGACAGGAGGCCACAGAGACCGGATAGGAGGAAGAGTCTTTGGAAAAAAGATAACTTTAAAAAAAGGCTCCAGCTTGATGAAGTGTTTAGGTCTGGAGTTAGGGACAAGACTAAAAGAGCTAAAAGAGATAAAACGATGGAAGACAGCTTCACGGCTAACAGGAAAACAGCAAAAACCCTCCTGTAGTAAAGTCCTGTAATAGTACTATACCTTGTAAACTATCACAATTCTTTCTTTTTTGAAGTTGTTTTTGCTGATGTTCTAATTCCCCCCAGAATCTTTGCACATGTAGCTCATGCAGGCATATGGACGCTACAGGTTACACCTGCAATTTCAGTTATTTACAACATCAAACACCTGGAATTAAGGGCGTAGTCAGTAATAGCCATATACCTGCATGCAGAAGGGGATTTTGTATCCCTCAGCTTCATGTGTTTAGCTGTCCATGATGGACTCTCAAAGCATGAGTATTTATGACAGTAGTGTTACATTTAATTACACCCGAGAGCAAAAAGTACCAATTCTTGCCTAGGGCTGCTTTAAAAGAGATAAGCAGATTAAAAAAGCAGCAGTAGTCACTTTTTGATTTGCATTAAAGAGTTAAAAGCTGCAATAACGGCCAGAAGAGGCCGTTCTAAATGATGCCATTCCTTGAAGTTGCACAACACAAACCAGAAGTAATAGAAGCAGAACTTGACGTCTTCCAGCATTCTGTCCAATGTCAATATTTCTCAGTGCCCCATATGGGCCTCGAACCAACAACCCTGCTGGCATGGGACTTTTACTCAATGTACCGCTGCCATTCAGTGCTTTCATAAGGCCTAAAATAAGGTGATCTGATTTCTATATTCTTTACAAATCTCATTTACTTGTCATTTGCCCCTTCTCTCTGTGGATTGTAACTGTTTTGGTTTCTGAGCATGAACTCTTTTTTCACATGCTCAACTCTACCCCTTAAGTGCTTCACCTCTGACCCTTCTCTCTGATGAGCAAGTGAGCAGAGAATGCATCTCTAATATAGTTTCATCCTACCACCCACAGTGAGGGGACTATCAGGAGTTCCAATCTTCCTGTGCTCTTCCAGGAAGGCCAGCCCAGATACAGCTGCGTTAAACTTTTAGGGTGGCCGGTGCCCTCTAGAGCAGTGGTCACTACACTCTCCTCTCTTGTACTGAGGTCTTTGTACTGAGGAAACTTCCTGTAAAAATAATACTTGTTTGTTACCATTAAACAGCTATATGTGAACTCTTTATTTAGCTTCATCACAGCTTCATGGTCATCAAAGCATCTGTCTTGATATGAAGAGAAGCTTTTAAACAATGACTGTTTGCTTTTCCAAGCCTAATGCCAAAATGCCAAACATATTGAAACTCAAAGGCTCAAAGCCCCAGGGAATCTAAATCTGTGTTTTCTTTCTGATGAAGAGATCTTGTTCTTGGAGGTAAACGGTAAACATGTACTAAGTAAACCCTTTGAATAATGTTCCAATGACCAATAATAGTGGCTGATATATTTGACCATATTTCTTTCATCTCCACATAAACTGTTTGGTCCTAATCTTGGGTAACACTTCTGTAAGCATTCCTCTGATGAATCATAAGTCTCTTGCCCTACCAACACAAAACAGTTTCAGAGCATGATAGACCACCTGCCTGTAGCTGCCTGTCACCCATTCATTACTTTATCCATAAATCAACATTTTTTCTTCATCTGTTCCTTCATTCACTCATTGCTTTGTCCGTCTGTTTGTTTGTCTGCACATCTGTTTGTCTGTTTGGCAATGATTGTACTGATTTGATTCGTGGGAACACAGCACTCACAAAAAAGAAAAAGACAAGACAAATGCCACACGGCTTAATACACTCATCATCAAAAGAATAGTTGCACCCAGCAGGAACTGTGGGATTGCAGTGCTATTGGGAAGGAAAATAAGGCTACCAGGAACAATAAATGATGATAAATTTAGACTGATATGGACAATATTTATTGAGCTTCACATACAGATGTAGTGTCAGGCCACCATGTTTGCTAACGCAACATGCAGACATCTCGGCATGGAGTTGGAGAGGTTGGAGGTGGAGTGACACCAGGTCTTCTGGAAGTGTGATGAGTGACAACAAACCATTCACCTCCACCAAGACAAAAGCAGGACTCATCACTGTAGGCATAAAGACAGCCCGGGCTGAAACACTTCAACATGAATGGGAGGAGCTACACTGCTGTAGACCGAATGGGCCTAGGCTTTCATGACATCACAAAAACAATTAATTTTTGCAGCTTAGTTTCCATGAACAAACTGCATGGACTGGGAAGTAAATGTTAGCAAGGTTTGTACAGTACATCAACAATGAGGTCATGATATAGACCCTTTAAAGCTCTGAACTTTATTTAGCAGATGGTATACAGCGGAAAAGTATATAAAAATATAAATATACAAAATATTGTTCTTGATACTAAATACATGCTCATGGAAATTGTGGTTAACACACTGTAATGAATGGTAAAGGCAACTGCTCGTAAGTCTGTCTTAATCCCTGTGTTAGCCTGTGAACTGAATCTGTCCACCGTGTGATTAGCTCTTCACTATCAAATATCCCACTGCTGTTTCCACACCTGGCCCAGCCTCCAGCAGCCAGGCAGGGCTGAGATTAGCTTCAGCTGATCTACTTTAGCCCACCTGACCTATGTGAACATATTCACGTCTCCTAAATCAACAGAAGATGGGGCTTTATGGCTTGTGGCCAGAAATGTCACTCTCTGTTTGACCTCTTTCTTTGTTTTAGCTGTTCAGGGGATGGCAGGTATTGTTCTGTCAGATCCGTAGACTTGTTGAATGACTGGGCCATGATAAGCTGGGCTTCTAATCAAACCTGTTCGCTGGAAACGTACACAGGGATTAGGCTGTGTAGAGAGTGAGGAGGACAGGGCTTGACGGTGAGCTTCTCTCTGATCTAGGCCTAGGAGGGGAGTGGAAAGAGTCCGCTTCTGTTTCCATTGAACTCCCCCCCACTCCCTGTTACATGGCCCATTTGAACAGAGTTCACATTACCAATAACACGTCCACAGAGCATTAGGTTGTGGCTTTTTACAGAAACCTGCAGCCTTCTTGCCCTTCAAATATTAAGTGTGGTTCTTACTGTATTTTCTAAATAGTATATGAGCAGACTTTATCTAGTTCAGCATAGCAGCTAAGAAGAACATTAGATGTTGTTTGCTACATTAACAATACAGTACCTGTACAAACCTTTATCCTAAATACTTTACTGTAGAGCAGTGTTCATGAGGCTATATGACACCTACATAAGCTCTTCATGACATCTGACATGAATATATACGCCTACATAAACATTTACAAGAACTTATTGCAATATGGGTGGTCTACACTCGCTGGCCACTTCATCAGGTATGCCTTGTATCTACACTTATTGCCTACTTACCACATAGAAGCACTTTGTAGTTTCACAGTCACAGACTGTAGTTTCTCTGCATATTTTGTTGCTTTGTTGTGTGGTCACAACCCCTACAGGACCACACCAGAGCAGGTATTATGTGGGTGATGGATCATTCTCAGCACTGGAGTGACACTGACGTGGTGGTGGTGTGTGTTGTGCTGGTGTGAGTGGATCAGACACAGCAGTGCTGCTGGAGTGTTTAAACACTGTGTCCACTTACTGTCCACTATATTAGACACTCTCTTAGACTCCCTTGTGGGAGTCTGGATTAAATTGCAGAAAATAAGTATCAAAATAAAGAACAGCAACATGCTGCTTCTGGTTTTTCACTAACAAGATTTTTTGCATATTGAATACAACTGTTCATCTAGTTTTAATTTTAGGCCTGAAAAGTACCTAAAAACCTAAAGGTTTACAGAACTTCCACATAAAGTGTCAAGATTTTACCTAGAACTGTACGTCAAACCAAAAAGCATTTTTTTTATTTGACATTGTTGCTCCTCATATGCTGTTAGATTGTCCCCAGGACAGATTGGAAAGCATATTTTATTCTGGAATGCTAAACATGTCCCGTTATTAAATGAGCACCTTTGGTTTTAATCCTGAACTCCATTTTATAAATAGAAGGCACAGGTGATTACAGCAATCACTGACATTTCTAACAGGCATTTTGAAGTAAACAATAATTGGGCAGAAAGTATTCAGGCCAATTTCTTGTCATTATCGTAATAAGAGTGCAGTTAACGTTATTACTGTTGGACACACATGGCCAGGCTTTTCTCCCAAGACGGTGCTTTCCAGCAACAAAGCGCCATTAGACACATGACCCTTCTGAATGGTGACTGGAAAGTGTGTGAGTGCTGCTGTCAACACTGGGGCATGAATAAAGCTAAAGATAGGGTCACACCAACGTCTCTGCTGACCAGTCCCTCTTTTTATAGGACCTCTTCGGTTTATAACAGGCATTGAGGGGCTATTTTTTGAGGAGGCTGGTCTTCTGATGGAAACTTCTGATGGGTGCATGACTGACCCCTGTAGCCTACGTGTGGTGGGAGTTTCAGGAGATAGTGGGTATGTAAAGCGTGAGTGATATACAAGGCCAAAGCAGTGCGTGTGCATTGGAGGTGGTCCAGCAGGCAATACTACTAATGCTCTGGGCCTGTGCCCTGTGTGATATTCCAGGAAGACCTTCTTGCACTTTACTGGTATAATTTATCATCTGAAGTGTGGGAATCAGTATCAGGACCTGCTCCAAGTTTAGAGTTCATGTATGTGTAAGTTCAACATGGCGTAACAGACTGCTATGCAACTTGGCACAGGCTCGTGACTTACACAATTAGAAACTGACGATTGGTAGAGTGTTGTTCTCAGGGTCAAAGGTTAAAGTGATGGCATGTTCAAGAGGATTGCTTTGTCTTGTGACAGAGAGCAGAAGAGAGACACTGTGCCAAACCGTCCACCAAAGGTCAACCTTTTCCTATGTTTATGATTGGAGAATGACCGAAATGACCCTCAAACAATACATTTAGACAGGGACATTCCACTTTTCTGGAAAAAGACAATTCTGAGTCGCTATCATTGTCTGGTTCCTGAACATTCAGGAACCCTCTGGTAGGTCCAGGTCTTAATTTCTTAGCCCTGTAACTTATTATATTGGCAGTTTTACATTGTTGTCCATGTAGTTACTGAATATTATGCAACTGTTAGTATTGACCACACAATCTGATTGGCAGAAAAGTAATCTACTTGTCTAATATCAGATAACTGCACATTTCAGTGACCATACTTATGCCATTATGCTGCTAAGAAACATCATTAGTCACATTGCTCTCAGTTTGCATTAAATCCTACTTCAGAAGAAATTTAATGAGAAATATGTTTATGAATATACAAAGGGGCTTAAAGAGTTAATGTGCCACAGTAAATTTGAGAGGGGGAAAGACCCAGGCCAAATCACTTCCCATATAAAACATGCAGTGTCATAAGCATTCCGCCATGGCCTGCAATAGCAGTGCTCACAGTATTTGAGATTTGTGTACGGTTCCCCAGCAGCTGCCCTCACTGTCATAATGTGTCATCCTCTGTGATCTGTAGGGTTGCAAGAAGATGGTGAATCAAATCACACCATAATGAATCACTGCATCAGTAGCAATGTGTCCAGGGTGACTGCCAGCAGCTCTCATCCATGCCACACTGCTCTCAGTTCCCCATAATGTAACCAAACACTGCCAACAGATACTGAGTGGTGTGAGAGTGTGGGACTTAAATAGAGTGGTCTTCCCATGTGGGGGCTTTAACAGTGCCTGGAGACACACTAATAACCAAGCAAGCCTCTGTTCGTCAATGCACTACCAACATGGCAAGCCAGGCAGGACAGTCAGCAGCCTAGAGCAAATCTAGCTACTCTAATGGTACCCTCGCTTCCCGGTTAATCACACTCCATCATCCACTGCGAGATGCTCAGTAGAGTCATCCTTGACCCTGTATGGTGTGGGTGTAACAATACATCAAGATACATCATGATGAATTAATTGGGTAGTAGGTGGAGAAATCACACTGAGGAATGTAGCCCTTCTTTATTATACAAAATCTTTATTGTACATCGTAGAATACCAATTTTAACCCTTATGAGCTATGATAACAAATTTATGCATAATGCATGGCGTTCATTGCAGAGAATCTTATCAACCCTGATGTTCTTTACAGTGTGGGTAGTAGTGTTTTCTTTGAGTCATTTCTTTTATTGAAAATTTAAAAAAAATTATGATTTTAGGCCAAAGCCTTATCTTGAAACTCCTCTACAACATATCTCAGTCATCAAGTAGTGTATTAATAACCATTTCATGTAACTTTCTTTGAGGGAGCTTTTTTACCCTGCCGGCTTTCCTGGACCAGAGCTGTGTGCTAAGGCATTTAATGCTGGTTTCTGTAACCTGCTGTAAACTATTCTGACCGAACAGAATAGTATTTCACACCAGATCACTGTCACTGACAGTTTGCATCAATTACATCAATTTTCGTTTAATCATTAAATGCGTAGAGGTGCCCTTTACTTCAACTATTAGCCTACAACAGAGGTCTCCTTTACTTCAACTATTAGCCTACAACAGAGGTCTCCTTTACTTCAACCATTAGCCTACAACAGAGGTCTTCTTTACTTTAACTATTAGCCTACAGCAGGTCTTCTTTACTTTAACTATTAGCCTACAGCAGGTCTTCTTTACTTCAAACATGAGCATACAACAGAGGCCTCCTTTACTTCAAACATTAGCCTACAACAGAGGTCTCCTTTACTTCAACCATTAGCCTACAACAGAGGTCTCCTTTACTTCAACCATTAGCCTACAACAGAGGTCTTCTTTACTTTAACTATTAGCCTACCGCAGGTCTTCTTTACTTCAACCATTAGCCTACAACAGAGGCCTCCTTTACTTCAAACATTAGCCTACAACAGGTCTTCTTTACTTCAACCATTAGCCTACAACAGAGGTCTCCTTTACTTCAACCATTAGCCAACCTTTTGCCGACATTAGAGCACCAACTTGAGAAATCACAGTAGAGAGTAAACAGGCAAAATGTCATTCAGTGAATACCAGAAAGCCTTGTCATGCCATTCTGGTATTTGTTGAAAGTAATAAGATCCCGGTGATGCCACTGTGCAACCGTCCAAAGTTGGCTGTTCTAACTCACTGTGAGTTTGCCAAACCCCATCACCTCCCCCACTAAGAGAACAAACAAATGTATCTACTATAAATGTACATTTTAAGGTATTTTAACCACAAATATATTGTAATGTTACAAAACACATTTGAAAACATTGTGTGGTTCAACAACACCATTACACCAAAGTACCACCAATACCAGCACACCGTGCTGATCTAGCTGAAGGTGACTGGATTGATTTTGCAGCCAACTGTAATAATCTTAAACACAGCATGAGCTTATTTTGGGACATAGAAAAGTAAGTAATAATATATTGAAACAGCTTTTATTTTTTACTAATCACTTCTTGAACATGAAAATGTTGAGAAGGTTTGTTTATAATAAAGCTTGGTTTATAAGTAATAACAAATGAAAATATGCATTTCTCCAAAAACATCTTCTCTGAATGTATGCTTGTGGTTCACCATTTTTAGCAAATGGTGGTGGTTTGACATGAATAACTCATTACAGGCAATTTGAGTAATTCCCAAAAACATAAAGAATTTACCATTTTCGAAATTCTCAGCAAGTCTTGCCTCAGTTAGTTGCTATATCTGTCAAACTTTCAGTTTGGGCTACCTGGTAGCATATAAAGCACATAAAGGAAAATCCACACTCAAGAAATCATTAGCCACTCAACGTTAAAACAGAAGGTTTTTATGTGTAATAAAAAGAGGTTACAGCTATAGAAATATTGCAGAAGCTGTCCCTTCAGATTAGCTAATTTTACAACTGACATTGAAGCTAGTCAGAGCAACACCACAGGCCTGCATGCATTCCAAACTGGTTTAAGCTGATCTATGCTGTTCTGTGCTGATCTAATGCTGGTTTAACTGGTTACCTGGCATGGCCATACTGGTTGACCAGCATTCCAGCATCAAAACACAACATATGCTGGTTTTGCTGGTGACCAGCCATGCTGATCTGTGCTGGTTTTTCTAGCAAGGAAGGAAGAGAAACAGTCATGTCATGTGTACAAATGCATCAATATTAATATCTACCATGTTGTAATCACAAATGTGACTGCTGTACAGTCCTGTTCAATCTGTTCTGAAAAAAACAGCACTATCAAGCTGGGTGACCAGCTTAACCAGCACCAGTCCAGCACTATCTGCTAAAACCGGCATAGAGTGCATGCTGGTCTGTGCTGATTTTTCAGAAGGGGGATTCGTTAATTGTTGTTGATCTTATAACCGTTCTGTAACATTATGTATCATTATATTGTTTGGTGTGGCACATCTGTTACCATCACTACCTGCCAGTATGCTATTACCCAATTTGGGAGACTGTGGTTTGATTCCTGGTCTGCCATGCTACACCAAAAAGAGTCCTTGGGCTAGACTCCTAACACTACATTGGCCTACATATAATACTATTAACAATGTAAGTCGAATTTTTACAGTAACCCAAATAAAGTTTAGCTGACCTTGGAGCCAGCATAAGTCCGTCTGTTATTAGTTTTCAGGCATTCCATACGGAATAGGTTAATCCAAAAAGGCATTCCAGCATTTCTTAGTTTAGTACTTCAGACTAATTTACTCCCACCACTGTCTATAACTGATAAACTCAAATCAGAGATGTACACTCTTGCTGCATGGGGTCGGCGAAAGGTGCTGGTGGTAGGGATTGCAAGGAGGCTGACCTGCTGTGATAGAGTGAGGCCGTTTTAATCGCGCACGCTGCAGGCGTCATTCGTTTGTTCTGCTTTGACAGGCCACCTTTGCGTCTGAAGCTCAAGGTCAAGATGAGGCGTCATTCTGAGTGTCCTTGAACATGAAATTAGTCCTCGTATATTACAGCACCATTAAAGCAGAGTAGATGGCTACAGTAGAGGCATGTGCCGAAGGGGGGATTGCAGGGATATTTTGGGACCGCGATCTGTTAGGTTTTCTTTTGACGGGTGACAGGGACAGATCGCTTGTTCAGAGCGAAAGAGAGGGAGAGAGATCGGTGGGAGGTGGGAGCCAGCCTGTTTGTTTGTAACCATGGCAACATCCAGCAGCAAAATGATGAGGCAGAGATTGTGTGCGGGTGACCTGGCCTTCGCTGCCTGCCCTCTACAGTCGTAAATACAGCCTTACAGCCGCCTGACGCTTGAAAGAACAATGCAGTGTTTATAAAATTAGAAGAGCACTTAATCAGACAAGTGCTCTCTCCAGCTAACATGTGTGCCGTGTGCTTCTCATGGTCAGTGTGAGGGACCACAGCCGTTAGAGGGAGGCCAATGTCAAAGCAGAATGATTATTATAGCCAGATATAATAAATAATGAAGTATTAACCAAGCAACGGATTCATAAACTAAAATAAATATATCAATTGGAAGATGAAACAAGACAACAAAAATCCTTTAAGTTGATATAGAACCATTACGTTCTTTAAACGCTAAAGTTCATGACACTCAGACATCTCATTCACGAGCATGGTTATTTAAAGAGCCCATGTCATCAAAAACTGTTTTCGCCCTCATCTCTGAAACCTAAGAGTTCAATGTAGCATGTAAACACTGTTAAAGGTGACATAGAATGGAACTGAATATAGATAACTGGAACTAGAATAGCTGAATAAGGAGAGTTCCTACATAGAACTGACATACTATATACCTCAAACACTTCCTTCTTCAGATACTAATTTGCATTTAGTGCATTTACAAAAGACAACATATCTTCTCTCATTATTATTTACAACCCCCAAAATTACGTATAGCAATGAAACAACAGTAATGAAAATGACAGACTGTGAAGGGATATTGGCACATTTCACACCCTTCCCAAGGAACTTAACTGTCAGTGGGCATGACTAATGTTCATCTTTAAACAAGGCCTAATCAAATGTAAGCAGCAGCCATACTGTGTGATTATGTCACTGTTTACTGGTTGGAGCAGATCATGTTGTTTTTTAAATTTGTTCCAAAACAGGGCAGCCAATCAGAACAGAGGTCATTTACATAAATCAATCTTAAAGGCACAGTGACAAAAGGAGCCTGTTTAATTCTGAAGGACATAGAAATTCATATAAAATAAATTATGACTGTTTTTGGTACATAAACATGTATCACGGGACACAAAAAAATACAACAAAGGATTTAGAATATTGGCTGATTAAAGAACCATCCACTGAATAGCAAAAGTGGTTCTCTGTTTTGATGGCATATTTCTGTTGCATATAAAGAATCTTTATATCTATGAAAACACTGATAAATGAAATATTAGTAAAATCACATACTATGATGTAAACTGCAACTATGAAGTGGAAATAAAATATGTAAAAAAAAAAAAATGAACTGAAAATTTTGGAATTTAAAAGTAAATTGAGCTCTATAGAGAAATGTATGCAGACAGACTAGTGAGTTAATTAAGCTATATTAAGGCACACCCATTACTGACACAGGTGTTCAACTGCACACACACCTTGTATAGTTTCCATAGAAAACCACTGACTGATTGACTGCGACACTCTAGAGTAGCCATATGAGCCTTAGGTCACCATGGCCAATGCCAAGCACTGGTTAAAGGAGTATCAAGCCCAGTACTGTTCTCTGGAGCAATGGAGCTCTGTCTAGTATCTTTGGGATGAGCTTGAGTGATTCAGAACTGATCATCCAACATCAATACCCGATCTCACTGATCAATCAAATTTACCAAATTAGTACCTGACCTCACTAATGCTCAATCAAATCCTTACAGCAATGTCCCAACATCAGTACCTGACCTCACTAATGCTGAGTCAAATCCTCCCAGCAATGCTCCAACATCAGTCCATAACCTCACTAACCCTCAATCAAATTCCTACAGCAATGTTGCAACATCAGTCCATAAACTCATTAATGCTTAATAAAATCCTCATCAATGTTCCAACATCAAACATCAGCACCTGACCTCACTAATGCTCAATCAAATTCTCACAGCAATGTTCCAACATCAGTACCTGATCTCACTAAGGCTCAATCAAATCCTAACAGCAGCATTCCAACATCAGTACCTGACCTCACTAATGCTCAATCAAATCCTCGCAGCAATGTTATAACATCAATACCTGACCTCACTCATGCTCAGTCAAATCCTAACAGCAATGTTATAACATCGGCACCTGACCTCACTAATGTTCAGCCAAATCCTAACAGCAATGTTTTTACATCAGTACCTGACCTCATCAATGCTCAGTCAAATCCTCACAGCAGTGTCCCAACATCAGTACCTGACGCCCTGCATTTCAGAAGCCATTGTATAGAAGTAGGTCCACCTTGAATGCACAGTGTTATAACTTGAGCAGACACATAACAGGCAACTGTGGCCCAGTTCTTCACCTGCAACGAGGACAGTGTTCACTCACACAAAAGAAACAATGCAAAGACCCAGTTCTGAGAGTGCTTTGCATATCTGAGTGATTGGAGCCTATTCTCCTCCACGCCTGGAGGCCGCGTGTTCAACCAAAGAAGAACAAGTAGACACAACACAGCAACATCAGTCACACATTCAATCACAGCGCTTTATTGCATTTTGTCATGTGTCATTTACTCAAGGGGATGGAAAAGCGAAACAGGCTGACTGTGGAATTGGATCTGGAGTCAGTCATTTCCCTCCAGGCTCCATCCAGCGCTGCTCAGAGTGAGACGACAAGAGATATAACTGATATATCCCCCACCAATGCCAAAAATATCAGATGGCAGCTATTTATATGAGACCCAAATGCAGTTTACATTACACGCCACATTGATTGCGACCGTGCCTTCTTTTTTTCTGCTTGCTCAGGTATCCTCCAGACTCAATGCAGTGCCAGGGATGCTATTCTGGGCAATGTGTTTCAGCAAATATGTTAAATATACACCAAGCACCGAGGCTCGTTCATTATTAATGAAGCTGCAAACAGAAAATATCTGTGAATCAGACTGCTCAGATGACCGAAAGGAGACAGGTGAAATCCTGATATGCCCCCCTTGAGGATATCCGAAAAGCATGACCGCATCACTTCTGTTGAGGAATCGAACACTGGTACGTCACTATCAATGCATGACCTTGGAAGCGGAGCAGTGGATGTCTGAGCGCCCAGTTCAGAGTCCTTTAATCTAATATCACCTCCTTAAAGAGGAAATATCTGATGCGGTGAACAGGCTTCCAGAATGGTGCTCCCTTTCAGGAGTAATTGGTGCAGTCAGCTGAAATCAATCATGGCCCATAAAAAAACAGCAATGGGAGAAGATGTTGATGAGATACGCATCATGCATATGTATGCAGCGTCCAGCTACAGTGAACTGTATGCTGAAGTGCGTTATGTAAAAGGGTCTCAGATATGGAGTAATTTATTTGCAGTGTTGCTAAACTGTTGACATTTCCAGTGACTTATTAAAATAACATTTTGCTGGGCTGAGTGGCTTTTCAATATAAAAATATCTACAGGAAAAAAGTCACAGGATGTGGAAAAACTATGGGCAATACTGCCACCTTGTGGACATTAAAAAACCTGGAGAACCTGCAGAAAATATCAAGTCAAGTACTTTTATTGTCAATACTTCAATATGTACAAGACATACAGAGGATTGAAATTGCGTTACCCCCGTCCCAAGGTGTAGCAAATAAACATTTAACTATAAATAGATTACAACTAAAACTAAAACAAGAACAAGAGTATACTGAATGTAATAAACAATAAATATAAAATAGACTGACGCAAGACATACGATAGAATAAAATAAATATCTGATCTTCACAATGAATGAATGCATATTATATACAGCTATTGGACTCAAACATTGTATTTATATTCTGCATTGATTCCACAATGTTTGACTTTAATAGCAAAATATTAGCAAGTAGTATGCACTTATTGCACACTGTATTAGGGACCCCTGCTTGTATCCACACTCATTGTCCATTAATCAGCTCTGCTTACAATATATGAGCAATTTGAGAATCCATCTGATTCTCTGCATACTTTGTTACACCCCATTTTTACCCCGTTCTTCACCCCCACACAGTATTATTTGGGATCATTCTCAGCACTGCAGTGACACTGATGTGGTGCTAGTGTGAGTGGATCAGAAACAGCAGTGCTGGTGGAGTTTAACCTCAGTGTTACTGCTGGATTGAGAATAGTCCACCAACCAAAACTATCCAGCTAAAAGTGTCCTGTGACCACTGATGAAGGACTAGAGGATGACCAATGATGAGCTGTCCTCTCTGACTTTACATCTTCAAGGTGGACCAGCAAGGTGGGAGTGTCTAATAGAGTGGACAGTGAGTGGATACAGTGTTTAAAAACCCCAGCAGCACTGCTGTATCTGATCCACTCACACCAGCACGACACACACCACCACCTGCAGTGTCACTGCCGTGCTGAGAATGATCCACCACTCACATAATACGGTGGTCCTGTGGGAGTCCTCACCATTGAAGAACAGGGTAACACAGTATACAGAGAAACAGATGGACTACAGTCTGTAATTACAAAGTGCTCCTATATGGTAAGTGGAGCTGATAAACCTTGAATGGAAATTAATGGAAGAATTTTGAAGGAATATGGTTTCTACTGTTCCAATCAAAATTCAACATTCTATCACAATGTCAGGAGCATCTGGCATCTTCAAATCCACCCAAAAAGAGATGTATGGTATATATTTTTTAGATTCTTATTTTTCGATTTATAACTGCTATGCAAAACATATTCAACTTTTTCCTTTTTTTTTTGGAAATTTATATTTTTTACTAAAAAAATAAGAAAAACTGTTTTGAGAATCCTGATACAGTGATTAAAAAAATAACATTTATTAAAATAATTCAATTTCAATTTTTTCATTCATTTCGAATTCAATCAGTGAACTGAAATGAGTATAATTCAGCCTTATCTGAAAATCAGACCTGAAGACATTAAAATGACATCAACTTTTGTAAAAGCCCATAACTTCATGATCAGTAGTGTTGATTTGTTGCACATTTTATTTTGGCACATTTGTATCATTTCTGGAACAAACAGAGAACTCAACAACTTAGCACACAAGGTCAGAGAACAATCTTTGTTCTTTGTTTCTCTTTATGGTTCTCTTCACGGCACTGCCTGGCCTGCTGCACTTACATATGAGGACTTTTTTTTTTGTCCAGGCCTGTTTAAAGCATCATGGCAGCACGGGGCTGGGCAAACAGTGACCCTGCCTCAAGCTTCCTCATTAGCCCTTCTGTCCCAGTGAAATGAGCCTTGTCCTGATTATCCCAGGGAACAAATCTCAGCTTGGGAATATTCCACTCACAGAAATGCACTTACCTCCACCGCCTGTGGCTACTGACTGCTCCGAGCAGGAAGATATGAATCACAGCTGACCAGGTTAAATATTCACCCCCGGCCACTATGGACAGTGATCTTACTGAGTGACTGAAAGCTCCCCCCTGCCCAACACCTGGAGTACCACACATTTAGTAAAATTGTTTTGTGGGAAAAAATGAATTCATTTCAAAATGTACATCACCATGTAGGCGATCTGCCAAAACATGTTCAGTACCTGAAATTTGTTTGGCACCAAATAGCACAAAATAGACCTATTTATGCTCACAACAACTTGGTATATTATGTTTACATTGCTTGTTTATATCTACTGATGGATTAAAAATAAAAAGGTCCTTACACTATCAGAGTTTCCATTACATAAGCTATATTCCCCCCACACCCCAAGACTACTGCTGGTCAGTATACTTTATTTCTCTTCTTAACAATACACAATTTACATTCTATTCCATTTGAGCAAACTCCAACACTAAAATATTTAATATTGTTCCAAATAAACATAAACATTCGTGAGTCACCCTTTTAACTTTAAATGAAGGCTTTTCCATTCATTAGGATAATGCTAATTTCCATTAGCACCTTACCAAGATTCCCCAAGTTATCCACTTGCTTTACTGAAGCCTTATTTGAAAACCCATTGAGTAAACTGAATACAGAGTTCTGATATCCGTACATCCAGAATATCCTCCCAGCTTTGTTTCAGAGCTGTGGGAAACTACTCCACAAAACATGCAGGTTTATTGGGTCCATTTGTCCATGCACCTACATGCTGGCGATGCTGTGTAGATTCCAGTATGGGTGAGGTGATCCAGCCAAATGACAGACTAACATTAAAAGAAGTCATTTGTAAGCTAATGCAACCTGCTGAATTCATACTCCAAACAATAGGGGCCAAAATATCATCAGACAGTTGCGGTGTCCACTCCTATCACGAGAAACAAAGAAAAGCACAGTGCCTCCTTCTCCCTCTTCACCAGTCTAGAAGAAGTGTTACAAGATCAGCATCAAACATCAGCCTTTAACTCGCCAAGAGCGTCTCCAATGGTGGAAAACATTGCTAATGTTAATTCTTGTTTTACTTTTGTTTGCTGCTAAACACGGTTTCCTGCTGGTGGTGGGCAGTGACGGTTGCTTGCCAAGAGACTCAGCCTGTCCTTGAATCACCTAACCCAGGATCAGGGCCTTTGATTACCAAGAGGTTAGAATACACCATTTGGGCAGTGCTACTTCTTCATTTTGTCATGCTGGGCCAATGGCAGACACTGCGCTAGCTCAGTGTTTCTCCACCCCGGGCGTGGAGGCACCCTGCTCTACACATTTGAGAGGATTCTCGGCTTTAACACACCTGAAAAGGGCTTGTTAATGAACTGAGAAGTTAAATCAGGTGTGTTGGGAGCAGGGAGAGCACTAAAATGGGCAGGGCACCTCCAGGACCAGGGTTGAGAAACACTGCACTAGCTCATTGATGCTACAGTGATTCACCATTACCATGGAGGTACAATGTGGTATTACAGACAGGACTGGCCGGGTTAGCAGGCTAACTTCAGTAGATATCTCTGTAACACAGTACATATATGTATTTAACACAGTCAAACCTGTTGTTTTTTCCACATTCTGCTGCTGATTGTAGTCAATTTTGGTGTGTTTAAAACTAAGAATCTTCGCTGGTGTCAAGTTAAACAGTTTGGTATAGATTGACCATGACCTTTGGTGTTTAAATAATGCACATAATCACATTTCTGCATTACAATATAGTGTATAATTAGACCTCTAGAACTTTCATTTTATAATAAGATGTTACACAGAACTGGAATAACAAAATGTGTATACAGCAAAAGCTCCATGAAAGCAGCAAGCAAAATTCAGCTTAAGATGAAATTTTGAGATATGTATATATGCAGGTATATTTATGTACACTATATTGCCAGAAGTATTTGCTCGTCTGCCTTTACACGCATATGAACTTGAGTGCCATCCCATTATTAATCCATAGAGTTTAATATGATGTTTGCCCACCATTTGCAGCTATAACAGCTTCAACTCTTCTGGCAAGGCTTTCCACAAGGTTTAGGAATGTGTTTGTGGGAATTTTTGACCATTCCTCCAGAAGCGCATTTGTGAGGTCAGACACTGCCGTTCATCCCAAAGGTGTTCTATCAGGTTGAGGTCAGGACTCTGTGCAGGCCAGTCAAGTTCTTCCACATCAAATTCGCTCACCCATGTCTTTACGGACCTTGCTTTGTGCACTAGTGCGCAGCCGTGTTGGAACAGGAAGGGGTCATCACCAAACTGTTCCCATAAAGTTGGGAGCATGAAATTGTCCAAAATCTGTTGGTATGCTGATGCATTGAGAGTTCCTTTCACTAGAACTAAGGGGCTGAGCCCAACTCCTGAAAAACAACAGTTTTCCCTAGTCTGTACAGTCAAAATATGAAAATTAAGCCCCATTAACTTCCACTCACAGTTGGATATAAAAAAATATTTGAGCCAGGGCTGCTTTTTAAATGAGGCACAATTACAGGGCAGCCAATTAGAGGTTATTTACATATCAGTTTTAAAGGCAAATTAACAAGACAAGCCTCTTTAATGCTAAATTAACATTAATTGGACTCTTAAATCACTTAGTGTCAAACCATACAGTGAAACTAAATGCGCTCATAAGACCTTCTATAAATCTTAATAATATTTCTGGGTTAATGTCTGTGTCGAGGTATGGCGTAAATTCACTCTTTACCACAAGGTGGCAGCAAAGGATTCCCAAAAGCATTAGAACTCAAAAGACCATCGACAACAGCCCAAAGCTTTTAGAAAACAAGGTTATACAGAGTGAAGCTTCAGATACCCATCTTACACGATTACGTCATTAACAAATAACTATTTTCAGAAAAACGCCTCCTGGAGGGGGAAAAAAAAAAGTCATGCACAAAATGCAATTCAAATGTAATTTTATTCAAATTAACATACCTCTCGAGAATTTTCTTCTTAACAGGCTAAATTAAAAATAAAGATTAAAATAAATAAAAGCCCATGCATTAATTCTTTATTTTTAAATTCTGTAATGGGAAAATATACAGTACTGTGCAAAAGTCTTGAGAAACTGATATTGTCGCTGTCCAAAGACAATCTCCATTTTTGTCGGTTTTCACTTTTATGCATCATCACAGCAGTTGCCCTTTACATTGCGTGACAATTTCATGATGAATGGATCAACAGAAATGGCCCAAAATTGAAAAAAGTCTGGTTCCACTGACTTGATTAGGTTTTTTCCCCCTCTCCTGTGCCATTTTGGACATGAGACAGCTGTTTGTTAAGACAGCATGAATATATTTGTTCAAGAAACACTAACATTAGAAATGTTAAACAAATAAACAAGTAAACAGTATAGTGTGTATGCTTAACTGTTTCCAAAGCTATCAATCCTTCATTAAAATTATATTAGGTGCTGTTGACTGAACTGAACAAACCCACACAGTGCCTGAAGTGCAGTGAGAAGTCAGAAACCAAACATGTGCTCTTCTAACTTACATATTAACAATTAAAAAAAAAAAAAAAAAAGGTATTTTGCAGATTTGCAATAATAAGGTACATGTACAGTGCATTATTCAACTTCCAGTCAAAACGGCCATTATGTACAAGTCATTACTTGGGAGGTATTTCTAAAGACAAAGAAAGAGAAAGTAGGAAAATGTGTGTGTGGGCGGGTTCATTGTAAGAACAACACAACACTATGGGTCTGAAGTGACTGAGAAAAGGAGACAGACACAGAACAAAGAAGCTGCAGGTGTTCTCAAAACAATGGACTGACCACCCAACAGTCCAAACGTTACCATCACTGAATGTGTTGGGAATTACTTGCAATCAAGTGCAATCGCCTTCTAATACTTGAATATTTGAGATTTCTTTGAAAAACAGAAAGCGAATCTCTCTGGCATGCAAACCTGTAATGATGGCAAAGAGGGGAGAAACTAAATACTAGAAACTATGATATTTCACTTAATTCCATTACTTGCAGTTTCGACTAAAAATTTAAGAAACAAAGAGAAGCCTCTGACCTTTGCACAGTAATGTTTTTGGTATACTGCCACCTGGTGGCCCACAGTGATATCTGAATACAGTCCATCAACTCGGAATAAATAAGGATCAACATCACACAAAGCTGCCGTAACTTGCTTCTCCTAAAGCCTAAGAATTCAACAGGAGCTATGCTGCCAAGAGGGACCACTGCACTTTCAGTCTGGAGAAGTTCAACCATTATGACTTTCATATACAACCCACCTATTACAGCAGATCTGCTACAATGAACAACTGCTCCAATGTATAACTGATAACCGACACCAATTCAATTAACACATCCACAGTCAGAGGCATTGCAGTGAATTTTATACATGCTTCTATAGATTTAAACCTGGAGCCCAATAATTAACCGCCCTGTGTTTCAAAGAATCATGTGTCCATGATGGAGCAGTGTGAATAACACCAGAGCCGGTTTAATTGAAAGCCCTGTGAGGGGGGAGCAGAGGTTGACCTTCCTCAGCTCAATGCACATCTTGGATCCAAGCCCACAATGCTGGGCTCCAACTGTTCCTATACTTCTGGAAACAAGTCGGTAGCTGGCTAATCCAACCCCCTGTGTCAGGTTTGAGTGTTTTGAAGCACCTAAAGGTGGATCCCTCAACAAAAGCCTGATCAAGATGGATTAGAGCAACTCTGTGTAACAGCTCAGTGTCAAAGTCACATCACACAAAGCTTAGGGGTCATTACTCAGTGCCCTTTTGCAACTGACTGAGCAGGATAGACATGGAGATATTAGTCACCCGAACAAAACAGAACAAAATGAACTGCAGATATTTTTGCCCACAATTTCTCTAGTCGTCTATATATGATACAATGGAGAACCAAAACACCAGATCACAGATGACATGCTAGATACAAACCTGAAAACAGCAGGTATGTTTATCAGTTTGATGAGAAGACACTCTTTACTAGAGTGGATCAGACACAGTAGTGCTGCCATGTCTAATCCACTCGCACCAGTGCAACACGCACCACCACGTCAGTGCCACTGCAGTGCTGAGAATGATCCACCACCTAAATAATACCTGTTCTGTGGTGGTCCTGTGGGGACCCTGACCATTGAAGATGCACTTTGTTCTACAATTACAGAATGTAGCCCATCTTTTTCTCTGCATACTTCCTGAAGCTCAAAAAATGGACACCGAGTGTAGATGGAAGGTCTACCTAATACAGTGCGCAATGAGTAAATGCCTTTAATATTAATAAGCTGAATGAATGAATGAATGAATGAATGAATATATATATATATATATATATGCTCTGCCACCTTTGTGCCTTTCATACCACTTGTACCAATGTGATGAGTTGCACCCCCAGATTCAGCTTTGGCTTAAGAGGGAGCAACGCTTAACATAGGACTCACAGTTATGGTACTTGGTTAAACCACAAAAACTGCCGGCACCAGTCACAGCGCTCCCACTGCATAATGTTTCATATACATTCTTCACAGTACTTAGCGATGTTTGATTGTTCTGAGTTTTGTAAAATGCCTCGGCTTTGTTAAAGTAAACCACTGTAGAGGTCCCATCTGCTGAAAGTGGATTCTAGGCCAGTGTCTGAGAAATAAATTGATTCAGTATCGGTCACGACGAAGCTACTTGAACGAGGCGCGGACCGTCCTGCCCTTCAGTGGCTGTGGTGGCCGGAAGTTGTTTTCCATTCGTTTCCGATCTTCTTCTTCCTCTCCACTAAAGAGAAGCATCCTGAACTTTCCCATCTATAGCCAAGAGGGAAAAACCAGGAAAGAAGAAAGCATTAGAAAGACAAATAGACAGACAGACAAACAAACAAACAAACAAACAAACCACCACCACTCTTCTGGAAGCCTTAGAATGTATTTCACTCTAAGGTGAACTGATATTAATATTATTATTAATATTATGCATTAATAAGTGCTGCCACTATCAAATTTAATGGTAATCAAGATCACTTTAAATCAAGTAATGCAGTCTTTTTAAAAAGGGCAAAGAATAAAAACTGACTTAACTGAGGAAGGATAATTAATGCAGGTGTTTAAAGAAGCAAGGAAGCCTTTAAAAAGACTTCAAAGTCTTTATAAAAAAAAGAACACCATGTAGCAAAAACTAGCAGAAAAAATGCGTATTAAGGGAAGAAAACTAACAGGCTCCTTAAAAGACCTGGTTTAATCTAAAGTAAATAAGAAAAGCAATTTAACTGCCTTGTATAGCTAAACAACAAGAAGCATACCACTCTTCAGCAGCTGGCCATAGGAGGCAAGCAAAATAACATACCATTCCTAATACTCTTACATAACGCAGATCTTTACTGCTAGCCGGTATCTCCACAGGTTTTCACAAGTATGAGAGCAAAGCCAATGCACATCGATCTTGCTAATCTGTATAGGTTAAAGGATTTGGGAAGTCTGGACACACAGGGCCTGGGGGACAGGGCTTATGTTACACCCAGTCTGCACCCATGGAGTCTATATTGAAAGCATGTGTAACAGGGACAGGACACTAATCAAAGGCTGAGAAAGAGGAACATGGTCCAGTTCCACTCAAACTGCAAGCCAACGCAAAAGATCTACAAGAAGACTAGAAATCAAAAATACAAGCTCCTTCGGAGAGGATGACAACACAAACAGTTGTACACTCTGATATTTTGTTGGTTTGCCTTTAGATTTGATTGTAGCACACATTCCATGTTTCAACAACCTTAGGTTGGCAACGAGAAAGTCGAGCCTTGTCATACCAAAGACTACAATGGGGTTAAAGACAGGACTCTGTAGTGTATTTGCTTATCTAAATATAATATACAATAATCTAGGTGCATTAAAAAAAAGGAATAAAAGGCAAAGAAAAACAAACAAAAAAAAGTTTCCAAAAAGCAGAAAATGTAACCAATATTTGACATACTCTGTTCACAAAGGCTAAAAACTTTCTTATTGATCATTTAGTCATATTCCCCTTACGTTAATTATGCAAACGGCTGCATGATCATCATCATCATTTTAAGCAGAATATTTGTTAGTTTGTGGGATTTTTCTACATGCATGTGTGGTCTCTCTCCTGTACACACTGGATTGGTCGCATACATGATCCTGAAATTTAGTCCCACAGGGGAAGATATTTCACACTGGAGACCTCCAGTATGGACACACTACACACAGAAGAATTCGACATCATGTTTAGGTGTTGAGGCTGCTGTTGTTCTGTATGTTTCATTCTGATGCTGAAAAACTGACATTTTCGACTGGAAATTAAACCAAGCAAGTGTTCTCTAAAAAAGCACTACAGAAAAACCTCTAAACTTTTCTATTCTATAAGACTAAATTATTCTAAAGATAAAAGCTCAAATCCTAGTGGTGGGGGAAATCACCTCTCCGGACTCGAGTAGTACTTGTTGGTGTAATGCATAGAGTAGTCTCTCATATCTCATATAAAAACTGGAATTTTGAGGTCAGCCAAGAGATTGTGGCACTGGCCTAAAAGCCTCCATGGTATCACAAGACACTGGAAATTTCCATGAATCAGCAAAACATCAACAAAGACAGGAGAAAGGAGTGCAACTCAACCTTGACATGTACGTCAGCTATGTCCTGGGAGGAGGAGGGGCCCTCCCAAAAATGGTATTATGTACCAAACAAGTTTGGAACAGAGACCTACAACAGGAGTTACTTTCCACTCCTCTATCAGTTACAGGAGTGAATACTGAACTGTGCTAAGGGCAGCGTTTTCACTGTGGCATCATAACATTAGAGGAAGGATCCTTTTTCTCAATGAAGCTTGAATGTTGGCATAACTTTCCCTGACGCTTTTTCAACCCTCACTCTCACTATGTCCATCTGCCATGTGACAAGTCACAAACTCCAGTCTTGGTGGGCCAAACACTGAAGATTTCAAAATTCTGAAAACTAACCACACTGTTGTTAACTGTAACACTGGACAACCAATAATGCTTTGTAAATCAGAAGATTATTTGAGCTGGTGCAGCCCTACCTGCTTCTCAAACTGACTAAGGAAAGTCTCTTTAGACAGGAGCAGTTCCACCTTTATTAGCATCACAACCCCAACCGCAACCTGTAAGTAGCAGCCATGCTGTGTGATTATATCACTGTGTGCTGGCTGAAGCAGGTCATCTTAAACTAAAAGTTCATAGTGACTAACAACTCTAATTTACTTGGTGTTAATGTTGAGATTGAAAGCAAGTACCTAGTATAGGTAACGTTAGCTACTAGCAAGCTCGAAGTAACTAGCATAACTAAACAGTACAATGACTTTACCTTACTTATAGCAGAGACGATGCAAGAAACCTTAGACAGTATATAGCCTTTGTTGACACAGGTTTATTTTATTTTCCTGTCTGTGCCCATTTCAACACATTGCTTCTGTGAGATCACAGTGTCACGCTGTAAACCAGCAAATCAGACAAGAGCTCGTTAAATTATTCATGATCTCACCAGAAAAACAGAGAACCTTGACAATGACCTGTTACCGCCACATTCCATTTTAAAATTGGTTTCTAAAAACTGTTTGACAGCAGCCAGAAGTGTGCGCCTGACTACTGCATTTCAGTGATCTAGGGTGAGGCTTAGGGTGAGGTCTGTTTCTTATTGGATAATGAGTTTTTTTCCCCCCACACAACCTGAATGGAATATGGTGACCCAAGCCAAACACACAACAGAACAGTTATCAAATACACATACACAACGGAGAGCACATGACCACCAATGCAGTGTCTGTTACATTACAACAAAGAAGATTCAGTGAGATAAGGAATCTGCATTTCCGTAGGATCACGTAAGAACACCTATCAACTACAGTTTAACATACAACACCTTCAGGTATATGGAGTGAACCCACCTGTTTCTCGGATACTACAATAGGGTCAGCCAGGACAATCCATGTGACGCTTTCATACAGTGGAGGAGTGGTCAATGAGCCAGGATAGGTCCAGTAGTTCAAGTTACGAGGCAGCAGGCACTTGGGGTTAAAATCTCTGAAATCGGCAACAGTTCCCTTGAAATGAAAAAGGCAAAAGTGTGGGTCCACGTCCATCCAGTCACACTAATACCAACATTGCTTGAGTTTAAGTCAGCTTTCACACTTAAAAACAAGAAGAAATCAAAAAGTATACCTTGAATTTAACCATATACAAGGCATCTGTTATCTTATGCAGACCTCTGTGTTCATCTCCTGTCTGTAAATAACCACATCACAATACAATTTCATCACCAGTTCATTAGTATGAATTAATGAAAAGTCTCTGATTTTAGGTCCATGTGGTTTGCTCACTTATTAAAAATGATTTAGGTGAATATAAAGAGCCAAGCAATACATCAACTCATAACCTCCATACTGAAGGGCAAGCAAGCATTGTTACGCCTAACGTTAAGATTATTAAAAGAAAAGCAACGGGCTCTAACCTCCAGAAAGATGCCAAGCACAGCCAAACCATCAGGGGCAGCCACGGCCTCTCCAAATGAGCTGTATCGAGCAGAATTCCAATGAACCAGATGTAGCTGGAAGAACAGAGGATAAGGGTTAAAAACAGAGGTCATAAAAGAGATGGGAGTGAAGAGAAACACTGAAAGTGAATAAATATTTCCATATTTAAATATTTAACCTTAAATCTTTTTCCTTCGTGGCAGTTTAACCAACCTAAGTTTCATACACAGCTGTGGCTATACGCAAGAGAAACTATTCCAACAAAAACCTGACGCAGCGTGAACACTGCACACAGAGTGAGCATGACCGTAATTCAGCTATGACTAACTAAAGCTGTTATTCTAGATCGCAGGTTTAACCACTTTTGAACTTAACTCACTTTTAGCCTTCAGAATATAATTATTTTATTAAAAAGGTGCAGATCTGGGATTTAATTGAATGCTAAATTACTTAATGCTCATTTTCAATGTTCATAATTTTATTTTTGGGCTCTGCTAGAATAGATTTACATACTTTCATTTTCACAAAATACAATATTTTTCTTATACTGTACATCTGTATTCGCCGTCTGTCTGAAACGCTACGTTAGGCTAGAGATATATAGTGATCAGCCATAACATTAAAACCACCTCCTTGTTTCTACACTTAGCTCCATATAGATGCACTTCAACCAACTGTAGTCCATCTGTTTCACTGCATACTTGGTTGGCCCCCTTTTCACTGTGTTCTTTAGTGGTCAGGACACCCACAGGACCACCACAGAGCAGGTATTATTTGGGTGGTGGATCAATCTCAGCACTGGAGTTTTTAAACACCTCAGAGTCACTGCTGGACTGAGAATAGTCCACCAACCAAAACTATCCAGCCAACAGCATCCTATGAGGAACAGTGGCCACTGATGAAGGCCTCGAGGGGAACAAACAATCTGTGCAGCAACAGATGAGCTATCGGCACTGACTGGAGTGGACACAATGTGCATAAACCCCAGAGGCACTGTTGTGTCTGATGTACCACAACACACACTAACACACCAACACCACACCAGTGTCACTGCAATGCCGAGAATGATCCATCACCCAAATAGTACCAGCTCTGTGGTGGTCCCGTGGGAGAAGAACAGGGGGAAAAGGGGTGAACAAAGCATGCAGAGAAACAGATGTACTACAGTCTGTTATCGTAGAACTGCAAAGTGCACCTATATGGTAAATGGAGCTGATAAAATGATTAATGAGCGTAGAAACCTGGAGTTGGTTTTAATGTTATGGCTGATTAACGTACTTGCTGTTAACTACACCTTCCCATATGCATGATATGCATTCTTCAAAGGCTAATCTCCTTGAGCGTTGCCATGTTTACAATATATAAATCCAGAAGTTATGTATGGTCTGTTCTCTAGTGGAAGGCTTTAGTAACATGTGATCACATAGGCAAGTACGTGAACAGATGCAGATGTATGATGCAGTCGGTTGTCTACACAAATACATGGCCAAACAGCAAGTATATGTCTAGCCTTAGAGCTCCTATGTATTTAAGCCCTGCCTCCCAATGAGCCCAGTGTGCTTTGATTGGTCAGCTTTCACACCCAGTTTCAATTAGTCAACCTCCAGAGCAATATCCTGCTATGGGTTCCACCCCCACACTACTGTGGCTATTCTTACAATGGTGTCATTTCTTCCGTATCAGTTTGTGCCAGAGTTCGATCCTGGAAGTCAGGTAGAACAAGTTGGTAGATCCACCTTCACAAGCTACACTGGAGTGGTAGATTTTATTCTCTGGGCATTGTGTGAGGGCATGCCAAGCTTACCGATAGGTGGGCATTAAGGGCTGTGTTACAAGAGGCCATTATCTTGTAACATGGAAAATAGCTTGTTTAGTTTCTAGAAGTACTGATCGAAATTACATTTACAATTATTCGTTTATTGCACTTGGCTGTCACTCTTATTCTAAGCAACTCAATTTTTTTCCCTTCTTCCCTTTTCCCCTCTATACACAAACAGGAGAAGGCAGTGTTAGAAGTCTTACTCAAGGACTCTTATTAGTACAGTGTGCTCACTCAGGCAGGGATCAAACCTCAGCCAGCAGTGTGGAGAGCAGAGCTGTCACCCACACTACAATACAATATCCATGATAAAGTAATGATACTCTAGAAAAGAAAAATGCAGGGTCATAAAATGTTTTCTACATGTTTTTCGTTCATTTCTGTGCTCTCACCTCAGAGCTGTAGGTTTTCCCGTTGACAGTGTGTTCAGAGCCATGGCAGCCTTTCCCTCCCCAGTGGAAATGGAACTGTTTGAGTCGATATGCACTATCCAAGGGGCCTCCCTGCATCACTGTAACAAAAGAAGAAAGGATTGGATTCACTGAGCTTAGTGGCTAAGACTAGAGCACTCCTTCATATCTTACCTGCAATCTGCAGTTAACTGAAAGGTAAGCTACCGGTGTCATTTCAGTTACAAAGGCCCTGTTTTCTCTTAGGACACTGATACTTATAAAGGCTAATACATCTCGATGTTGGCAAAAAAAAAAGAGTTTTTTTTGCTTTAAGGCTGCATAACATGTTTGTTAATCATTACTGTGATGCTGCAGTGGCTAGACAACAATTATGGATTACAGAGAATACAAGCTCTGCAATCTGTTTGGCTTTTTCAATTGTGAAACATCCATGAACATTCATGCTGTACTGTGAAGTAATATACGGAACATGGGGTCCAGAGCTTGCCGTGTATTGGCCATGAGATTTGTGTGCGTGAGTGAATGGATAGACTGGCAACCTGTCAATGAGTGCAATTATCAATGATAATTGATACTGAACATATTAATTTATTCAAATTAAACTTGTAAAAATGAAATCATTAAAAATGAACTGGAACATAGCTTTATCAGCTCTACCTGCATCCTATAACAGCACTCTGTTACGTGATGCTACACTGCATCATGCAGTGCATCTGGTAGGTGGCCTTAATCACAGTGCTTCAATAGGATGTTTCTAAGAGCTGGAACAGTATGTTCTATATGTTGCCTTGAGAAGTGTTAAGACAGCTTACAGGGTCAAACTTAAGACAGCAACTTTATGAATGCGTATATTGACATGTCAAATATCAGATATTGGCATCGGTGCATTCCTAGTTGCTACAACTGTTTCCAAGTTTGTAGCATAATTATGCATAAGCCACTGTGATAAACAACCAGTTGTCTTGATGTACATGCATTCCATTTACCACTTCCTTATGGCATTATAGTACCATACCAATTTGTATATTTTATACATTATTGGAACACATTTAAAGTAAACCAACATAAACTTGGTCAAAATTATCCAGGTCAGTCCTTAATCACGGCACAATGCATATTTCATATAATGACGATAAATAGCAATATGATCACAGTAATAGCATTTTGTCCATAATGTGCAGCCTTAATGTGCACCACAGCATATCCCAGACCACTTCATCCAGACCAGTCGAGCACCAAGTAATAAGTTATGTCCAATACCACCAGAGCCAAGCATTGTCTCCACTAACAGTAGCATATGTGTGATGGAGATCTCTGTATTGTTGTTTGTTACATAGCCAGAATTATAACTTTGCCTGAAATACTGACACACGCAAAAAAACACAGAGCGTAATAATTAGACTAGAGACATGTGGTCAGACACAGGCAGTGAAATTACACTGTGTCAGCCAAAATCACGACGCAGAGGTGCCACCGCGTGATCAGGCATTTACTATTAAAACTGACCTTCGTCTTTAAAACAGACCAGCATTCAAATCTTGTATCTACAACTACTACAACATCAGAGCTGGACTGCTGAGTGGTCCTTAAGAAGAATAAAAACTGGTTGGCAAGAGGGACAGACTCTAGCAGTGTTCTAGTCTTTCAGGGATCATTTACTCCATCCATGGAGCATGCATTGAATCTAAATGACTGCCCAAGCCAAACAGATCAGCTATAAACAATGTTACCTGGCCCGCAGTGGTTTCCTCCAAGATTCCTGACATGAATGAAAACAACACACCAAACTACCCAGGACATGTTTAAATACCAAGACAGTTTATGGGGGCATTCTGGCCTAAAACCAGACTTCTGTATTGTTTTCTCTTGTTGCGTAGAATTCCGTAGCTCAATGTTACGACCCTCTGTGTCATTTTATCAACTTTCACTTTTTTCCACTACAATACCCAGAATGCATCACACAAATCCCTGTTGTGTTGAACAATCCTGACTGCTAGCCTAGCCACTGGTGCATGGCATGCTGGCTAAAGCTGGTTTTTAACGAGACACCTATCCATAGCTGGCTAATCACCAAACCAATGGCCACCAAGTGAGCTGGTAACCTACAGCTTACAAACTCAAATGTGAAACTACTAATATAACTCATAAGAACCAATTTAAAGATTGAACAACAATCAAAAAAGTATGAACAGTTTTACTTGGATTGCTGAGAGCAGTTACAAACCACTTTACTTAACAAGTTCACTGCAATGTCTGCACCACTTGTGTTAATAAGTGTCGTGGTTGGGTAATAAAGGAGGAGCACTGAGCAAGTACACTCATGCCTTCAAAATGGCCTATAGGAAGGCATTGCATTGACCAGTGACAAAATTACTGATAACCATGAACATATAAAAATTAGCTATAATAGTGAGCCTTCACTAAACTAGCAGATGATTCCGTTGGGTGGGCAAGGCTCATCTCAGCCCACCTGTAGACAAACCCCTGTTGTGCACGCTCCTTCAAAGGAGGCACGGTGTGGCAATGATTGATGCTCCATTATCCCTATTAGGTCACTGAACCATCAAAATTATTGTGTAGCTGTTATTTTAATAAGTTATTCTAATAAGTGATAATGCTGCTTTAAAACAAGTACAAGCATAAAACAATTAATCTTATAATATTATTTCAGCCATCACAAATTGTAATACTGTTTATTAGATGCATCAACTAGATTTAAGATTTCACTTGCCAAGATATCTTCCCCAACGGCTCTTTAATACAGGCAATGGATCTGTAGCTCTGTACTGAAAAATGTCATGTTTAAATGGTTCTTTGCATGGTGAAATGATTCTTCAGACTGATGGAGAATAGTGTATATGGCTGTCTATAAAGCCTTTTAGAAAATGGTTCTGTGTAACACAAAAAGGCTCTACTTTTGTTACATTGTCAACAATAAAAGAATCCTTTCTGGTGCTACACAGAACCTTCTATAGTAACAGAACAGTAATGTCCCTGGAGATCCTGGGAGCTGGGGTCTGTGGTGAGCTATGAGATGTGCTCTTCGTAGCTATTCAAATCTCACCTTAGCTCAAGGCTAAAAATAACCACAGAGCAGGGGGAATCCTCTGGCTCTGCTCATCCCTCTATTAAATGCCATAAGGTTTCCTAAAGAGAACAACTCATCATCTCACTGCCTGACACCAACCTGATCTGTCATCTGCATCGTCAAACTCCACCACCACAGAGTGGCCATTGTTGGATATGTTTATGGAGGTGCAGTTGTCATAGTTGAGGGAGATGGGTGGCAGGCTGCTGTCGTATACCGCCTCTTCAGGAACGATGTTAATGGGGGACTGGCGGGTGCCCTCAGCAATGGGATAGTCTTTGTGCCATGCAGATGGACCTGCAAAGACATTTGTAAAATGGAACTATTTTTTATTCAAACCACATGCACATGATTAAATTAACTGCCGTATGATTAATTTCAATTAACAATTTGTCTCATTCATTCTTTGTAACTATTACAGTACAAGCCTAAAGAGACCAAATTGGCTGATTAGCCATGTTTCTTCCTAGGTGTCGAATCTTAGCAGGTACCAATTGTCAACAGAAACAGCTCGAGCTCAAATAAACAAACACTGCTACCTCAGATTAATAGTCAACAGTTGTGTGCTGAAAGTCAAGACCACACTGACTAATTGCTAATGATTTCATGAAGGAAAAGACAGGAGAAGGAAAAGCTTTGTAACGATCCATGACGAACCCAAACTCCACAGGTCAAAAGAACGTGATGTGCCCTTTCCAGCGATCATATTGAACCCCTTTAGGGAGCCAGAGATATGGACCCCAGAATCTTGCAACTTTTGAAACCAACTTAGGCGTACCCCAGCCTTCCTTGCTGAGACAGACACCCTAGGTGAGGGTCCGGAGAACCAGAGAAATATAGAGTGCCATAACCCAGCAAAAATAAGAGTAACCAGCTTTATAGACCATTATGCACCCTTTCCAACAACAGACCTGGATCGCATTGCTAGTCTTCAGGAAACCCTCAAAATCACTAGGCTCCTCACCTGTTGTCTTCTCTTAGGTGTTATAATCACATGACCAGCAATTAGTCAACATCTAAGCTTAAAGAGTCACCCCCACAGGCTACTTTTACATTAGGTACACCTCCTTGTATCTACACTCGTTGTCTACTTTATCAGCTCCACGTACCATATAGGTGCACTCTGACAGATTGTAGTCCCTCTGTTTCTCTGGTCTTCAATGGTCAGGACCCCCACAGAGCAGGTATTATTTGAGTGGTGGATCATTCTCAGCACTGCAGTGACACTGATGTGGTGGTGGTGTGTTAGTGTGTGTTGTGCTGGGGTGAGTGAACAAGACACAGCAGTGCTGCTGGAGGCAGTAGAGAGGCAATTTTTTTGGACAGCAACAATATATTAATGCATGCACACAGCTTATTATGTAACATCTAGGGACGCTCATGTTTTCAGATGCATTATTATTTTTCTATTTGTTTTTGTTGATATGCTGTCTTTTAAAATCATTCATAAAGTCAAAATATAAACTAAATTTGAGGTCTCAAACTGATTTTATAAGCGACTTAAAAACCCAGTCATTTAAATGTAGGGGCATGCATTACACTCCTGTTCTTCGAGATCCACCACCCTTCAGATCCAACTCACCTGGCCCAGATGCCCATGAACACCTTGATTATCTGGATCAAGTGTCTTGCGTTAGGTTTGGAGCTAAACTCTTCAGGGTACAAAATCTCCAGGACCACAATTGGGCACCGTCTTACAAGAGGCTTTCTGTCTCCCTGCCTTCCTTATTTTCATAGGTCTCACCAATAAGAGGTTTCCACAAAAGATGATGCATGAGAGAACCTCTGATGAAGATATGGAGGGACATATCAGCGATGCAGTTTGGTTTGGATCCATGTCACCCTTCCTAAAATTATTGGTATATTTGTTTCTATCTTATATTTTAGTTTCCTAATACAAGTCCCTTAGCAGAACACTGATATCTGTTAGGTTCTTGGTACTGGCCGATGGCCTGAGTTCAGATATCTGGATCTGGATCAGGGCTCTAAATTAAACAGTAGTCCACCTATATTGCACATTTCAGCCTTCCCTGCTGCCAACCTAAACCCCAACACACCTGACTCACCTCCACAGCTAAGTACTCCCTGAAGTGTAAGCAGGCATGCTGGAGCAGGGACCTGGAAATAACGGCCAAAAACTCTGAATGCAGCATTCTTCTTTCAAGGTGCTGCTGCCTTACTTGCTACTCTTCCTAGGACAAGCTTGCTTTGCAATTGCCTTCTCAGCCTCAACCTTGCTGAGTCAAAGACTCTTTCCTGTAAGGACACTCTAATCTCTCATTAGCCCAGGAGCCTTTCTCCATTAAGGAGTACTGAGAGCTATTTAAACAGGCTGGGTTTGGCAACTGAATGGACCAAACCAGGCCACTCAGGCTAAACTTCTTCGCAGTGACTCAAACAGAGCAGACTGCGGTGTAAGCGCAGGTCACATGGATGGATACATGAGGCTAAAAGAGGATGAAGCTAAACTTCAGGCTGCTTACCATCGTCCTCCCCGTAACCCCACTGATGGCCAGTCATCGCGGTGAAAAGGTGCTGGACGGCAAAAGGAGAGCGCGGATGAACGGAGAGGACTGTTCTCCCAGCAGCGGCGGCTGGAAATGAATGGCAGCACGCACAGGTGGAGGAATTTCTAAGGCAGTCGCTCCTACACAGGCAGCAGTGGGAGGTTAACCCGTGTAGCCACGCCCCCTTCAAAGCTGATTGAAGCAGAAGAGGCTGGATTAGGACGTTAATTCCTGTTTACGAAGCAACTCTCTATTGGCTCCCTTTGGGATTAGGGCGGGGCTACGGCGCACCGGCTCTTCCATAGAGCATTAATCACCAACCCTCCTCCCCCTCCTCCTCCTCCTCCTCCTCCTCCTCCTCGAGATCCACTTTCTTGCAGAGTTGAGTTTCAGCCTGCATCTAGCATTCTGCACAACCCCATGTCTAACACTACTGCATCTTATCCAGCCAAAGATCAAGGGCTGCTGAAGAAGTTAAATAAAGAAGAAGAAGAAGAAGGTAGACAATGACCACTGTAAGGATTAAAATAAAACTAAAATAATAAATACATACAATTAAAATACAACACATACAATTAATGAAATAATTAGAAATTAAAAAGATCAAAGTGCTTTATAGGCAGGTGGTGACTGTAATAGACGCATCTGAGTATTCGTTTTAAATAAGGCAGTGACAGATCTAATGTACAAGGAAAATTCCAAACTGATTCTAATTAAACGCTAAGCTAAAAAGAATTGTAAACATTTTGAATATTGCTTTAAAGTGTGCACTGAGCTTGACTCCTTCACCTTTAATAAAAGGTGGAAGTGAGTTCCACAGCTTAGAATCTGAATAACTGAAAGTCAATCCACTATATTTTACGGAAAGAGTTTCTAGAAGGCCAGTATCTGCAGATCTAAGATCATAAACAGTGGGTCATTCAGGAGCTTTAAGATCATTTAGAGCCTTAAAACTAGTTGCAGAACTTCTAATCAATCTGAAAAGATACAGGCAGTCGGTGCAGGTTCTACACAAGGGTGATATAAGCTCTGTGTTGTTGTGATGAGCGTGTGATGTATTGTTTCCTCCAATAAGAAAAGCATTACAGTGATCAACTGTGCTTGAAACAAATGTTTGAACAAGATTCTCTACATCAGTCTGAGATAGAAAAGGCAGAATAAATGATAAAAAGCTACTTCAGTGGCTGTGGTTAAATGCGAGATAAAACAGAGCTCAGAGTCTAAGGTTTCCTACTTCAAGTTTGGTATATAGAGCTAAAGAATGTCATAAAGTATTAGTAGTATTTAGTATTTTTTTAATAGTATTTTTGGCTGTCAACAGAGTCTTTATCATCAGAAGGAACAGAAATGTATAATTGCATGTCATCAGCTATGACAATTGATATATTGTTTCCCAATGACATCATCTATAGGAAACACATACGAAGAGAAAAACAAAGGCCCTAAAGGCCCTTGCGGTATATATATATACATACATATATATATACATCATCCATTGATGATGGATTTCACAGTGAAACCAAGAACTGTCTATTTGTTAAATGCTTTAAACTGTTCTAAAACTGTGCCTGAGGCCAACCCAGTATTCAAAAATGGTGAATAAGAATCTTGTGGTGATCAACAGTACCAAAGGCAGCACTATGATCCAATAAGAGTAGAATAGAAGGATTTTGTGCATAAGATTTTGTGCCTGAGGTCTTTTACAACACAATGTGCTTGTGCAGTGTGTAGATGGTGGATGCTTCAAGGCATATTAGCATTTTATAAAGTTCAATGCCCATCCTGTGACATTCGACAACAGATTCCTAAACGAATTGTCAATAAAAATTTGAATGAATGTTCAAATAGGTTTATCATGGTCAATGTTCAATGGGTGTTCAATGGATTTAATCTTTCAAGTCCACATTTAGAGATATTAAGTTAATATAAATTCCGTAAGTATTTCTAGATATGGAATCAACATTTTAACATACTACTACAACTTTGGAGATGGAGGAAGCAATGCAGTCAATGTATTTCCTATACCTGGCAAGAACAGGCTTCCATACTTTCCCCTCAAATCCAGGTCTGGCTATAATATACTGTTACTTTGTTGTACTGTAATTCTCACATGACTACTTCACAAAATCTTACAATTTTCAGACTGCATCCTGTTTACATTGATGTTAATGCTGTATTATGTAACACTGAGTTTCTCAGGGTGTAAATCACACCTCATAATTTATGGCTGCCTCTATCTTCTGACAGTCACTTCCCCAAAATGGCAATTCATCTAACCACTAATTCACTGTCAGTTTAATGCAGTGGAACCCAACTGTGGACCTACAGGGTCAGAGTCCAGATTATTTTGGTCATTTCTAAATATACCTTGGAATAAACTGATGAATTGGATCCCAATTACCAATTTATATTGGCCAACAGGCCCCCAACATCTATAGCTAATTGGCTTTTGTCCTAAACTTTTAAGATGAGTTTTAATACAAATTACTTGAAATTGGTACACTGGGTAACAGCGTTGAAGACTAAATGTCAGCTCAACCTTCACAATGTATATGTCACTCATACATTCGCATTTCTTTTGCCACTGGAGAAACATGTTCACTCTAGTCCAACTACTTCCAAGGCAGTACAAAAACCTTAGACACCTTGTTACTGATACTTTCCACCCGAACATTGAATTCTAGAGAAACTAGTAAGGAACACAGCCATAAATTATCAATGTTTGTAATTCTAGTACACCCAGACTAAAATAGTGCAAGCAGCAGGCAGTTACGACTTCATGAAAACACTATTCTTAGGTGTAAATCTTTTTGTGAAAGGGAAAACAGGAACCTATAATGTACATATGATAGATGAGGCTACCGTAGGCCTAATCTGTTTAGGAATTTATGAGGGGTCAGAAAATGTTCACAATGTCACACAGTGGTTTTATGGTTATTTTTTATTATTATTAAAACTTTTAGTTTAAAACATTCCAAAAAGGAAAATGTCAAACACAATATGTATATCTATATAAAACATCACATTATCACAAATATAAAACACAATATGAAGAAATAACAGTTGTGACGGTATGTCAAAGGCATCTATGTATTGCTTTGCAGAAATATCTACTAGCATACTAACCAGCAAGTCCTGGTCTGCCTGTCTCATAATACTTTGTACCTCAAGAGGTGCTAGTGCGCCACTGTAGCATCAAGTCTGCCATCAGTCCAACATGACAATGAAGAAGCAGCACTCCCCCGATGGCATATTCTAACCTCTTGTCAACCATGCTGAAGGTCCTGTTAGAAGATTTAAGGACAGGTAGAACATATTTGGCAGCAGAACCCATTTTCAGCTTCTCAACGAAATCTGCAGCCACACCTCCAAAGTTCAGGCTTAGAAGCTGGTATAGCATTCTCTGCTTTTTACCATCCAAATAACGCCAAACACTGTACATTTAGTAATGTTAAGGTCTGGACTTTGGGGTGGTCAGTCTATTGCTCTAAGAACATCAGCAGCTTCTTTGCTGATTTGTCTCCTTTCCTCAGTGAGGAGGTTCTTGACAGCTACACATCCTTTTCGACCAACAGTGTTGAGTTGCCTTCTCTCAGTGAAGTATAGACAGAACCACTTGTGGATGTTTTCAGGCCTGAAGCAAGAGTGGAGCTTGATTTTCACCTCTCTCTCAAAGAAGGACAGTTTTGGTTGTCTACCAGGTCTTACAGGTGGCTCATTTTTGCTGTAGCTTATAATCATATTTTTAAACTCCATTTCTGGAAAATGTTTTTTTCACTTTTCCCTCTCTCCTATGCAAGCGGATTATCTTACTTCTAATCTCCTAAAAGTTGAACAACTTGTACTTAATAGCTGTTTTGACTGGAAATGAAGGGTGCAGGATGATAAAATATCAGGACAGACTTGGAGGAGACCATAGTGTGGCTTTGGCTCATATAGGTGGTCTACTGAGACCAGTCTGAAATTGTGCAACTTTGCACAAAAGCTGATGGTGTCAAGCATCACATGGTCATAATATCTCATAGCAGACAGTCTTTCTGTGTAATCATTTGCTGTAGAATCTGCTGACACTATTATTATGAAGGCACAGCGTCTGTCTGGTCACTCCAGACAGACAGGACTATGTCATGACCTACAGCTCCATCTAGTGATTTTGGGTTTCATAGTTCTGAATGAAGGGTGATATCTATGTCATGTTTTGCTTTTGTCTTTTCAGGCTCAAATTAAACCGTAACATAGTCCGAAACACAAAGCCCATCTGTTCAGTACATGATTTCTAATGCTGTAAAAACACAAGTTAAAAAAACAGTTTTTCACAGATTTCTGAATAATTTAATAGTTTAGATGTAAATAAAGTCATTCAGAGTGGTTTAAAAGGAAATGTGCCCTTATAGAAACACTTGCTAGTGGTGGTGATAGGAATCTAACGGCTGACATGTTTAATGCTTTAAAAACCTACCGCATAGAATGTTACTAGATGAAGTGGTTGTGAATACACTTCCTGATGTCTAAGACATTGTTTTCTGAAGGTTTTGGCCTAAAATATATTCTTTCAATTTACATTCACGAGAGAGGTAAATGAAGAGTGTTGTGAGGCAAGAATGCACTTTTTTGTTATGGATAATCAAAATAAAATATTCTATTATCTATTCTTTTATCGTATTGTACACATTGTAGACTCTGCAATGATCCAATTATCTACTCTGATTACATCTCAACCACAGAATCATGCAGGTTTTTATCCTTTAAGCTGTCTCACGCAAGACTTATTAAAGAAAACTTTTACACTCCATTTTATTTAACCTACCACAATGAAATGTCTCTTTCATATTTTGTGTGTGTTTTTCATAAATCATTAACTGAAGTTCCTCTGCTTATGAATGTCAAACTGTCACATTGCATATTTCTCATGCACTATTTTCTGTAGTTCCTTCTGTGGTCCCAAGCAATATGAAATCCAAGCCCTGCAAATAACAAGAGAAAGTAAAGACAAGAATTATCACACAAGCTGGACAATGTCTATTGTGAATTATTAGATCAAAATCTTTTTAAGGCTGCATTTTTTTAATCCATAAAGAGGCATACACTGTATGCTCTGTATTTTATGAAAGTACTGGCATTTACCTTCCAGTGATGTGGTCTTTCCTTTAATGGGTTTTGTCTGAGGTCGAGTTTTATAAGTCTGCTGAAACCCAGGATTAAGTCATCCTCCAGTGAGGTGATACTGTTAAAAGTCATAAGCAGAACCTGAAGACTCTGGATTTCTGGGAAGCAAATTGAACAGAATCAAATTCAACTTTACTATCTGCTAAGATTTCCAGATTTCTGAAAAGAAAACCAGAGACATTTTTAGTCCAGTGGTTAAAATAACCTTCAAAAGATCCGATTGTTTATCTATGCAATTTAAAAAGGGGGCAGCTCCAGTTTCATGTATTTTAATTATGGTAACTGTAGTACTGTAACAAACTAGTTAAGGCTGACTGATAACATTAGGTACTGACTAAATAACTTTGTAAACTATGTCAGAAAATCATACAGTAGCTACCATGGTGAGTGAAGCTATGGTAAACTATGAAACAAAAAAAAAAAATAAAAAAGATATAAGATTATATTACTCGCTGTCCCTCTTACAAGATTGTCTGTATGTCCATACAAATGAGATACCGACCCATCACCCCATAGTACGATTCAAGTCCCGTAACCCACACCTGTTTTGAATCACTTCATTACCTTGTGTCTTGAAAAGATGTTGTGGACACACTTGACACTTGCAGTATTCTCTAAAACTAGCCCATTATGTGGTAGAAGCGGTCAGTATATAGCAGCAGCCCCCTCTGTTGGCCTAAACAAGCACAATTTCAGATGTCTGCACGCTTGCTCTGCTGTAGACTTTTCTTAAGACAGTTAAAACCAAGACTTTTCTGGAGAACCGGCATGTCTTGTCACCCTACTATTTGCAAGCATTGGCCAGTTACAAAAGTGGGAAACCGGCATAAACCAGGGTGCAGAACCTGGTCCACTATAACACAAATTAGCAGCTTAGGTTGTTTAAACATTTTTAAAAGACAATACGGCTGAAAAATGTAACCATCAAAACACCTGCTGTAAACACGCCTACTTGCCGCAGTCATCTGTACAGCAAGGTTTTCTGTGTTAGGAGAAACGTTTTCTGATGCATCTTAAAGATGAGTGAAACTTTGGGCAGATACATGAGGACTGACTGTTTAAAATGTTTTTATTTTTTATTTTTTAGCGAGATAGCTAACATTGCTGCTAGGAAGCATGTTATACTGAACGTCAACTCAACCTTCACAATATATATGTCACTCGCACATACACATTTCTTTTGCTGCTAGATAAAATGTATATTTGCTAGCAATCAGGGTTTCTTTATCACTCTCAAAGGAATTCCCAATGGTTGTTCTATGATACACAGCATGCATTAGGCAAATGTATCATACAACTACTGGGACGTACTTGCCTGATATGTACTAGGTATTGTAGTGAGAGAACACAAAAAAAAAATCATGAATTATGTCAAAGCAATGTGGCTGATAAATGCAGTGCTGCATATTACATACAGTGACATGGAAAAAAATGAAAAAAAGTTTTGGCACCCATGGTCAAAACCAATTAGATGATGATCTCCAAACAGAAGTGACAAATAGATCTCAAAAATTCATACAGGAACATTATTTTCAACATTTTAAGAAAGATTAGTGTGCTATTTTGATTGGACAATTTTAGAAATGAATAAAAGGAGCACCATGCTACTGTGTAGCAACACCTGCCCATATATGACCTTCATGGAATAGTCATTAGAAGAAATCATTTATGGCCACAATGATCAAAAGTATATCTGGAGAAAAAAGGGTGCAGAATTTCATGAAGTCTTACACACAGGGATAGATTGATCATAGACTGGGCTTTTGTTGCAAAAAGGATTAAAAAAAAAACTCAGCAAGCAAACGTAACACTGTCTGGCTTAAAATGAAAAGAGGATGACATCTACAACAGGGTTAGATCCTAAACACACCTCAAAATCCACAGTGCTGAAGGTTTTCCCCACTGCTCTCACAGTCATCTGACTAAACATTGAAAGTCTGTGGATACACCTCAAAAGAGCAGTGTAGGCAAGACAGCTCAAGAGTCTCACAGATCTAGAAGCCTGTGAGAGTGAGCAAAATTCTTCTAAATAAAACAACTGTTTACAAGCTGTGATACACGCCAAAGGGGGTGTTACTAAGCACTGACCATGCCAGGTGCCCAGACTAAAAAAATAAAAACAATATGCATGTAATGGAGACATGACTAACCTGTGAGTACTTTGGGGATGTGTTCAAACCTATTCTTAGTTAAACTGATAAAGACCAAGGACTGGAAATGTGTGAAATCCTCTGGTACGTCATGCAGTCTGTTATCAGCCAAGTTCAACCACTGTAGACTTTTGAGATTTCCAAGCTGTGGTGGCAAGGTCGTGATTGAATTGTTGTTTAGACCAAGTTTACGGAGCTTAATGAGTTTCCCAATGGACTGAGGTATAGAAATAAGGCTGCACTCTACAGCCCAGAGCTCTCTGAGCTCCCCCAGTTCCCCCAAGGCCTCTGGGAGAATCGATAAAGAAGGATTGCGGCTCACTCCCAGGTAGGTCAGGTGCTTCAGTGCCCCCATAGCAGAAGGGAGCATGGTTAGTTGGTTTCCATCTAGGATCAGCTCCTCAAGCCTTTCAAGCTGTAGAATCTGTAAAGATTTCTGGGTCAAACATGGGCCACAGATCACACAGCACCACAATGAGTGTGAAAGCTTCTTTCACTATTTTTTAATACTTCTACATAATTAAATGGTTAAAATGCAAGCCATTCAGAGTGGTTTGATATGAAATGCTTCATTCATGTTTAGTTAGACACTAAATGTTTGAAGAGCTTCATTCCTCCAACACTCCACTCACAGAACGTTATTACACAAAACAGTTATGAATATTCTATCAGATGGCTGAGACATTGTTTTGGGATGGTTTTGTGATAAAGTTTTGGCCTAAAACATCTTGGTAATCAATTTATTTCAAACTATTTATGCCAGAAGGGTGCATGCAGGGTGTTGTAAGGCAATAGTCCTCCAAAATTTCCAGTGTTTTTGCCATTCCATATAGAAACTCAAAAGGCATATGTAGGGTCACTGGTGGTTTTGCATAGTAAAAAAATATATGGCTAGATTTGTGTTGTAGACCAGTGTTTCTCAACCCTGATACTGGGGGCACCTGTCCTGCACATTGTAGTGCATTTCCTGCTTCCAACACACCTGATTCAGCTTATTAACATGGCCTTTCAGAGTTGCAGGGCGTGTGTTAAAGCAGGGAATCCACTAAAATGTGTGGGGCAGGATGCCTCCAGGACCAGGGTTGAGAAACACTACTCTAGACATCATGACCCCTGGTTCCCATCACCACTACTGCAAAGAAGTCCGAGTCTGCATGTTTCTCTATAACACACAATTTCACACCACATATCACTCTGAATGACTTTGTTTACGTTGCAACGCCTGAATTATGCAAACAGTAGAAAAATAAGTTTCCTTTCATATCGGCCTTTCTATTCGCCAGCTTCTGGTTCTGATGAAGCAGTTACATGTAACAATTTTGTATTTTCCTGTTCCACCTTAAAGCTGTTGCGGCATTTAAGGTGGGACGGGAAAGAACGGGAAAATTCGAACAAGAAGCTTTGCCTTTAAAAGGTGGTGCAGGTTTTTAAGAGCAGGACTTTCTTACCTCGTCAGGAGGTAAAATGAGATGGTTGTCATTCACGAACAGTCTTTTTAAACATATCAGTTTGGAAATACGAGCTGGCAGGACCACCAGACCGCGGTGACTAATGTTTAATGACTCGTGTTGCTTTATTACACATTCTTCAACAATTTCATCCACACTCATTTAGGCAAAAACAGAAAAAAACACTTCAGTAAATTAATAAAACTGGACTCACAACACGGTGTAAATGAGCCCAAAACTCGGCGTCACCATGGCAACATAACCTACGTCATTTCCGGCCGTCGGTGTCTGTTTCCGCCTACTGTTTTTCTCAGTTATGTTATTTCCTTTATTTATTATTAATTTCACTATTTTATTTAAGCTATAAGATTAAATTATTAGTTTTATTATTTTATATTATTATATATAATATTTGTTGCTTATTTTTGTAAGAATAAAACGATGCTGATGTCACTGTGCTCAACCACATATCCCTGCTGAAAAATCGTGGTATGGGCAGCGTTCGCTGGGGGCTGGTTTCTGGTGGTCTTTTCTGTGATGGTTTAGGTTGAGTTCATAGACTGTATATACAGTCTATGGTTGGGTTACATTAGGCTTGGAGCTAACTCTTCAGGGTGGTAGATCTCCAAGTGTTTGGTCAAGCTGGTAGACCAGTTCAACAAAGGCTGGTTTACCATGCAGCTGCACATTACATTACACCTGATTGCTCAGTCTAAACAAGTACAAGTCTACCTGACCCGCTGCTAAACTTCAGCTAAACCAGATGTGATGTCAGATTTATGTCATAATCAGTCACAGTATAATAAGAACATATTTTGCTTCTTAAAAGCGTTCATAAGTGTCAATCTGAGTGTCAAGATAATACATATATTGTTCCACTGGTATGATGAGGTCAGCACCTTGCTGACTGTTTGCCACTTCTCGTTTGCCCTTGGACTGTCCAGATTACTGTCCTGGGGACATGGTGGAACTAGTCCTTAAACTAAACTCTTTAAACATATTTTAAATGCACATAGACTTTGAAATGAGTAATGAAAGTGGCATTTTGCCTAATGTTCCGCTAAACCACTGGAAACCAGGAAAATGCTGAGCAAAACGCTAAAAAGGTCTGTCAGTACTTACAATTCCCAATTCCAAACCCATTCACTATCAAAGGGGAATTCCAACATTATATAAATTATACCACATAAAAAAATGTATAATTTTAGAGATTTAAACTGAATCATTCAGAGTGGTTTGGATGTAAAATGGTTAATTGTACAGAAACTTACAGATGGGAATCAGGGGTGACCATGTCTACAAACATACAGACATTTTTTACTACTATCCAAATACATGTACGTGTATATGTATACTATATGGAATGTTGATTATGGTAAAATAGTAGCAAACTTGAGTTTCGTGTAGGGGATTACTTTGCCTTGCATGTATGTCTCCAACGTGAACTGACAAGAAAACATACAGCAAAACTATCATATAACAATGTCCTGGACATCAGATAACATATTCTAAAATATTGCAAATTTTCCTTCAGGATCAATAAAGTATCTATCTATCTATCTATCTATCTATCTATCTATCTATCTATCTATTCATGTTCTCATGTTGTAAGGGAGGAACAATTACAGGTAGCTGTTGTAAAGGAGCATGTTGTAAGGTAGCAGTTACAGGCTTTAAATGCTTCAGAGGTCTGGTTACAATCGCCACCACTGTGAGTGGTGGTTTCTTAAGAACAGAGCATTTGTATTATAGCGAATGTACTGTAGTAATTTAACCACTAGGGGGCAGCACATCTCTGACAGTTGCAAGGCTTGAGTTTGTGACGTGTTATGAAATAGTGGAACACTTAAAGTTCATTCAGGAGATGCTACTACGGAACCCCGGAAGGGACACGGGTAAGGAATAAAAATAATTAGAGCGAACGTTTTGCAGCTCGTGGGCACGTTGAACACTTCGTTCTTTTCCTTTAACCTTTTGCATGTTTTCTTTTTAAACGTGCTCGCCTCGTGTACAAACAGCCTAACTGGTCCCTAAACCAGTCTGACTGGTTTAAACATGATAAGATTTGTGTGATGATCTGTAGAGATGGGCTCATTAGGGGATTTGTGTTATCAGTGTTATGATTGTAGCTTCTCTTACGCATCGAGGCGTCACAGTCAGCAAACAGCACGTAGATTCATCACTGCAGCTGCAGCTTCCATAAACTACAACCTAAGCCTTAACTGACCTGCTCTTTCTGATTATTATATTTAACGGAGATGAAGCCGCAGTGCAGCTGCTTATCACTGTTCCTGCCCGCGCATTGAGCTGCGTTATTAGGGACCGTCACACAATTGCCTGGAGAAATGTTTAGCGTCTCAATTTACACAACTTAAAACACATACAGATTCACTCACGTGAATTTCCTTGTTCTCCATTCTTCTATAGTGCACTGTATAGGTTTGAAGAGGCAGTTAATTAGTGTTTCCTGCCAGTGTTTGGCTCCAGATCTTTTTTTCAATCTGTAAAACTTCATGTTTTCAATTGTCAATGTTCTTCATTCACTCCTTCACTCTCTCCCTTTATGATGTAGAGCTGAGTTTAAATCCTGTTCAGAAGGGTTGTAATCTGATGTGTTTTAAATCCC
Organism: Semaprochilodus insignis; assembly: GCA_034552555.1. Lineage (NCBI taxonomy): Eukaryota > Metazoa > Chordata > Actinopteri > Characiformes > Prochilodontidae > Semaprochilodus > Semaprochilodus insignis. Next base: position 13,089,997 of record CM067498.1, read on the forward strand.
TCATATAAGCTCTCATATCTGTTTTATCATATGCTGGTTTTGTGTTTATGCATTACTCTATGCAGGACATCTTCCACTAGTTGGCACTAGTTGACTGCTTCATAGTGGATATAGAACAGGACTTGTCTTAGACCTCTTTCTGCAAAGGGACAGGCAAAGTCTCCTGACTGAACAGACTGGTATTAAAAGCTGTTGATGCACTGTCTACAGAAAAGTGTGTCCACAGTTGATGAAGACTGGATCTGTCTGAATCTGATCACACGCCTGGACTGATCCTGGAGTAAAGTATCTCTTGCACAGCTAGAAAGTAGAAAGAAATGAAGAGTAAGAATGAGTGTGAGATCATTTGCAGTATGTACAGTTTACAGTTTATGTAGTTACATTATACTCTTTACAGCAAATACAGTTAAATGAACATCTAACCATTCTCATTTACACTTATACTATGTTATACAATACTAAGTAAATGTTAAAAAATGACAACCTTATCTGTAGTATTATATAACTATATAATAAAAACTGTGTCAATAAAATCATAAAAATGGCTAAAATTAATAATAAAAGTCACCTGAGTGAGTCTGAGTGTGTTATAAGATGAGGTAGTTGAAACAGCCCACATTTCTCCAGTTAATTTAGTGATGGTCCCCAACCCTGCCGCTCAATACGCAAGCAGAAACAGTGATAAGCGGCTGCCCTGCGGCTTCATCACTGTTAAATATAATAATTAGAAAGTGCAGAGCAGTGAATGCGTGCATCTCTATACATTATCACTTAAATTTAAACACATTAAATCTATCATGTTCTGAGAAACTGAACACCAAGTGAGCACATTTAAAAACTCACAAGCTCACAAACATGACTAAAAATGAGTGAATTAAGAAAAACATTAATTATTTATGTTTACCTGTGTCCCCTTCAGGGTTCCATATTTTACAGAGCTCTGGCAGTAAATTAAACAAAACCACAGCAGCTGGACATCTTTACAGCTTCAGGACTATCTGTGGAGGAGGATTAAAACTCCTGATTCACTCCCACTGCTGTGGTACCAACCACTGTCCATCACTTCACTTGACCCTGTAAATCAGCCAAATGATAAGAGAGCTGTGCACAGGCATGGAAAAGATACTGGTATTACATAACAACACAGCCTGAGGAGATCACTTCTCTTCATGCTTTCTAAACTGTTTAATTTAGGGGCTCCAAAATGTTTCCATCCAAATTTTATCTGCGGTATCTAGTTTAATACATGTTGTGTCATGTTGAATTAAATGTGCATTAAAGGAGAATTTTGTAACCTGTCAAATCCATACTTTAAACAAATAGGGTGTGACATATCACCAGAAAGTTGTGCTGTCCACCCCCATGGTAAAAAACACCAGTATTCACTGCTGTTTACTTACCAGTCTAGAGGAAACGATGCAATTTCCAAGAGCATCTCCAGAGGTGGAAAGCAGTGCAGATATTAACTCTTGTTTTGCTTCTATTTATATCATTTGTTTTGTTTGCTGCCAAAAGTGGTTTCTTGCTGAGAACAGATCAGAGAGCTTCAAGATGTAAGAATACGCCATCAGCGTGTTACGTGCTACTTCTTCTTCCCATCGTGGTGGACTGATTCTACTCAACACTAAAGTGACTCACTATTGCCTCCTGAGGTACAAAATGATATTATAAGACTGCATGCTAACTTCATCTCTGCAACATGATACATACAGGTCTTTGACACACCGTTGAAACTCAACATTCTGTTGATAATTTTAGTCTATTTGAAATGTTTTAAACTTAAAATCTTACAAATTGCCCAAATCATTGAAAAAAAACCGTTTTTTGTAATGCACTTGTCACACAAAATAGTTACAGAAGGAAGTGTTGGATTGCAATGCTGTTCAGAAGGAAGATAAAGGTTACCAGTAACAACAAATGATGATACATTTAACCTGATATGGGCAATATTTATTGTCATGTCACAAGACAGTTAATGTATTTAGAATTGTTTCTGTAATTAGTTGTAGTTCATGTTGACAACCACTAGTCAGTAGCTGCAGCTTGCTCTGTATTATTCCTTTGTATGTTCTAGTTTCACCTTTCCTTGCAACGTCAATAAACCTGTGGACAAGGGCTGACTGTCTTCAGAGTCTTGATGTTAGGAGAGAGTTTATCTGTCTGTCAAGGTGTATACAGCACATATTCAGAGGACAGAACATTTATTTAGTTACACATACAGAAGTAGTGTCTCTCAGTTTGGCGTCTGGCCGCCATGTTTGCTATCGCAACATGCCAAACGTCTTGTCATGGAGTTGTAGAGGTTCCTAATGGTGTCCTGCGATAATCCACCCCTTTGAGTTTTCTGCAGATTTTGCAGTAGAGGTGGAGGTGGAGTGACACCAGGTCTTCTGGACATGTGATGCATGACAACAAACCGTTCATCTTGGTGCTGACCATGGTGCCTCCACACACGGATTCGTTTGTCGTCTCCACCAAGAGAAAAGCGGGACTCATCACTGAAGATGACCCGCTGCCATTCTGAGTCACTCCCTGACAGTCTGGCACAACACCATTGCAGTCTTTGGCGACGTTGACGCGGTGTTAAGGGTAGTCATCGTAGCGGTCTGTGTGCATGTAGTCCTGCGAATGGTGCTGGCACTAAAAGGATGACTCATGGAGGGCATCACTGCTCGCTGATTGTCTGCAATCATGGCTGCTGGGTCAATCAAGGTTGTAAGGTCGTAAAGCCTGTCGTTGCTTACGTCACATGCCTGCCCGAGCGTGAAACCTGAATAATTTGCTGGTCTCATGATGTCAAATCTACCCAGGTTTCATTCCTGTCGGTTGATTTTCCTTCTGGGTGCAACTATTTGTGCAACTATTTTTTTTGAAGATGAGTGTATTAGAGTTTGGTGCAGTACACAAACATTGCAGTTTCAAAACATACTATTCACTCTCCAGTGCACACAGTCCAAACAAGGAAGCAAAAACAAGCTGCTTTCAATTCATTGCGTTAGTGATGTAATAAAACCAATACATTTACATATATTCGCTCATCCAGCCTGCAGCAGTTTAGAACCACCCATTTACGCAGAACATTATGCTGCTATTAGGCACAATGTAGGTCAGCCAATCAGAATAGTATAGTAACATCAGTCAGTCTTACAGGCACAGTAACAACAACAGCCGGTTTAATTCTAAGAAATGAAGAGAAGTCATGAAAAAATGGAAAAGGGGTCATGTATAATGAATTATAGGGGAATGAGCCCTTTAAAAACAACACAGAATGTGTTGCTCCTATCTGAGACCCATGTGTCCAGCTGAAGTCACTATGTGTGTTGAATATTTTTTTGTTTTTGTTTTTTGTTTTTTACAAATGCTTTCATCTTCTATAAAGACGTTTTCTTCCACAAAAACGTCAGTGGACTTGGGGACCTTTAATAAGCAGTCATGTGCTCCAGCTTGTGAGTTCTCATTTTCCATCTTTCTGTCCTATACATGCCAAAACACGCCGGGAAGGGTTTGAGTTGAAAGGCTGCTTCAATGCTTTCATTTATGCCCTTAGTTTTTCTCTCCTTAAAGGGAAATTCCACCCGTTGATTTTTTGGAATTGCTTCACAGTTAAACCATTAAAATGTAAACAAAGTCATTTATAGTGGTTTGGTGTGAAATGCTCTGTTCTAGAGAAAGATCTGAGTCAGAACTGTTCGCAGTGGCACTGATAGGAACCAGAAGTCAGAAGAGTTTAATTTCTCTGAAAGCTCCCCCACAGGAAGTCATTGCATGAAATGGTTATGAATACAGTGCTTATGCCCAAGATGTTGTTGTACAAGCGGGTAGTTTTAGGATCTTTAAGAGAGTTTTAAATCTAGTTTTGGTGGAAGGGTTTATTGCAGGTAAAATAGTCCTTGAAGAAAGTATATTTTTGAAACACTGGTGGCATTCCCCTTTAACAGACTGCATTTTTTAAAAGCTTTACCGCGTTTGAGCTTTACCCCTTTTCAAACTGGCCTACTGTTCACAGGAATGCGCAGAGAGCGAGAAGAGTATGTAAATATGTAACTTGTCTACTTCACTGAGCATGTCCGCAGCACGGCTGTGCACTCTGAGGCTCCATTGTGGAACCACACCTGTCGCAGCCTGAAATACCTGTTTATAAACGGAGAGACTGTGAACACACCTTCCACATGCAATTTGCATTTACCTTGTTCAACAGATCACTAACGCCGCACACAGCCTGTGCATGATTGTAGTGATCTTTTATAGTCAACAGGGTAAAACAGACAGTTTAATCTTCATTAACTTTAGTCTGTGTGGATGGTTAATAAAGGAGTACAGTAACCAGCTTTACTGGAAAAGAGTACACTATTAAACAAATAAAGGCTTTTAAATGGTTCTTGTCTCGGATGTACAGTTGTAAGAAACAAACCTGTATGTCATGTGGAGGTTCTTTAAACTTCAAAATCCCAGGCTTATTTAAGCCTATGGCTTGTAGTGAGGCTTTCTTTTGCAGTTCTCTAAGTTCTAGGTATTAGCCAGGTTTAAAGAAAAGCTGGTGAAGTACAAACGCCAAAGTACTAGGCAATTATTCTGGGCAGCATGATGATAAGCAGCAAGACAGCTGAACTAAATTACACCGTACAGGTTCTAGGCATTAAAGGTGCCTTGGAATGGAAAACTATATTTACACTGACACTGAAGAGACTGAAGAGAGGAGTAGTTCCACCTTTATTAGCAAAACAATCCTGACCGCAACTAAGCTGTTATCGACATTGAAAGCAAGTAGCTAGTATAGGTCATTTTAGCTACTAGCAAACTCCAAGTACCTAGACCAGCTAACTAGAATATACAATTTAATTGCCTAATAAATGTTCTAGCTATTAAGCAAACTAAATATTTAACAGTTAAATGATTTGAATTAATAAAAGTGGTAAGCAGAACTCATTATGTTACATTGCATTTCACTGTAAGGCCAAGTGTTCCAGCGGGAACATAAATCAGAAAGCTTTCTTTCTGCTCGGTACTTATATGGACTAAAAGGCTGCTACAAAGACATTTAAGTGTCTTATATAGTATGTACATGTCTATTACCTTGAAACGACCATTTTAAGGGTATGTCAAGGACATCTGTGTATTGTGTTGCAGAAACAAAGTTAGCGTGCTAACCAACTAGCCCAGGCCTTTCCTGAGAGAGTTGTTCAGGAATGCCTAGCGCCCGTGTTGAAAGCACCATCTGTGGTTTCACTCACTGTGAAATCTGAAATCCTAGGCTAGATGCTTTCCTCGCAGAACTTTGCGTTGTGGTCACAGTGCGGGTTGGCTCTGTCTACCAGGCCCGCTAGCCTCTCTTAGTGGCTGGAAAGGGGGTAATAGCACAGTGCATGCGCGGGGTAACCTGTGCTTCACAGGGGTGGTCTAACTCGAGGTAAGAAGGGCATACATCACGGCTGTAGTAATGGTCCAGTATGGCAGAGTAGTGATGGGCACAGCAGCTCTTTTAGATGAACTGAATCATTAGAATCAATTCACTAAAAAGATTCGTTCAAAAGATTCGTTCACCGAATCGTTCAGTGCTTGGCAGGAGGAGCCTGCGACTCCGACCCACCTAACTGATACACGGCTGAACGGTACATTCAGTTTTTGCCATTTTTTGCATTGCTAATCATATTGTGTTCTTCTATTCATATATTTGTTGCCATAATCTGAAATGTGTAATAAGCTGTCATTCATATTTTTTTCTGCAATTCTCATATTTTAATTCTATTCATAACTTTGACATTTGTATATTTGTTCTACCACAATTTTTTCAGCCATTAATCACTCACTTATGTTTATTTCTATTGCTACTTGTTTTATACAGTACTTGTTACATGACATTTTAAGTTTGTTTCTAGAAACTAAATCTGTTAAAACAAGGGGGAGGTGTGTGTTTATGTTTATATGGCTTGACTCCATGTGAGTGGCAGCGCAAACGTGAATCACGTCCTCAGCAACAGTTCTCTGGGTGGCAGCGCGAATGTGAATCACAGTGTCAGTACGTTCAGTGAACGAATCAGTGAGTGAACGGGAGCGCCGTCAGCACTGAGTGATAGTACGTTCAGTGAACGAATCAGTGAGTGAACGGGGGCGCCGTCAGCAGCACTGAGTGACAGTACATTCAGTGAACGAATCAGTGAGTGAACGGGAGCGCCGTCAGCACTGAGTGATAGTACGTTCAGTGAACGAATCCGTGAGTGAACGGGAGCCCTCAGTTCAGTGAACGAATCACTGAGCAAGCACAGTTCCCTCGCAATGAGAGTCTCCGCCACCAGATTCGCGGGTGATTCAGTGATTCACAGACCACACAGCAGTTCCCCTGCCGGCCTGCACGGTCGCTGCTGAGCTCAACTACTGAACTGAGAAAGGAACGAATCAGCTGAGGAAGTGATTCGATTCAGTACGTTCACTCAAATGATTCGTTCATTTGAACGAATCGTTCTCGAACGACACAACACTATGGCAGAGCACTGTGTGCAGCTGGCCAGGGAATACATGCTGTCATCGTGTTGTAAGTAGTGTTGTAAGTAGTGTTGTAAGTAGTGTTGTAAGTTTCTTTTTTTACAGAGGTGAAATGTTTGTCAGGTTGTTTTAGGTTCATTTCTACCTCCAATTTCTATCGATGGAGTGGTGGTTTTTTTCAGTCATCTAAGTTTCTCCCGAGAGCTCAGGAGGTTACAGTAGTTTGAAGTTTTAACCGGATCCAGCCGTAATGCTAACAATGAGGAGGAGGGACTCTGCATTTCTTACAATAGGGGTGGACAACACAACCTTCTAGTGATGCCCCCTCTTGTTTGGAGTATGAATTCGACAGGTTGTGTCGTCTTACACATTGCTTCTTTGTAGAGAATTTGGAGTTTGAATTACAGTAGTTATTCAGTTACGAAATAAGTACATATCTTCATACCTACAACCTGCTAGTTAGTTCTTTGGAGTTTGTAGTTAATATCATGAGCTTACATGTAATACATGTAAGAACAAGTTACCTATATCAATCACTAACAATATGAACTACAATGCAAAATTAAGTATTATTCATTCAGTCAAAAGTTTGCAATAAAAGTTTGGACCCACTGCAGTTCCTCCTGATTATTAAAGAAGGTTCTTCAAACGTACCAAATTTAATTCCTTAAAGAACCACCCACTGAAAGGTTCTGTAGGGAACCAAAAGTAGCTTTTCTATGGCATCACTCCAAGGAACACTTCTTTGTGTCTTTATTTTTACCAGTGATTCAGAGTTCTCACCCTAATAGGGGATTACTCCATTGTGGGTTTAAGCTCAAGGAATGCAGTTCACACAGCGCACTTACTCTACCTGTTGACACTAAAAGTTAAGGAAAGGGCTGGCTGGGGAGATTTTGGGTGTGGCAGGTTTGTTGAGGGCTAAGCTAAGGCCAGTCCTGAGGTGCTATTATCAGCAAACCCCCATTTTCCTTCTGTCTGTGCCTGGCCAGGTAACACAAAGCTAGAGTAGCCCAGCTTCTCCTGAGGAACAAAGAGGGCATCAGAGAGGCTATTTACTGTCAACAAAGCTCAAGCTAAGGGACGGCCCATTGGTGGGACGGCAAAGAGGGTGACGACAGACTAGAAGAGGTGGGCTCCTGCTCAAGTACTCCAAAATAAACACGCACAGGAACAATTCAGCTCAACACTGACCAGGCAAGCATGCTTATCAACAAACAAGAGTTTGGGCTGACTAAGGAAATTCTACCCAGCACCAGCTAAATTACTTCAGCACTACAGACTATCAAAACATTACATGTTATTCAGTGCCAAAATCTATAAAGTCAGTGTTATCTGCCAAAAAGGATGCTTGTTCTGCAATCTAGACTGCTGATTGGTTGTGTGGATTACATTGTGAATGCATGTTATTAGAGACTGTTATCATTATTGTTTTTCCAGCTTATACACATCTTTTCCTGTTTTTTCTGATTTTTATGCATTAATTTTTGGGATTTTGGCACCAAAATGACTCCAGATTGTTCGCTCTTATGTGAGATGTCTTTTTGTATACAGGCAATTGATTGGACTAATGTTTTGCACATAGCAATCCTTCTGATTTTTGTGGGATTATTGTTGGACTTTTCGCTGGTAGTTTTGGATAGTAAAGCAAATGGCTACATGTGTGTTGTAGACATGATGACTCCACCACCACTGTAAAGAAATCAGTGTATGTAATTTCCCCTCACATCCAAACACTTTGAATGAAAAATCGATTGAATTCCACAAAGATCAGGGCTTCTTGATTAATCTGCTGCCTGTTGTGGCCCGCAAATACACCCACTTTCGTCACCTCACACTGATTTCTGGTTTAAACCACACCACTGTTGGTTTGTGATGTAAAAGTAGGTATCAAAAAAGTGTTATTCACAGATCAATATCGAAGTATTGGCATTAGTTTGGAACTACCCACTCCTACCTAGACACAATATCAGGTGACTCAGTTCTTCCTTGTGTTTACATTAACCCCACATAGCCCCCCCACCCCCCGCCACTTCCAAGCAAGTAGATATCTTTCCAGTTTCTGCGGAATGTGAGTGACGTGAGCAGCCCTGGTATTGCCATGCTCAGAAATCAATACTGAAACCGAGGCTCAGGATTGATCCCAAGATCGCCAGGAGTCATGTCGTTTAGAGTGTCTCGGCAGTGATGACTGCCAACACAGAAGTGTTTCATCTAAGCAGACACAGACAGGCACATGCCTCCAGCTAGGGAGCTATAGCTGGCTCAGCAGGAGATGGGAGGTTTCAAACATTCCAAGGTAACAAAAGTACCAAGAAACAGGGCAAAACAAGATAGGGCACGTCCTCTGGCTGTGAAATCCCTGACAGCGTCACTTGCTCCGGGTCCAAACATGCATTAGACTGCTCCTTCCTGTTAAATCTCGGAAGAGGAGCCACGAAGCCGTTTGGAAACACGACACCGCAAGCTAATATGATTCTTAAAGTTGTGCTAGCATAAACATTTCATGTTATCTAAAAGCTGCTTTCGTCTGTGATGGGCTTTTAAAGGCTGCTGGTGGAGAGGGGAGGTCAATCGCTGTGAGACGAGGAGGGATATTGGCTGATGGCAGCATTTTAGCTGGTGTCCATATCATCAATGCTCATTAGGGTTTAAAACCATTACTGAGCATGCAACATGCTGCACATTAGTCCTTGGTAAATGCTCACGTAATGGCACTCACTCATGATTGTCCATGAAAGTCCTGCTCTGAGTTGGGTCAAAGGAACAACGTGTAGCTTTGAAGTGGATGAGTAGCAAGCTTTGATGGTGCAATACAGAACTGGTTTGTCCACCAAAAGATAAGCTCCCTTCCCCCACTGCGGGTTTCAGAGCCTCACTCATTTAACAGCACTCTCTCAACAATCTCTCGCAACTTGCTCTCCAACCACAAAACAGCTTCACATATATCATTCATGGTCAAAACACGTCCGCTCCCCATCTGTCAGCTGATGAAGGCACTTCCGAGGAAGCTTGTAGCAAAATGAGAAGACCCATTTATTTGTGTACTACCAATTCAGATTCACTACTTTTATGGACTACATTTTTACCATTTTAACAATTGAGTTTTATATCTGAAGGTAACAAGGAAAAGCCCCGGCTAGGTTAAATGGCGCAGATATGTACAATCTATAACTCATCAGTGTTGAATGTTTACTTCCTGAATAGCTGGATGGTTACTCATTAATGGACCACCATCAAAGTTAGTCACCAAAAGCAAAGGCCTTCACAGAAGCTTTTGTTTGTTGTTAACTGAAAGGCCCTTGCTGGATAATTGAGGGTTGTTTTTTTAGTTTGTGTATACAAAATGCGGTGATGGTCATCTGCTTCATACTAAGCCTGAAAACGTAGCCCATACTTTAAAATACATACCGACCCCCCCATATAATCACAGCATAAAGTATTCCAGTTTCTATATCAGTATAGGACTACTCACTTTTATAATACCAAAAAGGGGCAAAACAGAAACTTTAAGTATTACTACATCTGTTGTAATCATGCCTGCTCATCTCCTACAGGTGTCTATACAGTAAGATTTCCTGGTTTAAAGAAGAAGGAGGAAAACCTCTTCTGATCATGTGTCTTGAAGGTGATGATTTGTTTATGCATCTGATTATTCGTCTTGAAGGTGAGATGGAAAATGAAAGGGGCTGTTTTAACCATTTCCACACAAGCTGGCTAAAGCAGAAGGACGCCAGATAGATGACTGCAAGCAAGCAAATTTTACACCTGTATTTGCTAGCCTCCATATCAGCAGGTAGGCTAGCAGTCTGTATTGGTTAACACCACAGGGACTAGATTGGTTGCATGATGTATTTGTGTATTATGGTTATTGTTGTGAGGGGAACACTGAGGAAAGAAAATATGATTGTGAACATGAAAATAATGTGAAATCATCAATACTATCAAAACGATGAAGATGAGTGATACATGATAACTATAGAACATGACAAATAACATATTTGGCATATTAGTTTTATGGCAAATTTAATGTTAGAAATTTCAACTTACAGACAACAGACAGCTTACCCAAACCCTAACCGCTAAATGTCTTTTTTTTATTTGTACTTTTTCAACTTGATTTGACTTTCTTCTACAGGGAAATTAAATTAATCTGTTTTAATCTTAAGAAAATGTCCCACGATTTCATGCCACTACTGAAATACAAAGAGTCCATAGGCCGAGCCTTAACGTTCTCGCACCCCTCCATTTTGAAGTACAAAGTCAGATTGCATTCCTGTATCCCCTAATGGTCCCATGGTGAGCAGTTAAATCCCACTGTTTCGAAGCACATGTATCCCAAAATTTGTAAATCAGCGTGAAACATTTGTCACTACCAAATATAAAACATATTTTAATATTCATATCCCATAACATACACATTTTCACAGTTAAGTAGCACCTTTCAGTGTTTTACTAAAAATATGATGATTTTATGTGTACAGCTGTTTTAAGCTGTGCTTGCTAGTCATGTACTGCTAGCTTTTTATAAATTCTGCATTCTCAAAATAAACTAAAACTGTCACTGCTGAAACACATATGTTCTCCAACTAAGTAAACTTTATTTTAGTGTTTTAGTGAAACATATGATTATTTTGCTAGTCATGTACTGGCTAACATGAGTTCTGCTCAAAATGAGCTGGAAATGTCACTACTGAAACATTTGGAACAATATCTAGTTAGTGTTAGTGTTGCTTTAGTTGTGACAAAAATAAAAGTTCAATCATTAGTTTTACTAAAATAAACCTTAAGGAATATGGATTTTAGTGTTAATTTAACTTAAAAGTCTAAAATGTTTTTTAGATTATCCATATATCTATATTTATAGTGTGTTTTCTTTATATAATATTGTACTGTGGTTTTCTCAGTTATGTAGCTTATGTCACATACAGTATACACGTGGCTGTTATTGTGTAGCAGACATGTATGTAGTGTATGTATGTAATGTAATTAATCTAAACTTAAATGTAGAGACTCTGA
>CM067498.1:13107796-13155482 GCA_034552555.1 Semaprochilodus insignis
TACCTTGTGTTTGTGTAGAAACTGGAATTAAACTTCAGCTTCAGACTGCACTGGAACAAGGAGTCTACAGTGTTGTTATGAGAGTATATGACAATGGTGACAACTACCAGGACAGCACCATCTCTGCTACAGTATGTGACTGCACAGGAGAAGATGTTCAATGTAGCCACATGGCAGGGTTTGGCCTACCTGGGATACTTGGAATTCTTGGGGCTATCTTGGCTCTGCTAGGTAAGATGCACTGTTTCGTTTGCTATGTAAACATGCATCAAGCGGGGTTTGATTGGCTCTTGATTTTGGTGGATAATGTGATTCTCTATGCAGTGCTGCTGCTCCTGTTTCTAAGGAGGAAGAAGACAGTAGAAAAGGAGCCCCTGCTCGCTGATGACGATATCAGGGACAATATCTACTGCTATGATGAAGAGGGTGGTGGAGAAGATGATCAGGTTGGCTTATTACATGTTTGCTTATTTGACCATACATGACTGGTCCCGTCATATTCTGATGATGGATTATTTTTCCTCTTGCACAGGACTATGACTTAAGCATGCTGCACCGGGGCCTTGACAACCGCCCTGATGTGTTCCGGAACGACGTGGCGCCTACCTTTATGCCTGCACCTCAGTACCGGCCTCGCCCTGCCAACCCTGAAGAAATTGGCACCTTTATTGATGACGTAAGTGGCACAACTGTCTGTATTTTATTAGAATTTTTCCCTCTCTCTGCTAAAATAGCAACATTTTATTTTAATTAGCAATTTTTTACTAGCATAACATTTTCAGTCCAAAAAATGTTTGTGTAGCAAGCCACAGATCATATGTAAAGTAGTTCACAAGGCCTTCCTCAACCAAAAAAAATATCTACTTGTCTAATAGTAAAATGTATGAATATGTAGCTCTTACGTTTGTGTTGTAGAATCTGAAGGCAGCAAACAATGACCCCACGGCTCCCCCTTACGACTCTCTGCTGATGTTTGACTATGAGGGTGGTGGATCAGAGGCTGGTTCTCTCAGCTCCCTGAACTCCTCCAGCTCTGGGGACCAGGACTACGACAGCCTGAGTGAGTGGGGCCCACGCTTCAAGAAGCTTTCTGATATGTACGGTGGAGGAGAGGACTGAGCCAATTAATTTAGATAGAAGTCTAATTTGGCATGATGAGGATGAATGAATGTATATATGTAAATATGGGACAGTTTTATAGTTGTGACCTTGTTCCTTGTTTTGCAAATTCACATGCTGCACACAGTACAAAGGTATGGGTGCGGAAGAAGGTACGGGTGCTGAGCAGGCCTGCCTGCAGTCCTGACCTGTCCCCAGCAGAGACTGTGTGGAGAATATTTAAACAAAAAAATGTGACAACAAGACATCAAAAATAAAAAAAATAAAATAAAAAATACCCTAAGACATCACATGTTTCTGGACTTTGTATTGTTGGTGCTTTGCTTTGGAATGTGTTGGGCTGAAAGGAATGGATGTACTGCATATTAAATGATATTAAGTTGACCAGGCAGAATATGAAATATTGGGTTCATTCTGTCTGGAGTGAAGTAAAAGTAAATGTAATGTGTTTTTTTTTTTTTTTGTTGTTGTTGTTGTTGTTGTTGTTGTTGTTGTTGTTGTTGCATTGTCCATCAGTTTTCTGATTTGGAGTCGTATGTTACTCTACTGTATCATACTGTTGTTTACAGACCACCCAGCACCGTAACCAACTTTTGCATCTCTAGATGGCACCAAAGTACCACATGGTTTTGGACAAGGCAGGTCTCTGAGAGTTTTAATATGCTTACAAGCCATGGACAGGATGACTGTGGGTCTCTCATGGGAACCCAAACGTAGAGGCAGGTTAATATTGCAGTTAATCACTTATATACTGTACATATAATTAGCTTACAGTAAACTATTAACCTTATGTATGTGTAATACTACAGATATCACACCACAACACCTAAAACACTAATAAGTATTAAAGCTGAATATTGAAAAAATGGAAATGTGCCTTTTCTGTGACCTTGAAGCAAAGATAAATAATTGTATTAATTAATCAATAAATAAATAAACAAATGTATTTCCATATCTTTATACTTATAGAAAATCTGCTGTTATTTAGTGTGACATGTCTGAGTAATTGGTTATTGGCTATTGAACATAACCCTTTCACTTATTTGAATATGTCCAGCCTATTCAGTATATCCTTCCCGTTTTAGTTCGTTTTGTTAACCCAATTCAGAAGCAACTCTGAGTTACCCTTTTCAAAACAACATTTCAACAGAAGACATTGCGCCGTCAGTGGGAGAGAACGTTCTCACAATACAATCTGTTTTTTATACACCAAATGAGTAACGTGGACAGAAACAGAGAAGAAAAGGAGCCAGCGCCTCTTCTCAGCCACTTCAGCTATTGCTTCACTCAGCTCTTTGAAAGAATTCCAACTAAGTCACATCGTTTTGAAATCACAGAGGACAAAATTGAATGCCTGAATCACTTTAGGTTTGTTAATCCTTAATCCTAAATCATACTTGGATAGATCATGAAATTATGGATCCAATGTCCAAATAATGTACTATGTCCAACAAGAATCCATGTAGGAGTTAGGTTAAGGATTACCAATGACTAAACTAAACATTGGCAGTTGTCCGTTTTAACAAGCTCAGTTTCAGAACACAGTACCGTGCAGAAGTCTTACAGAAAATGATCATGTTGATCTCATCAGTTTGTGAATTCCAGTACAAAGAGTGTGAGTAAGAACATACGCAGTTTTAGAACATACGCAAACAACATAAAGACAGTAAAAACTCACAATAATTGTTTGTTTGGTAACAAATATTGATATATTGATTAGCAAATTACACTTGGGTAGACTTTTCGCTGCACTCCAGCCATTGCTTGGATTTGTTAAATTCCATCCAGCAACACCTGATTTAATTTAGTGAAATATATTTGATAGGTTGTGGATAGCCTTCTGTGAGTAGAGTGTTGTAAATGGTCAAGCTAAAAGATTTGCATTTATTCAAACATTTTTTTCCATATGAAATAAACGCTTGCTGTTCGGCTTTACACATCAGACTTTCATGTTTTACACACCACTGTGTTTTACTGATGACCTGGTCTCACAAGAAAAATACAACAAAATAGCTGTTCTCAAAATACCACAACATGCCACGCATGTGGCACAATGCTACCATTTTGATCACATGCATGCACCTGTTTTGTTGGGGCATGCGGCAAGCTTTGTGGCCACACCCCCTTCCTTTTTGCCTATTAATTCTGATTGGTTGAATGGGATGTTTATGCTAATTTTCCTCCACCCCCCCTGCACCTGACTCCCTCTCCAGCAGCTTTCAAGCATCTGCTATTTATTACACCCACCCAGATCCGCACATGAACACGCTCGGTCTGGGAGCCGCAGAGCTGGGCAGAGACACTGACAGAAACTCGGTTAACGCTTTAAAAGTCCCCTCTTTAAGATGCCACGGTCTTTCTTGGTGAAAAAACACCTCAGTCACAAGAAACCAAACTACAGCATGCTGGACTCAAACAAACAAGGTGAGTTATTTTAAGACTCCTGCCACAACTTCAAAGAGAGCTGTTTAAATTGTAACTGCAGCCGTTAAGGCTAGCACAGACAGATGTCTGCCTGAGGTCAAGAAAAGTTTATGCTTAGAGACTGAGTTATGTATCACATCACTCTAAACTTCATTTTGAAAGATGACATTTTTTG
Source organism: Semaprochilodus insignis (assembly GCA_034552555.1). NCBI lineage: Eukaryota > Metazoa > Chordata > Actinopteri > Characiformes > Prochilodontidae > Semaprochilodus > Semaprochilodus insignis. The sequence goes on from CM067498.1 coordinate 13,111,515, forward strand.
ACATTTCAACCTTCATTCAGATGCTCATGTACAGGCCATGTAGCAAGCTGTAATCAGCACTGCTTATGGCTTCCTTGATGCTCAACGCTGGAGATATAGAGATGGCTCAGTAATGAGAGAAGCAGAATAAACTGTGAAGGCTGCTGAAGCTAAGCAGGTGCACAAACTCTCCCAAAGCACAAGCTTATTGTGAAAGCTTGCTTTGGCCCTCTTAAGGGTCCTATTAAGCGCGTAAAGGGGGCAGTAGTGCCCCTCTGGGGCTCCTTTCACTCCACAGTCCTACTGAAATCTGTCGTTTTGTTCACAAACTTTCTCTTAAGCAAACGAGCCCCTTAACCTCCTCTAGGAAAAGGACATGCTTACTATTCACATAGAAGAAACTGAATGAATTAATCTGGAATTAAGAGGAAAATGTATGTGGGGGTGATTCACTCAGTTTTTCTATAGCATCTCTTCATCACTAACAATGTAAATACTACAGTTTATACAAGTTTAAAATATTACATTAAACTGCCTTACTTACCATGTTGCTTGTTTGAGTAAGCCACAGCAAAGCTTCAAGTAGAAAAGAAGTCGGCAGAGTTTATAACTACTTTGTGGTTAGAACAGCTGAGTTTGTTATTAATGCAGTGATGTAATGTGATAAATGTACATTTGACCTACATCTTCATCTTCATCATATCAACATGTTAAATGGTAAAAGTCTCACTAGGATCCCACATATAATGGCTTGACTTGTAATGGGGGTGTACTAGTTTTGACATACTATTTGGTATGGTAGTATGTGTTTTTGGACTAGAGACTAAACCCATACTTAAAAACATTTGCATGGGTACACACAACAGCATGGTACATTTAACTGAGTGAAATGAACTAAACCTTACATACTTGCAACAGACTAAATGGTCGTGAATTTTACCATGTACTTTACAGATGTCCAAACACAGCTGATCCATATGCAGTCATCATGCTCCAAATACAACTCTCTCCATCCGAATGACAGCCTGCTGCCTAGTCCGTGCCTCATGAACTCCACTGTAAGCACCACATTGCAGACGAACTCAGCTAAATCAGTGATTCACCCACAGCCTTCGCAGGACCCCAGTACGCCTGGGGATGGCCCCGCTCCGGGCCACACTTACCCCCTTCCAGTGAATCACAACCCCTTTAGAAACTCACAGCCTGCCCCTACCCTGCCAGAGGCCGCGGGACCACAGCCACTGGAACACAGTCACAGCATGAAACAAGTAGAGGACAGCGGGGCAACCAGTGTCACCATGTCCCTGTTAGGACTAGCCTCCACCGGCAGCAGCCAAGAGCGCTTCGAGTGTTTTGACTGCCACAAAGCCTACTTCACCTTCTCAGGCCTGGCCAAACACAGACAGCTTCAGTGCGAGTGGCAGTGTCAGAAATATTTCAGCTGCAAGTACTGCGACAAGGAGTATGTGAGCCTGGGGGCTCTGAAGATGCACATCCGCACACACACGCTGCCCTGTGTGTGTAAGCTGTGTGGAAAGGCCTTCTCGAGGCCCTGGCTTTTGCAGGGACACATTCGCACACACACAGGTATGTACAAAAATAATAATTCAAGTAGCTATTGTCTTTAACTGTGAACCCCAGGGAAAAAAACAATGATCCTGATTTTTGATATACTTTTGATATACTATTAACGTTTGCTATATACTCCAAAAGTCTGCAGCTCCTTCAATGAAATGAAGGGTATTTACAGAGAGTTAGTCCCCTGTTGCTGCATAAACAGTCTCTACTCCTCTGGGAAGGCTTTACACTAAAAGTTGGAATATTTGCTGTGAGGATTTGGCTGCACTCAGCCAGAAGACATCTGAGGACAGGAACTCATGCTGGATGTTTAGTACTCAATCACAAAGGTATTGGAAGGAGCTACAGCACTCCAGAGAATTCATCTCTATTGCTCCACAGCCCAAAGCTGAGGAGATATATATCCCTCTGTCCAAAGTCTGTCAGCAAATTAGCTGAATTCACTAATTAGAGGGGCTATCAGGGCATATAGTTTATGAAAAACACTGCTGTATCTAACACAAGATGTCAGATCCCTTACAATGGTAACACTTTCATTCTTTAGGCTCATAGCATGTATATTAGTTCATGTAAGTACCAAGGGTGCCCAGTTTTGTGGGGAAGTTGTGAAGTTAGATAGGAGTGGGGCTAAGTTGTGTCAGACTCATAGGTGTCAAGCTGTACAACAGAGGGGCTGGTCCTGGACTAATAACACTTGTATCACATCAGTGACACCACAGTTGACAAGTAAAATAAAAATATTGGTAGGTGCAGTTTATTGTTTTTTTGTTGTTGTTTTTTTTTTGTTTTGTTTTTTTGTTTTTTGTGGGAGTGGCTTGGTTTTCAATTATAGTTTGCTTATTTGGGATTGTTCCCTGAGGCATGATCCATAAACCCAGCTCCCTCCTCCCCTTCCCCTTACAAATCTTCATTGGAACGTTAGCTAGTTTGTTAACAATGCCAGTGATTACTTGGATGGAAATATAGGTATAATACAACAAAGACTGGAAGAAAGAAAGAGGATTAAAGACTGTATTTTACCTCATACAGGGGACGATTAAAAGGCAATGTTGAAATTCTGTAGAAATGTTTTTTTATATTAATGGAGATGGCCAGTCAAAGGCCCAGTGGCCAAAGTATTTATATATTTACATTTATTCAGTTATTTATTTATTTATTCTTCCTTTTTTCTTGGCCAGTCAGTTTTGTTTAACTTCTTAAGCTTTAAAAAGAAAAGTCTAAAATTAATTTTGAAAGGTAAACGCTATACACTGTACACCAACCGGACTCTCTCACACTGTGCCGACCGGTTTTTATAGAACTGGTTGTTTGTTTTTCTCGCGAGATCTGGCAACTGAGTGATACTCGCACAGTATACTTCTGTTAGACCAACATACTACACAAAATATTAGAAACATAATTAAAGGCAACCAGAGAGAAAGAGAGAAGCCACGAGAGAAGCAGGAACTAAACGTTAACGGTGATTTTATGGCGGTCCGGAGAACATATATCCTCTTATAATGTGATGTGTCAAAAGCTCATCCGCACAAGTACATCACATATCAAGCTAACGTTAAGTAGCTAGCTAACTCGTCAGATACTGCAAGTTTAGCAGCAAGACACAAATTGCGTATAGCCAAGAAAAATCGCTGTCCGTTACAACTTTCTGTCAAGATGAGAAAAAATCATTATCATTTGACCTACCTTCATATTGTGCCTGTTTTCAGGTTTTGCTCTTGTGTGACTGTTATAAATAACGTCTTACTCGCGTGAGGTTCAGAATCAAATCCAGCAGCAACGCACGAGACATCTTTACTCTCGCATCGGACATTTTGTTAAACTCAACTTTCAGATATTAAGTAGGGGAACAGAAGCTGAATGAAATGATGTGCACTGCGCAGTGAGCTTTAAAGGGTCCATGTTCTATGTTTTACGTAATGGATTTGGTTCCCTTCATGACATTCACTTACTGATCACTGTATTAGAAATACCTCCTTGTATCTAAACTCATAGTCCACTCATGCACCATACAGGAGCACAGTTACAGACTGTAGTCCATCTTTTTCTCTGCTCTACACTTTGCTACCCTGTTCTTCAATGGTCAGGACCCTCACAGGACCGTATTATTCAGGTAGTGGATCATTCTCAGCACTGCAGTGACACTGACGTGGTGCTGGTGTGAGTGGATCAGATACAGCAGTGCTGCTGGAGCTTTATCTCAGTGTCACTGCTGGACTGAGAATTGTCCACCCAACCACAACTGCTCAGCCAATAGCATCCTGTGATGAAAGACTAGAGAACACAAACTGTGCACTAACAGATGAGGTCCCTAACTTTATCTGTGAGTTGGACCAACAAGGTAGGAGAGTCTAATAGAGTGGACATTAAGTGGACACAGTGTTTAAACACTCCAGCAGCACCATTGTGTCACTGGCTCCCACATAACACCTGCTCAGTGGTGGTTCTTTGGAGCTTCTGATCTTACAAGAACAGATTAAGAAAGTATCAGATGGACTACAGTCAGTAATTCTAGAACTACAGAGTGCTTATATATGGTAAGTGCAGCTGATAAAATGCATAATGACTGTAGATCCAAGGAGGTGATGTAATAACTTTGTGGTAGGTCTTTTAAAGGCTTTAATCTCTTCAGAAGTCTGGTTCTTATTACCACCACTGAGAACAATTCTGACCTAGCAAGTTTCTCTAGAATGACTTTATTAACGTCTTAATAATTGAATAATGTGGAATTATTGAAAAATGGAGTTCCCCTTTAAGATTAGTAACTGAACAGCTTGTACAATCCTGTAGTTTAAGGGGTTGAAATATTACTAAACTTTTCTTGCAGGACTGAGATATACACCCTGTTTCTGAGTGAAGAGCATGTACGTTACCGCACATCTGACATACTTCTTGTTGATCTCTTTAGGTGAGAAGCCATTCTCCTGCCCTCACTGCAGCCGGGCATTCGCTGATCGTTCCAACCTGCGAGCGCACCTGCAGACACATTCGGACATTAAAAAGTACCAATGCAGGAGCTGCTCCAAGACGTTCTCCAGGATCTCCCTCCTGTCCAAGCACGAGGAGGCTGGCTGCTGTCCGATGTCCTGATGCTTTCTCTGGCTCTACCCTGACTCGAAGGCCAGTGGTTTCTCTCAGGGACTCCTCAACAGCGGGAGCATCTTTACTCACAAAGAGAGACTGAAAACAACCCAGAATGTCCACACATCATGTAGTTGCACTGTAATAACCTGTTTTTGAAGCACTGCTGCATTTTGAACCATGTAGACTTATTGTGCACTGGGATGTACTGAGTGTTGCATGCTGCAGAAAACATACTTGAAGTTCTATGACACTTTTTTTGTGACTGTATGTGTTAAAAACACTTGTACAGGATCTCCAGGTGAAGGTTTTGTATAAGCAACTTATTGTCTTTTTTAATTGAACAATAAAACATTAGTTTTGTACATTTGTCTGGTGATGAATTAGGTAAAGCACTGTGGAAGAGTCAGAGACATTCTTTTATTTAATTTACATTGCAAACAGACATTATTCAGGGAATGTTTCTGAGATTAGATGTAAGATAACCTGCTTGGAATAAGGAAGGAGAAACTGAAACGAAAATTATTAAAAGCTACGAAGAGAATGAAATTCCTGACAACCACCTGGAAGACCTGGTAGGCCACCAAAACCTCCCCATAGATGCACAGCACTTAAAGCCTTCATCTTTGAGAGAGTAGAGAAAACCATGTAGTGCTACAAAGCAGGACGTTGTGCTGATGAAGTGTTTTACTAAATATGTCACTAAAGCATTACTAAATGCACCTTTCTTTTTAGTCCTTGTTATTATTATGATTTTGGCCTGTATTTACAAAGCAAAGATTTGTGACAGTCTAAGTCCAGTGTTTCTTATCAATATTAGCGTAGTATCTCCTGTTGTGTACTAAAGAAGCACATGTCAGTATCAAACATGTGATGTCTGATTGAATGCATCTGGGGTAAGTGGTTTAAATCATGCTCATTTGATTTTTTGCCAAACTGTTCCCTGTTGCATGCCTATTGTATCCTGATAAGATTTTAGCTACATGCATTTACACTTGGTAGTCAAATGACTTTCCTTACAAAAATATACTGCAGTTTTCTGTGACAGAATCTCATTAAACTGCAGTAAATGTTGTTTTTATGGACACAAAACAATGTTCCTAAAAAAGAAAACAGTACAAAGTATTTATGTACTGTAATTCTTAAAGATGAATCATGGAAGCATGGAAATTGTACTAAGAAAATTACTTTGATTCAGTGGTGAACTAATCAAAAATATATAATTTTTTTCTTTTGAACAATCAGAGTGCTGTATTAATGAATGCAACATGCTAAAATGTGTTACTAATGAATAATTTGGAATGGAATTATAGACATATTGTGTATTATCTTCTAAGATTTTAATATAAAATATTACTCTGGTGATATTGAAATGAGAACCTTTTTAAATAGGAGTTTAAGCAAACATAGTTTAGATTAGTTTCTATACATGAAAGGAATTTGTACATCATTTGCACAAAGTACAAGTAACTGTTGTACTGTTATAAGATAACACTGTAAACTGCGGTTTTACTAATGACGCAGTTCCACAGACAGAAAAACTAAAGTTCTGAAGGAATTATGCAGTTGTACTCACTAATGTAGGTCCTTAGCTAACAAATATTGCAGAATTTTCAGTATGCAATATACAAACTGCAATACACACTTCATTAAGACTGCTTTATGCTGCAGCATACTTCAGTACAATTGCAGTTTATTTTGTAGTAACTGCAGTTATTTTTTGTAAGGGTGTGCCTAGTGATGTAATGCTTGGGGGTAGGGTTTAGCTGAGATGTTCCTCAGACCACCTCCTAAGATGGTTTGAGTAATCGGATTTGTATTTTTATATGGTTTGGCCTTGTCCAAACATAGTACTGATACTCAAGACACATAAAGTGGCCAGGTATACATGGGGTCGAAATGTTTTGCCAAGTGAATCTAAACCATACAAGCAAATGCTTCCCGCAGCATAACTCTGTCTGGGTCAAGCATTCAGGTTTGTACCATCTTCTTGGTCTACGACAGACATGCACATACTCACATGAAGTTAAGTCAAGTCAAGTCAAGTAGTTTTTTATTGTCATTTCAACCATATACAGTGGTGTACAGTACACAGTGAAACGAAACAGCGTTCCTCCAGGACCAAGATGCTACATAGAACAATAAATACAATAGATTTACAAGACAATTTACAATATACAAAACAGCAAACAATAAATACAGGGAGGGAGCAGATAGCCCACTGGTAGTGGGAGCAGTAAAGTGCAGTTATGTCCATTTTTTTAAGATGAACATTGTTTTTAGCAGCAGTTATGTCAATATTTGGTATAGGTGTAAACATTTTACTCCTTAAGTTTATGTGTAGACAGATTTAAAGGATGAGATTGTGTGCGTTCAGTCCAGTCACTGAAATGTGTGCAATAGAGAATATGCTGAAGCATGACTCATCAGATCATATTATTTCATTAACAACAGTAGAATATCTGGTTTGCTGTCATCCTTCTATTATTACAATGTAAACCGGGAGACCTGATGAATGGGGTAGAGGTGGGCTGATAAATTATGAGACAATTGTGGCTACATTGATGGGCTACAGTCTGTAACTACAAACCTAAATGTTTCTGATAAAATGGCCAAGCCATCACCAGTTTAGGTAATGAAATGGCAACTTATTCTACTTTGTACCGAGTACTGTTCTCTTCCAATCCCAGCTGGATGGAAGCCATGCTAACCACATATTTATGCTGATATTTCCTGATCTAACTCTGGTCTTAATAATGACCTCATAACTTGAGTCACATGCATTAGATCAGGGAAACACAACAATATCTCACAACAGGGTCTGTGGGTTAACTTGAATGAACATATGCATATGCTCATGGAGTGCCATGTTGAGAGAGTTTCCATTGCTGTTTTAGAGCCCCTTGATCCGTTTCTTTTTATCACGGCGCCCCAGTGGGGATTCAAACCAGTAGATGTGGAACCCCACCCATACCAAAGCTTCTCCAGCATACTATATCCGATTGTGCCACACATACGTAAGATTCCTTCATTTAGTCGGTGAGCGTAGAACTTCTTAGTATGGAAAGGACAGCACAATAAACGAAAGACCTCGCGCCCATGTGACCCCACTTGTCATGATTGAGGATCCTGCTTCCACAGCTATCCTTTTTCTTTAGCTAATTAATATGTCTATTCGGAGAGCAGCTGAGTGGTGGGAGAATTTTACGAGTCTAAATAAAACCCACAATGTTTCCCATTTGAAATGGTGCATGGAAAATTCCTCGTATATATATCTGTTTATTGGCAGGTGGACATGGGCCAGCTGCACGCCGAGGTGGCGCCGTGCCAGTAGAGGGCTCAGTCTGGGAGGGGGTGGGGAGTATGAGGGTCACCTGTTTCCAGTTGCTCAGCATGCTCAGCACAAGCAGGCAAGAGAGGGATAGGGACAGACAGACAGATAGAGAGTAGTGGGGGGTTGTCCCCCAGCGCTGAGCCACTCGCCACTGAAAGAAATGCAACTTTTCTCCTAAAGAATCCGAGCAATGGCTGGCATGCTGCTGCCCCTGGAAACACATGCAGGTTGGAGCCACTGAGCTGCCTGATTTAGTGGTCACAGACAGAGAAGCGGAGCCAGAGTGGACAGCGCGGACACTCTCTCTGGGACGTCTGTCAAACAGACAGTTCAGAGTCGCTCAGACCATGCTGGCCACCTGTCTTGAGACAGATGCTAGCCTTGGTTACAAGCTAATATGCATTTTTATCTGTGGTGCAAAGGTGAAAGAGTGTCAAAAAGAATACAGAATTTGGCTTAGGGTTTGTATATTCTCCCTACACCTTTACACAGTTGAAAAGTGTTAAGTGGCATGGCTAATAGATGTTGCTTTAAATCTATCACCAGTGCACACCCACAGCTGATCCCACAAATTCTTGTTCCATGCAGCAGGCGCCAGAATGTAACCCTGGCTGTTAAGACATATAGGCCCTGACTGTTAAGACCCCAATATGGCGTACATGTCCAGTATCATTCAGATATGTTGTTTACTGAATGTGTTTGGGATTATTTGGATGGTGAGAAGCAGAAAATGCCTGAACTTTGGAGGTGTGGAACAATCTCACTGTGGGACACATCTGACAAAGATATGGCACTGCTGGCCGGTGCATTTAAAACATGCTTTAGGCCTACCTGTCCCAAAACAGATCTGGTCCACTTCTGGCATAGATATAGCAGAGTTACCTACTTTGACTGGTGCGTAGCCATAATCTGGTGCACATTTTTTTGCACATATGTGGCGCACATTTTGCAACCAAGAGCAGTTTGCCCAAGTGCCATCAACCCATACAGCAAGTGAGCCAAATGAAAATAGGGAATGTGGGCCAGATTTGGGCCAGAACAGTTTTATCTGGGCTGTCATGCAATGCCAGCAAGGCCCAATGACTTCACCTGTCCCAAAACATTGGTAGCCTTAGGTAACTATCTATTGTTGTCAGCCCTCGTCTAACTAAACATGAGGTTATCTGCAAAGGGCCAGTTTGGCTTTTGCCACTTCTTAGCTGGCTAACGTTAGAAGCCAGTGGTTGGATGGACAGTAGCAGCTCTATTGCTGAATTATTTACCATAATAGTCACTGTAAAACAAGGTAAAACTATGCCGTCTGTCACAAGCTCCAATTAAAACATGGATTTTTACAAGACACAATCTAATACAGACTAAAGGAAATGAGAATGGAAATCACTGCTAGCTTAGCGCTAGCATACTGCTAGAATCCCCTATTGGCGCTAACAGAAATTAGCATTATCATAACTCTAAGGGTTTTTTTTTTATTTCTTTATTTCCTTGTTTTTGGCTAGCCCGCACTAAACGCCTAGCTCCAACAGTCACTGTTCACCACTGATATGCTCTGTGTTTTTAAGAAGTGATGGATCTGGGCATCTGTTCTTCTCAACTACCCTTTTGAAAACAAGAAATTAATTTTACTTCTTCTGTAATTAGGTTTCTTAATAGCTGATATGCTAATAGCATTTTTACAAGCAAAAACACACTGATTGCTGTCATTTTTAAACAATCTGCTTAGGGCTTCTGCACAGTGCTATATGTACTTTTATCCCAATTGATTGTGATGATAAAGACACAATGATAATAATCACAATTAATTAATCATGCATATAGTTCTTTTAATTAACTCGACAGACAGACCGAGAAACTAACTGGTACATCATCAGCATACTGTACATCATGAAAGAGCTCCAATAAGCTTTTTTGAACAGCTCATTCCCTGTCACAGGGATGCGTATCTGCTTAGGAGGGCAGCCTCAAGGTCAGGGGTCAGGCTCCGTCTGCAAGGCTCCACTGGATTTACTAGAGCCGTAACACTGCAGGCACCGGCCAGACAGATTCCTGAGCAGATCCTGACTGGAGCCACTCTGCCCATCCTTCACCTTCCTGACGCTGAATTTAAACCCACTGCATTCCTCTAAATCCCAGCCAGCACACAGAGCTCCTGCTGCCTTCCCTCAGAGGCCTAACCTTCTCCCACCTGCCCGCAGGTGCTGTGCTGGGACATCTCAGTGGTCCATTTTACCACAGAAATGATTTATATTCGCTGTTGAACAGTCTGAGTGGCACGTCATCAAACAGCCTAATTAGTAACCATTCAATGACATAGTCATTACTGTGATTTCAACCTTATAACAGGTGCTATACCAGAGCTGATTTCCAGAAAGGAAGAACCACTGAGAGAAACCAAGATTTAAAATAAGAACCTCCCTAAGAACATGAGGAATAACCACAGAGAGATACCAAGACTCAAAAGGAGAACCTCCCTAGAAGCAAGAAAAGACTTCCTGAGAGCAAAGGACAGAACAACTGAGAGGAACCAAAACTCAAACCCAGAAACTCCTTAGAAGTCAACTACTGAGAAGAGGGTGTCTATAGCAGCAATATCACCCCAATACCTTATTTCTCATTGGTTTTTGGTGCTTACCATGTGTGTGTTCTCTCCTCAGTGTCCCCTACTGTGAACATGAAAATTTGGCAAATAAAAGGATCTTAAATATGGTGATATAGTGATACCTAATAATTCACATTATGGATTGAGGTAAGAATATATGATTATTTATTGGCACATTTTAAAGTAATATTATCTAGTGAAATTATTCAATTGCACTAGCAGATAAATTTACTTACAAATGTACAAACCTTATTTCCTTAAAGATGCACATTCCAGTAAAACAATTTCACAAAATAAAATATCTAGAAATGGGTTTAATAACCGTATAATATTGTGGCATCAGAACACACCTGGGTTCATGTACACATGTTCTGGTTTATTTTAGGTTATTTACTCCTTAGTCATGCTTTTGCAGGGACTCTTATTGTGAAAGGCAGGGCATGTGTTATTGTACCTTCAGGAAGCCAAGCAGTAAACAAGGTAAGTCTAGCCAGTTAACAGGGCGAGCTACGAGCTAGCCTGAGCACTGTGTTTTCTCTTTTCTGTGAGCTGTTTCTGAGTTAAGCCAAACAAAGTTATGGACTAGAACCTGAACTTGTCCAAGTTTCTTTTGAGAAATCCCCACACTACAGTATTTTTACCAGAGTACCAACATTTTTTGCAGCGTAAACACAAAGCCTGCCTGCAGACGTGCCCCGACCATTGTGTTCTGAGAAGTTTGCATCAGATGATGCCCCAGGTTCCTATCTATAGCCACGGTGACTCCACAAAAGAACCCATAGGGCCTAAAAATACACTGTAGCCAGGCTGAGGGAGGCATAGACCCACACCCTAAACTGCCCCTGCTGGATCAAAAATAGGGCCATTGGGGCTATTTCTGGCCAAGCTCAAAGCAGGAGCAGCAGAGGGGTGTAATATCTCCCACTTGCCGCTGGCACGGAGCAGTGGAGTTTCCAGAGCATGGAGTAAGTGAGTGAGCTATCTCTCTCCGATTCCACAGTGAACACCTGCGCCTCCTCTTCCACAGGAAACAATCCCAGAGCCTGGGCCTCTGTCTGCCTGCCAGCCTCTCCACCCCTGCAGACCATTATCTCTCAGCTGCTGGCCATTTCTTCCATAAGTCATTCACAGTAACTGCCCAGTACATTCACTGTGATATCCTTTGGGATGAGTTTGTGCACTGCACATCATGAGGTTCTGACAGGAGTTAAACATGATATTTTACATGAGTGAAAAATATATGTTGTATTAAGGGCTTAATTTGAAGGGGGTCATCCACCTGGTAATAAATAAATTACATAAATATTACAACTTGCCATCCCCCATTTCCTTTCCTATTGGCTTATTTAAGTTAAATGATTCTAGACTTAAAATATCTTGTCTATAAACAGAACAGCCTTCGAATAATACAAAAGATAAGAGTTTTCTCTGTGCTAAAATGGTAGAAAGTAATGTAGCAACCTTAACACCACCCCTGAAATTTTGACTGCAATAGTTGTAAAAAGTTGTTTTGTCATATTGTAGTCGTCATCATGCCCATATTAGTACGCTATGTTGGTTTCTCTTCTGAATCGCGGCTATCCCTGTCTGTCATAAACATACATGCTCCAAGCCAATACGCTTTGCTGTCACTGGATCCTCAGAGTTACAAGATCCTTAAGAAGTCAAAAAATAAATATTGTTGCGAGTAGTTGCTAAGTGGGTTCATTCAACTCACCAAATGCCACCCAACAAGAAAGAAAGTGCATTGTCTTGTGGGACGTGCTTTCAAGATCGTTTCTCATGTCGCCACAGAAGTGAAATTTGAAGAATTTTTTTGAAGGAATTGGACCAAATCAAACATTTTAGATGTTAGCCTCATCTTCAGGGCGATTTTATTATGTTTAAATAGAGTCGACCAAGACTAATTTGCTAAAATGACAGCACATGCACATGTAATACTAATCATGTTCGAATAGAGTTTTACTCATTTCAGTGTGCAAGAAAAGTGCTAACCCAACATGCCAGACGTCTCGGCATGGAATTGTAGAGGCCCCTAATGGTAGAGTTTCTGCCATTCTGAGTCACTCCATGACAGTCTTTGGTGACGTTGACGTGGTGTTAAGGGCAGTCGTCATAACGTCTTTGTGCATGTAGTCCTGTGTCGTGCTGCCTTCTGCCAATGGTGCTGGCACTAACAGGATGACTCATGGAGTGCATTACTGCTTGTTAAATGTTCGCAATCTTGGCAGTTAGGTCGGTCAGGTACAGCGACAAGTCACATGTGCAAATAATTCTGGTGTCTCACAATGTCAAACCTAAACACTAAGTTTCATTTCTGTCGGTTGATTCTATCTGGGTGCAATTATTTGTGCAACTATACTTTTGATGATGGGTATTTCATCTGCTAAACAACCTCGTAATACAGATGATCCAGGGACACTTTGGGTTAAAAGCAAGCACACAGGACAAAACATCAGGTCTGGAACCATTTTATTTACCACAGGTCAGCCTTCATTTTTTCCCCATAGAGAAAACCTGCTTTAGTTCCTAATATGGACATGATGCCGACTACAGAATTGGGGTTGGAGCTAATACTGAGTATTAGCTAATACTGAATATTAGCTCCAATGGAATTCTAAAAAAACAAGACAAAGTATGTACTAAAAGGCAGAAAATCTGTGTAAGCACTCTGTATTTGTCAGTGTCATGTTCATTTTCAAGCATAAATGATTTTTCAGTTTCCAGATGTGAACTTTTCTGGTTTCGGCTGTTCGGCTTGGTGACTCTCTGCAGGTGAACTGAGAAACCATGAGACCATGAGCTAATACGGCGAGCAGAGATGTAATCTGTGGACCGTTATTCGTTTCTTTCAGGCATTTTGGAAAGGACAACACAGATGCAGAGTCTTGACAGCTTGTCACACAAAGCAGGGGTAGTATGAAAAGACAGCTCCCGGAGCCGTGCTGAGCATATTGTTGCTGTCAGAACAAAACCCTATATTTTTATGTACTGTATTTCTTATACAACCCTTATTTGCATATTTTTACAATGCCAGCTTTACAAGAGAACCATTTTTGTTAAGGGTGTCCATACATTTCCATATAGTTTAGGTTTATAAAAAGTTTCTGAACCACACTGACTTTAAATAGTCATAAAAATAGGCTTTTCAAAAAGGTTTTTGGAAAACATTAGCTGAAAATTGCCATGCTTCATGTGGGGCTCAAGTATGTAGGCCAATTCCTGACACTTAAAATAAAACGAAAAATCCAGCAATTTAATTGTTTTGTTTTGAGATCAATCTCAGTTTTGACATACTAAGTCATTATTCTTAGATGCTAAATTATTTTTTTTGAGATGCCTTCCTGTTATTTTGAGATCTTTTCTCATTATTTTGAAATGCCAAATAATTTTGTTGAGATGCTGAATCATTCATTTGAGTTGCTAAGTCATTATTTCGAGATATTAAGTCATTGTTTTGAGATACTATCTCAATTTTGAAACACTAAGTTATTATTCTGAGACGCTAAGTCATTATTTTGAGATACTGTCTCATAATTGTGAGATGCCAGGTCATTATTCTGAGACGCTAAGTCTTTATTTTGAGATCTTTTCTCATTATTTTGAGATGATTTCTTGCTATTTTGAGACGTTTTAAGAAAAATTCAGATTTTTCTGCAGGAATGGCCTTCATGCTCAAATGATGGACTGATGCCTAAAGTAAGTCATAGACATTGATTACTCCCAGAGCAATATTAGAAGCAAAAGTTATGGCTTCATTTTGTGACAGCATTATAGGTCTTGTGTTTCAGAGTAGTAGACAATATCAGTTGCCAATGCAGATACAACGTCTAATACCAAACCAACGAAAAATGGATGGAAATGTTTGGGAAATCAGGGTGGATTATGTGACAGCTTATTTATTCAATGGGAATGTCTGGGAAATCAGAATGGAAAGTCAGGGCTAGAGTGAGTGACAGCTGATGGTGAACAGTGGCTGCATCCTTTGGTGGCAGCAGGTTTAGGATTTAAGTTGTAGGTCAAAGTTGATATTTTCCCAGTTCATGAGGGCCAGTGACTGAATCATAATCAGCATACAGCACCAATTGCTGCTCATGACGACGCTGCCCAAGCATCTGATTTGAAGTAAAAATAATTGATAGCTTTGCTTGGGCTTCAGAGGATAAGCAGCGAGACATTTCAGGGATATTAATACAAACTTTTAGGTCTATAAATACGGGGCAACCTGTTTATAATAAGCACGCACCTTCTCCATTGCGTTACGGTACACTATTCCAATCTTAGTTGCCACTTTTAGCCCTGCGAAGGCAAAGTTGGCCTATATTTAGACCCCCCAGCGGATGCTATCTGACCTGAGGGAGATATTTTGGTGGATGACCTCCGGGCAGCCTTGCGGCCTGTGAAGCTGGTGGAATATTTTCCACAGTGAGTGTTGGTCGTGTATAAATATCAAGCTCTTACAGCTCGCTGACACACATCGAATGAGCGCAATGTGTTGCACTTGTTACCCAAACCCCGCCACCATGCGCCCCTCCCTTGGCCGGGGCTGGGAGGGGGTTCAGCGCTGCTTATATCTGTCCACTTGTTGTGGAAAAAAGCCTCCGAACAGGTGCAGCGCGCTAACATTTCGAAGCCGGTTCCAGTCAGCCAGCAGCACCCCACCCTATTTTCCACCCGCCTCTGCAGCCAGGTCTTCCTCAGCTGGCCACGGCCTCAGAACTGCTCCCTCCACTTCGCTGCGTTTGCTTTCCATGTCGAGGCCTTTAACCCCAGAGGTCAAGTAGCGGCACCGCTCCGGGACAGGCGGCTATAGTGTTGCCCCAGCTTGTCAAACACCCAGCTCACTTTCCCTTGAAGCCTCAGTGAGGCCGTAAATCTTTCTTGCTAGCACTCAGCACTAAGCCGAGTCTCATCAGCGCAGGAAAAAAGCAACTCAAACTAATCTGTAACTTATTCAGCATGTCTAATGTTACTCGAGAGCTCGCATTTTCATCACCAACCGTATCTGTCTGACATTAACAACAGAGGTGTTTACAGAGTGTTTACAATACAGCTTGATCAGTGGTGAACCGTTACTATTAGAGTTAGGCCTTCAGTCCAGGCCAAAAAAAAAAAATTAAGACAATGCTAATTTCTGGTAGGGGCCCTATGAGAATTCGGACAGTATACTAGCGCAAAGTTTATGCTGGAGCACTTGAACATTTTAGCCGTTCTGGATTACACACAGACATTGGTGTTTTCATATGCGACAGCAAAGGATGACAGACATAAAAGAATTAACATATAGGAATGTCTGATTATTCGACAAGACAGGAACGCAGCCTCTGATTGGCTGACATGTCAGGAACACAGCCTCTGATTTGTCAACAGACTCAACCCAAAGCACTGGCCATACTGCCAGAATAATAACTATTTTCAACACAGGGAAATCATAGAATACATTTAGTGTTGGATTTATCATCATGGATTTAAAAAAGACAGTGCAGTTCAAGTCTGGATTACGAAGCTGGATTCCGAAGTCCTTGTTGAAATGATGTCATGCAGCATAATGCACGACCTTCTTTGATGTTGCATATGATAACATGTATTTGACCATGTATGTAGTATTTTGGCAATGACTTTTTCATTAAAGAAAGCATTCATTTAATGTCACAGAAAGTGATGTATCTAGAACATCCAGAGGGGCAGTGACTTTCTGTCTCATAAAACTGGTCGTACTCATTGTAAAGATTGGTTTATTCCACTGTCACTTTCTAACTGTTGGTGGTTAATCTGACCTCAGAAGGTTTTCTGTGCAGCTCTTGAAGGCCTACCCAATGTGGTAGTTTGACACCTTGGAATAAACAATTCAGATAAGATGGACAATCTCAAGATTGTTTTCAACAAACATTAACAATGGAATAAAAGTAGTAGTACAACACTTGCACAGTTTACATACAAAAACCATAATGAGTCTATTAAATACAAAGAACCCCAAATTTGAAGATATGTATTTGTTAGCTGAGTTCTCTGAAGGCCTCAGAAGGTCTTGAGGATTCCATGTGTTAAATAAGATACTCTGTTCAGCATAGACATACAAACCAGGCCACCTAAACTCCAAAGGCTTGTATGTGGGTCCACACGTCTGTTCCTTTCTCTCATGACTACATACAGCTGCTTTTCAGTTGCATTGTACTGGCTCGGCTCGACTTTCAACTCCTTTACCAATACCAAAGCCAATTCCAAAAGGAAGTCAAGTCAATCCACACGATGCAATGGAAAAGTAAGACAGTAGCTGAATCATTGAGGTCCTGTGATAGACTGGTGAACCGTACAGGGTGTTTCCTACCTTCCGCTCAGTGAGAGCTGGGATAGGGTCCAGTACCCCCTGCAACCCAGAAGGATAAAGCGGTTCACAGATGAGTGAGTGAGTGAGTGAGTGAGTGAGTGAATAATTAAGTCTTAAGAGGGAATTCCACAGATAAAAACATTTATGCATAATTCACTTTTTGAAATAGAAAGTCATTCAGAGTATTTTGATCATGAATGGTTCATTCTAGAGACACTTACCAAGTTAGATTACCTTACAATGGTTGTGATGGGAACCAGGTGTTGTCTATATTGGAAATATAGCTATATATTTTACTATCCAAAACTAACAGTGAAAAAACAAGGGCAATTCCACCCATTTTTCAAATTTCAGCATCACTCTATCATGCAGAGTGGTTTGATGTGAATCCTTGCCGTTCTAAAAAAACAAAAAGGTGATAGGAACCAGACATCTGAAACCTTTACAGCCTCTAAAAGCTACCTCATACCTCAACTGATTTTTTTAACCATTATCAACATTACCTATAAAAACTCAGAAGACACAGCTAGGTTGGCTAACAGCACTTCAGTCCTCAATAACTCTGGGTCTGTAAATCCAAATTCCTTAACCGTATAGATCAAACAAAGCACTGGTCAGGTTAACCTTAGCTATTCCCTGTGTTAGTTAATGAGCAGTGAATTTGGGCCTGTTTTTTATCAAGGGGGGGGGGCCCTCTGTGTTTGAATAGATGAAGTTCCTCCACCTGCTCCTCTCAGTTTCTATGCCCTCTTTTCTCACTCATGTTTGTGTCCTGGTGAGACACTTCACCCTCACAAATCCTCTGTGGAAGTGCCTATAGTGCATCCATGAATACACATCCCTGCAAGCACACATCCTCTGTTCCAGGTCACAGGCACATTGCAGAGGTCAGAGGCCGCCTGTGAAGAGTTGTCGGAGGCGAAGGCCGAGACCTGACCTTCTGTGTGAAGGTCACTGGAGAAGAATAAGTGATGGCACTAATTATACTAATCAAGCCAGACCTTGTTTAGGCTTTTGATTAGTGCTGAACAATCAGTCAGGTGCTTAGTGCTGATGAGCTGGAGATTCTGAGGATTATACTAAATCTGTGGCAAAATTAGGAAGCTCACTCAAATGATGGGATAAAAAAATGATCTTTTAATTGATGAGTACCAGATCTACATGGAAACGTCCTATTTTAACCATCCTACACGTAATGTGAAGGGAAGCTCTTCCATCTCTCGGAATTGCCCAGGGATTCTGTGTGTCCTCAAAGGGTCCATATCCTGTATAATTCTCGTATTCTGTATTTTTCCCCCTGAGATCCACTGATGGTGTTTGTGTGGATGACTATTTTCCAGACTCTGTTTATCTCTAAAATGAAACTTTAAGATTGATATATGCAAATGAGCTCTGTTCTGGTTGGCTACTATATATTGTGCCTTAAAGCATGAGTACCTGAAACTCTCCTTACAACTTTAGAGTGAATGGGCAGGACCATACTGCTGTTGGCTGAATAGGTGCATACACATAAATGTGTTGGTTTATATACAAAAATGAGCAGTGTTGGTAAATGTTACATTTTGAAACCTTAACATTGAGGTTGCGTATTGCAACTTAATGAACCCCCCTATACTCACCCCTCCTTTCGCCAGCTTCTTAATCAATTTTTCTCGTTCTACCTTAAATGGTGCTGTGGATGCATGAGGCAATATAATATACTCATTGAGAAAAATAATTCACCAAGAAGGAAAAAACATGTAAAACATGTGCTCACAGACGATTAAAGGGTCAATATACTACATTTTTGTTGTATTCTTTGGTTTCCCTGTTGTCCACGTACAATGTTTTTGTGGGCTTCTGCATCAAAAACAGTCATACATCATTTTCACATCACCATTTTCCAACCTCCATCTATGGGAATGATTAGCTGTCTGCACTGTGCTTCATTCTTACAGCAATCTGAGCTAAAACACTTTGTGTAGCTTGAGCATGAATGGGCAGGGATGGAATGGTGCATATATGCTAATATGGTGGTTTTCATGACATCACAAAATAATTAATTCAAAAAGAGCAGCTTTGCTTTTGTATTTGGACCAGAGCACAAACAGTACATTTTGAACAGTTTTACTAACTTTCCTTTACAAAAAAGCAAGTACAATTTGTTTTTTCATGATTTGTGCCCTTTAAGTGTTACACCGGACCCTTGGTAACCCCACAGTGCTGGGCCTAGTCATGCACATATATAAAGTTGATATCCAGCACAAAAGGCCTCGTCTGACATAAAGCACATCGCCCCTGCCGTTCTCATTTGCAAACTAATGTGTGCTTCATGCCTATCACTTACCCCGAACAGCAGCCTGTGACACGGCACAGTAACTCAGTGGGCCCCACCTGCGGCCGCTGGAGTGCGCGTCGAGGCTTGGCATGCTGCGGGCAGGTGCTGGTGCAGGTTTGGAGCGTCTGCGTGTTTCTCCGCAGGCTGCCATCACCCAGGAGCCGCTGTGTTGTCCCAGACGGCCTCACCGGCTTCCAGCTCCAGCACCTCTAAAGCCAGCCATTGCCCAGGCAACCATCAATTGTGTCCAGGCTCCTTTCGGCCCAGTGCGGGCCCGGGGTGCCCCCGTTCTCTGCAGAAAAGAATCTCCCCACTAGAGGAGATTGTCAGGAGGCTATTCAGGACTGGTAATTAAGTCGCACTCCAGCAAGTGCACCCCAAACCATGCGTTTCTCATTTGCACCCCCCCACCGTCTCCCCCATATACAACAGGGGAAGAGACACTCCCCCCTCATTACCAGCAGCCCTGAGCATCGTAGGAGAGAATTAAAGTGATAGTTTGGTCACAAGTGAACAAAAGTACGCTACCATATAAAATCAGATAACAGTATGTCATACAGTGTCAAAAAACAGATACGCTAGTGCAATTGAGATTGGTGGGTGGGAGGGTTCTGTTAATTGTGAGCTACATTAGCCTTGTAGTACAAAGCTAAAGAAGCTAAATTCAGACACCAAACGTTTTGACTGATCAGCTACTTTTGCAGTAAGGAGAAGTGCAGATTGGACGTTTTGGCTGAACCATTGCTCTAAAAGGGAATTACACCTTTTTTCTTTTTTTCTGGTTAAGGTGAAAGGAATTGGCTTGACATGAAATTCATTGTTTTAGAGAAACTCTAGTGGTGGTGTTAGGAACCAGGGGTCACTATCTAAAATAACCAGTGCATATGTAATATAAGTAAATGAGATCTACCAAAAGTTTACCTCACAACGACCTGCATGTACGTCTCCACTATGGTACAAGGCTGTGAAAAAGTATTTGCCCTATTTCATTTTTGCATATGTGACACTTGAATGTTTCAGATCATCAGACTACTATTAATATTAGACTAAGAAAGTCAAGTAAACCTAAAATGGCTTTTTTTTAATGATTATTTCATTTATAGACAGAAAAATGCTGTTTAGCCCTTGTAAAAAGTAATTGCCCCCCTTAAATACAAAACTCATTCATTCATCTTCTAAACCACTTATCCTTCTGGGTTGCAGGGGTGGAGGGGTGGCGGGGTGCTAGAGCTTATCCCAGCATGCATTGGGCAGACTATTGGGCACAATTTCACTGGCCACACCCAGGCGTGAATACAGAAAAAATCAGATCTGCTAAATATCACTTAAATAGAACCTGTCTGACAAACTGAAGCAGCTAGAAGGTCCCAAATAACAGTAAAAGATGCCACGTTCTAAAGAGATTCAAATACGTATACGAAACAAACTGGTGGTTACAAAGCTATTGCTAAGGCTCTGGGAGTCCAGCGAACCACAACAAGAGCCATCCATTATCCACATATAAAGAAAACTTGAAACACTGGTGAGCCAGTCTACCACAATTTCACCAAGAGCACATCAAGACTCATCTAGGAGGTTACTAAAGAACGCAGATGAACATCTAAAGAACTACAGGCCTCACTTGCCTCAGTCTAGATATATGATTCCAGAACAAAAAAGATGCAGGGTAAAAACGGCCATGGGCAAACTACTGTGGACCAAAAAGAACACAAAGCTTCATCTCCCATTTGCCAAAAACCAGTTAGATGATCCCCAAGACTTTTGGGATAATGTTCTGTAGACTGACAAGTCAATGGTGGACCTTTCTGGAAGACATGGGTGCCATTAGATCTGGTATTTCACCATTAGAACATTATACCAACAGCCAAACATCGTGATGACAGCGTGATGATCACGGGGGTGCTTTGCTTCTGCAGGACCCGGATTTGTGATAATCGATTAATTCTGCTCTCTGTCAGAATATCCTGTAAAAGAACGTTCACCCATCAGTTTGTGACCTAAAGATCAAGTGCAGATGGTTACAATCACGGGTGGTTTTGAATACATATTTATCTTCAGTAAATGGAATGATTATTTAAAAGCTGCATTTTGTGCTTACCTGTGTTGGCTTTATCTTATATAAAAATTAGTTGGATGATCTGAAACATTTAAATGTGAAAAATTAACAACTAGTAACATAACTGGTATAAATGTCACATAATAACTCCTGCGAGGGTGGTATCAAACTCTTTGGACGACTGATTCCCATTACCATCCTGACTCGGCAAGTATCACGCTGAACCACTTTGGAATTCCCCTTCAAGGAAAAAATAAATCTCAGAGGAATGATGAATTCAAAATTATGCTATCACTGATGGCTTCTGAACACCTTCGGTGCATTAACAGGTTTAAATAAAGTTTGACTTTAAAAGATTAACGGCACAGAGCACCCATTAAACACATTTAGATTCTGTGACAGGGAGAGGTTACGTTGCAGTTTGTTTCAGTCCTTAAGCCCTCCAGTTCTTCTTCTTTGCCCGAACTAAGGTACTGCCCAAACTGTGTAGTCTGATTCAGAGCAACTGTTCATCCTGTGTGCTCTGATGCTGTTGCATCATCTGCTTCGACTGGGTGCCACTGCCTGCCTGCATTGCTGAGCAGTTTAGCTACCGTGGTGCTTTTTCATGTCCTATACTGTGAAGGAGCTTCACCTGCATCCTGCGGACCCATCCAACGATCCTGCCATTTAATTGCAGACTAATCAGACATTTGTTTCGCTGCCTCACAAAACACTGAACGCTTCTCTTATTCCTTCTAACAGACGATCATGGTAGTCTTCTAGCAGCAGTTGATGCTCATAGTTTTTAGTGTGATAATCTACTTACAGTGATCACTGGTTTCACTGGTAACAGTGACTGAGTTTCATTCAGACTTTCAGGTCTGTTTCTGATTGTTACTCTCACACTAACAGTTATTGGTTATTCTATCCTGACCCTCCTTTTTTGGTCCTTGTCTTGTTATCTGGTGTTGACTTGAGGTGGACGGGTTCCCCTTTTGAGTCTTTGTTCCTCTCAAGGTTTTTTCCCTCTTGCTCTGAGGGAGTTGTTCCTTGCCACTGTTGCCCTTGGGTTGGATTCTCTGTAAAGCTGCTTTGTGACGACATCTGTTGTAAAAGGTGCTATATAAATACATTTGACGTGACCTGACCTGACTTATAGCTGTAATTAAAAGCTTCATCAAAGTGCTGAAAGGAGAAGGGTGTGGGTCAGTGGTTTTATTGAGGGGGGAAAACTGCTACAAATACATTGTATAAGTATCTTATTAAACCTTAAACAGCATTACAGCTTCAAAACTCCACGTCATTGTTAGCATCTCATCAGTCATCATTGTTATTACTGTTATATTGTCATCACCTTCCTTATTAATCATAAATGCATAATCCCATTGGGAGTGCACACACGCACACACACACTCGCGCACACACACACTCGCACACATATAGGCCCTGCAGCCATTAGATCAGTGATGGAGCCAGTGTGGTTTTCAGGCTCCATGCTGGGTCGAGGGACCAAAGCTCCTTCCTTTTTTTCTTCCCTCTTCTGTCCCACATCAATGCTCTCAGTGACCACACAAGGAGGCCGGCCCTCTAATTAAAATAATAATAAAAAGCACATCAGTGTTGTGCTCCGAAAGCTACAGTGCCCTCACCTGGCCACAGTGATGTACAACACCCAGTTCCACCTGCTTGAGGCCCAGGGAAGAGGAAGGAAAAGGGCTCCTTAGTGAGCAAGTAGTGGCTGCAAGCGGGCAAGAGTCCAAAATCACACCTCCTCACGCATTCCGACGTAATTCCCGAGCCACTGACGCCCAGCAAGTCCTTGTTCATTCATGAGTCCCAGGGGATACGGTATGTGGTTTTGATGCCTCTAGCATTGTGGTCAATTTATAGTCCACTGTTTACAGCCAGCTCAATTTTATTCCCGAACCTTGTTCTCTTTATCAGTTCCACAATTGCAAGAGACACAGAAGTTTGTATATGACGTACAGTGACAATGTCAGAATTACAAAAAACATGAAAATTGTACATTTTCAGGATCATTCTCAAAGTGGGAACAGGGAGGACGAGAACCGAAGAAAAGGGAGTACAATATCAAAAAGTTTCAAGTTTAAAAACCTACATGTTATGCTACAGCCGTGAACATGGATATCATCTGCACATGGTACATTACAAACACTTAGAAAATAGCATCGATAATAAATGAGTAAAAAAAAGTGGGGCCAGAAAAGGGTGGGAGCGGGGTGGGTCGCTCAGCTGCAAGACATTACCTTTCAGAGGCCTTCTCAGTTCAAAATTCATTCAAAGCTTAGACTTCAGGAGCACATGAGGTTATAAAACCCAGATATCTCATGCTTCTATAAAATCTTTACTGGCATTTCTCGTAATGCCAGCTGAACACTCCACAAACACATCAAAAGCATTTTTTTCCCCAGAGGCCATTCATTCCTGTGTGGACATCAAAAGGTTATTTATTTCTTTATTTATTTATTTATTTAGTTCCAAAAGAGTTGGAGCAGTATGTGAAATGGTACATTCTGGCAGCAGTGATAATTATCTTTACATATTTGCATATTTGTATATTTCAAAATCACAAGATCTTATTGTGACCCATCTACTAAATCGTGAGTCATTTGAAGGTTCCCACCCCTATTAGATAGCAGTGTTGTAATCTATAGATTGTAATATTCAATATCACATTCAGTTATTAGACTCTAAAAACCTAAAACAAGTAGTATAACTACTAGTGCTAGCATTAGCAAACCCAGCTGAATGGTTTTATACTAGGACAGACTGATTTAAAAAGTCATAATATAATCACTTTACTTACAGTATTGCACTATAACACTATAGACTGAATCATAACTCCCGTGCTTATTCATAACCTGCACATGTGCCTGACCATTTTGGAACATGCTGGCAATGAACTCATTGATTTCAGTGCGCTGGACAATTCACATCGTGTCCTTGTCCTGTTTACATTTAAAAGAGGTCAAAACAGATCTACAAATCAATTCTTTTAATGTTTTTCCATTCGCATTTCACATACGGTTCCAACTATTTCTGGGAGCTTTCTTTGTTGCTGTTTTAGGATGATTGCCGCTACACCGGTGACAGTAAACGTCAAATGTGACTCATCGTCATCAGGAAAACGACAGCCTCTTGTGCAGCATTCTCTCCAAAAAAAAACGACCGTCTGTTTTATCCTCCCAACGCAACACACTTTTGTGACTGCTGTAAAACACACTTGGCAGTACTCAGCCAAAGTAAAACACTGGAACAAAATTCCTACTCGTTCTTCAAAACATCAGAGTCAAGGTGCAAAGTTTTTTTTTTTTTAACATGCTGCTTCTTAAAAACGAAGGTGACCCCACCTCCATGAGGATTTAAGCCTACGCCACAATAATGAGGCAAAAACTCTTAAGCCTGCTAGTTTTATGTACAAGAAGTTCTCAATGTGTTCCACCAACACTCTCCTAAAAAGCAGAACATCAACTCCACCAGAACTCTCAACTCCACCAAACAAAGCCAGGAAATCCTACAGGCTTCACCGCATGGCAGTTCAAACAGAGCTCACTGTGATGCTCCTACCTCCTTATGAGCACAAGTAAACACGTCATAAAACACCACAGACCGACACTAACCAAGCACTCATTAAAGAAGCTTTTCTTAAAGGTAAATCAAGAATGATCAAAAAGCACTCGGAGTGATTACAAAGAGCAAGAAGTAGATGTCTCCTCTATCCCACAGCAATGATTTTGCAATTCATATATATAATGTTGCATTAATGTTGAGTCACCTCTCTGCAGGTGGCCAGGCTGCACATCTTTGTTGGGAATGAACTGATTTCACAACTGAGCCATCAAACAAACATAATACAATACGATTGTGATACGCTTGGGAAGTGTAATTAAATAAAGCTAAATTAAGTATTCTGGATAGACACACAGAAAAGGGTCAAACATTTCCCTATTCACTGCCTTTACAACCCCTTTTAGAAGGGGCACTCTAGCCAAAAATGAAAATTGTAACTATCACTACTCACCTGTAACAGCATTGCCATACTTATCTCTCAATTTATGATGCATCTTGAAGATGAGTGTGCCTTTTGAAGGACAACAAGTGCTTTGGGGTGAGTGCTAACCACTGAGTAGCATTGAAAAGAATAGTGGAACATCACCGACATACTTACTGGCCTCTAGATCAACAGTTCGTATTTGCTGAGAGGATTGTACAGTGCTTTGGGGAAGGGTAATGTAATTATTCCAAAGGACGGATGAGCAATCCTCTTATACGTCACACCAAAAAAGCTTTGAATGCAATCAATTCAGCCAATTCACCAAGTAGAAAATATGACTGAATATATGATTTAGTCATAACTTTGCTTACCCTAATCATATATCAAGCTATTTTACCTGAATGCACTGTGTTGCTAGAATTGCCATCATCAAAAGCCAACATCAGCTAGTTTAATCAAATCTATATTTTGTTTGATCAGGACCAGAGATATTACAATATACCTTTTTGGGGCACTATTTTCTACGATTCATTTTATAGTAGCAGACAAAAGGGGCAACATAATCCTTATATATATGTGAACACAGTTACTGAGAATCAGCAGTAATAATTACATTACCCCAAAGCGGTACTTAAAGGAGACTTCCACCTGTTCTTCAATATTTCTGCATTACTCAATAAGGTGATTCAGAGCATATTCATTTGCAGTGCTTCCTTCTTGAGAAAGCTCATACTCCTTTACAGTTATTACAGTCTACAGTGCAAACAAAGCAATTTAGTTTACTATCAAAAACCAGCAGCTGAACCTACACATACACACAAGAATTTATATGTAATGTTGATGATAAAATAGTCATACATCTGAAAAAAAGGGGGCCTATTTTGTCTTGCGATGTTTGCAATGCAATGACTGACATGCCTCAATGCAAGACTATCATAAAACAACATCAAGCATCAGGCAGCAAATTGTAATCATTTTCAGGGGGGGATTCGGTTTGTTTCTCTACAACAGAGCATTTCACATTCTCCAGATAATTATGCAGAAAGTTAGAAAGGTCTGTGGAATTCCTCTTTAAGATTTCTTTGTGTTAATGCATGCTGGATGATGTGGTGAGAGAGCACTGACATACGGTACAAAAGCAGGAATTCTGTAAAACCGATGAGGCAGAGAGGTGCTGCACTACAGGATACTCCATACCAAGGCAGATAATGTCATCATTACCAATAATTACTTCAGTAATAATCATAATATAAACTACTTTCAGACAGGAATGTCCCTTTAAGATGAATACCACATAAACACGCTAGTTTAAAATGTCTCCTTATCCATCAGGACACGAGAAGCCCAGGCCTTGTGAATCCTAATCAGTGGACATCCACTTTCATTCACATCCTTTCAAACTCAATTTCCCTTTTTTAGTTGATCCTGGGTTGAGCCTAATCCTATGCACCCAGTCTCCAGCACCACCAAACAGAATCGGCCAGCAATAGCTCATGCCGGACCTCGCCTAATGATTTCAGTTACACCACAAATGTACAAGTATGAAAGCAATACAGTCAATGTACAACACCTCCATAATCCACAGCAGAAATCTGTCAGTACTGTACAAGGTTAGGAACACCACATCATGCAAGCTTGAAAATAATAATAATAATAATAATAATAATTATATAAGAGACACGAATCTGGGCTCTGAATGACTGGTTCATGCTTGCCTTCACATGAAGCTAACACTTATAGGCAAGTGCCACCTAGTGGTTGAGCTTTGCGACTACATGCCCTCCACAGTCTTTCCTGCACCTCTGATATAAAAAAAACAAAGAAGAGTAAAACAAATGAACACATCCCCAGGAATTCAACGAGTGTACTTCCTCAGTATTAGTGCACCATTTGAAACTGAAACGTTTTTCCAAAAATATATATTTTCTTAATCTGATGCTTCATAAAAAATATCATTGTAGCAGGTAACCAGTTAAGAGCAGAGAGAAGAATAAATGCAGTTACTAGTATCCTGTCGGAGAACTATAAAACAACATCGGTACTAGAATTCAGTCATGTAGAAAAAACATGAGAAGAGTGCAAGAATCCACAACCATTTAAAAAAAGGTGGGGGGGCAGATTGTTTTGTGACGGCCTGAAACGGAACATGTCGGTGTCGGGATAGGGTAAACACTGAATCAGCTGGTTCTCTCTGTGCTGTACCGGTATTGCCTGAAGATGAATAACCATCCCCACAATGTAAAACCACCCAACCTATATTAGAAACACTGATCTCGGTTTCTTCCTGCTCACAGTAAAATAACGTACAGTCTGGAGAACTGATCTCTCCCCCTCTCTCCCTCCCTCCCTCTCTTTGTGCTGAATATGAGTCTTACCAAGACATTCATCATGAAATCAGTCACCATGGTAATAAGGGGGTAGCTGGCACAAGACCATGAGTGCCAGCTTAGTGACCGCAGCCAACACAAACACATCATCCAACCCCGTGATAGCGCTCTCATCCAGCAGAACGTGCAGGAAGTGTGGCGGCTTTTCCTGCACGAGTCGCCATCTGTCCGTGTTTGAACATCAGAGAGAGAAAGAAAGGGAAAATGCACAGAAAGAAAAGGAAAACATGTGGTAGTGAAATGGAATCATGACTTTTTGTCCTTCCACAAACGTGAATCAACACTTTTATGTTATATTCCAAAGATAAGAAAGTCATGAACTCATGCTGTTTTTATTGACTGCAGCAGTTACTGTGACCGTGTCCTGCCTCCGTTCGGCACGGGAAGAGAGGAGCGTCTGGACAGAGTCTTGTCCAGATAATGTGAGAACATGTGACCAGCATCACGTGGCTGGCACACTAGGTACTGAACCGGTAGAGCAGCTAGCTGTGAACAGGCAATGAATGAAGAGAAGAAGAGAGAAGATGCTTCATTTGGCCACAGTGTGGAGCAGATGGATGAGTAGATGAGTGATTCGAGGATTGAGGGAGGTGATGCTAACTGGTGGAGGACTTTTGTAGGGGGAGGAGGTGCTGCTGATTGGTGGTGGAGTTAGTTTAGACGATGCTGATTGCTGAAGAAGTTGGGAAACGTGGTGCTGATTAGGGTGCAAGTTGAGGGAGATGCAGTCGACTGTTCAAGAACCTGGGGGAGGCGGTGCTGATTGGCCAGAGAAATTGGAAGGGGTGCTGATTGGCGGAGAAGTTGGGGTACGTGTTGCTGAGTGGCAGATAAGTTGGGGGAGGTGGGGCTGAATGGCAGAGAAGTTAGGGGAGGCGGTGCTGATTGGTGGAGACTGCCGGGTCTCAGTTCTCAGACAGAGAGAGGGCCAGTGCTGCCTGCAGTGCTGCCTCTTCGTCAATACTGTAATCCTGCATGAACACACAAATGAAAAAGGAAACACTTTAGACTTCAGCACATTAATCATTTATTACAGTTAACCTATGTGTATTTAGTGTACAAATTGCATGTATTGATTTCCAATTAGTAATGTATTAGTTGACTGTTCATTGTAACAGAGCATAAACTTATGTTATATTAACACTGCTGTCTAATGAAAGAGCGATGGAACAATGCCATGGTTTACCTGTAAGGGATAATCAAACTGGACACCAGTGAAAATCACATCTAAAACACTGTGGATGTGTTGAGTATCACTAAAAAGGTCCAACTACAGCTATCTGTCTCTTTAAGCTCTGTACGTTTCTGTGTCGCTTCTTACCACAAATGTGTCATAAGAGAACTTGTGCCGATGCAGGAGGTGCTGCAAGAAGTTGGAGCTCTTGTAGCTGGGGTCACCCCAGGGCATGGCGGAACACACCGGACACACCTGACCACAAAAATACACTGTTGATCCACACTGACATGCGCTTGCAGCTCAAACCTGACACTAAAAGACAGCAGACCCATTCCTGACTGCAATTGGTTCTAATCACTGTGTTGTTGGTTCTGAGACTACACCCTGACTGCCACTGATCCTAATCACTGCGCTGTTGGTTCTGAGACCTCTCCCCAACTGCGATTCATTCCAATCCCTTCGTCCTTCTCTCTGACACCTCTAAAATGAATAATGTACATCAAACAAATATGATGTTCTAAGCAAAATTGTTTTTTGTCCAAAACAACACAATGGCTTTAGTTTGTGTGGTGACCCATCTCTGACTGTCATTGGTTCTAATCACTGTATTATTTGCTCTGAGCCGCCCGCTGACTGGGATTATTCCTAGTCAACTACCATTCTAATCCCCTCATGCACCATTCTGAGACCTCCCCCTGACTGCAATTGGTCCTAATCAGCTCATGAGCAAGTCTGAGATCTCCCCCATACTGTGACTGGTTCTAATCCCCTCATGCATCAATCAGAGACCCCGCTCTGAACGTGATGGGTCCTAATCACCAGTTGTTTATTCGGGGAGTTCCCCCTGAGAGCGAATGGCTGTTTAGTGGAAGTGTAGCTAGTTTTGGTTAAATCTTTCATTCTCTGAAGTACACTGCTGGCTTAACTGAACACAGAACATAACAAACATGTGCAAACATACAGTGTATGACTGAACTGGCTGAACACTGTGGAACTGGGGACATTTCTCAGCTCCCACACAGTAGGAATTTTGATGCAGGGACAATTTTGCATTCATCAATCTGACATACATCAGCCTTCTCACTATGAGCTCTGGAGCAGATTCACCAAGTTCTCATCCCAGAATTAAGATAAATGTGGTTTCACAGCCACAGGTTTGGGTTCATAACTCGCTGTATTCCCACCACCTCACATATCCGTTAAATTCCATTAGCTCCACACCTGATTTCATTTAATGAAGGACAGATTATATCAACAATAATGCTTTATATGTAAAGCAGTTTTCTATATATAATGTTTTTTTTTTCGAAACAAAACTGCTTGATATATAATTTCAAAGTGACAGAAAGCAATCTGTTAGAGGATCTCCTAACTGGCCATCCCAGCACTCACCACTTTGTTGGGGTCATTGCGGTGGTTTTCCATGCAGTGCTTCACCAGCTCTTGTTGGTCCAGGTTTCGAGCTCCGCAGTAGGGGCACACAAATGTCGATCTGTTCGGAATATTGCTGCGAGCAAGGGGTGGGGGGAAGAATGAAAAAAAAAAAGAAAAAAAAAAAAGAAAGAGAGACAGAGACAGAGCGAGAGAGAGCGCAGAGAGTCAGCTTTTCATTCACTAGGACCCAGCCAACAGCCCTCAGCTCTAGAAAAGCCTGTTTCCTTTTATACAGAGTGACGTTTCATTACATTACTGAAAGTAAACTTCTGGAACTACACAAATAAATTCCAGTTTCTTGGTAAACTGAATAAATTAGGGCCAAGGAAAAGGCTGTCCAGCAGGAGTGTCCATCAGCCCTTCTCCTGTTCATCAGACTTATTCAAACAACTAAATAAACTAAAACACACACACACACACACACACACACACACACACACACACACACACACANTTTGATTACAGAAATGTGCGCATAAGTCACAAAATTCATACATGTATTACTATTTAACCTCCCTATTGGCAGCTGTAATATAACACTGGTTTAAAGCATATACTCCCAGTGAGAGCTAGCCAGTACAGCCACCATAGAGCAGGCATAGTTTTAACTGTGTCATAACTGAGACCCCCAAAGTGGAAGCAATGAGAGAAATCCATATCCACCCATATTATGAATAGATTTGTCAACAGCAGTTTCTACTTTCAAATCTGAACAAACTGATCCAAAAGGCCTGGGCTGGAATAAGCTCTTAATCGCACGGAAAGGAAGCACGCATCATTGCACCGGAGGATGGCAGCGTATTAGCAACCCCTAAAACACGAGGGCATAATAAATCTCATTCTGATTCACTGCCATGGTGGTAAACAAAAGCTGTAAGTTTTATATTCTTATTAATGACTGTGCTAATGCTGGTGGGCTGGCTATTAGTACTTTGTGAATCCATTTAGAACAAGGGGGGAAAAAAAACCCCAAACTTTTGGATGGGAACAGTTTCTTCTCCAGAGCCAGAAATCTGACTGCCAGGAAAGCAGTGATCTTTAAATTGTCAGTTTCACTGTGTTTAATACAAGATCTATCCAGCTACCCGTACCAGCCTGAAAGAGGCCAAGAACAGTCTAACTCTCGCAACTAAGCCCAGATAGATACTGTTGTGTCCATTAGCCGGAGCATAGGACAACCTAAAGAAGGTACAAGAGGTTTATAAAGCTGTACGTAAAGTGGATTTTGGAATTTTTGGCACTTTCAGATTATTATGCAGGATAATAATAAAAACTAACCACACAAACAATTGGGACACAATACAATGATGCTTTATTAATACAAGTCATTTTACCCATCCCTCCGCCCCCGGTCACTCCAGTTATTACTGTCAGACTGTAAACACTACACACACACACACACACACACTGCAGATTCATACCGGATTACACTTACTCCACAGTTATTACTGTCAGACTGTAAACACTACACACACTGCAGATTCATACCGGATTACACTTACTCCACAGTTATTACTGTCAGACTGTAATCTCACAATTATTACTGCCACTTTGTGAAAACTATAGATTCATACTGGATTATAATAACAGCATCAAAGTGACAAAAGGCCAGTTTAAGATTAGTTTGTAATGATCAAAGACGTCTTACAGAGATTGGTGCTTTCCTTATTGTAATGCACAGTTTAGCTCATGTGTCCATGCAGAGAAATTGTGAAGCGGTGCAGGGTGGGGTTGGGGGTCCCCAGGCATGGAGTGGGAATGGTTGTTTTCTCCTGTGTCAGCTGAATATGGAGCTGATGTGTCAAGTGTGTGTGTGTTGAGAATGTAGAGCCTGCAGAGTTTGTGTTGTTCTTCTTTGTGCTGATACATTAAAGAGTATGCAGGCCTGTGGGGAAATGCTAGTTATGACTCGCATTTCTCTGCAGCGTTCAGTGCTTTCCGGACTACGCTCACCCGGAGTAACAAATGGCTTTGAAATTCAGACTCGAGAAGTTGTTTTATTCTTCAGACGCGTTTTTTATTCTTCAGACATACAGGCGCATGCATACACACAGACACCAACGCAAACCCCGCCCAAACACCCACACACACCCAAACACCCACAAATACACATAAGTACCTGCATACACTAATAACAAAGAATCAGGAGATATTAAACAGAATTCAAACAGGCAGCAACGTAACCCTGACATATAGATAAATTGTCTGTCCGAGTCGATAATAGTGTTGTGTATACTACCACAACTCTGCTGGATACCTTGACCTGTAAACAGCCACGAAGTAAAAGTTTAAAGTTTCGGAAAACAATTGGGTTGGTTTTCCTATGGAAACTGAACTTAATATAAAATGTCCAAAGCTGTTATTAAGACAATGGTTTTAAAATTGCAGTTCACAGAAATAACTGTGGAGTGATTTTAATCCAGTATAAATCTGCTTTGTGTGTAGTTTTCAACAATCTGACAGTAATAACTGTGAAGTGATTGTAATCTAGTATGAATCTGCAGCATGTGTAGTTTTTAATAGTCTAACAGTAATACTTTATGGAGTAAATGGTCTCCGTGTTTGGCTGAACCCAGAGCTCCCCCTGTAATAGTAGCCCGGTTTCAATAGATTGGCGCAAGTAACATTAATATAGCAACACAGCAGTGCAATGTGTTGTTATTGAACATTTGTGTCTTAATACTGATGCAAACGTTTTTTTTTTATCTGAACTTTTATTCTGGGCCATCTGAGTTTCTGAGAGTTTCTGAGAAATAAGTGAGAAATTACGTTACATCACAGTTTCTCAGGAAAAGCAGGCTGTTCACGTACCGATAAAAATCTGGTTTGTTTTCAAATACGAATTGCCAATGGATAGAAATGGTCTAACCCTGATGCTGCAGAGTAGGAGGTCCTCTGCCAACGTAGGTAAAAGTTTTTATAGAGATACAGACCCAGCAAGGGCATTGTGGCTGGGCGTGAACCCACTCCTAGACTGTCTGGATGATCCAATAGTGACTATGGAGTGATGAGAGGACAAATGGCAGATTTTCAAAAGAGGACTATTAGAATTAAAATATAGCAAACTTCCTCATACCAAACGTCTAATTAACATGCATCCAAATTGAATATAGTAACCCGTCTGAATAGGCCCAAAAATACCATTTCAAACATATGCCTGTGTCAATCAACAATGAAATCACAACACATTATAATGCATAACCTTCTCCAACAAAACTGACAACAGTGTAAAAATAAAAAAAATGAATGCAAAAAAATTGCAACAGAGATTCTCAACCTTTTCAGCCTATATGAATGACCATCAAATGTTCTGTGACCCCCAAGAGCACTTAAATGGACAATTTGTTTCAAATGCATGGATCTACAACTATAGTCAAAAAGAGAACAGTTTTTTACACCAACTTGCACTGAAAATATAAGCAGCTATGTTGGTTATAGCAGTCATGCACTCACATTTTTACACCTTTAAAACTGCTGCGATTCTCACCTGGGAATAGGCTGTGAAGTTGGGACCACGGGCATGAACTTTGGGCAGTTGGCCATCTGTTCTTGAACCTTTGTGCAAGATGAAATGTGAGACCTCATTTTGACCAATGTGACCTGAAATATGATGAGGAAGGTTAGACCGGCTGTAACTTGGTTGACATTTTCAGTCTAAGAATGCAGTATTTATGGAGTTGGCACAAATTCCAAATCATGGTTGTCTTAGACTACCCCCTGCCCTGAACATCTGAGTGCTTTCCCAATGCACCTGATCCAAGTAATCAGCTGATTAACAAGTCTTTCTAAGTTGAAGTGTGTTAGAGCAGGAAAACACTACTTTGTGCAGAATAGGGGTGCTCCATGACAACAGCTGAGGAATCTAGTATGCGTACAGTATTGCCCAAATATCTTAGACCCCTAGACACATTAATTAAATCAGCATTATACTGATGATGATGATGATGATGATATGATGACAATAACAGATAATTCACTCACATGCTCAGAAGACAAGTGCTTCACCGCGTTTGACCAAGTTCACTTTTAATTCTCTTTCCACATGCTCACAACCTACATTACAAAATGCCCTTCTGCACATTGCATACAGTTACATATTTCTACCAGAGAGGCCTCCAAGTCCCCAAATCTGACATTGTGCAGCTTTAATATATTGAAATATTCATTAGTCAGATTTGGTGAACTATAATTACTACTGGGTAGCCATGAAGAGAGGTTTGGTTAACCCTCTGGGGTAAACAAATGCACCTGTGTGTCAAATCTGATGTTTCTCGACGTTTCTGCTAATCTTTGTGATTAAACAGCACAGAACTTGGGTTCAAACTATCTGCCCTTTCAATCCATCTTACCGTGAGATCACACGTGACTCGCGTTATGAGCCTTGGAAGAGGGGCTCGAGATGCACAACATCTGTCTGTAACTTTATGTATCTGGTGGATTTGAGTGTCCGTCTATAGTTTGTGTGAAACGGACACTCAGGAAATCTCTAAGGACTTGCTCATCATGTCAGAAACCTTTTACAGCTGGTGAATTTATTGCAGCAGCTTTGGAAAGCAGCATATTACATATTACATATATTACACACGTTATTCATAGGTTTCACTACTTTTGTAGACCTAAGACTTTGGTAAACCCAATTCAAGCTCCAAGACAATCCGTCCACATGAGAGAAAAGCTTTGTTTTCACAAGAGATATTAAGAAATTCTAAAATTGGACTACATATACATATTTTCAGCATTTGGACGGCATTATCTTTTTACACATTGCTCTAGGTTGAATGGGGCCTTGTTATAGAGAGAGCGGAGACTGTTCTGAACATTTTGTTACAAAACATATGGGTATTATGCTGTATGCAAGTGCCTTTAAAGGCCATTTTAAACATGAATAAATGTTTAAATGTCTAAATCCCCTCAGACAAAACCAAACAAAAACACTGACATTGTGAAGCTTGTAAAATCTTTACTTGCTGTATGGAATTATTTGTACTTGTTCAAATATTAATGTAAATGCTTACTGCCCATAACAATAGCATTTTAAGTCTAATTTCTCAGCAGTCTAAAACCTCTGCACAAGTACTATTTATGTAGGTATAATTAGAGTGTGTGCATTACAGCATGAAAATGATAATATGGGGATTTACAAAAAAAGTCAGAAGAAATATTCCTTAAAAACAGTAAAACTAATGTGCATGTGTTCAGAGTGGACTCACTTTTTTGCTGCACCCTCGGCAGGGGGCTTTGTAGGAGGAGAGTTGTTTCTCCACACTGGATGACTTGTCCACTTTCTTTGGGTCGAAAGGCATGCGGCAAAGAGGACAGAGTGGGGACGTCACCTGCAGACAAGGCTGAAGACAGTCCCCGCAGAACCTGCACACACACATGCACACAAACGTAAATCAGAGCCACTCGGGGGGTTAACAGGAGTTCAACATTTCTTCTGAATCTGGGAGGGAAAAAAAAAAAAACCCTGACGATTATTTTCAGTAAACCAGGGTCACACACCTGAAACTCACTGGAAACATTGAGTTTTAAAGGCCCAGTTTCACAACAACATTTAGTGCCAGTATGGTTCCAGTCTGACCACAAACTCAAAACATCACCACACACATCAGTCACTTCGCAACCCCTGCAAGACCTCACTTTAAATGGGAATCGAAATATTAGTCAGACAAACTGCAGCTAAAAATTTTGCCAAAATTGTTCAGTCCTGGGTAGTAATAAGGAATTTGTTCCCCCTTTGCTGCAGTAACAGCCTTTAATTTTCTGGGAAGCCTTTACACTAGCAGTTGGTCATTGCTGTGAGGATTTGATTGAGCATAAGTGAGGTCAGGTACTGATGTTGGATAATCAGTTCTGGATCACTCCAGTTCATCCCAGAGGTAATGGATGGAGCACCATCCATCACTTCAGACAACGCATTTCAACTGCTTCACACCGATGCTTTACAGCCCTCTAGACCACGCTTGGCATTGAGCATGGCAATGCAGTTGGTCAATGCTTTTCTAAGGAGAATATACAAGCTCTGTGAGTGCAACTGAACTCCTCCGGTAGTAATGTATGCCACATTCAGAGTAGCTGAAATCACTTATTAGAAAGTGTGTCTACAAACTTTTGGGCATATCCTCAGGGGTCACCCTTCATTTGGTCATCATAAAGCAAAGTAAGCAGCATTTGCACTCCAGGGTCCTCTTTGTGCCCTTCAAAGTTTTCATAGATGCATGTAGCACTTTGCAGATTTTTGCAGGCACAGGGGAACGATGCTCTCCGCTGCTCTGACTGACAAGTTTGTGCCACTGAGCCACAAAACAAAACTCCACAAGAGAACGGAGCAATTGGCCAAAGCCCTCCATGTCGGCATGACTCAGCGTGAGGGCAACGGGAAAGAGAGCGCAGGCCGGCCCGCCCTGTCCCTTTCTGACAGATGAGCCTGGGGTTTATGGGACCTCTAAAGCTGTGAATCATTCCGGGTTTTTCCGGCAGCCCAGCGCAGCATTTTACAGGCTTGTCGACTCCAAGGCTGGCACAAGACGCAGGCTCCTCTATCAATGTCTTCGGAAAATATATATATGCAGCAGCCAGTGAAAAGAAGGGAGACAGGAGAAGGAAGAAGGGAGAGAAAGAAAAGAGCATGACAATGAGAATATGAAAGAGAGACAGAATGTGTAGGACAAAAAACAAAGTAACTACGAGAGGAAAAGAATTTCCATGTTGCAGCCTCTACCACAGCTCAAGGATACACTGAGAAGGCAGTATGCATGTGTTCATGATAGGAGCCTGTGTAGGAGCCTGTGTAGGATGTGCTCAGGTACTCAAGTATCCAAAACAATAAATGTACTGTAGCGACCTACAGGTAATGGCCATTGATGTGCAAGGGCATGAGTCTCACAGCAGCACTGGGACTCGTTGTGAGAGAGGCTTGAATCTTGGAAAAGGTGCTGCCATGTTCAATAAAGGGTATACACACTACGTCTCTGGTGATTTCCTCCTTACCAAGACATCACACTGGATGGTCAGCAAGATACATTCTCCTCCAAGCACGCTGGGCTAACCCATGATGTTGTGTTAACATTACATGAAGGGAAAAAAAGAAAAAAGAAAAAAAATGTATGCATGTGTCTCAGAGGAAGCATGTGCTAACAGCCCTCACTCATTCAAGTTGGTTACAGAACGGAAAGCACAGTCGCCAGAACTGCTCTTCTTTAAAAAGGGGAGCTATTTAGCGACCTGCTACTGGGCGGCATTGTCCGTCCAGACCACCTTGGAACTGGATACACTATGTGCTACGTTTCTTGTGTCTCCTTCATTGCCAAGACATCATATATACATATTGGTACATCATCCACTGAGGAGAAAACCCAGTTACATGACCCTTGCAAGCTCTGTTAGCTAGCTCATCAGCTCATCTGCTCATCTGAAGAGGCAGCCTTAATTACTTATGCCATAGCCATCCATGTCCAAGAAAACATAGGTCCTTTCTCCTCCATCATTCAGTGAAATGGGTTCTCTTCCAAGCACATTAAGCTGTCCAATGATGTGTTAAAAAACATTTACTGAAAAAAGAAAAGAAAAAAGATCATGTTAGTAGCCTTCACCCACCCTCCCAGGTGGAAAGTGGCAATGAGTAACTCTCAAAATGGCTTTCAGTTGTACTACAAGTAATCTAATGCTGCACACTGAACTGACATGAAAGTAGGTCCACAACACTACCATTTACCAACACCAGCTGCTCAACCCTTACGCTACTACTGCCAAAGTAACTTAAGTACCTCATATGACAAAGCCTCCTAGTTTAGATGCTGGTGAGATTGTCAGTGTTATGATGCCAACTAAATGGGCAGCAGCATTAGCTTGCATATAACAATATTTGTGGGTGGAGGCTGATGTTGCAAATGTACATATGAGACAATTTATCAGCTTTAAAAACATGTGTTTAGCATTTTGTGTGCTGACAATTTTTAAAAACATATGTGTTAATTGTCGTACAATGTATAGGCTTGTGAATTTATGTGCCGTAACGGAATAAGCTATTTATTTGGAAGCCAAACTCATTCCAGAGGGTTGAGGAAGTCCAAAGATGCCAAGTTAAAAAAAATATGCCACTCAGGACACTGGTATTGAACACAGTGATTCAAACACCAAGCTCATTACTCACCTCCGGCATGCTAATGACCCGAGACCAAGAGTTAAGTTAAAACCTACAATCAATTTCACACCAACACGACCCACGAGGCCACAGAGGGGCAATGATTACAGAGTGCTCAGGATCTGTCCCCGAGTGATCATGAAAGTGAATTGCAATCGTAACAGGAATTTATAGTCTGGACGGAAAGACATCTTGAAGGTTATTTCTGTCTTCTGTATCCCCCCACCCCATGTCTGCTTTGAACAGACTCTGTTTAGATACTTCAATCAGAGACATTGTCACTCTTCAGATGGCTCCTCGAGTCAAACACAAAATGTACAAGGAAGAGATGAGGACAGAGACAAGCAGCGCAAGCCAATCTACTACAGGAGAGGACCACACTTAAATGTGTTCAACACAAACATAGTAATAATAACTCCTACATTAGCTCTTAAACTATCTTCCAACCACAAATTAACTTGCCACCACAGCAAGCACCTTGGAGTAAAACACCAGCTGTTAACTGTGTTACATTAGCCAACATGTGACTGCTTTGGCTGGCACTGCACTGACTGATGGGGAATAGGGACAACCATCCTATCCACCCATGTAGACAGCCAGCCAGCCAGACAGACGGCCAGCCAGCCAGCCAGCCAGTCAGACAGCCAGACCCAGAAGGAATCAATCGACAGGAATGAAACTTGGTGGGTTGCTTTTACATTGTGAGACACACAACGGACTTAAGCTTCACACTCAGCCTCGCATCATTCCTTAGAACTGTACCTGACTGACCCAACAGCCACAATTACAATGAGCACCTCCAGAAGGTGTCACTCCACCTCCACCCCTACCGTAAAATCTGCAGGAACTGTGTGAGAATATTTAAGATGCATGGGATGGATTATCACAGGACCCATTTGTAACGTTTACAACTCCATGCTAGTAGTGAGTGTATATTTACTTTCTGTACACCGTGCTTCCAGCGAGAACAGCGGCTGTGGTAGCATGGCAAGGCGTAAAGAGCAAAGATGGCTGCTGATTGGATGAAGCTGAATCCAGCAGGTGATGATGCAGGGGACTTACTTGAACACAATTCAAACTGTTTACAAACCTCTACTTTTCACACAACCATTACAAAAGACTTGAAACGCTGTTGCTCATTTCCATCATCACTACAAAACTGTGCTACACATTAAGACTAGAAAATATATATAATATTTTCACATTCTATTATTCTTGTGATTAATCAACTAACAATCATTTTATCAGCTTCAATGCATCCTTCACTAGACAAGCTATGCGTGAATCCGCAGAAGGCACTTCTTCCCCCTTATATACAAAATCAGTGGTATTTTAAACGAATTAATTAGTTGCATGTAGTTAGCTAGCTAATGTACATAAGGCTGTGAAAAGACAAGCTGCAGATTGCTTTATAGTTTCTGGAAGCAGCTGCCAAAAACTTGCAATTAAAAGAAAGTGATACAGCTCCGAATAGTCCAGTGACTAAAGTCAGTAATGTAACATGATGAGTGAAGTTTACAAGGGGAACACAATCTCATTCTGAGAAATGACTCAAAGCGCGAATCCTCAGGGAGGTGTTCAGTTAAGTTTGTCAGAACACCAACATGGAGGGAAAGCTACCCTTTACTGGCTATTCTGTTCTCATTTCTGGGGGTGGAAGGTAACATGGAAAGCTAAGTCAGATGTGTTCATGTTGTATGCTCTATTGTATTTGTGGTCATAATTGTTCTTTTTCTTTTGCTATCTGCTCACACTGGTACTGCACTGCAAGTGTACTGCCGCCCTTTTCTTGTTACGTCACTAAGTCATTTGGAAAATATGTGTATCATTGACATATCTGGCAACCGTCCAATGACATATGTCCATTGAGTAAACTACTAAAAAAGGTAATGAAGCTGTATAAAATTCTAAATACAAAAGATTGGCCTGAATTTAAAGTTTAAACTTATTTAAAAACAAAAAACACAACAGAACAAAAAATAAAAAAATAAGCCACTGCTGCTTGAGGACTTAAGAGAAAAGACTGACAGGCAAAAACATCACTCATCTAATTTCAGACTTCTGAAGGGAAGCTTTCTCAGTGCAGCTCATGTCACAGAGAGATGTGGCGGGACGGGAATAGAGTGTCTACACTGCAGTGTCGTGCAGTGTCACTCCACACACTCAAAGAAGTGACTTTTTTAATAAGTGCTACTTACAATACATGGCCAAAAGTTTGTGGACACCTGACGAGACCTACATAAGCTTCTTGAACATCCGACTCCAAAACCATAGACATTAATAAGGAGTTGCTGCCTTTAAAGCAGCCTCTAAGCAGGCCTGACTTGCAATCAACATTCCAATTCATTGGAGTTTAAGTCAAAGGCCTGTACAGGTCACTGCAGTTCCCCCTCACCAAAATCATGTTTTTGCACATGGGCGGAGTCATGCTGGAACAGGGCCGGACCTTCCCCAAGCTGGTGCGTCAAAGTGGAAGGACAATGGTGTAAGATACATTTGTATGCTGAAGCATGAACTAAGGGGCCAGCAACAAGTAAACCCAAATTCATCCATCAGACTGCCAGATGCCACTCACGCCAGCTCATAGTGATCTTAGGCTTGCATGCAGCTGTTAGACCATGGAAACCCATTTCATGAAGCTCCAGACATAAACTTGTTCTGATGTTGCTTCCAGAGGCAGTTAGGAACCATGATGCAACATGATGCACTTAGTGTCCCCCATCTGAGAATTTGTGTGGTATACTGCCTCGTTGTTGCTCCCACACAGGGCAGAAATTTCACACACTTGAAAAATGACTTGGTAAAGGCTGCATCCTACAACATTAAAGGCACTGAGCTCTTCAGTACGACCCATTTTACTGTTGGTCTATACCTATTAGCAAAGAGTACGGCTAAAAATACCTGAACTCAATAATTAGCAGGGGTGTCCATATACTCTTGACTGTATAGTCTACTTCTTATTTGAATGACAGCAGTTTTGCTTTACATCTTGTTTCCATTATCACGTATATGCAACTAAACAATAACAATTAATTACATTGTTATGGTACCGATTAGTGTCGGGTTTAACACTGCACAGTGTAATTACATTACAGTAACTGACTTAACAAAATTGGGCTACCTTTTGGGCACCCTGCTACATAACAGTGACATAACCCTTGCACAAACATGATAGTGGATGTCGTGCTGTCATTTTGTTCAGTAACGTAAGTGTCATGTTACCATTACCAGTAATTATCACAGTGTTTGACAATGCTTAAAATCATAATAGATTATAACAACATGATATATATCATAACATTTAACCTTTGACAGAATGTTTGCACAATAATATATTTGATTGTTACATCCCTGATATTTAGAAATCTGTTAAAATTTTATTAGTCTTCTCAGTTCACTTTCCCAATATGGCAATTTTCTTTTAAGAATCAGCAGCATTATAATGTTAACTCAAAACAACATTACATTACAACAACCCTGAGTTTTAAACACCTCCATACTTTCTAAACGGTTTGCCAAGTTTAAAAACTCTAGCTTCTACAGGTAAACTATCTGCACTATTTGTGGGGTATATATGGCTATTGTTAGCCATATTATGCATTTTTGGGCTGCTGGAGCCAGTACGTAGTGCACTATGCAGGGAGCAGGGAGCCATTTGAGATTTAGCCTCAGCATGGGAAGAGGGGTGGCAGTGGATTGGTGCTATACAAGTTGGTGATGAAGGTTCTTATAAAAGTTTTACATTAATTAATGCAGCTGCGGTCATTATAATACAACACAAGTTTCATAAAATGACCACAACATACAGCGATGGCTGACTGAACGTTCTTTACCTCATTCAGCAGACTATGGCTGTTTTTCGCAACTATACCATACTCCAAACTACGTTATTGGCAGTGTCTAACAACACCATTATTGTGATGAAAGAGCACAGCCTCTCGTGGCAAAGTGGCCAAAGAAAAAGATCTCCATTTTTGCTGTTTTATTCATTTTTTACTGTCATTTAAATATGCCCTTTGACCCAAACACTGTGTGTATCATGACAAATAATTCAAAATTTATGGTCCAAAATTACTTGGAAAAAGTCTGGTTCCATTGACGTACATTATAAGAAAAGGAATTTTTTTGCTTTTTCCCATGAAGTTGTCATTTTTGAGAGGTTTTGTTCCTATTATTATTATTATTTTCACAGGCAGAAAAACACTTCCTCAGAGGGACTGAGGGATGTGACAATTTATCATTTTGGATGTGACAAGGATGAGGTTAGGTGAGGATGGCATGCGTGTCCCGGTGTTACCCCCCATCTCCCTGGCTTTCCCTGCCACTCCTGTCTGCAGTGGTCACTGTCAGCATGCCCAAAACTACAAATCAACCCTCTACATCAGAATCTGGCCTTCTCTCTGCCGTATCAGATAAACAAGCGTTCGTTTATGTTTGGCAATGATTCTAAATGAGGCTCAATTGATGCGCTGATGATTAATTTAGCGCTTACCGAGCTTTCATCTTATGCATATGTGCAGATGGAGAATGGCTTTTAAAATGGTGCCAAACAAAATCCGGGGGAAAGCGGCTCGTCTTCTCTATGAGTGAAGCGTAATCGCCTTCACTCTAACCAAATTAAACAGCCTGCAATTAGCTGAGCGGAAGTAACGGTGTTTTGTTCAACAGGACAAAGGCAAATGATAAATGGGTTTCCTCCATAAACAGCCTTGTTTGGGCCATTCTGTCTGTCTGCAACATTTTAAATGCTTGCTTAGCCAATTTCTGCCATCCTCGTAGCAGCTCCCCACCTCTCTTGCCTCATCCTACCCTTTCTGTCTCTCCATAACAGGATTCATGCTTTGCCATCTCATTTTGCTGTGGTGAATAATTCAGATGGCTGCTGCGGAGTTGTCTACTGTACGTGATACTGAAACAGCAACACTCAAGAGACGTATCCTAGCACTCACCAAAGAACCTAGAACCGGGTTCCTGGCTGAAAAAGGCTCTTCTACTCTTTTAATGACATAAAATGAACAAACATGCTGTGGAAAAAAAGGGCCCAGGAAGGAGTGGGAGGGCTCAACAGAGGCTGAAAATAGCTTAGAGCTGCTCTCAAATGGACGAAATTAGAACAAAGGAGGGACAAGAAGAATCATCTCCCAGCACGATTTCACACCATGAAAGCAACCTTAAATAAATCCCTTAGTTTTGACACGCAGTGAAACTCGCTCAGTATAACTGCAAATGTATTTTATGTAGTAATATATGCTCTCCATTATTTCATATTTATTTCCTCCCAAAGGTCCATTTCTAATGTTTGTGGAGGTTTTTTGGAGAAAATAAATATTCCACTTGCATACGGATCAAAAAAGAAAAGACAGGAATTTTCAAAACTGATTACAAGCCTCAGAGGAAATTGGACTCCTAACAATCACCTGAAGTGCCTGGTAGACCACCAACACTGTCCCCATCAGTTAACAACACTTAAAGAGAGGGGAAAACCAAATTCCACTCTTGCGTCAGATATGAAATCATCCACAGGTGTTTCTGTCCATCCTTCCGCTGTTAGAAGACAACTCAGC
>CM067498.1:13155803-13175978 GCA_034552555.1 Semaprochilodus insignis
GAGAGAGAGAGAGAGAGAGAGAGAGAGAGAGAAAGAAAATGAAAGAAAGAAAGAAAGAAAGCTCTTCTAGTGCTCTTCTAGAGAGAATGCCCGAGGCTAGGCCTCCTACTCCTGCGATTAGCTGTGATGGTGCTGCTTCCACTCAGTTCACAAGAACGTGGTCAGCTTTAAAGCTCAGGACGCCCACAAACCTATTCCACTCCATTTGGGTGACGAAACCAGAACAGGTGAGTGACTTAGGCAAAGTGTTCCCCTCTCTGTCCTCTACACCTTACCCAGACAGAGCAGATGGAGGCCCTGGTATGGTGGGATTAGGATTAGTGCAGGTCTTTACAACAACAGATTTCACAACGCTGCCTCATCTGTGGTCCCACAGCAGGTAGCGCATTAGAACAGTGGTTTTAAATTGTGGACTACAGTGGGGGCTCAGTGAGTTGTTGGTAAAGCAGCATTGATGTTCATCCCCCCTCAACGAGATCAGCTCTAAATCTTAGGCAGGTAACCAGTCTCTGCACTGCTGCTTTTTCCAAAGCATTCCCCCAATACGGTTTGCTCCAATGAAGTCAGATGCTGGAGCTGGGAATGATGTCACACCCAGGTTTCAATAGGAAAACCAAAATGCACACCTCCAAGAAAACATTTTTGCTCTTTCGAAATACGCTTGTTTTCTCAG
Organism: Semaprochilodus insignis; assembly: GCA_034552555.1. Classification (NCBI taxonomy): domain Eukaryota; kingdom Metazoa; phylum Chordata; class Actinopteri; order Characiformes; family Prochilodontidae; genus Semaprochilodus; species Semaprochilodus insignis. Next base: position 13,156,477 of record CM067498.1, read on the forward strand.
TGGTGTAATTTTTATGTATTCTCTGTATATGTATGTATGCAGGCATGTAAAAGACCTTTTGCCCCCACGACAGCTCACTAGCCAACTTAGCCAGTAGCCTTTAGCCAACGTTAGCAATATCAGTTATGCATTACTTGGCCTTCTATGAATCCAAACACTGTAGCAACATGTCCACAGAGAGAAGTTTATTGAATTAGACACAAGTAGATTTAATTGGACACAAATAGACATAAATGCTAAACGGTATAATACTACAGATTTCATGTGAGGTGCCGCCCATTCGATTTTGAGGTCAATGTTGGTGAGGCTCTACAGTTTTCAAGTACAAAACTGAAAATACAGTACATCTTGCTGCCAATATTGGTATTCAACACCCTTTCTAGAGCCTGCGTTCAGACTAGCAGGTGACAGAGCGGCCACTCATTTCCTCCGCGAGTACACAATTTGTAGCAAGCGACAAGCGGCAAGCGACAAATCAAGTTAAGATTTTTCTCAACTCTATGCAAATAAATAATGACACGGTGAAACAACATTGTAGGGAACGTTAACAGCTAACAGATTGGGCTAGGAGACTGAATAAGGTTAGCCCCACATAGCATCGACCACTTTAAACCTGTTAAATGTAAATCTCCTTTTCTTAACGCTCACTGTGGAGAGAAACAGTCTTCTAAATGTGATTTTGGCAGTGGGAGTTAAATACTAAATATAACATGGACGTGTGATGGTGGGGTGGTGTGTGGATGAGGTGAAATGTGGATATCCATTTTGGAGTACAAGCTAATGTTATAATAAGGGAATATTTCAGACTTCCAAACAGTAAAGAAAACCTAACTTGGATTGAATGTAGGATTTAGATGAATTACCAAAAATTGCTGTTCTCCCTGTAGGTTTACCTGTTCAAATTACCCAGGTCCAGGAAATTATCTGAAGTCTACATGAATCATGTGATCATAAGGCATTTTGTGAACTTCTGTTGACTTGACTCTTTCTCTATACAGTCTTCGGACAATTGTAGACATGGCGGTCCGAGGTCTCCAGCTTCTGTTCTCTGAGATTTTGTTCCTACAAGCATTTCGAACACGCCCACAAGAAACAAACCGCTGGTGTGAAAGCACCGATTTGGGCCATGAATTGGGCCAGATTTGGGGCAGTCATCCAAAGACAGACAGAGCTGACACAGGCTCTAAGTGTCGGACCAGTTGTGGTACACACTGCTGTGGTAATAACAATGGTAATAATAGTGGAATACCTGTAAAAAGTTTTTATAGCAGATGATTTTGTCTCACAACACCCACCATGTACCCCTCCACCATTAAGGCATTTCAGAAATAGATATTAGGCCAAAAGCATCTGTCAAAACTATCCTGAAACAGTGTCTAAGGCATCAGCCAGAGTATTTATTACCATTTTGTAACTTTCTGCAAGGGACCTTTAAAATGCATTAAACCCTTTAGATGTCTGGTTCCCATCCCCACCACCATGAATAATTCTGCCTTGGCAAGTTTTCCTAGAACAGAGCATTTCATATCAAACCATTCGGAATGTCTTGCCAAAAAGAAAAGAAAAAAAAAAACCTGTCCAAATATTTAGCGTTTGTGTGTTTCGTGATGGCCCAAGAGTCGCTGCTCTCCCGTCTGAGATGGGGTGACAGTCTAAAAGCACATATCCCGCACTACTGCATGTAAGAATTCCTGGAAGGTCTTCATTCATGCTTCAGATGCTTCAGCCTACAAGAGCACAACCTCTCCATCTTCTAGCACCTCAGCACCAGCTCCAGCTGAAGGAGCCTCATTTAAAGCACAGCCTCCCTCCCTGAGGCATTTTCTATATATAGACTATCCTGTACACAGTTGTCCCTGAGTGACACCGGCAAGAGAGCCTTGCGTTTTGTTTACCGACTGTGTGTTTTTATATGAGAGAATGGCAGAAAGAGGCTCCCGCTGACTGCTGACTGTGTGCGTGTGCATGTCTTATTAAAAATGAAGCGGTAATGAGCCTGTGATGTGATGCAGCTCTGTCCCTGATGCAGTTTCCAGTAATGAGTCCATCACTGTAAGATCAGTGTGAGTGCCTCTCATGCTGTCTGGGCTAGGACGTCATGCATTTTTTTAACCTTGGCAATCGCGAAAAGACGGCATTTGATGTGCAGGTCTACTAGCCACATGCCTGATCTCTTCCCGCAGGCTGTGAGTGTGGAGCAGGTCTGGCTGCCAGGGATGCGGGGAAGCCTCAGAGTCGGTAGATCAAAGAGGAGGTCGTCTCTCAGAGACGGCCCAGGAAGCACTCCACTACAGCTGCAGCTAGGCCTGAGCGATAAAACAATCACGATGATGATGATCCAAATCAAACAACAAGTTGAGTTTTTTCAAACTGGATAGATTTTATGGATTTGATGAGGAAAAAGGGCTGTGGCTGGTTGAGGAAATATGGGCTGGTGTGTTTAGAAATATTAAATAATAAATATAAAATTCATAAACTTAATTAGTTTAAAATGCAGATGAAATATGAATAGGCATAACATGTTCCATACATCCAATTAGTTATCTAAATTCTGTCACACATTTCAGTTTGAGAGAAGGCCGTTGTCCTGCTTCAGCCCAGCCTGCCAAGGTGGATCCACCAACCTATTCCGCCTGACTTTCAGGATTGGACTCTGGCTCAAACTTATACAGCCATTGTAAGAACAGGCACAGTGGTGTGGGAGAAGAACTTGTAGCAGGATGCCACTCTGGTGGTTGACCCATCAGAACACAGTGGGTGAGCTGACCATGTATATGACAAAGGAACTTTGACTTGAATGATTTCATTCGATTTAAACATAACCTGGCAACCTTGAACCACACTCTGAAAAATGCAGATTCTTGGCTTACAGGTACGGTTCTAAGGAAAATGAAAAACTGACATAGAACTTCAACTTTATGTGGAACTTCTTTAAACTTTAAAAAAGGTTCTTTATAGCATCTAAACACATCCGTCTTTCGAGTTTGATGCCCCCAAAAAGTCAAAGCCACCTATGGCCGAGTGTTTAAGAAACCTCTAGGAGTAGGATGGTCCTCCCTCACCACCAATCATTCAGCACAGTTCTAGCCAACATTAAGGTAACAGAATTAGCAGTTAGCGTTCTCGTTGAAGCATGTAGAGATGTGTTAATTGCACAGACAGACAAAAGCCTAACTGATGATGTTGCTGGCCTTAGCTCCAATTTACACCAACTTCTATAACTTGATTAAGCACCCAAATATAATGCCTTCTTTGGGCCCTCTCCCTTTGCCATCATTCAAATTGTCGGTGAGACCGTTTCCTCCTTTATGGTGGAGTGAAACAATATAAACCACACTACCCTCTACACTTCCTGTAGAGTACTCCATACATCATGTGCACATTACTGAATGCTTGTTAAGTGCTACGTTAACTATTGCAGCCCTCCACTGCTGATGTGGATCGGCACCGAATGCTCCTGGGACAGGCAGCCTTTGCCATTGGCTGGATGGAAGATCGTGGCCCATTTTGCAGTGAAGGAATGAGCAATTTGAGATTCTGGCACACAGCGATCTTTCATCCTCTGCAGCACGCACTCTCTCGGGGAAACGATGAAGGCTGCTGCTCATACTGACCCTCAGCCTACACAAAGTGATATCACATCTGATGCGTATGAAGACAAAATTAAATGCTACGGCCAGGTATAAAAAAAGGAAGTCATTCAGAACACCCAACCACAACCAATCGTCTATATATTAAGCTCCTTTTGTTTCCACTTCAGAAAAACTTCTCCTAATGGTCAGTCACAGCTTGTTGAGCAGAAAGTGGGTGATAGTGATCAACACTAGCGTCTCATCTGTGATAAACTAGTGCCGTTCTTAGCACTTTCCATGACACTGTCATGAACGATAGCTACATCTCCTTAAACAGAGTTCTCAGAGACCTCAAACTAGAATGAGAATGTGAGGCCTTTAAAAGGGGAAGTCAAAGCAGAAGCAAGATATGTTAGCAAAGCAGCACCACAGAGGAACTCAAATGCAGCAACAAAGCCATAACGTGCAACGGTGCACAGTACCTCACTTCATTCAGAGCTCTTTAAACTTCATTTAATCACATTTTTGCAGCAAAACATCTTAAAAATGAAATACAATTCAGAGCAGACAGTATAAAAGCTGGAGAAAGACATGGGTCAAACACAGCCAACAGCTTTACAATACTTATAATATACTTTCTTATTAATAATCCTCCAATAAATAGATTATTGCATCTCTTTTATAGCTATAGCTATTTATTACCAATCTTGGAGATGGAGCTGCTACATTGGAAGTCATTACTGCTTGAGCATACTTGAGAATAAGTGGAAAAACTGTTTAATAAAATAATCTGTATTCTGTAGCCATTAGCCAATTTTATTTTACTCCAGACTGAAGTTATTTCTGGCAGTGTTATCCAAAATGATTATCTCCATTCATTAATTTTACACGGTTAAAATAAATATGCACACATCTCAACAAATGATGATTTGTTATTTATTACCACACTAAAGGGGAGTTTTGCAGAGTCTTCTAAATATCTGCATAACTAAATGGTAAAGATGAAAACAAAACTGGGTGTGGTTTGAGGTGAAATGCTACGTCCTGGAAAAACATACTTGTTTGGGGGAGGTGGGGTATTTCACATAGCCTGATTTTTAAGTTTAGCCAGGTAATTTAGGCCTAAAGGTAGATTTGCAAAACGCACAATGTCCTCTAATTAACTTTTTGAATCTGCATGAAGTCAAGATTATTCATGGGAATACAGCTGAAGGACATTACTACTAGATAACCCTTAACTATGGGATTAAGTTTTCTGTTCACGGTGGTGGTGATGCCTCTAAAAGCTCCCTCATAAACATTTGTTTTGCAGCAGTTTTGAGAACACAATAACAACTATTTAATTCATTCAGGCTGTAGAGGTAATTGCAGGACATTGTAAGGCATTATGGGGGGGAAGGCGGCAAAATTAGTCACAACTTTACTACTATGACCACTCAGACATACAAAATACATACAAAAACTCAGAAGACATGTGTAGGTTCACTAGTGGTTTTGGATACTACATCAACGGTTATTCTTGTGTGGACATTATGGTTATCATCATCATCACTGTAAAGAAATCCAAGTTGGTCAAGTCAAACTACTCAGAATAACTTTGTTTATGTCTCAATGACTAAATAGACTAAAAAAGAAAAGTTTAATCCATCTTTAACGTGATACGTTATAAAGCTTTTGTCGGGTAAGGGTGTACAGCATCCTTCTGGCTGCTCAAGGAATCACAATGTCAATTCATTCAAGCTTGTTTACACTTTATGGTAAACATGAATACTCTGTGTTAATTTCATCCATATTTGTGTGTTCTCTAAAAGCTTACGGATACGGAAGACACAGAGGAAACAAATAAAACACCATCGGATATTGTGGAGACAGTGTAGCCAACAGCTCAGGCGAGACACGTCAGTCTCTGTCATTCATAATACAAGTGAAAATAATTCTACGTCCGTACAGAGTGAAGCACTGAATGCCCCCACAGACCACCATCGTCCACAGTGCTGCCTTTTTTATCTGGTTCGTAGTAGGTACATTACAATCTACTCCACTGTCGCCATGTTTGTTGTCATCGTCAAAGACTTTTGACTCTGTACAGCCCTATAGTTGATGTTTTACTTAACATCCATGCCAATGTAAAAGACGCATGGAAGTCAATTTGGGCTGTGATGGTTACATAGTTTGAAACGTACGTGTTCATTTTCGCACATAGCATACCTGACCATGTAGTGGTTAGTCACAGATGCTCAACCCACACATAGACAGAAAATCTGATATCTTTAGTGCGTTAACCTGACCGCATTGTCAGTATTCTATCGGTTGCATTCTGACTGGCGATCCACACTTACATGTATGCTCACTTCTGTGCATGGTTTTGCACTGGTCCAATGGGAGTTTTGTTGTTCCAGCTAAGCCTAGCAAACAGTAGTCTCAGGCACAGACACTCTGCCCATAGTAGACATCTGTATTTCCCAGGGGACTGTTTGTAGTGTTTTCAAGATTGCCTCCTTCTATGCATCATAGCAGGCTTGTGTTTGGTCATTTTGCGTGTCAGCCAAATTTCCTTTTCCTCCAGCAGTAGGCGGATCTTGGTCACATTAAATGGCGAAAGGTACCAGACATGCCGGGGAGACTATGAGAGACTACTGACCATGAAACATAAACAAGAATGTCTTTGGAGCTGAAAACCGAATGATCTTAGAACAATGTGCTGTATATGAAAAACAACACAAACTAACAAAGAAAACACGCGCGCGCGTGCGCACACACACACACACACACACACACACACACCCCAAAGTATTTTGATACATCTGCTTATTCAGGCTACAGCAGCACCCTGTCAATTCATGCTAAAGCTATAAGAAATATTTCAGTCTGGAAAGCTTTTCAAATGAGACGCAATACAGGGCAGCCAATCAGAACAGAGCTCATTTACATATATAATTCTTAAAGGCACAGTAACAAAAGCGGCCTGTTTAAATCCAAAGAATAAAGAGATTGGAAAACGGTCATGAAACCATGTGGATGGCATCAGTGGACCTGTAGGATACAGGTCTTTCAAAACCTTATTTCGTCAGATGCTACACCACGAAATAACCCAAATCTGATACACCTGCGATGAATGTGCACAAGTTGATCAAATCTACCCAAGAAAATGTTGTATTTGACTGCAGCTGTGTAAACAAACCGTCCTACCACTGTACACCCAGGCTGCAGGAAATCCACTTCCTCTTTTTACTTCATCCTGCGCAACAGTCACCTCACTTTTACTTTGTCTGCTGTCCCCATTTGTCTAGATGCCGACACAGGACGGCAGCGCATCTCACGTCCCACACACGGTTTGTGTGCTTTGTTCTTTTTTTCCTCCCCCTGATTTACATGCTGTAATCCCACTCTGCATCTCTGAAGCACGGAGTGGGCAAAAATGACATTACTAACAAAGCTTCACATGTCCAGAAAAGGTCAGGAGACATCCTGCTGAAGACCGGTTCAACTGCAAAGCCCCTGAAACTGGCCCGCTGACAGGCAGACAGATAGACTACAGTAACAAAGGAGCAGCAGTGCTGTATTAGTGTTAGCCTGTAGGCAAGAACAGAGGCACAAAGGAAAAGCAGAAGCAGCTCTACTTCTTACACCTTCACAGAGCCACTTATGACAGTTAACGTTTGCTAGCTAGGCTGTTTGTTCATTTCCAGCAAGACAAAAAGGCATGTGCAAAAAAAGAAAGCCTATATTTCTATTAAATTACTCCTTTTTGTGTATAAAAAAAACAAAAAAAAACCCAAAAAAAAAAAAAACCCACAATATACCCACAAAGCTTAATGTGTCTTCTAACTCCAGTTTTCCGTTGCACCTTAAACAGGGCAGCCGTTACACTATATAGGAGCTAGTATGTAACTGCTGCACCTTTTAAGGTGGAACAGACAATTAGAATTAGAAGCCAAAATCAGCATCTTTAGGTGTCCAGTATGGTGATCAAACAAAGAAGGGCTGACATGAAGACATAAAAAAACACATAAAAATTCATGTTATTTTATAAGATCCAGACAACGTTTATAGCCTCAGACATCCTACACTGTAATAAATAAACAAAGCAGGATGACAAGAGGCCACTAGAACAGACAGAGAAGAAGTGTGCACATGCATTACTCACGTATGGGCGCAGCTGGCGATGCTGACGGGTTTGTGGTAGACCTCCAGGCAGATGGGGCAAGAGAACTGGCTCTCCAGGCTGTCCCCCCCAACTGCCCCGCTCTGTTGCCCCTGTTGCCCCTGCTGCTGTTGCCTCAGCTGGGCGGCCGAGACGAAACTGCGGAACATCGCCATCATGAACGCGGATCTGTCCGACGGCCCCGTTTCTTCCTCAACCCAAACTGTGCTGCGTTTTGAACAAAGCTTTTTGACAAATAAAGAGCTCAAGAGGCATTAAAAATCGCATCTGCTCCCCCACCGCACCATCAGCCGCACACGCCGTTATATCCAAGAAGTAAACATTACAACGGAGCTTTAACCAAACGCCTCGGAGCTCTTTCGCGCGAAGGGCATGCTGGGCGATGTAGTTTTTTCGATGGCCTCTTTAACAGGTGCGAGGGGGCGAAAGAACTACACTCCCAAAATTCTTTGCGACAATTCCACAGACAATAGACGCACAGACGCTGTGACAAATTAATCGCTTGTTAATAATTTCGGACATGAATTTACGTAAGTCAAAAAGACTTTCTTGGGCCAAAAATGCCGATTTTGCGTCTATTGGGTCAGATTATAAAAGAAAAACCTATAAACTGTGGACAAGGTAAGGCTAATTTTCATACGTCATCAAAAAGGGCCAGCAGCATGGATGGATGGATAGCGTGAAAGCAAGTTGGTCTGCTTTTGCTGGTTGTTTTAGCGTTATTTTTCGTCGTGTCGTTAACACCAGACATTCAGTCCAGTCATGTGTCAGGTGGATGAAGAGTACAGTAGTCACCTAGACAGGAAGTCTGTGCCAGAGTGAGTTCGTTCTTCTAATACATAGTCCTGTTTATATGGTTCTTTAGTTAAGGAGTTGACTCATGAGCTCTATATAAAACAGTTTGCATGCTTAACTTGGTGAAGTGGTTCTTCCGACTGATGGAGAATGTGTTGTACGTGATTCTATACGGTTGTAACTCTTATGAAAATGGTTCTATGGAGCACCAGTTCTGCTGTTGTTAAAAGCTTGACATCATCATAACATTCTCCACTATTCTGAAAAACATTTTCACCATTCAAATAACCATTCAAAGGGGGATTTCTGAATAATTTAGTCCTTAAGATGTATTCAGAATGGTGTGATGTGAAATGATTCATTTTAGAGAATCATATGGTCTCCATTTTATTTATTTCCCAAAACCACTAGCGAGCTTAAATCTGGAAGAAAATGCTTTACAATGCCCTGCATGTACTCCTCCATAATGGATCCAGAAATAAATGGATTAAAACACATTTTAAGCAAAAACATTATTGTAAAAGAACCAAAAAACGATATGTCAGACATTCAGCAACATATTTGTAACCATTTCTTGTAATACTTATTTTCTGTGAGGGAGTTTTTAAATGCATTAAATTCTTCATACACTGTAAACAATTCTGACGCGATAAGTTTCTTTAGAATGGAGCACTTCACATCGAACCATTCTGAGTGACTTTTTTTAAATTGCTTAATTATGTAGATTAGTTTGGAACTTGGTAGAGTTGCCCTAATTCTAAACATGCAAATATTCTATATAGAACACATGGTTTTAAATGGTTCAAACTGTGAATAATAATCCTCCTCTACTGTAGTATGCTATCTTTTCTTATTTACACAACTGTACATATTTTACATTTTGTAAATGTCATATTTTACATTTTGTAAATTCTGTAATATTCTGTAATTGATAATTGTTATGATGTGTGTCTACTCCGGACTGCATATGTATAGGTATCTTTATATGCTTAAGTACAGATTTCCAAACATCTCTTTAGCTCCTTTGCTTTTTATTCTATTTCCTATATATATTTTTTTTATCTCACTTGCATATTTGTTAATACTCTGTATACTTGTCTGGTCTGTTAAGTATGTTACATGTCATACATGTGTAAGCTCACCAAAATTGATTCTTTATAGTTGGTGAAATAAAGCGATTCTGAATCTGAATAGAGTCATTCCTTTTATTAAAGAAATCTTAAAGACTTTTAGACCATCTGTTTAAAGTTTAGGATTATATTTGCAGGTCATATAATCTAGGGCTACCTGTCTACTTGAAGGTCAAGATTCTTCTTCTTTCTTGTACACATTTTCTAGGATCTCTAAGACATGTATGAAGTGTAAAGAGAGCACTGCAGCGCTCATCATCCGAGTTGGAGATGCCTTTTGCAGGTAAGTGCTGACAAATCAACCTTTAAAACTTAATATCACAATATTTTACAAATCTGTCATGATATCATGTAATATTTTAGGTTATGATTCATAAAGTTTAAAGGCAAGTCCACTAACAAATTTCTTTATAGTTCAGTCTTTGGGATGGCAGTAAAGTCAGTCCTGCTGGGTGGATGTGGTATATTGTAGAGAAATTTACTGACTGATAGTGGTATTGGAACATACCACCAGTAGCCGTATCAGACACACCTACTCATAGGTGTCCTTATTTTTAGCCTAATGCTTTACTACAATGAAAGTTAAGACATCGAACTATACAATAGCACTCATGGAATTATGCAGCCACATTAAAAAACTCCAAAACGGAACTCAACCCCCAAATTCATGGAGAGGCTTTGACAAGACAACACTAGACTAGCAAGCTTATGTTAGATGGTTTAGATCTTTGTGGCCATAAAACCCTTTGCAAACAGACAAATGCTATGATATAAAGTAAACACAGCAAGTAATGTAGCTAACGTTAGCTGGTTATGGGTTAACAAACTGTTAACTGCTACAATATCTGCTGCGATGATAACTAGTCACAAACATAAGCAAATGGTACAAAACCATCCCGACCTGCTGGTTACTGTTGCAACCTCATCCCTTTCCATGCCTTTCAACTCCCATTTTGCCTTAAACAGTGCAGCAGTTACGTTCGAGGCAAATTTTCCTGTTCCACCTTAAAAAAATTGTGCAGTGTCTCAGGCAGCAGAAAGGACCTGCTGCAGCACTGTGTTCATAACCTTTTCCTGTAATAATTTTCTGTGAGGAGCTTTTAGAGGCATTAGGCTTTTCATTATTAATTATGAGGAACCTTTTTTGTGAAGAATTCCCCTTAAACAAAACAAAAAAAAAACAACTAAATTTATAATGTTAGGAATAATGTTTGGCAAGAAGAGTGTTTTATGTTTTTGTTTTGTTTTGTTTTTTCTTCCCATCTTGGTCGGGCTGTTTTCTTCTGTTTTCTTCTCTTAAAATAACACCAAAGGAAACCTTGTACCATAATGTAAATGTTAATCAGATAGAAAACATATTTCCAGACGGGAATGTTTTTAAATTATTAGTATGTTATTATTTTTCATAATAAGACTTGCAATCTCAAAGCAATCTATTAGTAAGCTTAGTAATGTCCTGGATACTATTACATTAATTATTGACCTTTATGCTGCTAGAAAATCTTTTATTAGGTCAGATTAACAGCAATTCAAACAGTGTTTTTAAAGATGCTGTCTAAAAGCTGTTACTGTTACAGAAAGTACACCTAATTTNGCTTACTAGTAATGTCCTGGATACTATTACATTAATTATTGACCTTTATGCTGCTAGAAAATCTTTTATTAGGTCAGATTAACAGCAATTCAAACAGTGTTTTTAAAGATGCTGTCTAAAAGCTGTTACTGTTACAGAAAGTACACCTAATTTTGTGGACTTAAAGCTACTTTTATTCCCCAAAACAATCTGAAGCACCCAGCAGATGACATGCATTGGATTGTCTGTTTTCTGGAATTAAGTTACAAAAGAAAATACAATCAAAAAAACTAAAAACCATCCAACAGTTACATAGGGGTTATTATTAAGGTAATGTATTATGACAATATTTTATTGTTATTGTGTAATTATATATAACAATGTGGTTTTCTGAGCATGTCACAGACATTGTTAGCAGTCAAAGAACACTGACCATATTCATGTGGTCATAATTAAAAAGTCTTTTTTAATTGGATTTGGTGCGATTTACAAAATCTGAAATAATATTCATTTAGTAGATGAGAGTTTATTATTATGGTGTTTTAATATGTGGAGCTACAGGTTCTGTTTTGTGCGATCCAAATTATTATCTCAGAAAAGCAAAATATTGTGATGCATCTTATGGACTGTGAAAAGTTCTTAAACTGCCGTGATATATTTTTGCCGTATCACCCACCCCTCGTCATTATCTGTTGCATGTATGTTGCGGTATACTGTTATAGACAGTATATTGTCCTGCAGTAATCAGGTAAGCTTTGCTTGTTTTCAGAAGACAGCATCATGCCAAGATGTCTAGCCATGATTACAGTTTGAATCAGATCTCTGATCTCTGATCTCTGATCTCTGATTTAGGGGCTGCTTCAAGGAGTATTTCATACACAAATTCCGAGCCATGTTGGGGAAGAACCGTGTCGTCTTTCCTGGAGAGAAGGCAGGCACAAACATAATCAAGACACTTAACTGAGACACTAACTTTGACACAAACTTCTCACTCAAGCTTTTCTTGCCTTTTCCTTCAGGTGCTGCTGGCTGTTTCTGGTGGGCCAGCATCCAGCTCCATGTTAGCACAAGTTCAAGAGGTATTGTTACTCCAGATGAAGGCTATTCCCAGTTTTTGGATCATGAATAATGTTATAAATCAATTGGTAGTTTGGCTCAGATTTTAATTAATGGTTTGCTTCATGCAGGGTTTGAGTCGGGATGCGCCCAAGAAGTTGCGATTTGTTCCTGGCATTATCTACATTGATGGTAACTGTAGATTCATTGCTAAGGATTGACACAGCTAAAGCCAGAAAGTCTTTTCTTTACATAATGGCTAACTAATTGATATGATTTCATAACACAGAGGGTGGTGCCTGTGGTCAGAACACCGAAGAGAGGGAGAAGGCTGTAGCCCAGTTGGAGAACATCTTCAAAAAGACAGGATTCCCTTACTACATAGTCCCCCTGGAGCAGGTAATCAGGCAATAGAGAAGTGAGCAAGCAACTTCTACTGTGAACCAGATTCTAGGGCTGTGATAATATGGAGTTTTCAGTCTTCTAGTAAACAGCTCTCTGGCTAATACTACGTTCTAGTCATCGTTAGCTCACTGGCAGAGAGTTATTAGTAAATTAGTAAACTGATGCCAAGTTTGATTAATGGTGGTTATTCAAAATTTCACCAGCAAAAAATAGAAAAAATAATAACGGTAATGAGCTCAACCCTGCGTTAAGCTTCACAGGACCACAGTATAATGGTTATGAGGTTATCATCACAGCCCTCCCAGATACATATCCATCCAGACATCCCTCTTCTGGTAACTGCAAAAAGTTTCTGCTCCTTGCACTTCAGTTCCTCAGAAGTATCTCAGTTTGTCAGAAGTATCTCAAACTTAAGTGCTCCCTACTCTTGAGCTTCAGCAAGGGAAGTGACGGCTTGCTCTGTCAGACGTCTTTTTGTTGAGTCACAGCACTAAAACTACCCAGATCTAATTACAGTATTATCAGACATTTGCAGTCTCCATGTTTGTTAGTGCTTTGATCTTTATAACATTATCTGCCGTGCCTCATCATTTCATCTTATCTGTTTTTTTGTCCAGATCCTCTTTTTTTCTGCCTTGTTTCAGGGAATTTCATCATCTTGTCCATTATCTCCTGCATTCCCAAATAGCATCCTTTGATGCTTTCATGCATTTGTTGCCAGTATCAATGTAAAACACATTTTACCTTGGCAACAAGGCTACACTATATGTCCAAAAGTTTAGAGACACCTGCTCTTCTTAAATCCCTCGTTGCTGCGGTAACAGCCTCTACTCTTACACTAAATGTTGGAACATGTGCTGTGAGGATTTGATTGAGCATTGGTGAAGATCACTCCAGCTCAACCCTGGATGGAGCTCCATCACTCCAGAGAACACAGTTCTACTGCTGTACAGTCTGAGGCTTGAGGGGGTTTTATGCTACTGTGGCCCACACTTGGCCATGGGGATGGTGACCTTAGGCTCATGTGTGTCTGCTCCAGAGCTGGATTCACTAATAAGAAGAATACTTCTGGACATATTATGCCACCAGCTATTTTTCATGATTTTGTACCCCTAAATATCTCTAGTATTTAATCAATACAGTGTAAACAAAGTTATTCAGGGTGGTCAGAAACATGTTTGTTCAGTTGTTCACAGTGGTGGTGATGGGAACCAGAATGAAAAGCCTAGTTACAGGCACAATTTGCCGTACCTGCTCCAGCTCATCTGTTCCAAAGTCCCAGTCCTGATTGGCTGGCTCAGATGCATTAGGGTTAGGAGCGGGGCAGCTTTTTGCATACAGGTTGGAACTAAACTCTGCAGGAAAATGGCTCTCCAGGACTAGGGTTGGAGGCCACTGATCTAAAAGCTCCCTCACAGAAAGTTATTACGTGCAATTATTACGTATACACTGCCTGATGTCTCAGACACTGTTTCACTGTAGTTTTAGGAGAAGCTTTTGGGCTGCATTGGCAGTATAGCAGTGGTAGTACTAATGTAGTAGTAGATAGTTAGTAGATAGTAGGTAGTAAATATATATAGTTTTTATAATATAATTTATTTTACCATTATGAACATAACACAAACTCAGAAGACGTTCACTGCTGGTTTTGGATGGTAGGATAAAAAGTCTTGTAGGTGTGGTGTCCCCTGGTTCCTGTCAGCACCACTGTAAAGAAATTGGAGTCTGAAAATTTCTCTACAATAAACCGTTTCAAGTGCAAACCACTCTGAATGACTTTGTTTGCATCTCAGTGTCAACTTTATGCAGTTCCAATTTTAATTATTATGGTGGATTTCCCCTTTAACTGGTATGGTGTTGCTCATGACTGTGTTAGGTCTTCAGTCTGCCTGACTCTGTGCTGGAACCTGGGTCCTGTGGCTCAGAGAGGTCAGGTCTCAGCTATAAAGCAGCAGTGGATCAGTATATTCAGCAGAATGAAGTAAAGCAGAGACACAGTGAGTCTGCAGGAGAGGAAGCCCAAGATGCGATGGCCCGTCTCAGTATCCTCTCCCTGTATGCCCCTGAGCACAGACTGGCGCTGGAGCGACTTTTCTCCTCCATGAAGACTCTGACAGCCAAAGAGGACATGCTGCAGACGCTGAGGTGAGATTTACTAACAAAAAAGCTTCAATGTGCCATTCAGCATCATTTAGTACAAAAATGTAACAACTTAAATATTTGTGGCCTTAAAAGTAAAAAAAATCACTGTAGTGTATTAGATGATATGTATGTTTTAATAATTTTGTGAACAAGTTGTGAATAACAGGCTAAATACTGTAATTAACTTTATCAAATTGTCTATCATTATGTTTGAACTTCACTTATTATATGTAATGTGTTTTTCTTTTTTTTTCTTTTTTTTTATAGTGGTAGTGATGGGAACCAGGAATCACCATGTCTATAGCACATATTTAGCCCTTTTTATGTACCAGCAGTGAACCTACACTTCACTTCTTCTGAGTTTTCGTATGTAATGATGATGATAAAATAGTATTATAGTAATACTTGTACCTGAGTGCAAACAAACACAAATGTGCATGTCCGCCAGCAGCTGTCCTGCTAGAGTGCAGAGTTACAGAAAATGCCCCATTTCAGAATTTGAACTAAATATTTTGGAGAAGGGTGATTAGAATTAACCTCGATATTTTGGGTTCCAGGTCGTTTGAAGCCTACACAAGTACATTAGCAATTCACTTTAGAGAACTGTGTGAAAAGTACACCACATCAATATTGCTAGATAAAAGATGTTAGGATAAACTCTTCAAAATCTATCAACTAACACCAAAGTGATCAATGCTTGTGCTAATACCCCTCAAGCTATTTTGATGGAAAAAACCTTTAACTAGCTGGTTAGCCAAATTGGCAAACTTATTTTATATTAGAAAACAGCGTTCTGAGGTAACTGGTGGGTAGTGATGGTGAGGTGGGTAGAGCAGCCTAAATCAATACCCTAGTAAAAGTATTGATACTTCAGTAAAATACTGACACAAGTGAAAGTGACTTAAAGCAACTCGAGTAAAAAGTCCAAAAGTGTCAGATAAACTGTTTGAGGTAGTGACATGCAGAACTGCAGTGAAACATCCAAACATCTAGCATTACAGATACTGAAGTTTGTATGACTAGATTTTTCTATTTTTAATTAGTTTGGTCTAAAATAAAATGCTGAAACTCAAAAGAGAGAAACGTGACCAATCACAAAGCAGTACAGATGTTAATCAACAAAACAGAATGAAATTGAACACAAAAGTAAATTAGTGTCTAAATACAGTATAAGCATCTGACCTGTAACTGAGTAAAAAGTAGATTCCTTTACTCATTAATGTATTTAGTATAAGTATTATGATTAGAAAATACTGAGCAGAGTACAGATCCATCAGTATTGTACTGAAGTACATGTACTTGGGGGAAATATAACTAGTTTCTGTGCACCTCAGGCAATATGTAGGCATTTGTTTTAGTCTGTGGTTTTGAGTTAGCGTTAATTAAAATTAAAACCAGGACGCAAATAGCATCAGCCACAATGAAGTCTTCTTTAGGGACTATTATACTGCTATGAATGGATTTTAAAAGTTGGATTTAAGCCAAAACCTTCTCAGGTATATTGTAATCAGGCAGTGTATTCATAACCATTTCATTTAATATCATTTTGGTTCCCATCACCCCCACTGTGGATGAGTCACTTTGTGGACGATACATTTTAGTTATGATGAATTCTATGATGAACATTTTAAAATCAGTATACCGCTGAATCGCCACCTTCAGCTGCACTGCTGTTGACTATCCTAACATGTAAGCTTGTGATTATGAATGATGAGAGTTGTTCTATAAAAGTTGAAAGCTTTTCCATTTATAGTTTGTCCCCACACTAAACTCTCGATGCACACTTGGCTGTAGAAATGTCGTGAGCCACTTGAAAGATTTTAATGCTCTCTTTTTAGTCTGCTTTCACTTTAATTCATTTTCATAATGCTGTCTCCATATCTCGTTCTGTCGCTCTGATCACAACTCTTTGTCCATGCTGTGTGAGTCATCAGAGAAACGCTGAGCCTTCAGGTGCACTGAGAACTCAGTTCAGTCAATAACGGAACTGCAAAGAGCCTGCAAAGTTTAATGAGGAACAACATACAGAAAGAAAGAAAGTGAGACAGACAATGAGAGAATGAGAGAAAGGCAGAGAGAAATGGAAAAAGAATGAGAAGGAGAGTGAGAGGGGAAAGACAAAGAAATGAGAACATTAAGAGGAGAGTGAGAGGCTGGAGAAAGAAAAGTGGAGAAAAACGACAAAGAGACAAAGAAGGGAGAAAGGCAGATTAAAAAAAGCTTGGTGAGAGACAGAAAGAATGAAAAGCAGGGAGAGGTGAGAGGTAGGAAAGAAGCAGAGAGAAAAAGATGAGAGACAGTAAGAAAATTGGAGGATAGAGAGAGGTAAAGTACAAAGAGACGGGGAGACAGAGAGAAAGAAAAAGAAACTAGAAAAATGAGAGAGAAGTAAAAGAAAAAGAGAAAGGGAACTGGGCAAGGCAGAGAGAAATGGAAAGAGGAAAAGGGAGATAAAGAAAAAAGAAAGGAGAGATCAGAAAAATGAGATCAGAAGAACAAAAGAGAGAGCAGAGATGAAAAGAAAGAGAAAAGAGAATGGGATGAAAGAGAGAGAGATGGAGCATTTGGCCTGTCTCCAGATTCCAGATGTCCACTAATGCTGCTGTGGGATGTTTTGGGGGTCTCTTCTCTTTGGGCCACCTGTTCGCTCGCACCGCCCGAGTGTGATTATGTGTGTGTGTTCTGGTTTGTAGGCAGCACCTGATCCTGCATACTGCTCGTATGAACGGCTACACCAAGGTGATGATGGGGGACAGCTGCACACGTCTGGCCATCAAGCTGCTCAGTAACATCTCTCTGGGACGAGGAGCGGCTCTGGCTGCTGATACAGTGAGAACACATGGCTGTTAACGTGGCACAAATCTGAGCGTTTTTGACTTAATGTGACTCGTGTGAGCTTTTTTCAAACCAGAAAAAATCTAGTACATGTTCCTGTGCTGAATACATAACTGAATATATACACTGCTCAAAAAAATTAAGGAACACTTTGAAAACGCATCAGATCTCAATGGGGAAAAAAAATCATGCAGAATATCTTTCTTCATATGGACTGGGTAATGTGTTAGGAAGGAAAGGATGCCACATCGTTTGATGGAAATGAAAATGATCACCCTACAGAGGGTTGAATTCAAAGACGCCCTGAAAATCAAAGTGAAAAAATGATGCAGCAGGCTAGTCCATTTAACCGAACAGCTCAAAACGGTACTCAGTAGTTTGTATGGCCTCCAAGTGCTTGTATGTATGCCTGACAACGTCGGGGCATTCTCCTAATGAGACGACGGATGGTGACCTGGGGGATCTCCTCCCAGATCTGGATCAGGGCATCACTGAGCTCCTGGACCGTCTGAAGTGCAACCTGGTGGCGTCGGATGGACCGAAACAAAGTCCCAGAGGTGTTCTATTGGATTTAGGTCAGGCGAGCGAGGGGCCAGTCAATGGTATCAGTTCCTTCATCCTCCAAGAACGGCCTGCATACTCTCGCCACGAGGCCGGGCATTGTCGTGCCTCAGGAGGAACCCAGGACCCACTGCACCAGCGTAGGGTCTGACAATGGGTCCAAGGATTCCATCCTGATACCTAATAGCAGTCAGGGTGCCGTTGTCTAGCCTGTAGAGGTCTGTGCTTCCAGGGATATGCCTCCCCAGACCATCGCTGACCCACCACCAAACCGGTCATGCTGAATGATGTTGTAGGCGGCATAACGTTCTCCACCGCGTCTCCAGACCCTGTCACATATGTCACATGTGCTCAGCTAATCAGAAAAATCAGTCGGAAAAGATGAGGAGGGACAAAATGTCAATGACCTCCACCTTTTAAACCATTCCTGTTCTGGGGTCGTCTCATTGTTGCTCCTCTAGTGCACCTGTTAATTTCATTAACACCAAAGCAGCTGAAACTGATTAACAACACCTCCTACTACTTAACTGACCAGATCAATATCCCAGAAGTTGAACTGAGTTGATACTATACTCTGATTAAAAAGTGTTCCTGTCATTTTTTTGAGCAGTGTATTTTTAGCACAGCATAGCAACCCAGTATTTCAAACGTTGTATTGTGTTTTTAATAACACAGCTTAATATCACTACCCTCCTCAATAAGCTGTTTCTTATATATGCTTCTTTTTATCTCTTTAATGAAGCCGCAACCCTCTATTCATTTGCATACTTGCAAGCGTTTGTACATTGTTAATGACAATAAATTGAACTGAATGTAGGCTGTCAGAACATCTTAATTGTTCTTTTAGTGGTGGAAATGTTTTCTAAAATGGACATTTGACAGCTTCTTTTTCAGATTTTCCTGTTTCGCTTCCATTTCTGATTATAGATCTCTCTAGATGTTACACATGGCTCCTTTAAATAGTAAAGATGTAAACAGTCATTGTTTGCAGTGGTTTGTTGTGAAACCCTCTGTTGTAATGAGACTTGCCAAATCTGAATTGTGGTTGTGCTAGGAGCCTGACGACTCAGGGGGGTTTACTGTCTCTAAACGCTCCCTCACTGAAAGTGATATTGTTAAAAATGTGTTGAACAGATGCCTGCTGCATTGTTTCTCAACAGGATTTAAGCTAATTATATATATATATATATATATATATATATATATATATATATATATATATATACACACACACACACACACACACACACACATACATACATATATAT
>CM067498.1:13176005-13202596 GCA_034552555.1 Semaprochilodus insignis
ATATATATATATATATATATATATATATATATATATATAAAACAAGAAAATGAAATTATTTTGGCCCTGCCTGGGTTGTAAATGTTGTGTCCCCCACATTTCCTCCTCACCACCATTGTAAGGACATCTGAGTCTCTGGATTTCTCATCAGACCGTTCTAACTTTTGTTTACATCTGAACAATTGAGAATTAGTGTCATTTCTTGCGTATGTGGTTTGGGTTTTTGGCTGAAAGTATCACTTTAATATAGTTTAATGAATTTGGTCTGTTTTCAGGGTTTCTCTGACCCTCGCTATGGTGATGTGGTGGTTGTGCGGCCTATGAGGGACTATTCCTCCAAAGAGATCACCTTCTACAACAGGCTGTTTGGTGTGCAGTCTGTTTTCATTCCAGGACTGGATACCAAGGTGAGTCTGTATCAGGCTTAGTACACTGGCTACTGTTGCAACGGAAAACTACTTTAAACGATGGGACTCACTGCCCCTTCATTCATCTGAAACTCTTATTACTATAGTTCATCAAGGCCTTGTATGTGCGTGGAGGTCACAAAGGCAAAAGAGCTCATCTCATCCCTACGAGAAACTCAGGGCCATTATTTTACACTGTAGCTTTATTCTCTGCATCCTTTACTCTTTCCAAAGCCCTTGTTTTTTGAGAATAAAGGAGTTTAAATGAGCAGTGTGTAAGATTGATGGACATATAATAAATGCAATATACAAAACTATGTTTCTTTACAAAGGACAACTTTTATAATTTTGTGTCAGCGCTTTCAGACTTCCTATCACCACCACTGTAAACAAATCTAAGTGGGTAGGTTTCTCTAGAATCAACCACTCTGAATCACTCCTTTTACATCTGATGATTTAATTATGCAGAAAGTTTGAAAAATCGGTGGAATTCACCTTTTAATGCAGAGATAGAGTTTGGATGTCTGCATATATTAGAATCCCCCACCTCACATTGATTCTCCTAGTATAACTGACATACTGTTGACATGCTTTTGTTGTCTCCTGTGATGAGTGATTACTAAGAGGTAATGTGAATGCATTTTTTGTGGTTTGGGGGGGGGGGGCGGTTGTTGGTTACCACCAGAGGGAGAGAGTCATTGGGCCGACAGCTCTCATTACTGCCTCACTCCGTCTTTCTTACCACCACAATGCTGCAGACACCTGCAGACCAGTTCCCATGAAACCTACTGCACTGGTTTTGCTCCAGTGAACTATAGAAGGACACTGGGATCTGCATCGTTTATCAGAGAAAAACACAAGCGCAACTCATGACAGATGTTAAATGAATAAATCACCCAACATTGCCCAGAGAACACTGGCAGGGAACTTGTTAGCATTCCACAAATAAGGTTACACCAACATAACTAGTCTCTGCTAAATTTCTATTTAATGGAGCATCACTTGGTGCTTTGCATTTTTGTCTCCTCAGGTTCCCGATAAGGCAAGTATCCAGCGACTGACTGAGAGTTTTATCATCAAACTGCAAGCTGACTTCCCCTCCACTGTCAGCACCATCTACAGGTAAAAATGCCACTGGAATTGGCTTAAAACAAAATGTATTTATTTATTTATATATATACCCAACCAATTGTCATTTATCTCTCATATTGCATGTTTTGGAGCTGCTGCTGAAAAATGCGTTTTCCGTAAAACATCAGCTATATCCATATATTACAAAAGGATATACAGTTTTTTTAGACTTATACAGTGTATATAGTGTTTTGGAATGTAATTCTTCATATATTTTATATCCCCCCCGTGTGACTTGGTATTGTATTTATTTGTGTGTGCATTCTGTATTGGTCATTTATGCAGAACAAATTCCTGACTTGGCCGATTAAGTGACTCACAGTCAACTAGCATTGTACTTGTTTGTTCCCCACCAATTTGTCTCTAGAACAAGCGAGAAGCTCCACACAGCCTGTCCTCCTCATAACTTCAACACTGAACCTGCCATCAAGTGCCTCCTCTGTCTCTGCGCTCTTGACACCAAAGCAGGCATGTAGTGATGCTAAAAGGCACTAAAAATAATCATGCTAGCTTCCATCAGTTGTGCCTGGAAAGGACAAAGTTGAAGTATGGCTTTATTCCTAACGCTGTATTTTTGTAGAAGAGGCCTCTGCCTTCCAAGCCACTCTGTTGTCTGAGCGGCTGTCTTTGGGAAAGGCACAAAGTGACCCACCCTCCTCGAACACCGCTGGGTCCCCAGGCCAGTCCTGCTGTCAGGAGAGTGGTTGTGGGGCTTGCTGCTCCACATCCAGGTGAGTGGGGAACGCCAGCATTCCTGCATTAACCAGGATGTATCAGGACGAGTCCAGCAAAATTGCCTTAAATGTGTTGAAAGTACAGCATTTCTAACATAAAGCAGCACGGTTAGTTTTGGTGCTCACTGGAGTTAGAATTGCTTTAAAGTTGTAATGTCTATGAGGTATGATTTGCTTCCTCTGCAAAAAAAAATACTCTTCATGTAATTGGTTCCACAAAAGTCACATGGAATTATTATTTTTTTTTTTTGACTTGACCTGCTCTAGAGCAGATTAAACACATGGTAGAAGTTGTCATGTCAGTGTAAAATCGATCCATCAGTGTGACAGTGAAAGTCTAGCGTTAGATACAACCGTTTTATTTACTATCCAAAAAGACTAGCGAACCATTTCATGTAATAGCTTCTATGGGTAAGCTTTTAAGTTCATTGTTAGGTCTTATGTTCAGATGGCAGGCAAATTGAATTTGAATCTCAAATTAGATCTTTATTTGCACCACATCAGATTGTATTTATGTGCCAAGACATCACAAGCCTGTCTGCATGGGGTGCTGTGGTAATGACATAATGTCATTAACTATGTAGCAAATCCCAGCACTTCCGTCACTCTGGATTTGACGTTGTTTTTGTTTGTTACACTCCGAGTGATGAAAAAGACTTTAAAATCAGAATTGGGCAGGGAGCCTTAGACTCTTAAAACACTTCAGCCATTTGTTTCCCATCACAGACACTGGGAACACTATGTAAGTTTTCCTAGAATGGAACATTTCACGTCAAACCACTCATAACTGTTATTAAGAACATCTTAATGAAGAAATCTTTGTGGAATTTCCCTTTGAGTGTCTGCTATGGGGAATTATTTTAAAGTGGAAATTGAAAAGACTTCAAACTGGCGCTTAATCGGAACATCCCCAGTCATCGTTTAACTGATTTTGTTTTTCAGAGCATCAGCATCTGCAGACCTGAAAAGTCACTTGTGTTACAGTTGCAGGCTTACTGTTAAAGACATGGTGAGTGAAATACAGCAAGCTTTCAACATAAAGCCTCCTGTAGTACAGGCTGCCGGTTTCTCTGGCTAAACCGGCGGTTATGTGCCGAGAGCTCTTGTATTTTTTATGATATAGACCAGTGTTTCTCTACTTCTGGTCTTTTCACTTCTGGTACCCCTGCACTGCAGTGAGTTTTTGCTGCTCCATCACACCTACTTCAAAATCATGAAGCTGATGCACTGAGACAGGTATTCTGGAGCAGGGAAATGTATGAGCACATGTAAAACCATGCAGTGCAGGGGTATTGAAGGACCAGGATTGGCAAATACTAATGGAGATGGCTAATTTGGGTTTGTCTTGTAGGTAGCGCAGGACTCCCTTCCTTCTTACATAATGTCTGAGGCTGAAAAAAGGCAGAGAAGGTGAGTACTACATTGTCAAAATGACCATTTCTGATTCAGAAGGGTTTGACTGTAATATACTGAATGTGCACATGTAACTGGGGTAATTATTTACACATTAGAGAATGTAAAGAACAAACAATACACCAAGATTATTATCTTCAAAGTGTCCTGAAAATTCTAGTTTTGGCAGAAAGTAAATAAATGATCAATTTCAGACTTCAGGCTGACGCAGTTAACTACTCTCTCCTAATTGCTCTGCTGACGATGGATCTCTGTGTTGCCTTTCAGGGCCCAGATGCAGCAGGAGATCAGTGAGTTCCTTCTGGAGGATGAGGATGATAATCAACAATAGCTGGCCCGTTCACACATCCAGCCAAAGGTGGGTCACGTTTCAGTGGCACACCAAATGAATTGTTTGGATCTTTTATTACAGAACCAGGATTCGCTTTGTCTCTCCACCAGAAGCTGCTTAAACAAACCATTTCAGTTAACTACTAACCAGCTTACTTTTATCTTTTTTTTATATTTTTAAAGAAAATAAATTGTGAATTTTTCTTTTAGCTGGCTACTACACAGCTTAATGTTTTATTGCAATAAAGGCCGACTGTTTTACAGAGCATGCTGCAATTGTACGTTGGGTAAAACATAACAGGAATACACAGCTGTGCAACATTGATTTTAATATATACTGTAAATTTGCAATATGTCATTTGTAACCAAGATTTCTCATCACATTTGATTTTTGAAAATAGAAAAAAACATGAAAATATGAATAAATAGAAAGTTACAGGTCTTTTGAAAGGTATGAAAGTTACAAAAGGATGTTTTTGCACTTGAGTGTCCATACAGTAAGAATTCCAGCCGTAATGGATTTGTCTAATTATTGAAATCTGAGGTCACACGTTATTTTAAGAGCCCACCATAGGTACTTTACAGTGGCTATCAAAGGTGCAAGGGTGAGGTTTAGGCTGAAGTAAAGATTAGTATTAGGTTTAACTTCACCGTTAGACTTAAAGTTAGAGGTGAACGTCTACAGTGGACTCGCAAAATAATGTGTCACCAAAATCAACAGTTAAGAAAAGTGAATCTAAAGAAAGTGTAAAACTATTCTAGTAATATGTTCCATATAAAACATTATCATGGGAATCTAGTGGACAGCAATTTGAAGTGTCATTTTCCATTACTCCTTATAAACGGTAGCTGTATGGCTCCAGAAAAAAGGCAACGGTCGTTCTGCTTCTGGTAGTTAGAGCTGGGTATCAAAATTCAGTACTTCTGTGATAGCTATTGCTTCAATTCCATGTGCATGAACACCAAATTTCAGTACCTGAAGTAGTCAATCTTATTACCTTACATTCTGCATGCACCTGTGATCCATATATACCCACTTCCAGCATCTCTACTAACTTCTTGTTTATGCCACACCCCCTTTCAGTTTAAAGAAAGGTACTGAAAAAACAGTGTCACTCAGGAATAGGTATCAAAATCGAGTTATCAGTATTGAAAAGTTTTGAAAGATATCCAGCTCTAGCTGCAAATAAAAACAACTTCAAGTCTTTGGCATCTGAGAAATTGAATAACCATTTTTAACTACACTCAATATTAAAAAGGTGCCACAAAGGGTCTTTGAGTGATGCCATAAAAGAACCACTTTAGGTTAGTTAGGAAAATAAGAATTCTATAATATCAAAACACGGTTTGTTTTCTCAGTGAGCGAGGATTATGGTAACTTTCTGGAAGGCCACTTTGGGCAGCCCTGCTTAAGGATGAAAAGTTGTGTATCACTTTAAGGGGGTTACTGCTAGAAGCTTTTACACTAGGGGGAAGTACTTTAACTTTTAAACATGTTCTTTGCTGCCGTGGTAGCCTAAAACGGTGTTTCTTAACCTAGGTCCTGGAGGCACCCTGCCCTGCACAGTTTTGTAGATTCCCTGCTTTAACACACCCCTTGCAACTATGAAAGGGCTTGTTAGTAAGCTGATAAGTTGAATCAGGTGTGTTGGGAGCAAGGAAGCAGTAAAATATGCAGGGCATGGTGCCTCCAGGACCAGAGTTGAGAAACACTTTTGTAATAGACGATCCTCAAAAAGGAAAGTGGATCTTCTATGGCATCGTGCAAGAGATCCTTTCTGCCACTGATTCTGAAGAGTGCAGATGTCTTTGTATGTGGGATGTTTTTTGTATGTAAACAGTTTTTGGTGTAGTAATCTACACGATCAATTACATTACGATAGTGTTTGTGCCAGAGCGTAAAAGGTCCTACCACTAAGTCTCCGCTTGACCTCTTGCCCATTTTCAGACTGTATTGTATGAAAAGCCCCAGCCAGTAACATATTCTAGGTCAGAACTGGGACAAGGTCACATTCACTCAGTAAGGCTGCTTGAGCCTGGGGAGCCTGGAATTGGATTATGTAAGCACGGCTCAGCCTTAATGAACAGAAACCTATTAAACCCCTCTATCACCCAAGCTTCAGATTCAGAGAGCCCAACTCTCTCTCGCTCTCTCTCAGACACGCACCTTGTCAGCATAGCTCAGCAGCATTGAGAAGAAATTGCTATGTGCTCATCTCTGTCCTCATAAAACATCGTTAGAGCCTCAGCAAGTGCCACGTCATGGATGAGCGTTAACACTGAAGCTCCACTCGTTCCAGCTGGGCCCACAGAAGGCCACGTCTAACGAAGGCACTTTTAAACAAGACCGCCTCACCTGCACCAGGCGATGCTACGAAAGGGGACAGGTAGTTCAGGTGGAAGAATAAGAGTCTAGTCTTTGTTCTTCTCCCTGGTCCATTTGATCATGGTCTCCGGAGAGCGATACAGGAAGATGAGTTTAGAGTAGAGTTCCTCCTCCAGCTCCAGCTCACCTGTCTCTCGGACAAGGAAGATGTCCGTACATAGTTTGAGGATGCGGTCCACACATGGAAGCTCCTCAAACATGATGGAGTGAGAAATCTCGCTGAAGAAGCCTCGCACAAACTTGCCAATCACCAGAACCACCGACACATACAGCCCCATGATCCTACAGCGGGAGAACAAGAACAGTTAACACTCATCCCATCAACTATGAATGTTAGTCACATTAACATTTGTATAATACTGCAATTTTAATACATTAAACTCCCCATCCTACATTTTATTTTTTCCCCCGGATGTCCATTAATGACATTAGTATGAGTTTATATACCAAAAGCAGTCAGTATTCACTTTTCACAGCCATTTTTAAAGTGTCCTTTCATTCTGTTGAATTAAACAGGCTGTTTTTCTGCCGTTAAGACAAATTTTTGGAAACGGGCTCTGTTCTGATGGGCTGCCCTGCATTGTGCCTCATGCAGAAAGCGGTTCAGGCTGAAACACTCCTTATAGACCAATTTGAAGTAGACTTTAGGGTTATGTCACTGGTACTTGCCCATGCATATTTGTGGGAGGACAACAGCATAAACGATTTGAGAAAAAAAGAGAACATGTCGTCTTCTGCTAGTGGATGCCCGAATAGGAAAAAGCTGCACTACTTTTTGAGGTGAGAGTTGTGAGGTATGTCTGGATGGTAAAGACTGGCACATCAGGGACAACCATAAAGGTCCGCATTTTGCTTCAAAGGGCATCTTTCACTAATGTATTCTATAAAAAAGGAGACGGGCGTTTTTGTTCAGACCTCAGCAATGGAGCTGTTTGACTTGTTCATAACAGCCCACATCTTGTATAGCTGCGTTATGTTCTTGTCGCGTTATCTTAAAACATCTCGGTATTTAAGGTCCTGGACGTGACTACAAGGTACAAATTGTTCATTTGTGTAGATGCTGAATGCAAAATATACAAAAACATCCAGCCTGTAAATTTGGCCTTTTGCTTGGATCCTTGACTCACTGACCTGGCAGTAGGTATTAGTCAGGAAACCTAACATTGCTAAGGGTTATTTTCGTAGCGTATGACAACCTGCCTGCTGCTGGCAAATCATTACAATAACTGGGGTGGATGGTCCATATTCCTATATTTCTACACCTGGTCCCTTTTTGTTACCAGTTAACAAAAAACCTGCAAAACACGTAACTTCAGCATGAATTGGTGGAGCTAAACTGTTGTAGGCAAATATGTAAATGCATTTATTATTTTTGTGATATCATGAAAAACCAAATCATGTTAGAGCAAAGAAAACTTTGCAGTGATCTTTAAGAGTGGCTTCAGTCGTAAATTCCACTGATTTGTAATCATTCCTGCTTAATTACCAGGTCATAATTGTTTGCGGTGATGGTGATAGAAACCAGATGTCCATCATATAAAAATGGTTATGAATATGCTACAATAGTTTTCACTAAGAGGTAGATGCAGAAATATACAATGCAAGATGGCATCCAAAGAAAATCGAAAACAGATTCAACATGATTTTACCATCATCACCCATACATACAAAACTTAGAAGACCAATGGTGGCCGGAGGTCCAATGGTGCTTTTGGATAGTAAATAAAGTGGGTATATTTAGGTTGCAGACATTATGACCCCTGTTTTTTTATTACCACCACTACTATCAACCACTACACAAGTGAAATTCTCTTACCCGTATCCAGCCAGGAAGCCCAGACTGGGAGGGCTAACTTTGTCGTTGAAGATGACCATGGGTAAGACCCCGCAGGCTTCTGAAGATTTATTACAGTCAGCAATACTGATGTCCCACCACTCTTGGGCTCCGCTGCCATTCAGAGAGCCATCCCTCATCAGAGACAGAGTTACGTTCTGGTAGCCCTCCTCATCTCCTACCACAAAACACCAGCACCATCAGCAACTGGCTAAAGCAGCTAAAGAAGCTGAAGAAACATCTTACCAAAAATGCAAACATGGGTATAACAGCAAAAGAAGCATGAGTCCTCTGCATAATGCCAACGGATCTCTGTTTACTTTTATTCATCGTTAACAGTGTTAGCATTTTAGACTAAAGCACTGTTGTAAACTTTACTTTTAAATTAATTATTAATACTGTAAAAATGAGATCTTAAAAAGACAGAAAATATTGTTTTTTAACATCAAATCTTATTTAAAGATTAATAGACTAAATTTGTAACATTAATCAGCGATTAATCACAGTCATCTTATTGATAACTGTATTACCTAAACAAGCTAATTTATTATAATTCGTTTGCTTTCTTCAAATAAAACTTTTTAGAGAACGGTACACAAACATGGTTCTTAAAGTATTCTGTAGGAAACACAGTGGTTCTACGTAGAACCATGAACACTAGTGTTTTAGTACTTAAAAGTCCGGTCTTGGTGTCTAGATCATAAATTAGCAGTCTCTGCATCTACTCTGTCTTGTCTCAGTCTCAGGGTAAGGTGGGCTCAGAAAGAGCTGTCAATTAATAAACATCAAGAAAACTAGAAAAGTATTTGTTTTATCATTGCACAGTCAGTAATAAATGCCCAGCACTATAATGCCATTCGAGTCTCCACTGTTATGGAAAACGTCAAAATTGTGATCATTACCCCAGAATGCGTGGAACGTTCACCTCGCTCTGGCCCTGGAGCTCACTTAACCCTTTACATTCTTAACACTCCTAAATCAGCCTTCGCATTGCATGACTCTGGAAAAATCGTAATCTGGTCTCTGTGTTTGATATATTAATAATAACCACTCAAAAACTATTTGTATGCCTAAATGGTTCTTCGTATTGTGAAATTCTTCATATTGACGGAGAACTTGTTGAACACATTCTCCATCAATCTAAAGATTCATTTCACCATGTAAAGAGCCA
The DNA here is from genome assembly GCA_034552555.1 of Semaprochilodus insignis. NCBI lineage: Eukaryota > Metazoa > Chordata > Actinopteri > Characiformes > Prochilodontidae > Semaprochilodus > Semaprochilodus insignis. Next base: position 13,185,412 of record CM067498.1, read on the forward strand.
TTTAAGCATGAAACTGGGGATCTGGATGTTAATAGTTCTATACAGAACCAGAGTTTTTAATGAGAAAAAAAAAACTTCAAAACATTCCAGGCTGGTTTCTCTAATACAAATATAGTCTAATCTTTTATTCTTTAAAAAAATGTTTCTGTCCTTTTTTTTTTTTTTTTTTTAACTCTATGGACTTATTATAATGTTTTATCTTATTTATTTGCATGCCTTATTTAGGTTTCAGGAAAAGGTTAAAACAAGATTTGTATTATTTTATACATCTGTTTTATTTTATACATTTGTATTTTGTTTTAATCCAATTTTGGATTATTATCTAGACATTATACTAACTACACTTTCTATTATGCAATAAATAAGAGTCTGTATTCGAAGGTCTAGAATGTGGTGTGAATTTTGCTGGAAAAAGCTTATTAGACATTTTATCAGGCTTAAAGTTCTCATATCTTTTGGGGCTGTACAATAACTCAGAATTACTGGGAACAGGTTGGGTCTCATTAACAATATTTGCAGTTGCATATCCCCAAGGCATGTTCAGCTTTATACATGGGGAACATACCAGATGGTCTGGTATGAGGGGATAGATATTTGCTGCAGCAAGACGGCAATCACTCGTAAATGGCTCCAGCCAAGTCCCCTGACAGCCAAACAGTGGCAAAAGATTGTTAATGAAATTTCTGAATTTTTGCTCTGAGACTACTCTCAGAATAGGGGGAAATGGCTAACCTCTATTCAGCCTGAGGAATTAACATAGAGGGGTGCTACAAGTACCAACCTTAATCCATCACGGTGTATAAACACAGAACACACAACTTGTATTCTAATTCGTGGGCTGTATGGCAACTGCCAGCCATGTTCTTATTGTGTGTAACTGTTGTTTATAAAAAGAATAAAATCAATTTTATTTTATCAGGATTTAAATCAGACTTAAAAATGTAAAGAAAATTTGTTATTTGTTCATTGTTTTGAGCCTTTATTTAACTAACAAAATAAATGACTTTTAAGGTTTGATGCAATACACTAAAAAAAATATGTAAAATATTCAGGTTACATAACAACAAGGTTTTGAAACACTGCACAGTAGGCAGGTGAATTAGTAACAGTTGAGGGGTCATGATGGGGTATAAAAGGATCCCCACCAAAGGCTCAGTCTTTGTAAGCGGAGGTGTGTTGTGGTTTACTACTTCTTGCCAAACATTTCACTGTCCTGTACATCTACCGTACATAATACTCTGAAAAGAATCGGGAAAGCCAGGGAAATCTCAGTCTGTATAAGGCAAGGCTGGAAACCAGTCCTGAATGTGTGTGACTTTTGAGCTCTCAGATGGCAGCGTATGACAAGCTGTCATGTCACCGTGTTAAACATAGCCACATGGGATTTGGAGTACTTCAGAAAACCACTGTCATTTAACACAGTAACATGCTCCGCATCTGCTTCAAGAACTGTAACTTAAAACTCTTCAAAGCTATACGTGAATTCTATACAGAAACACCGCCAGGTTTTTTGGATCCAAGCTCATGTCACATGGTCCAAAATACAGTGGACATTTGGGTAAAATGGACTTTGCTATCATACAGCATTAGTACCCTGCTATATGATTTTTTTTCAGCAGTATCTTTTTCTTTATTTGAAAAATCTTAAGTACAATTTTATCACCATAATTGCTGATCGTTTAGTTTGAACTACCCTTTTCTTGATTTGTTATTTATTCATCTCTCTTTTTTATTTATTTATTTATTTTTTTTTTTTTAACAAATTTTTATTTATTTATTTATTTAACAGATTTTTATTTATTTTAAAAATTTTAAATAAAACTCACCCTCATAGAGTTGACTGACCGGCTTGGCCTCGGCTCCGTTTGGTGCTCTGATGTAGTTGGGGAACATGTGAGGCACTCGACTGAGGGAGATAGGGCCACAGATTAGACTACTACACTGTACACAGTAACAGTAACACAAGGTTTAAACGATAAGGGATGCTTCACATCTTACACCGGCTCTGTGCGGTTCCCCACCAACAATGAGGCCAAATCTGCTCTCACTGGGTTTCCAGGCTCCAGATTGATGGAGTGTTTGTCAAAAGTGTTCTCCACTGTCCCACCTTTACCCAGGTCCCTGTAAAACAAAGACATTACAATAATAAGGACGGGGTCGTGGTTCAAATATATGGAGTTGCTTACTGAACATGGTGCTTGGATACGGCATCTGTAGTTTCGAATTGTCTTTTTTCAGCTTCTGATGTAGAACCAACTAATGCTGTGTCTCACATTAATTGAAGTGAGCACATTGATATAGGGAATTATTTTTTAAGAAAAATATATATATTTGTGTCAACATGCATAACCCGCATTGTCATGTTATTGTTCATTAACAATACACACTCACTGAGCACTTTATTAGGAACACCTTCTTTTATCTACACTCACTGTCCATTTTATCAGCTCCACTTGACATATACAAGCACTTTATAGTTCTACAATTACAGACTGTTTTTAAACACCACAGTGTCACAGCTGGACTGAGAATCGTCCCCCAACCAAAACTATCCAGCCAACAGCACCCTTTAAGGCAGTATCTTCTGACTGCAGATGATGGACTAGAGAACATAAACTGCACTAACAGCTGGGCTATTTTCTCTGACTTTACCTCTAAAATGTGTACCAACAAGGTTCCAGTGTCTAATAGAATGCCTGCTCTGTGGTGGTCCTATTGGGGGTCCTGATGATTAAAGAACATGGTAAAGGTCGGATAACAAATTATGCAGAAACAGATGGACCACAGTCTGCAATTGTGTATCTATATGGCAAGTGGCGCTTATAAAATGGACAGTGAGTGTAGATATAAGGTTACCTAATAAAGTGCTCAGACATTTGGATGCTATTTGTTTCAAAATGCAATTATTAAAAAAAAAAAACACATGAGCAAAGTCGCTAGAAAGTTCTGACTCTCAGACTGACCTCTGGAAGTTCCAGGCAAGTCGCAGGGTCATGTCTGAGGGGCTCCCCAGCAGCTCCTTAATGAGTTCCTGTCTGCTGGGTGGGCTGATCCGCCAGACTGACCCCGAGCTGCCCTCGATGTTGGCTGTTACGATGTCCTCATAACTGTACAGTGTGATGAACTGCATTGCCACCTGTTAAAACCACAGACACATTCAAATAAAAACCTTTAGTTACTGCCTCAACTTTTTCAGTGTTATAAAAGTTATGCAGTTCTAATGGAAAAAGACTTCTTCACAGAGCATTTCTCAAGGCATGTTTATTTTCCAAAGTAGTGTGTGACCAATACAGTATATTTAATTTAATAGTTTGTGTCCAAAAAAGAGAATAGAAATACACTGCTGTTTAATCAGTGATTTAACCTAGTGCATGCAACAAGATCTCTACACTTCATCAGAGGTGCTGCCTAAAAAGATCAAGGCTTTGTGCTATACTGGCATGTATATATAATAAACAGGAAGAGTAGTTACTCACAGCATTATTTCCAAACTGCTTGGTGAGGAGGTCATAGTCACCTTCAGTAAACGGCTGTATGGACTGCTGCTGGACGCTCATCGTAAAGAGGGGCTGGAGAAAAGCAGACAATTTTTTAAATCTGTGATTAGAGCCCAGAACACACGACCACTCTCCAGCAAACATCAACACACCCAATCATAGGGTCAGTGTGTCATATGTCTATGGCTTAAAAAACCTGTCTGTAGTTTACACCTTTTCTTCCATTCCTGCTGGTTCATTGAGCTTGTGGTTCAGTGAGTTCTAAGGCATTTTCCAGCATTACAATGATGGCGTTTCCTAGATGAAATTCTAGACATAATTTTCCCATATAATTGAAATTTGATACAGCACCTATGGAGAATGTTGGTGTTTGGTGAAGAAATATGGTGTTTATACTGCTTGTTGTTGGATAATGATGGTGTTTGGTGGAGAATAATGGTACAAGATGAAGCATAATGATGGTGTTAATGATGTTTATTGTTGGAAAATAATGGTGTTAAATATGGGTGTTAAAGAACAATGGCCGCTGGTAGAGAATGATATTCTTTGATGGTAAATGTTGGTCTTTCGTGAAGCATGATGACATAACAATTGTGTCTGGTGGAAAACTAGGTGTTTGATGGTAGGGTTTATGTTATGGTATGGTACGTGTTTATGGGTCACAGCTGTAGAGGATCTCTGATTATGATGCTGCATGAGTTACCTCGTAACCTCCCAGCTTGAATGTGACCGTAACATCCACAGGATGGTTGACCACACCCACAACTGATCTGACCAGTGAGATGAAGAGCAGGGGGAACCAGATGATGCAGATAAGGAAAAAGACGATGAGCCCACCCATTCCATACTTGACAATCTTCTTCTTTTTCTGGCCTTTCGGTTGAGGATATTTCTGGATGCAGAGTTTAGGACAGCAGCAAAATGAAAAAGAAAAAAAAAAAAAACGTTGTAGTTTAGTTAGATTCATGCAAAATTGTTTCCTGGAGGTCTTTGTACAATCCCTTGACAAATCGCTTGGCAGAGTTTTCACTACACCATAACTCCAGTTTTAGACTCATAAAGTGCTGGTTAATTGGTGAGTTGAGTCAGGTGTGTTACACAGCAGGGAAAACATTCAAACGAGCAGTGCAGTGGCAGTGATACCACAGTGGGAATAAAAGTTGGATTTGGAGAAGTGCCCCATCGCTCTCGGCTTGTTAACTTACTTCCATAACTCTGAAATAAGCATGGCTTGACTGACTCACAAGAGCTTGAAGCTAAAAATAATAAGAATCTGTGAGTCTGACAAACATGGCCCAAAAAGCAAATGCTGTAAACAATGATGCTCAGCAGAGTTAGATGGTGAATTCAGTACACTAGCTTTGGGCTGTAATAAAGGTTCAACGAATCCTTTATGCGTCTCCTTACCTTTTCTGTCTCTCGGCTGCACTTAATAATAAATATGTTGGCGTAAATGTCCTCCACACACATCCAGTTGGAGAGGGACAGAGTGGTGTCGGTCCACACCCAGTCCATAACAGCTCGAAGTTCCACCAAAAATGGCACCAAACGGAATCTGAGAGGAAACGAGTCAATACAATAGTCAGTTCAATGTGTTTATCACTTTACTTTCAGCGCATCTGAATTAAGCCATTTGACAGATGACGGGATGTGGTAAAGGTTCCATTATGGTCATATTATGGCTATTATGGCTTCAGCATGAATTCTTTATTAGGTATCAGAGATGGAAGCTTGAGTCGACCACTCACACTTGAGACACATGCTAACTGACTCACCGTCCAACTCTTTACTAAAGCCTAAGAAACAGCACATGCCAAACCTTAACGCAGTAAATAAAACCTTTTGATTTTTAACTAATTGGTGGGCATTTCTCTGTCAAATGTGGGTCTATCACACAGTCATGGACCCACATCATTGCAGTGAGGGCAATTGTCAATAATGGGTTCATCAAAAACTAGAGGGGGCTGCTGAAAGAGTCCAACATGAATAGGATCCTATGAAGCTTTTATGCCAAATCATACTCTGTAAATGCTTCATTATTTTTATATAGGAAAAAATGCAGTAATTTCTAAAGAAGGTCATCATAAAATATTTCAACATTGCCATTATATGCTATATTTTATGTGCTTTTATCCCTTTCTGACAGTGTCTCAAGTACATAAATGACAGCAGTGAGCACTTTACTCCCCGGATGCATTACTGGATGCATCACTCAGCCACTTAGCTGAACAGCTCACTAACCAATCAGCCCTCGGTAGCAGTAATGCTAACCAATCACAACACCGTAGCAGTAATGATAACCAATCTTTTTTTTTTTTTGGCAAGCAAACAAACTATATATATACACTCAGTAGCAGTCATGTCTACCACACAGCCCTCAGCAGCAGTAATGAAAACCAATAAGCACTCAACAGTAGTAATGCCAGCCAATCAGAACTCAGTAGCAGTAATGCCAACCAATCAGCATTCAGTACTAGTAATGCCAACTAATCAGAACTAGGCAGTAGTAATGCTAACCAGTCAGCAATCAGTTATTATGCTCGAAGAAACAGGAAGTGGCTAAGCTCTCCTTATATTGACTCTGGTAGTGGACACAGCTTTCTGGTGACATGCTGTCCCTGAATCATATGGAGTATGACTCTGTCAGGTTGTAGCATCTTACAAAATGCTACTTTAAATAAAAAGAAGAAATGTGTTTATGAAAAGTCTCACCCTTGGAAGAGGAAGAGGTTGAGGTGGTTGTACTTTTTGGTGAGGAAGTTTCCAAGGATGCGTGTGGGGTAGCCGCAGCGTATCTGATAAGCCGACAGAGTGAAGTAGATGCATTTGACGAAGTACCAGAGCTGAGCTACAAAGTTCTGATTGAACATCCTGCAAGGACGAAAGAGGGAGACTGTCAGCTTTGAAAATAAAAATAAAGTTGCTTTTGAGCTTAATAAAGAGAAATGTATTTTTTTCCAGCTCAGTTGCAAAGAGTTTCCTCTGAAGCTTCATCTAGTGAAATTAAAATTAAATAAGCGCTGAAGAAACATTACAGAGAATGATGAGCATGTTCAGTCTGGGCTAATTTACACTAATTAATCATGTACTAAAACTCTCTGGCCGTAAGCAGCATGGTGTCCCGTAAGGCAAGCTGACAACAGTCAACTTAATGCTATTCTTAATGCTATTCTAATCTTAAAACAATACAGTAACATGTATGTAATTACTATCACACATAAGACTGTGTATTAAAATTGATATAACCATGTAGGAGCAAACTACTCACCTCTCTGTGACTGCGGGCAGGATGAAAAACATCCACAGGTGGATGCCGAACACAAGAATGATCTGAAAGATAAGTTTTCCTAGTATGGCCTTGCGCAGGTAGAGGGCTCGGTCGATGACCATGGTGCTGAACTGGATGAGGAGCATGACCAAGAAAGCCTCAGGTACCTGATCCTCTGACAGAGTGGAAGCGATGTCGGCTGCTGCCGAGTGTTTCTGGAGCAGATAAACATCATTTACATTAGGATGCAGCTGTTGACCCACTATAAAAATAAAACACTAAATGAAAAAGTCCAAATATAAAAAACACCTTAATATTGCACTAGTAAAATACTGTTCACACTAAGTCAAAGTGAGGGATGACTTTCTGAACATTCTGAAAAGATGAATTCAAAGCTCACTTGAAAAACCACTCTGCACCATATGCTCCCAGGATTTTCTGGTGCGTTTGCACTCCCAGATGTAAGGCTGAACGAGACTGACATTGGCCTTTTACTTGAATTTCTCATTCCACCTTAAATGACACAACATTCTGCCACCATTTAAGGTGGACCAGGAGCGTCAAATAAAAAGCTTTATCTACTTCATCTTCAGCTTCATCTAGTTGGAAATCGTTGGGTGGCACAGAGATTTCAGCCCTCATAAGGCCATTGCTCATCCTGCCTGGCAGAGCCGCAAAGGACACTGCCATATGGCAAATGGACGGTTATTAATCTTAACAGGCTCTTATAACAGCAAACCTTTTTATTTATCATTTTTTAGTATCTGATGTATGTAGACACTGTTAAACACTGTTAAAGCCTATAAAGCCTCAAACTAATCAAATTCCAGTCCATACACCCTCTATATGAAACTAAGCTGTGGTGAATTCAAAGTTTTTGTGATGTCACAAAAAGCAGCACACGTGTTCACCTATTCAGCCTCCACCAGTGTAGCCCTGTCCATTTACGTAGATGCTATAAGGGGTGGTTCAGCCTGGACTGCTTTTTGAAGCACAATGTGGAAGAGCCAATCAGAACAGATCTCATTTACATACACCGGTGTTAAAGACACAATACAATACACAATACAAAAACATCATAAGTAGGTCTTTGTGAAATATATACAATCCAGAAATTAGAAGGATATGGGCCCTTTAAGACTTATCATCCATTAACTGCCACATATCATAAGCAAGGAATTGAAGTCTAGACCTGCAGATGGCGGTTCAACAGGTTAGTCAAATTAGATTTACTGAATCCTCGCACCTTCTGCAGCAGGCCATCACAGTTTCAATACTGCTGCAGCTGTAGGTGGATAAACATTGCAAATTTCTTACATATATAGCAGTCTGTCAGTACTCACTCCAAAAGCCCAGAAGCCAAACACGATGATGATGAAATCCACCACATCAGTGAGGAACATCAGCGCATACACGTCAGTGGCAGCACGATACTCTGCATGCAGGATATTATAGAAGAATCTGTAGGGTGGCCTATAGACGTTCCTCACTCTGAGGCAAAGAAAAAGAGCTACAGTCAGAGAATACAAACTGTACGCAGGAATGCCTTATATACCATTATTTCACATCATGTATCAGAGCTGTGCTGTAGCAGCAGTGTTCTAACTGGGTCAAGTGATACACGCTGAGTATACTCAGGAGATATTTCACTTACAGAGAGATGAAAAGGCCCTTGAGTTTTTCTCCAAAGGCCTTCAGCTTTTTACTGGCTTCCTCTCCACGCTTTGCTTTGGCCGCCTTCTTCTTCTTCTTAGTCTCTTTCGCTGTGGTATCTGTAATAGATAAAAGATGACTTCATATTTGCACACTATGTGTTTCCTTCTGAAACTCTAAAGGCCTATTAGAGAGTCATGGCTAGATCAGGGAATTGCATAAGTGCCCTGGGGGGGGCAATAGCATATATGAGGGGGAAAAAAGAACATACTGATTCAGGACAAATCAAGCTTTTATTAAAAAACACTCACAGCCACAGTAAACAGCACATATGCCTCTCGGACACTCAGCCGCGAATGTGCCCAGATAAGATCAGAGGCCTACCCAATCAAATTGACAACAATCTTCCCCCCCCTCCAATCTGCGTTTTTAAATAGAATGAAATTTGATTCGCAGTGGGTAGCGCTGCTGCCTCACAGCAAGAAAGACCTGGGTTCGAGTCCCAGGCAGGGCGTCCAGGGTTCTTTCTGTGTGAGTTTGCATGTTCTCCCGTGTCTGTCTGGGTTTCCTCCAGGTCCAAAGACATGCAGTCAGGTGAACTGGAGATCCTAAATTACGAAAGTGTGAGTGTGTATGTGAATGTGTATATCTGTCTGTGTGTGCCCTTCAATGGACCAGCAGCCTGCCCAGGGTGTATAGTGCCTTCTGCACTTTGAGAGCTGGGATAGGCCACGACCCAGTATGATGAAGTGGGTTAGAAGATGAGTGAGTGATTTGTTTTCTGTGTTGTAGAGAAACTTGCTGACTCTTTCTTTTCAACAAACCACTCTGAATTATTTATACATCTTGAAATTCTGAAAAAATTGTGGAATTCCTCTTTAATATCCATTGATTTTTGACCTTCTAAACGCTTATTCTACATTATCCCGTCCGAGCGCTCAAACTGTGTAAAGCTCCATCTGTTGAGATGCTAACAGTGATCAGAAGCAAGCTGATCACTCCGACTGCATTCACTGTAATACACTGATGAAAACAGTTGTCAACCTGACCTGATGTTTTGTGACTCTAGCTGGACTAGGTGGTTGGGGGAGGGGGGCATTAGAGCATAAGCAAACACCAAGGGGTCTGAGTGGGATTGCAAAGTGACCACAACAAGGGTAGAACACTAACCTTTGTTTGATGGTTTCTTCTTGCGGAAACGCAGCAGGCCCTTCCTCTTATCCTGTTGCTTGTGTGGACTGGGTGGTTCGGGGGTTATCTCACTTTGGTCCTGCTCAGTGTCCGTCTGTTTTTCCGTCTGCATATCTGTGTGTGTCTGAGCCTCCTGGTCAGGCTCTGGAGTTTTGTCGTCCAGCTCGAAGACACTAGTGTCCATCTCTTCATCCTCCTTTTTCTCCTTTTCCTTTTCTAAAGACGGACTAGCCTCCTCCTCCAGAGGGCCCTCCTGATCCCACAGCCCATAGCGCTGAGGAGAACACATACAGACCATCAAAACCACATCCAGAGTCAACCTAATATCTCCAAAATACATTCAAATATTTTTGGTATATTTATTATTGATATAATTATGCTGGAAATCTACTACATGTATGGAAATAAAAGTGGGATGGATTTGTACTCACAAACAATAATACATTTACTACACTGAGCTTCTAATTTCATTTTAGAGTTTAATTTAATTCTGTTGTCTCAGTTCTGTCCTGCACTGCTTTACTGTTGTTCACACATCTTACAAATCATAACATACTTTTACCTCTACATGAGTTATTACTTTAACTTCAGTGTGGAGTTTAGACCAAATGACATGAAAGACCTCTAAAATCCATAACTTGTAATTCCTCAGATCAAATAAACTTAATAACCCATGCTAGGCAGTGGTCAGGCCTCGTGGTTGGCCACGTGTGATACCTGGAGCAGTGAGCGGTGGAAGAACAGAGCCAGAAGCTGCAGCAGGTCATAGCGAATGTAGTTATCGGTCTTCTCCAGGCCAAGGATCCGCGGAGGGAAAAAGGGCTTGTTCTCGTTCAGCCTGGTCTCGTATTCAGAGTTCCAAGGGAAGAAGCCAAACTGGAACAAGTACTTCACCACAACCATAACCTTAAAGAGAGCAGAACAGACCATACTCACATTAGGTCATTAGGTCTGGAAACTAATCCCTATTGAGAGCAAGTCGTTTTCAGCCCCATAGATTCACATGTTGAGCTGAATGGCATACTGTGTACATTGCCAATCCGAAGGACAGGCCAAAAAGCTGCTACTGGCCTCAGCTGTGCATGTACAGTTATGTGGGAAGTAAGTATGAGATGATATGAAGATTCCAAATTCATTGGTGGCATTGTTAAAATATGAAAAATGTTTCAAAAGCTGAAATGAATAATGCACCGAAATAAACATTCTTGACTGAAACCAGATAATCGCCATGTTGGGGAAGAGAACTAGAGGACTAACTTAACTTCAAACAGTTTCATATGCAATATTAAATATTAAAAGCTGTGAACTTCATGACCTCTACCTCCACTCTGATGATGGAAAACACCTATGTAAAACTTCTGGGCATGGCTTTGGAACACCTGTTTATCAGTCTAAGGTTAGGAGCGTGCAAGTAGAAAAGCAAGTAGTCTGCAAAATTATCATACAGTTTCAGAGACAAACACGTCACAGTGCTGTGAGCTGTGTGTTCCAATATGGTTCATGTTGACTTGAAAAATGGGTACAGTCTCACCTCCAGTGGGAGGTTTTTATTACAAGAAAACACACGCATCATCAAAAGAATAGTTGCACAAATAGTTGCACCCAGAATGATTCAACCAGCAGGAATGAAATGTGGTGGGTAAGTTTGACATTGTGAGACTGTGATGATGTCAAGGCGCCAGACACATCACTAGTTACATCCTACTACTCCTACACCTGGGTAACATTTAGTTAATATTATAATTCAGTAAGCTAGCTTGGTGTAAAAAACCTTTATGTGTAAAACCTGGAAGTGTACATAAGATAATTATCGTATGAGCTCAGATGTTGAATGTATAGATGTCAATGAGCAGGTGAACTGTGTGAATTGACGTTCTGTCCCATGCTCTTTCGAGTAACCCTATTGATGGTATCCTCCAAGTAGTGGGAGGGGCTTACGGGGTATGAAAGAGGCATGAGGGAAGATGGTGGACAGTTGGGCTAAAATGCAGCTAGGTGCACACACGTTAGTTGAGGGGGACTCGATGGCGTCCTACAGGTTGAAAGGAGCCTAGTAACTATTTTATGTTCTTTCTCTTCTTTTTCTTTTTGAAACTTATGTTAAAACATGTGTGAAATATCCAATAAATTCTGGAGTTCAACTGGATCCAACTGGAGTGTCTCTCAGAATTTCTTGTGGCAGCCTCATTACACTGACCACTCATACTGAGAGACACTACTTCTGTATGTGTAGCTCAATAAATACTGCACATATGAGTCTAAATTTATCATCATTTATTGTTCCTGATAACTTTTATGTTCCTTCCGAATAGCATCGCATTTCCCGCCCTTTCTTTCTGGCTACAACTATTCCTTTGATGATGTGTTAGAACTGTAGTTGATGCATTGTAGATAATGAAGCATAAAGCATTATAGTTTAATGAGTTTGCCAGTGCTTTTCTAAATCCTGCACCATGTATGGACCTATTCAGCCCAATGAACTTCAGTTGAGTTCATTTTTCACTATACACAGAACGAATGGACGATTTGACACATAGCCATGCTTACAAATGGAGTACAGACCGGCTAAAACGCAGCAGCTGCCAGATCTCTAATAGCGATAAAACAAAATAATTCTTTACAATAAATACAAAAAGCCAAGTCGGAGCCCAGATCTTGTTAAAACACAGATGTCCAATTAAAAATCGTAAAATGTTGAAATGTTGCTTGATCTAAACTGAAATATACATACAAGTTACATATCAATGTCTCCGAGGAAATGCTGTGTGGGAACCTTATGGGTTAACTTTGTAGACAGTGCTGATAAACAATTCCCATATCTACACATCTGTTTACAGCACAGCACAATAGAGCTCAATCCTGCCTCCATCTGTCCCCACCTCAGTGTAAATGATGGCAGTCATCCAGAAGCTCTTCGCGGGTCGTGGCACAGCCAGCATGGCCCAGAGGAAGATCAGGATGGGCAGGACCAGAGAGATGACCGAGGCAGTCACCATGTTATTTAGCACGATGATCAAATAACACACCAGCTCCGAGTGGGCGGCCAGAACGTTGTAGAGAGCGAAGAGGAGTTTAAGAAGACGATTCTGAGTGTTGTAGAAATCTCGACTCCGTACCAGCTCATCGATGCAGTAAGGCCTGGAACGATAATGTCAGTCAAAACCGATTACACTGCTGGTTGAGGATCAGTGAACCCCAAATTCAAACATCCTCTAAGGGCAGATGAATGTTATTACTACTATGTTTATTACTATGCAAACTTGTACTAAAACTATAAAGTAATATATTGAATTTTAGGATCTAAATTATTTAAAGCTATATATACATANAGAATTTTTCTGTAGTTAATTTGGTTTCTGTCTTGTCTCGCTCAATCCTGGTCTTGGACTGGTCTCTCTGACACCCCCAGCCAGTGCATGGATTTAGTCAAACCCATCAACACCACACCTGATTTAACATAATGAAAAGACTAGCGAAATTGTTGGATGATAATTAAAAACAGGAGGAGAGATTTGGAAATGGTTCTAATAAAAGGCCCACATACACATCCCATATCTGTCTTGCATTTTTTTGCTCCCCATCAAGGTCCCCTTGATTCATTTTGTGTCAGTTTATGTACCAAAGCAAGTCATAATTTGTTTTTACATGACCATTTCTCAAGCCCGTAGAATTCTTATTTTGTTTCTGTGCCTTTAAAGGAGAACTTAGAAAAGCTCCTTAAAATCATTTCTGTATAATTCAGTCACTGAGTCATTAAACAATGAGTCATTACACTTCCAGAGAACTTCCAATGAGTCATTAAACTTCCAGAAGTTTATTATGAAATGATTCAGTGTAGAGAAACACAACGACTCGGATGTCTTTACAGTGATTTTAACAGGAAACAGGGATCACAATGTCTCCAACGCAAAAATCACCATTTTACTTACTATCCAAAACCACCCCTGAACCTACATGCGCCCTCTTACTTTTAGATGTATTGCTGATGCAAGTACTTTAGTGGTAAATAGGGCTGAACAATTTGGGAAGAATATCTAATTTTTCTGATCAGTATTGCAACTGCGATTTTAATTGCAATATTCTGGGAACTGAAGTCCAGTCTGTTATTTGGTCAGTAGAAAAAGAGTATCTCCTTTCTCAGCTGCCTCTGTTTGGTCTAACTCATCTACAGACAGTTTACAAGCTCTGATGATGTTCCCCATATAAGACACAGTTTTGATACAGTTGCAGCTCTTGTGATTTGAATATTGCACTTTAGTAAATTGTGATTTCGTTATAGAATATCGATTCATCTCACAATGCTAGTGGTAAATGGGGAAAAATATATGTTCTATGGGGACTATTCTGCCTTACAATGCCCCTCACAATGCTTTATGTTTTAGGCCAAATCCTTATGCCACAGTCTAGTAAGACAGAGAACAGGCGGCATATTTGTAACCATATAATACTTATTTTGAGGGAGCTGGAGCTTTTAGAGGTGGACGTCTGGTTCCTATCACCACCACTGTGAACAGTTCTGACTCTGCAATTCCCCTTTTAAGCTGATGGGCTGTTCTATATTGTGTCTTATTCAAAAAGCACTTCAGAGCTGAAACACTCCTTAGAACTCAAGTGTGAATAGATAGATAGATAGATAGATAGATAGATAGATAGATACTTTATTGATCCCGAAGGAAATTTAGCATATGGAATAGGCTGGGCTAAACTCCTGTAGGCTAGACGAGGATATATGCAAATAAAAACTACATCAAACTGTATTAAACTGCTTTACTATACAAAAGGGGAATTTCTTTGGCTTTGCATGACATGGACCCTTTAATATAAATGAAAAACGGTGCAAATTACATTTTTGGCTGACCCTTCACTTTAAGACATGATGCCATGGAACTGTCCTTTGTCTTGCATCACCAGTTTTAAGCTTCTTTTTCCTTTTTATCTTTTTAAACATGTATTGCCAAGAGTCTGCTATTGCTATTTCATAACCATGACATTGACAAACATCTTGGAAGTTACTGATAAATGGACCACATGAGTGGAAAGGAAAGACATTTTCCTTCTTCTCCTCTTGTGAAAGCTGGAGTTTTACTTACTGCCAATGAAGAATGACTCAAAGCAAAACGCAGAACCAAATGTTCTTGAGTGAGATCCATTACTGAATGGAATCTATTTGTCATGACAGCAGAGAACAGCAGAGAATCGTGTCCCTGTGGTCTTTAAACAGTAAAATATTTCAAACCAGTCTTTCTATAGAAGTGCGGGTCAGGCTATAGACTAACTACCTGCGTGCTACAAGCATTTGGATGTGATTAGGCCGCTGGTCGTACCTGTCTGAGAGCAGTTCGCTGGCCGTTCTGGAGCGCCGCTGGCGTCGGTGGGCAAGTGACTCTGCCTCCAGCTGCGGGAGAGGATGGGAGCTCAGTGTGGTGGTGCTGCAGCCCTGAGTATCATCCAGCTCGCTGATTTCCTCCAGGTCAGTACCACTACAGAGAGAAATGTATGAAACACAAGCCGATACAGATTTAATGCAAACATTAAAGATAACAACATGTAGAACCAAGTGATCTTAAATTAAGACGAAACCACCGTTTTTCCAAATGTTTCTCTTAATCTCTATAATATAATGTTCAGCACTGTTGAGAAATGCATCACTTCTGAAGGTTGATCTGATTGTGGAAAACAGTTGTCTGGCTATTGATTCAGGTTTATTTGTCATTTGCACAACATGTCAGGATATACATGCACATACATATACATATATGTCTCTGTACATTTTTATACATATTGAATATATTGTTGATATATATATATTTAATATCTTATTATCACTGCTATGAACAATATATACACACACACACACACACACAGAGTGATATGACATATTAATAATAATAAGTTAAGTGGTATTAAATGGTATTGTTCAAATGCTCACCACTATACATATGTTGCATGTATAGTACATGGAACATGGTGGCATGTACTATAATTGCATGTTTTTTTAATTGCCTATATTCCACTACTACATAAATATTTCTCCAAGTCACACGTAAGTCTAGATCATACCAAAATAAATCAACTGAACCAAAATGAAGTATGATTTTTGTATTATTTAAATCACCTCCTAAGGAATAAATAAATAAACTGAAGCACTGTAGTAAATTCAGCCAGCGTTTTTGTTTTTGGCACTGGAATGAATAAAAGGGTAACCTGACCTCCATCAGGCTCATAATAAGTGAAACACTGAACCCACCTCACAGCTCCACTGATGTTAACGTTGTCTGTATCAGTCTCATCTAAACACGTCTCCAGAGTGGGACTCTCGCTGCCCTGGGACAGCTGGTCATCCATGTGCTCCTTGGAAGGCGCCTACAGAAACACCACACACAGCTTCATGCTGTAAGAGCATAACTCAGACTGACTACTTAGTTACATTTAATGTATTTTATTTATGCAACACAGATGTTGCCTCGAAACAGACCCCTAATGAGAACAGCCTGAAATATTCATTCATTTGGGTTTGGATGTCATTTCTTATATATTCAAACTGTTTTTAATATGTGGCATGTTAGAGTCACCCACTTGTCTTCTGGGCAGACTTTAGCACAGATGAGGCAAACTGGAAATCACAGCTTGCTGCAGTAAAAAGAAGGTGTAGCCTGCTGGGAAGGTATTTTTCATGTTGTATGTTATCTATGTTTTAAGTTTTAGGAAGTGGAGGCCAACATCCTGTTACATCAGTACCACACAGAGATTAGCAAAATGAAAAGTTTACTCAGACCAAATAATGCTGGAGATGCTGTTTGAGAGCATGACTTGATTAGTAAATTAGTTTTAAAAAATGATCAATCTTTGAACAAGAGCATGAGGACGAACTTCTTGTTCACCTCCCAATCTTGGAGGTCTCTCCATTGAAATGCCTTACTGATGTTAACAGGGCTCTTGCCTGCACTAAATATTTCTCCCTCAATCTTCAGATCTTCACCTCCCGGTCATCTCTCCTTCTTGACGGTACATGGAGTCCTGCACGTATCCCCTCCCCTTCTCCCAGTCCTGTGCGCGAACACCCCTTGTTGCTGACTGGCTGGATGAGTGCTGTAATGCTCATCCCCAGCCACTTTATTTTCCATTTACAGACCTAGAGCTGTATACCTTTCCAGCGCACGCACACCTTATGAATCGGACAAATAGTGCTTTGGTTTGAAATCATATCCTGCACCTGAAAAATTCAGCTTAGTGTGTTTTTAGTGTGTTTGTTAACGTATTAGTGAAGCTTTCTACTGTCCTACCTGGCCGATTTTGTGGGTGAACATGTAGCGCTCCTCACACAGAACCGTGGACGTGTCTACATATTGTTTGGTAAGCATGTTGAGCCAAAGTGTGAAACCATCCACCATGGCCAGACACAGAACCCAGAGGAACTTCAGGATGTCCAGAATCCGCTGCACTGTATCACTGCCAGTGCCTGGAAAAACAACAGAGAGTAGAACAGCTACTAAGGATGATCTATAATTCTAATTTTCAAGGTTCATAATTATATATTTATAATTATATATTATATATATATATAGGTTCGTATTTT
>CM067498.1:13202682-13217650 GCA_034552555.1 Semaprochilodus insignis
ATATATATATAGGTTCGTATATTATATTCTAAAACAGACCAATTGTACCAAAACACAATATTTTTCTCTTACTGTACTTCTGATTCACCCTCTCTCTGAAACACTCTATTAGAGCTCCTGTGACTTTAATCCCCACCTTACAATGAGCCCAGTTTGCTCTGATTGGTCAGCTTGCTCACCCTGTTCTGACTGCTTAACCACCAGAGGGGCATCCTGCTACAACTTCTGTCCCCACACCTTTGTGGCTATTCTTAAAATGTTGTTGGTTCTGCCGCATCAAGTTGCTTATTAGTCACGCCCACACGGTTTTCTGATAAGTCTGATCAGCAGCTTTTAACCTTCCCAAAATACCCCACGCAAACCAGCTATCTTTGATAGGTACAGTGACTTTAACTACATTTTGAGTAGCCAGTGAAGTTTATTATTAGAGTTCAATTCAGTTTACATGTACTGTAGTTAGCAATTTTGATATTTTGACTACTTAATGACTTAATGAATTCATGGGACTTTTGTTTACTGCAGGGTTTAATGCAAAAGAAACATCATTAGAAATGATTGCAGTCTAAAAGTAGGTAATCTGACAGAAACTGCGTTGAGTGTTCAGTCTGTTTGTAATGTTTGTCCAACAGCAGCTATGAAAGAACGCATTTGATCCATTTGTAGGCGAAGCCTGGACAGATCAGCTGGAGATGATTCGGTACTGATGCAGCTTGGTTCATTACTGGTACTAAATTTACCTGACTCCTTCCCCTCCTCTCCCAGCTCCTCCTCCTCCACCTCTGCCTGCTCTTCAAAAACAGCCCCTGCCTCCTCGCCATCACCTGATTAAATGAAATTAAATATTACATATAGTATTACACACAGTATTTCATGTAGTCTTACACACACACACACACACACACGCACGCACGCACACGCACGCACGCACACACACATACATATATATATATATATACACACATATATATATATATATATATATATATATACACACACACATATATATATATATATATATATATATATACACACATATATATATATATATATATATATATATGCACACACATTATATACACATGAGAAAGATGGCGTGAGATCATCCTCATTTCTGATGAACACAAACCACATGATTTCAACCAATGTCACACAAATAGGCCTCCCATGCCGTTAATGTTCCGTCAATGAATAAAGCTCCCACAATTCGGGTACTCTATACACCACACCGTAGCATGACTTAAGGTGAGGCAACCGTGTTAATGGATCAGTTCAGTGAGTGTTTTTGTTTGACTGTTTCTTCACCATTCACAAAGATGTCTGCTTCATCACTGAACAGCACCTGATGGGGAAAACAGGGGTTTATCCAAAGCTGCTGTGTTGCCCATTCTGCAAACTCTATCTGAGGATCTGGGTCAACCTCGGTCAACCCCACATTTCAGAGATGGATGGCAAGTGTAATATTGTGGGCTCTTGCTGAATGAGGCCAGAACAGTTGCTACATCCGTAGTGGTTTTTGGTCATCCAGCTTACGGTTTATTGGTGACAGAGCCTGTTTCTTGGAATTTGGCAAGATGTTTGGCAACCACAGTGGGTAAGGGAGGCCTGTTTGGGGGGCAATGGTAGAAATCTTCCATGATAACGACCCATGTGCTTTTATTTACTGTAAATAAGGATGATATCAACATGTTCTGCTAGGTATAGTGCCATCCAGCACATTGCCTGTACAGAAGAAAATCACTGTTTAAACATGAACAAATACAGTTATGTAAGCATGCAGCACATAGGAGGCACCTGAGGCTCGTGAGCTGGCCAGTTGTCTCTCTCTCTCCAGTCTTTGTTCTCTCTGTCTCTGCTGTCGGTCTCTCAGAGCCTGTTTAGCACTGGTAACCCACGCTTGGTACGCCAGCTGTGGAGTGTCACACACACACAAATAATGCTTTACTTATATAACATATATTATAGCTTTAAATGGAATCACTCGTCATAATAATTACTGTTTGAAAGAACCTTTCGATGGACACTAGTTGACCGGTATATGTTAGCGAAGAACCATTCAGTATGTTTTTTGTAATTTTAAGAGCGTATCTAGGAAAAACTAGATAAGGTAGAGGAGGGAAATTGAGTGTTACGAGGTGTCCAATTAAGGGCTAATATTATTTAACAGAAATTTGTGCCCATATGTGTCACCTGAAATGCAGTCTGTCTGCGTTGTTTCTGCTCCTCCACTGAGAGATCTTCCTCTTCTCCACTGTCTGACTCGAACAGGTAATAATCTCCAGAATGCAAGACTACAAGAGATCCACAAGCACAACAGAATCACACATTAAGACCAGATAATCATACAGAGTATGGATGAATGAAAACTTATGCACATCCAATTAGCAGAGCGTATGATCTGAAGCAAGAGTGGAGCTTGGCTTTCTTTTCCCTCTCTTCAAAGTTTGAGCGTTGTGTATCTGAAGGGCTACCAGTTCTGCAGGTGTTTGCTAGAGTCCCATTTTCTCAGTTCCTAAAACTCCTGTTTTTTCATTAGACGTTCTCCTTTGTTATTATAAACTTAACTTGCACTTAAGAGGTGTTTAGACTGAAAACTGAATAAATGAGGGGTGCCATCTAACTTTTGCACAGCAGTGTAAATATGTGCCTGTGAGAGCGGAACATAATGAAGACAGCATGTTGTAAGTATACCTGTTGCGTGGTCTACCCAGGGCCGGTACCACTCTTTTGACTTGGAGGACTTCCTTTCCTTTTTTCCCTTCCTCTCTCTCTTTTCCTCCTGTAACTCTGTAGGGGGAATAGCAAGAGGTTTTGAGGGGCCACACAAAGCAAGGACCATCTTTCTAATCTGCTTTCTGTATATGCATATTGGCAACAATGTTCAGATGTCCCATGCACACATTATGGCAGACTGCAATTCTATAGGGGGTAGGGGGAATTCAGGCTTATTGCTTAGTGAGGTTCACAGCAGTGCTTAACACCATCATATCTGATCTGTGAGGGTGAAAAAACTGCAAGCAAATAAAAAACACAGCGCTTCGATGGGTGAATTTGCACATGACTTTCATTTGCCTTTCAAACACATTGCCTTTTTTTTTTTTTTTACAGAACTCTAACCTATTTGTTTATGTTGTGCGTTTTGCTATAAATATATATTTGCTATGAATATAAATTTTCACAAACAAAGGCAGATGTGGGAATGAAGCAGGAAGCAGAGTGACATGATTTCGTTCAGTGACGAGCAGCTTTTCAGAAAGTCAGTGTTCTCTCTTGCTTTGAAACTGCTCCAGTTTCGCTCCATCCTGCAAGTCAGACAGACCTTTATCCCCACTTAATACCTCTGCGTGACGTGATGTTCACATGCAACAGCATCTGAACTGTGGAGCTGTTTGGCGGACCTACATACTAGAATATTCAGTCTCATTTTATCTATTTTGCTGTGAGAATGACAAAGAGTGTGTTAAAAGCATGTGTATGCCTTCAACAGCGTGCTATAGTAGTATCCGTACAACCGGCGTACAGTACGTTGATAAGACCATCCTGCTTCATGGAGCCCTACGATGCGACCCCTCTCAAATTAATCTAACTGCTTGAATTGCTTTCAAACTCTTCTCTGATGCACACTTCGCCTGCAAGGATGCTACCAACACAACAGCATGTGTCAAAATGGAAAGCATGCGCAACAGGACGACCTTATATAGCCAGTCAGGTACAGAGATAAGGCCCGTGCTTGCTTAAGTCACGGCCGAGCATGAAACCTAACATCATTTGTCTCACGATGACAAACCTACCCACCAAGTTTCATTTCTGTCGGTTGATTCCTTCTGGGTGCAACCATTCTTTTTGATGATGAGTGTAATATGTGAAATAAAGTGTGTAAAGTCTTGTACATGCATTACAGTCAGAAAATAAATATCAGAAGAATCAATCACATGGAGTGGACATGGAGTGGACACGGAACGGAGCGGTTTCTCTGCCGTATGAGTGAGGAGCAAAAATAGAAAACCTGGAGCGGTGCTGGAGTAGAGTGATTACAGAAACGCTCTGAATGAGTGGCGGAAATGCCACAATGGCACAGTTACACAGCTCTACACCCCTGTACTTTTTCTCAGTACTGCGAACGTGCCTGCATGTCTGGAGAGATGCACATTTGGCATGTAGAATATTGGTGGCAAATGATTAGCCAGTTATTAAGATAATAAATAACAATAGTAGATTAATCAATAAAAAAAAAACAACAGATAATATTTCTTTCTTTTAAGACTGTTAACTCAATTTTCTCTCAAATTTTATCATTGCCATTCCCACTGGCTAGCTACAGGACGTCTCCCCCATCATGTGATGCTATTAAGGCGGGAGGGTGAAGGCCAGTTTCAACTTACTGCTAAGATGCTTGGAGAGCTAAACCTGTTACTTCAACGAAATGATTGAGGGAGATAGACAGCAATCCCATCCATAGAGAGAGAGCGAGGACAATTAAAACCCCCCTTTTGGGATTGTTACTGAGATAGTAGGGTTTTCAGTGGGAGTCACAGAGGCTAGTGATGCTGTACCTGATGGCTGCTCCTCTCTCTCAGATGTCTTCCGACCATCTTTATACTTCTGCTGCTTATCACGGATTCGCTGCATCCTGCAGAGACAGAGGAACATTCAGACTGACATATTTACTGTCCTGCCCCAGAGGAGTTAGACAGATTTTCTGTTAGAAGCATGAACCCAGAACTAAAACGAGGAGAACAGCTCTGTTCCTGGAAAGGAACCATAACTCACGAGCTTTTCAACTGTTGAATGGATTTCTTCTCTGCCTGTTGATGGAAGCGCATATTCTTTATGATGCTCGCTTTGAACAGCTCGAAGCCCCTGTTCACACACAAAGATAAATTCAATATGGTTAGAAGTTTATATCTGTAAATGAATGCATGCACCAATATCTAAAAATGATCAAGGTCTCCCAAACACTGGGATCAGTTCCAGCCATGAATCGTTTGATGATGGGTTACAACACTGTGGCACTGAGAAGGTGGAGTAACATAAATTCATTATTTGCTATTAAAATGTATACGTGCAGAATGGGTATATTATAGTGTACATCATGTCATGCGTCTGTATGGCGTTGAGCAAGCATGTAGGTTGTTGCTTCAATTGATGGATGTCAAAAACCAAGAGCACTGTCATGCCTCCGAGTTTCCCTGACACCGCCAATCTCCCGAACTCCATTTCCCAGAGTGCACTACCCGATGACGTCACCCTCACACGTTCCCAGTCACCCAATCACACCTCATTCCCATGCCAAGCCTCTCCAGAGTACTGATTGCATACACCTGCGCTCTTTCCCCCAGGCTGCATTTAAACCCCACACACACCGCAAAGTTTTGCCAAACCTTGTTTGCAACTCTGTGCAACTCTGAGTGTTTGTCTTTCTCTTTGTTATCTCTGGTTTTGACTTTCCTTTGACTTCGACTTTCCCTCTTGATTCTCCCTTGGTCCTGTTTGCCTGATTATTTTGCCTCGCTGGTTTTCTACTCTGCTTCTGTGCTCCTGACTATTCTCTTGGATTACCCCTTTGGTTCTGTTCACTGGCTTACTGATTTCCTGGTTTTCGACCTTTGCTCGTCTCTCCACTTATGACCTGGTCTTGCCCTACTGTTTGCATGCTTGTCCTTTGCTGTTGTGTTCAGCTATCAGATTGTTCAATAAAACCCCTCTGACTTTTAGTTCTGCGTGTGTCGAGCCAAGTTCTTTGTTCCTGACAAGCACTGACAATACTAACCATGTTTTCATTGTGTCTACAAACTCAGAAAACACACTGAAGACGAAAAAGTATGACAGCTGACAGCTACAAAACACGCACCTGGAGATGCTAATGCAGCAAAACACTGTGGTGTGCAGCAAGAAATGAGACCAGTCATACAAATACTCTACCATTAAGAGCCGAAACATTGACTATAACGTTGTCACCCAAATGAAAACCTGTGGGCTTTTGTTTGGTCCATACTTAGGAATGTTGGGAACCCCTGTCTTACATTACACTGAAATGCTGACATGAGTACCAGCATCTTATTGTTCCCACAGTGACACCAAACCCCTCCGTGCATTGAGCTCATTTTGCCTTATAGGTAGGCTCCAGTGGGGGGTGGGCATTCTCACCTGGAGGCCTGTCGTGCTGAAGCCTGCAGGTCTGCAGTCACATGCAGGAAGTAAAAGCTAAGGAAGACTCTTCTCTGTAACAGGAGGAAGAAGAAGCAGATGCTGTCCCAGATAATGCCGGCCTCCTCTACAGGCAAACTGCACTCCTTATCACTCAGAGCCTCAGCTGTAAAGTCACACACACAGGTATGCACATACACAAACAGACATACACAGACGTAAGTTCAGGTTAGGCCCAGTCACATCTGTAGAAGGCCTCTACAAGCAGACAGATCTGCAACATACTGAAGGGCAGTAGGATTTTTTAGGGAGAGCAATTCTCCCTGACTTCAAAAAGTTTTAATGGGATTACAAGACTTTAGAAATGATGCGTCACACAAATGATTACATTATATTGTGAATTATTTGGGCATTTATGCCTATATCTACACTTCGGCTAAAATGTCTTGGGCACTTAAGCATATTGTTTAAAATCATTCACTGTGGCAGTTACCATGATTTTGCAAGTAAGAACACTACTTAACACTGGATTAAATACAAAATAAACATAAATACAGTGAAAAGTAAAAATAGTTGATTAGTAGAACACAGTTCCAGACTTCAACACCCTCAATCCCTGTACAAATTTGTTCAATTCCATTAGCAGTACACCTGACCTTAATGAAATATCCTAACCAGGTTACAACTTTAGTTACAACTGTACCAAATTTGTTTGTATTTAATCTGAAATTTGTTTTTCTGGGATAATCAATGCCAATTGCTTAGCCTTTTAAATATAATTATTTCAGATGATACTGTAAAATACTCTATTAATTACTGTAAGTGGTTTAACAGCACATTTTTAGAAATCAGTTTTAGTAGACTTACGGTCATAGTAGCCTTTGACTGTGCAGACCAAACTGAAGAGCTGGATCACCCAACAGAAACGGGACCGCATCATAGATACAAACACACAGGCCAGGATCTGATACAGACACATAAGTGCATTAATACCAGCACACACAGACACCAGACACCAGGGCATTAAGATGTGCAGATGTGTGTTCTCTGAAGAGGATGTGCACTTTAAACCAAAAACACACCCAAACAACAACAAAATGTCATGTGCTGTACAAACTGCATACTAATCAACTGGTTCAGAATAAACTGAATTAGATTCCGGTCCACCAGCTTTTTCTGATTTTAAATTCCACCTTAAATGATGCAGCAGTTACACTGTGGCACCGGCTAATGCACCAGCATGTTACTGAGCTTCAGACTGAAGGTGCTGAACCTGACAGTTCAATAACAGCGTTGTAGAGTGTAATGCCTGCAACACACGCACACACGCTCTTGATGTTCTGTGTGTCTCTATGACAGTTCTTATTTGCCCCCCTCTGCCCTTGCTTGCAGTGTCCACTCACAGACAGGACGTTTTTGGAGATGATTACACCGACGTTGTAGATGATGAGGCAGTCCCACATCAGCAGCCTGGTGCGGGATGGTTTGATCAGCAGCTGAGTACCGAACAGCAGGAAGAAGAAGGAGGCCAGCAGATAACCCAGACCAAAAACGCTGATGCGAGTCGAACCAGTCACAAACACCACAGACAACACAAACCAGAACATATACCGGAACACAAGAACCTTCGCCATGTCCAGATATGACCTGAGAGACAAAGAAAGAAAGAAAAAAGAGAGAAAGAAAGAAAGAAAGAAAGAAAGAGAGAATAGGAATAGGACAAAAGAAAATAAGGAAAAAGGATAAGGAGGCAAAAAAGAAAGAAAGACAAAGAATGAATGAATGAATAAAAAGAAAGAAAAAACGAGAGAAGATGATTAAGTATTTATTCAGTCATGTCTCACTGATTTCAACAACAATTAATCTGAACAAGAACTATAATTCACTGCTGATGATTCATCTCTATGAAAACTGTGACGATGATTTTAACAGGCTAACAATCATGATAATCACAAGTATCACAACATACGCCCAACAGACACTAACATAGTGATCAGTGTTAACCTGATGAATTCGACACAACACACTGTAAACCTGCACTTTCACATGAGCGCTGAAGGGGGTGCTGCAGTAGGTGCAGGAGGATCAGAGGTGGTACCTGCAGTTGATGAAGTTTGGGGCAGGGTTAAAGGGGATTCCCTCCATGGGGTCCGGGTTATCATTGTTTTCTCCTCCCATCACCATCCACTCCTCCTTCTTCTCATTCTCAAACACCTTCCACTGCTGAGAGGCGCACATCAAGAGCAGGAAATCCGCTGCACAAGCAAACCAACACTTCAAAACCTGTTTCATTACAGACTGTACACATTGCGCCCCACCACAGGCCCAAAGGTTTAATGGCACAAATCCGACCAAATTTGACTCGGAGACACAAAAATAGTTCCTGCACACTACGGCCTAAAAGCTTAGAATCACTTTTTGTTATTTTAATATAATAAGAACTTTTGTACTGAACATGCTACTCACCAAAATGACTTTTTAGATGTCTTATTTCATATTTGAAGAAGTATGTGAACAAGAAGTGAACAAAATTATAATAGAGCAGCTTTTCTACCACATACCAGGTCGACTCTTTGTTATATTTTTGGTATCACCTCCGTTGAGGTTCCAGGCGAGCTGAGCTAATAATAAAAGGTGCTGTAACAAAGGTGCAGACTACTGTCTGGTCAGAGAGAATCTGTCACTCTAAACATATGCTAACACTAGCTACCAGCTTAGCATACCCTCTTCAGCAACCAGAATTGTCTCTGTCTGAACGCTAATGCAGAATTTCCTAAAATCTGCTGTTATTTGTGTTGCTGTCACCAGCCTCTCCTGAACAATCGCCTCTTGGACTATATCATCAGCAGAAAACAAAGTAGTTGGTACCAAAAGCATACACCGCACCATGCAGTGAGAAAATGCCTTAAAGTAGCAGTAAAGTGCTACTATAGTAAAATGCTCTAATAATCTATAGATCTATTTATAATTCTGGACTCATCCAACACTTTAATATACAGGTCTCTAGGGTTTTACTACTTATTTGAAACAGTGAATTTGTACCCAAATTGGATTTATATTACTGAAAACATACAAATGTTTCAACAGTGATTCCAAACTTCGAACAGTAACACATACTAATACACAATCGTATTAAGAGCAATCCAATCAGAATTACATTTACATCACATTCCTTCATGATCATGTACAGCTAGACTGGTCAGCTCTAGAGTTAATGATAAATACAGTGCCACTGCTGTTAAAAGACACCCACTCACCGATGAGGTTTTTGGAGTTGGGGATGGTGTAGAAGTCGGGCAGGTAGATCCATTTAATCAGTGCAGAGTTGATGGTGACTGAAGATTTCCACCTCCATGGGTAATCTAGACAAAAACACCACATTAAAGGGGAACTACGCTGACTTTTCAAATGTAAACAGATGTAAACATAGTCTTTAGTCTTTCAGAGTTGTTTGGTGTGAAATGCTCAGTTTTGGAGAAACTTGCAAAGCCAGAGCTGTTCACAGTAGTGGTGAAAGGAACCAGACATCCACCTCTAAAAGCTCCCTCACAGAAAGTTATTACATGATATGGTCAAACATATGCTGGCTGATGTGTGACACATTGTTTCACATGTGTGACACATGTCTTTTAATTCATTTATTTGAATAAATCGATGGTGGAATGGTACATGCAGGCAAAAGAGTTCCCAAAGGAAACCTATTTTTTTTCCATCATCATATAAGAACTCAAAAGGTACGTATAGGTTCACCGGTGGTTTTGTATAGTAAATAAAATGGCTATATTCGTGTTGCAGACACGGAGACTCCTGGTCACCAGCCAAGGGGGTCCTGAGGATTCAGGAACCTCTAAATTAACCTCTTGGAGCCCCTGAATGTCATAAAATTCTAAAAATGACATATTTAACTTAATTATGCTGCTACTGTCCCATACTGTCTGTTAGGGGAAAATGGATTGTTCTAATTCAGGCCAAAGTCATTGTTTAGCGGCTTCTTTCTTTCGGTATTCTTAACCAACCAGAGCTACAACTCTGGTCTGCTTCAGGGAGGCAACTGTAACTATGCCTGGGATACCTCTGAAAAACTTTAGAATATGCTGCAGCATATTTGCAAACCTAAAAAATTAGCCTTTTAAAAACATCTATGTGGTAGGAACTGACCGATACAGAGAGCCGGAGGCATTCCCACGCACAGGATGTACTGGTAGATCATGAAGATGACCAGGAAGAGGCAGTACTTGGACCAGATTTTGGCGATGGCTGCCCGCCGCCGCCGCACCATGATCGCAACCAACCAGCAGCCGTGGATAATGACCAGGAAGTTCATGCGCTGGCCAATCACATTGACCGTCATAAGGAAGCAGATCTGGAGAGGGGAAGAAGAGCATGAGGAGCGGAAATGACTTGAAATAATAAATTAATAAATGAAGAACGGGCAAGAGCATATTCAACAAGTGTGAGAGAGAGAAAGAGACAGAAAGAAAGAATGTGAGAGAGGCGCTGACCTCCAGGCCAAACTTGTAGAAGCTGTAGTTGAGCAGGTATTTGATGCAGGGGAGCAGGCCCTGGTCCAGTTTGTCCCGTGTGGCCTGGGGGAAGATGGCTGGGATTGTGGGTGGAGAGCGCTGGAGCTGTCTGTAGTGATGAACCTGGTGACGGTACACTGTCGCCTCAAACACCAGCAGCAGCAGCACCAGCAGATGATTCTGACAAATCAGACACGAGAAATACGCAGAGACCGCTTAACTGCATGTCTCCAGGACGCCTGACTCGGATGCTGTATACTTTAAAAGGCACATGTGACTGCACATCTGCATTGTGTCCCGCCTGGTCTGTACTGGAAATGATCCGCACATCTAGTTACATGCTGGATCCACTAGCGTTCAAAAGAATCATCACTGAGAAGTTAAATGGGATAAATGTTCACAGATAAAATGTTTGAATGATTGTAATGTTCAGATCCTGAACGCCACGCACAGAAGCAGATGACTGTAGTAACTGAGAAAGCCAGAGTTGGAATACAGCTGGAAAACCTAATTTCCTGAAGAACAGTAAAAATGAAATTGTGCATCTTAAGCTTGCTACACAGTTGCTAAGGTATCCTAGGTGGTTGCTAGATCATTGCTAAGTCGCTGTCAGCGTATCTTAGAGTAATCCCAGTGGTCGTTAAGGCATTGCTAAGCAGATGTTAAGGTTTCCCAAGTAGTTGCTAGGATGTTGTTTGTTGGATGCTATGGTATCTTAGGTGTTTCCTACTGTGTTGCTTAGTAGTAGCAGCTAGGGTGTTGCTAGAAAGTTTATAAGGTATTCCAGGCGGCCCATAGTGTGTTAAGTGGTTGCTATGGTATCCCAGGTGATTGCTAGGGTGTTGCTAAAAGGTTGCTAAGGAATTCCAGGGGGTTGATGGTGTGTTGCTAAAACTGTCTAAGATATCAGAAGCTATTGCTAGTGTGTTACTAGGTGGTTGCTATGCCATGCCAGGTGGTTCCTAGTGTGTAGCTAGGGTGTTGCTAGGCAGTTGCTAGGATGTATAGGGTGGTTGCTACTATGTTGTTTAGTGTACCATGTGGTATGCAAGGTATAGGGAGGCGGTTGTTTCTGTGTTGCTATGGAATTGCCAAGGTGTACTGAGTGGTTGCTAGAGGTGGTTGTTGCTAGTGGTGGTTGATAGGTGGTTGCCAAGGTGTGCTAGGTGGTTGCTAAGGTGCCAGGCAGTTGCTAATGTGTGTTGCTAGGATAAGTGACTGAAATGTGATGAAGAAATCAAAAGACACATAACGACACAGAAAGGACTCATTACAGAACGGTGAGCATCATTTAATGATCACACTCTCCCACCAAAAAGATGATCATGCAAAAAAATAAATAAATAAATAAACAAACAAACATGTTTCCATATTTCAACCCACACCGTCTAAATCAAAAAAACATAATGACTGAATGATGTAAATCTTGTTAATATGTTATTCAAGTGTAATTTTCTTCTCATTATTATTAATATGACAATGGGTCCCAAACATGTATCTTATGACGTATTATCTGTTTGCATACTGCAGTGATCAGTTGTGTTTAGTGTAACTACATGAAGGTCCATCTGGACCAGCGATATCTCACCTTACTGTAGACTAAAGCAGTGGCATCCTTCCTGAAGCCAAACCAGTTCGCTGGATCCACTGCTTCTTTGTACAGTGTGGAGTCCTCTATCTCTTTGCTCTCCAGGTTGGTCTCATTGGGAAGAGGCTAGAAGACAGAGGAGGACACAAAGAGGAGAAGAAGAGAGAAACAAAATATTAGCTATCTGAAAAAGATAAACCACCTTAAAGAGCCATACAGAGTGTACAATCACCACAGAATATTTAGCCCACCCAGAAGGTAGACCAGTGAGCACTACATGGTGTCAGAGTGATGGAGCTCCACCCAGAACCACTGGGATGAGCTGGAGTGATCCAGAACTGACCATTCAACATCATTAACTGACCACACTACTGCTCAATCAAATCATCACACCAATGTCCAGCGTCTAGTAAAAAGTCTTCCCAGAAGAGCAGAAGCTGTTACCACAGCAAGAAGTGGGGAAATAATTACAGACGATAACCCTTATTTCAGTAGACACACTAAATGAGGAGGTGTCTACAAACTTTTGGACATGTAGTGTGGCACCAAAAGTGTACTTCCTGGCCTGGCCACTCAAAACTGCCTTCAAAGAGCTTCAAAGAACAAAAAACAAAGCAGCCTGAAAAGACTGCAGACCATAGCGTGACCGCAGACCATCAAAGCCTAACACAAAATAACGACAAAGAAATACCTCAGAAGAGATCAGGAGCGGGACTATTATTAAAAACAGCAGATGAGACGCAAAAGGGCATCTGTAACAGCACTGACTGTGCTCTACAAACAGTACACACAATATTGAGTTTCTAGCCCGCTGTATGCAGGCTTTAGTTTTCAGTGCCAAGATTCCTCTGGGTCTACATGACCCAGGCAGTACCAGGCAGTAATTGGATTTCCGCTTTGTAATCGCCCTATAAACCCACAGAAGATGTGACGTAAACCTAACTCAAAGTTCATACTTGACTGAATTCTTCATTTCATCAATCACATGACTTCGGTGTCACCCAAAAAACCTGATTCCTGAGGTAAAATCCAGCAATATTTATTGAATTTCTTTATCAGATTTGTGGGCCTTAATCGGATCTAAGAAATCTGATTATGTTGTTTACATGACCTCTTGAATTTTCATAAATCTAGTTATGATTAGATTATTAAATGCATGTAATCCCACTCACTGGTTTACACAAGTTTTGTGTTGAAGGTTCTGGACTAAAACTAGAGATGAACTGATCCCAGTTTATCTCCTCCGATACTGTTTCCGATGCCTGATATTGGTATTCGTTGATACCAGATACTGATCTGTTATCAGAGCTTTCCCCCCCCCCCGAGTGTTGTTACAAAAACCTTTATTAATAATATGTTTTTGGATAATGCTACAGCAAAAACAGTGACTATAGTTGTAATGTAAACTTCTCAGTGTAACAGCACAGTTTAACGTAAACCTAAATTTTATTTCAATTGAGGATTTTTGATGTTGTGCCGATCTGACACATCACAGTGCCGGATACATGATCCTCAGGCATAGACGACCGTCATGAGAGAGGGCAGGAAGACAGCAGCAGAACCTTGGACAGCAATGAAATTCGCGAGTGACAGTGGGAGAAGGATGTCAGCTGTAAGATAGGGCGGGTGTGCGACAATGTCAACTTAAGAAGCTTAAGAAGAGTACCCGAGCCCCGAGTCTGCCTCCTGCTGTACAGTAAATCCCCTCTACGTGGCCCTGTGGCCAACCTGCAGAGCGGGAACAGTGACAGTATGACTGTGACAGGAAGGTGGAGCAGCAAGCTCTCTTTCCCTTTCCTCTCAGGTGCTCACTCTGCCCTAATGAGAGCCTCCTGAGTGACAACAAAAGAGGAAAAGCTTGCCACTGTTTTTCCTGCCTCCAGTGTCCTTCTTCCTCCTGGGGCAGTCCGTTGTGCTGCAACCACTAATTAAAACCTTATTTTAAAACCTAAATTTAAATTCACATTCATGACAGAGAGTACATGAAGGACGTCGTGGGGCAAAACAGTCCTCAAAGAAAAACTACTTTTTCAGATGTTCAGACAAGCACATCCATTTTTTGGAGCATGCGGCTTGTTTGCCAAAAGCACTGTGCCAAATGGCTTGTACATGAGCTCTGCATCATCAGTTAAAATTCACCCAATTAATGACAAATGACAATAATGTATGACATACATAAAATTGCAGCTCTTGCGATTTAAAATCTGCACTCTTTAAAGATGCGACTGCGATATTAAAACGGATTAGCTCCAGTAAAGTAATGTAAGCAGGGAAGATGAGGTGAACTCTGTGTTAGTGTCGCAGTAATGAGTGCTCATAAAGATCCTCTAATCACCTGAGAGCCAAACATGCCTCACTGTTTATCGCTTTCCTTCAACAGCTGTAAAGTTTGAGACTAAATGCATCAACAAAAACCAAGCACAGGGGGTGTGCGATTAATTAGAGCGGGGATTATCTTCCCAGCAGGGAGCTGAGAGAGAGAGACAGAGAGAAAGTGAGAAGAATCAAACCAGTGCCAAAGTGGCTTCCACATAAGATGAGCCACTGATGGCAAACATGTGCACCTACATGCATTACTGAGTGGGGTGAGTGAGGGGAGGGCTGTAGGTGGATAGATACACACACACATATATACACGTGTGCGTGCGTGCGTGTGTGTGTGTGTGTGTGTGTGTGTGTGTGTGTGTGTGTGTGTGTGTGTGTGTGTGTGTGT
>CM067498.1:13217946-13237014 GCA_034552555.1 Semaprochilodus insignis
ACACACACACACACACACACACACACACACACACACACACAAAAAAAGCACATATATACACATACATATACACATATATATATATACACACACACACACACACACACACACACAGAAATTTAAAGACAGGTGACTACAGGTGGGTAATATGCTTTATCGTATAAGTCACAATATGCTTTTCTGAGCATGAGATACAAAAAATATTCATGGTGGTTTTATTAGCGACTTGAATTTCTTTACAAACATTCTTTCAGCCAAAGTATTAACAATTTCATGTAATAACTTTCTGTGCGGGAGCTTTTAGAGGTGGACATCTGGTTATCGTCACCACCACTGTAAACAATTCTGTCTCAGTTCCTCTAGAACGGAACATTTCACACCAGACCACTCTGAACAGCTGTGTGTACATTTTAACTGATTAGTTATACAGAATTTGAAACATTGGTGGAGCTTTGTGGATCTGGGTAGACCTGCAGTTTAAAAGAACTGCATGTTTCATCACAAAGAAAGCATTATCAGTGCTGTTTAACTGGACTGAAACACTGAATAAAAAGCACCATAGTTCTGTTAGCTGTACAAAAACAAAGCAAGTTTATTATAGTACTTTTAGTAGTGTGGCTATATTTTACTTTGTTGGCTCCAACTTGTTAAATTTCAGAAAATCTAAATATTGTGTTGCTATCATGTATCATGAAAACGTCTTGAAGGATCATACAAAATCTTTGCCATTTCGCCCACCCCGAAATACAGAGCAGAATGTGTGTTAATTCACTCTAGTGTGTCTAAGGAATGTTATTTACATGATGAATTACATTTACTGTACTGTAAGCTTCATCTTGGAACTACAGACAGTTCCAAAGATCAAAAAGTACATACATTCTAAAAAACAGTGGCATTAATAATTTAATAACATATTAGCTCTAATAAATCTATAAGATTTGGCACTGCCTGCAATGTTTAGTGGGTGAAAACATTTATATAACTTATTGTGTGTGTGTGTGTGTGTGTGTGTGTGTATGTTGCAGTGGATCTCTCACCACAGTGCAGTTGTTGGAGTATTCGCTGGGATTAACAATGCTGAGCTGGTACAACATTTTGCAGACGATGATGACGCAGACCCAAACGGTGGACAGACAGGAGGCCATGGGTCTAAAGCGAGTGTATGGCATGGCAAAGGACCACAACACCACCAACACCAAATTCATCACTGACGGCTGCACGAAAAAGAGACACAGAGAATGAAGAAAGCGAGAGAGAAAGAAAGAGAGAGAGAAAATGAGAGTGAGAGAGAGAGACTCATTTACACATTGACACCTCATTACAAACACATAATAAACACTGCAGGTGCACAACAGCTGTCTGGCTATTCATGGAACAATCTTTTGGAAAAAACTAGAAAAGAAGAAGATCCGGGGCTCAGCCCAGCTGATTATCGTGTGTATGATCTATATGACTTCGCAGTCATAGATCGTTATTCTCTAGCCAGCAGAGAACACTATTTTCATTTTATTTTTCGCATAGGTGTGCATGTGTAAATAGCTTTAATTGTTGGTGTGTAAATAAAGGTGACGCGGAAAAGAATTATTCTTGTGCCAGCTCAACTTTTTCCAGGTCTCTAGACCACTTGCCCGACATGACCCATAAAGGGTGACGCGCTTTATCACAATGGGCTATGTGATAGAAGCTATGTGAGGCTATGCGTGACAGTAATTTTGCCATAATAAAGGGGCGTTATTGGGCACTATGCAAAGTGGCAGGAGTAATTATTATTACCTTTATTAATTATGATGCTTGGTACTAGCATTTTTAAGTAAGCATGTATTTTGTTGGTTTTGTTGCTAATATACTTATTAATGTCACCACATTAACAATTCAAATATCTCTCTCTTTTGTGCAATCATAACAATAAAGCCAGTGGACCTGATACGTAATGCTGACCAAACTTCTTTGTCTTGCAGTCAATTTCATTCAACATCATACTCCTTTGACTAAAGAGACCAGAGATAACAGTGGGCTTTCATACCTCCAACAATGCCACCCAGACGACAAAGAACGCAACGATCTTGAGGATGTGGAGCTCCAGGATCCTCCAGAGAAAGGCCTGGATCAGGGTCAGAATGTCTGAAAACTTCCTGAAGAGCACCATCAGCCTGTCCATTACGAGCCCCCATTTACTGGGCACCATCACTGAGAGCGGAGAGGCAGCAGAGAAGAGCTCATTAGCGATCAATGAAATTTTATTGAGGTTTTAGGTAAAGATTAAAGGGTAGATTAATTGTGTATTGGTATTTGCAGATTTTTATTCCAAATATCCAATCAGCCAATATGTCACTAACTCAGCCGATCCGGAGAGATAATCAGTTACATTACATGAATTATATAAAGCCATATTTTCTGCAGCCCTTTGTGAGGCCTCTGCAGTTCCTCATTCAGGAGCTAGATGGAATTTGACTCTGGTTTGATCCCAACTGACTCTGGGACTAAAGCAGACAGCATTGCTTTTTGCAAAACAAAGTTGGTGAGGGTTACATGAAGGTAAAAGCGGCTTTCCAGGCTTACAAGCAGGCATACTTTCTGCACTTTCACTTTTTGCCTTCTTGTGTATGCTCCACTACTGCAGCTGACACCATGACATTTTATGATGAGTTCCATGACTACTGGAAAACGACACATCACAGTTTTACATATGGCAACATGTGACCCAAAATGTGACTGCTGCAAAATTTAAGGGGGACCAGGAAATAGGAATGGACCTTGTCCTCTTCTGAACCTGAATGTAAGGTTACTTGTATGTTCTGGTAATTACTACTAGTACTGTCGAATAAAACACACATCTTACACTGTTTATTTAACAGATGTGCATTTACTGGTGTCTTTGCAGAAGTGCTCAGCAGACTTCTAGCAAAATGAAGTTCGTTAAATGGCACACCACCTTTGTACTGACCAATCACAGGCTTGATTTTGTCTATGGAGTTTGACTAGTTCCCATGTGTGTGACATCACCAGCAAAACCTCCATGCAATGTCTGCAGTTGTTCATTTTTGCTGCAATTACATTGCATTGTTTACTGGAGGCAAAACAACGTCATCTCTGCAGTACATCCCTGCCCTGGATTGCTATCAGCTATCGGTCGATCATGACGAAAGGTGATTAGCTTGGGCCCCACAAACAGATAAGATTACAGATGAGAGTTCCATCTCTAATTTAAAAAAAAAACCAAAAAAACCTTGAAGACGAAAAACTTAATAACTAATGATTTTTACAGAATATCATATCCCAATGTAAGAAACAATATCTCACATTACAAACCTGACAAACAGTGTTTGCTTTTACACAAAACAGAAGCATGTATGAAAGCTGTAGTCCATTTAAAGAAAAAGTCCAAGGTAAAGGGTTATGGATTAGGGTTAGCTTTTTCAACCATAATATCTAATGTCTAATAAAATGGGATAACCATGTTAGCTAGTTTGCTAGGTCACATGGTTTTAAACAACACAATTACCTAAACATACAGTTTATTACTGCTAACAAACTTTATATTGTTCAAGGGAAACACAAGCTTAATACTAGCATTACATTTGTTATTTGTCATGTTATGTAATATTTCATAGTGAAGCAATGCAACTCTCAGCCTCATAAGTTTGGCAGAAGTAAGAATTTAGTCTCCTGTTTAGTGTTGTGTTTTTGTTCTTCATTGTTCTCTCACTAGCCAGCATACATGCAAATACATCATACAACCATTGAGAATCCTCCTGTACAACAAAGTAGTCCTGAATGCTAACATAGCCACTGCTAAAAAAATATCCAGATGTGATATTTGCTTCATAGCACACAAAAGTAGTTGTCTAGCATCTGTCTACATTTGCAAGCAAGCAGGAAAGTAATTCAAACAGCCAAGTTATCCACAAATAGCTAGTAGCTCTTCAGAAGCTCCTTCCACCTTCAAGATACACCATCAGAAGGTGGTTTTCCTAGTCTTTAAACCCTAAAATTTCACTGTAGAGGCTACGGCGACACTGCTGTAGGAACTGTGCAGACATGTTTACAACAGGTGCAACAATGATTATAGTTTTCACTATGATTAGAAGTGCTCCTTTAAAGTTAGCCCACTCAGCAACACTTGGCTTGATCTGTGGGGTTGCAGCTAGAGGTCACCCTGGCTTTGGAACCCATTCTTACAGTGTTAATGTCCCTACACTGTGGTTTGCAAGTCACAGCATTTTCACGATGACACCAGCACTTCATACTAAGTACAGTCACTGTGCGTCTCTGTGCTCTTACCGCCATCTTCTGACTCATCGTCTTCCAGCTCTGTATGCAGATCCTCTTCCTCAAAGCCTCCTCCCTCTGAACTCTGGAGCACCTCTGGCTTCGGGGCAGATCGCTTTCTGCATAAGTTACAACAAAACACATCTACAGCACTTAGTTCAGGTGCAGAGAGCTTGTAATGAAACACAAGTTAAAAACTGCAAGCTATAACAGAACATCATCTCAAACCATTGTTAATGAAGATGTAGAGTTTTGTAGGAGAATGCGGGACACTGAGGTTTGCAATCTACTGTTCAGGTCAGCTGAAAACCTCTACAGGTAGTATATCGCCCACTAATATGTTTTTTTTTTTTCTTTTAGCAATGAAACAATTTCACCTTTGCCCAAACAAACAAGCAATGCAGATCAGTGCTTCATACTCCTAAAGCTCCTTAAGTCCTGCACTAACATGCTCCAGATCCCAGGACAAAAACATCCACTTCAACTCAGCAAAGGCTTATTAAAGAGTGGATTCATTAAATCAGGCGTGACAATGCTAGGAAAAGACCAAAAGATGCAGGACAGAGGATGACTGGGCAACACTGAACTAGATGAAAGTTGACCTTTCCGATTTGTCAGATAACCGTGTGGCTCTCAGTGTTGTCCCGCAGCCAATCATACAGCCTGACAATCATTCAAATTCAGTGTTCATTAGTAAGTACACTGAAGTTTCAGGAATAAAAGGTTTTTGCCTGTTAAGGGGTGTGACGTGCTCCAGGTCAGTGATCTTCATGAAGGGCTTGTGGAAGTAGTGCAACTGCAGGATGCAGGCCAGCAGGAAGAACCCAGGGATCATGATGCTGGTGAAGAGCTCAGACAACTTAAACGTCTCCAGGCCAATGTCAGACAATCTGGAGGGCAGAAACGAGGTTACAAACCAAAAGTTGTGAGAACCACCACCAACAACATAATGGCATACTTACAGAAGCTATAAACTAATGTATCCCTCAGTATCATTTGTCACACTCGTTTTCTGTTTAGTGTAAACTTGCATTACGTTTGATCTGCTCCCAAAACCCTATGAACACTGCAAACAGTAACCTGCAACTTGGGCTATTGGACATGCTAAGCACACAAACATAGGCTCACTTACATGTAGGCAGATATTTACACCCACTCAGCCAAATATACCTGTAGAAATGTGCTTCAGCAGCGTTATGACACTTTTGAACACCTAAACAGATTCTGTGGTAAA
This sequence comes from Semaprochilodus insignis, assembly GCA_034552555.1. Lineage (NCBI taxonomy): Eukaryota > Metazoa > Chordata > Actinopteri > Characiformes > Prochilodontidae > Semaprochilodus > Semaprochilodus insignis. The sequence goes on from CM067498.1 coordinate 13,223,450, forward strand.
AACACAGTAATGGTTCACTCTCTCACGTACAAACACACCTCTGTCATCATCATCTAAGCGACATCTACTTCTTAAACATGGGAATTAGAGCTGCGGCGATTACACGACAAAGTTAATGACTTAGTGACAAATCGTAAAAACACGAAATGCATAATTTTGTAGCATAATATACACGATTAATAGTGCTAAGTAGCCAGGTGCCTCTTATTTTCAGGGCTGCAATTTATCTGATTCATGTAATTTACACAAGCAATCCATTTTACATTTTCGAATATAAATGCTGTAGCTTGTACAGAGGTCAGAATGAGTTGCAGCACAATTTAAGGTGGAACAAACAAAATTCATAAAACAAGCTGGCCAATAGGAAGCCAACTTCAGTGCCTGCATCTTTAACAAGATCCTGGACAACTTTAATTCAAAGTTTTCAGTTGCTCTGCACATTTCACTCCAGACAGTTTCCCAAACCTTGGACAATATTGAGCAGCTTCGCTCAGCGTTTAACACTAAAGAGAATGAGGAGAGGAGCAGTTCCACCTCAACAGCAGCCTGTAAGTAGCAGCCATGCTGTGTGATTTTACCAAGGTTAAACCGAGTTTCATAGTGAGTAACAACTTTAGGCAGCTAGTATAGACAACATTAACTACTAGCAGCTCCAAGTAACTAGCATGGCTAACTAAGTAGTATGAGGTCCGAGCTTATTTATACAGAGGTTCACTTGATTTTCCTGTCTATGTGTTTCGACATGTTGCTTCTGTGTGATCACTGTTGTTCTGATTGAAACCAGCCAATCAGAACAAAGCTCATCAAATTATTCATGAGCTCACCACACAAGAGAAAACAGTTTGTTTGATTCTGGGACCAAATCATAGGTTGTAAATGGGTGTGTGAAACCGCATCTGGGCATTTTTCACCCTGACCAAAGCATGCACACCTTCTATGCCGACATCAGTGAGCAATTTTAAATACTGAAAAAAAATCATTCTATCATTCTCTGGCAGCCTTAAAAAGTGTGACTTGGGCTAACACTAAGAAGTGCAGGGTAGGAGGTACTCCAGGAACCAGAGACTACTGGAAGCCTAAGGGGGAAATGTGCCTTCCACTGTTTCAATGTACTAGAAAGGAAGAAATCACTCATCACACAGTTTGTCACACAGCCTTGCAACAGACAAAAACAAAGATGAAAGCAGAAAAGATGATATAATTGCTCAAATTATAGTCAAGTTAATAATTGTAGTCTCGCCAAACATAAAATCTGCTACTGTAACAAATGACATACTGCTCCTCTGTGAAGCCAGTGAAATTCTTCCAGTAGTCTGGGAAGTCCTCGAACTGGAAGGTATAGATAGCAATGAGCACCAGCATGGTGTAGGCCACCACCAACCACCAGAAGGGCTTCAGCAGCCTCCTCCAAAGAGAGTAATACACCTAGAACAAGAGGGAACACTGCTAGTCAAACATAAACAGAACATAAACAGACCATCAACTGTGGACAGAAACCAGTCCACACATTTAGACACATTTAGAGGTTTTTACTGCTGTACATACTATACACAAGCAAAACTTGAACTTGGATCAATCAGCTTGCTGTCCAACACTTCTAGCCTGCTCCTCCCCTCATACAGAACTTACATCATTATCCAGCTTTTATGTGACACTAAAAGTCACAAGAACAAAGAAATGGATGACAAGACAGAGGAACGGACGGACAAACAAACAAACGTACAGACAAAGCAAAAAGGAATGAACAGACAGGCAGCAATAGGCAGGTGGTCTAGCTCACTAGTACAGTTTTTGGTTATGCTGTGTTAGCTTTAGCTCGCCAAGTTTCTCTGACTCCGAAACCATTTTGTGTGGGCAGGTCTGGAGACCTGAGCCTTGTGATGTCACCCAAGATTAGGCCCAACCAGTTTAAATGGAGAGGAGAGAAATAGGGTGACATATATTGGCCATTTAGTGGTCACTAGAACATTATTCAGAGGGTTTACTGTGTACCTGCAAGAACAAGATTAACCTCCCTAGAATGAAAACATAAATTAAGGTTCCCTTAGCCATCCAGTCTACTGAGAAATGTGCCTTTTAAAACAACCCCCATGCGTGACACTGCTGTGGCTCTCAAGAAGTATAATCACGGGCCTATTATACTGTAGAAGACCAAAACAGGCAGCATGTGCGAACCTGTGTAGTCAGGGTATCCACAGTGTTTACCTGGTAGAGGCACATGCAGAGCAGAAACAGCAGCATGTAGACGATCTTGTAGCCTACAAGCTTTCCAGCGAAGCTGACCATGATGAACATCCCTCCGCACACATAGATCCAATACTTGGCATACAGGCTCATCACCACTCTACCCAGCAGCTTTAGAATTGAGTCATCATGGTCTGCACTCTCTGAAGAGAGGAAGAGATGCAAAGACACAAAAAGAACAGCTGTAAAATATATGTATATATGGTGTGTGTGTGTGTGTGTGTGTGTGTGTGTGTGTGTGTGTGTGTGTGTCTGTATTTGTGTCTGTATGTTTGTCAATAATTGGTCATTTATTCAACTCAATAAAGCTGAACAAAAGGCAAGTCTGAAGTTAATTAAACAATAAACAATACTGTAACATACAAAGATTTGAACACTTCCTGGTCAAATTATGTGTTTAGCTGATTTGAGCATCTTCTACAGTAATAATTTTCATTTAATTATTTTAATGCTCAATTTCTCAATTTGTTTGGGTTTTACATATTGGAAAATAATAACACATAAACTTCTGTTGTTGTTATATGTGTTTTCCCCCAGTATGTCAAACACACTAAATAAACTGTAACTGTAAATTAAAATGCAGAGGATTTGTTCACTTTTTTACATACTTAGAAACTCAAACAATCAAAACATGTAACGTTCACCAGGAATGTTCAAACTTACACTGTAAAAAATCTGTTTACAGAAACTTCTTTATGTTTACTGGCTTGATAAATGTAAATAAATGAGACATTCTGAGACTCGGGACAACAATAAAAAGTGTTTTTTTACTTTTAAACACAGTTTGATAACAACCCACAGATACCCAAACTGCAAGCTAATAAGTGAGAATATAGAACATAATCAATTATTATTTTTCAGTCAAGTTAATGTCACAGCCTGAAATAGAATGGGTTCCCTTCACATCAGAAGGAATCTGAAGGATTCAAAATACCCTACAGTCATATTAGCCTTCTAGCCTGGATTGCCATTACATTCTGATACTAATCCAAGACTCGACACCCCCAACCACAGCCCCTCACTAAGTCTCAGACCAATACTTGGACTCGTATAATAACAAGGAATACAAAAAAAATAACAAAAATAATAAACAAAATTAATAAATAATACTACTACCAATACTACTCCCTCACCTCCAGTGGTGACCTCCTGCAGCGGTGCAGCATCCTTCTTCTTCCCGCAGAATATGTCCTTTACTGATTGTCTTAACAGCAGCCAAAACGTCAATGTGAACAGCAGCTGAGCACGAGAAGGAAGAAAAAAAACTTCTTCATATCATGCTCACTTCACATAGTGCAGGATATATTAGTTATGTAAGGTGTATCAGGGAATTCCTAAACAATGAACAATTTGCCATGTCATTTCTGACATCAGAACAGAGGGGAAAAAAAAAAAAAAGTAACAATGCAATTTCTTGCTGTTGCATTTAAATAGTATAGCAAGACAACAAGAACTCTAACACTGGCGTGAGGGTTCATTTGACTACTGCTGCTACTACTGTTTAATCCATGTAGGCCCAATGCAACGCTAATCTCCACTTCCCAGGGTTCCATCTCCTCACCATGGCTCCGAGGCGTAAACAGGGGTAGTCCGCTCGCTCTAGTCCCATCTGCCTCAGGCTCATGGAACCCAGTTGCTGGGGCAGTTCAAGCTCCAGGTCCATGCCCCAGACGTACTGCAGGCCGCAGAGCCCCAGGCCGTACAGCAGGATGAAAGGCGAACAGAGCATGGCGAAGTGACGACGTGCTCGCAGTATCCAAATCAGACATGCCCACAACAGCAGCACAAAGGTCAGCCAGCTGTGGTAGGTTATACTCCACACCTGTAGGCAGCGATGGAGAACATTTAGAGCAGAACCAAAGTTTAAACCCCAACATCTTTGCAAGTGCATATCCGCATAATAAATATTTGAAACTACATGGAACACAATGATCAGCTCCTATTACGTATTACGAGTGAGGATGCAAAAAATACTTCACCCAAAATGCTAATGCTCACTTAAAATATATGTTAGCATTAACAACAACAACAAACAAATGCAAGCAGGAGTCAATCAGCATCATGTACTGCGCTTTTATTACCAGTTATCCAGGTAGGTCTCCCTTTATTAGCAAAGCAAAGCACAACACTACTGTTATCCAATAGTGTACAGATACTTACATTATCCTTATTTTCCACACAGACCACAGAACATATTTTATATAGGCTGTGATAAAGTGAGGTTAAGTTTCATGTCTCTGTTTCTGGTACACAGATATTCACATCTTTATTTTAAAGCTACACAATGCAGTGTGATAAAATATTTTATTGAAGAACATAAGTGGGCAACAGATCTGGGTTTTATACCATGGTGGGCTATTAAAGGTTAAAACAAAAGTAATTTCAAGTGGAACAATTTTTTCCAGGCATGCTGAATGTGGTGCCAGATTTGGTGAAGTTACACTGTCTTGGAGAGGTTTCTGTACTCATATGAAAAAAGGACTGGGGGTAAAATCTGCTGGCAGCTGAGAAATAAACGTCTACAGTGGAAACTCCTTATTTAGCTGAATATAAATGTTTTGATTCTACTCGAACCTTCAAGCTCTATGCAGAGATCTGGAAACTGAAACACACATTTTCTGCATCATCATGCACTGCATTCAGTTTGGTGCATTCAGTTACATATTCATGTATATATGTATAACATGTTCATGTATAACATATTCATGTTCAATGTGTTTTAGTCTAGATAAAATTCAGACACGGATTAGATGCCCGCAGTGACGGGCCTGCTACTAACTACTATGTATAAGAGCAAAAAGAAGAAACTGAAGTGTTGTTTTACATAAAGAAGCAGAAAGAGAATAAATAGGCTGGTTGCTGTTACCATCATGGCGATAAGAGCACAGACGTAACTTTGCTGCATTATCATTTTCCCCACTAAATGCAGAGGCCTTTCCTCCTCCTGCTGCTGCTCCGGAGTCTCTTCACCGAGCCCTGAGACAGACACACACACACACACACACACACACACACACACACACACATTTATTTATATGGGCCTTATTATAGACCATCACTAATCTCTCAAATACATCATTTAACTTCTGACTAGAGACGGCATGTCTGTATTGATGGGCTCATATTACCAGAAAATGCTGGAAGGAAAAGAATAAAAAATGAAACAATCCTGTAGCAAATCTTTCCTGAAACAGGTGGTGTTATTAGCTGTGGGCTAGTAGAGTGTTGTCTGAGCAGTTGAGCAGTTCCAGCTTTTTTTTTTTTTTACAATGATGGTTAAAATAAACAAAAGGTGTGAAACGCTCTGTTATAGAGAAACTTCCCGAGCCAGGACTAATCACAATGGTGGCAATAGAAACCAGACGTCCGCCTCTAAAAGCTCCCTCACAGAAAGTTGTTACATGTTTAAAAAATGGTTACAAATAATCTGCCTCACACCTGAAACACTGCTTTAAGGCACATGTGAAAGACGTTTGGTCTAAAATGTTTGTTAAATTTGAAACTGGTGAAGAGTACATGCAGAGAATGTCAACATTCTAAACAAATAATTGTTACATCTTAGCTATAGTAACACCTTTTTAGCTACATTACCATCATGAACAATACATATAACCGTTCACTGGTCATATATTTGTGCTGTAGATGCGGCGAACCCTGGTTCCCATCACCACCACTGTAAAGAAATCAGTACATTTTCTCTACAGCAAACCATTACACCCATTAAATTAGGATGAAATTCAGAGAAAATGGTGGAATTCCTCTTTAGGTAAAGTCCTTTCAGTCACTGCAAATAATTAATCTTAGTATAAAGTGGTTTCCATCTATGCTACTGCCTCAAACATAAATCTCACTGTGCTGTTGCTTTATAAGGGTTCTCCTACCTAACTCATGCTGACTGGAACCGTTAGTGACATGCTCTTTAGTGTTAGACGGGTCTGATTCCTGCCCAGGGCTTTCACTCGTAGCCAGCAGCATTTGCTGTAAAAATAAAAGACAGAAAAGCAGCACAATTACAAACACAACATCATTACACAGCATATTAAGTGGACCTGATAAACCACCTGCAATTAACCATAATAATTACACTAGAGCAGTGAAATTACCCAACATACAATCGTCTCAGCTAAAAACTCTCTAACTTTCCATTCTAAACTGCCGTTGCTCCAATTTACTGCTGTGTTAGTGAGCTACGAAAACACAACTGTGACATGATTATGTAAGTGGCTTGCTAGAGAAAACAGGACAGCAGGCATAGGTGGTGTCAGTAATGGCGTTCTAACACGCATAGAATATAAAACCACTGTCGGAACAAAACCTCCTAAATGGTCACTAAATAATTTGAACTGTTTCTATTGGTGCATTCATTACAGAACATTCACACAATGCAAACGGTACACTCGTACAAAAGATCATTCTTTATGGGTAGTGCGAACAATGGTTCTATATAGAACCATGAACCCTCAACCATATGCATGCTTAAGCGGTTCCTTGCATGGTGAAACGATTTTTGAGACTGGAGAATGGCGATGTCAAGTTTGCAACAATAGAAGAATTTCACCATGCAAAGTAAGCAAATGGGTCTTTTAATGTTCATTGTTCTGTATCTCAACGTTACTTCCCGAAGAATCCTTGAAAAACCATCTTCTGCTGTAGCTGGAGTTTTCTAAACTGGAGATGCAACGTTTTTGTGAAACAGTTATGATATAAATATGTACATGTGTGGAGTTACAGGCTTTCAGACCCACCTTAGTGTCATCTGCAGGGCTTTTCTGGCCCCTCCACTGTCCTAGCTCCACCTCCTCGCCATCTCCACTCTGTGTAACCTTGGTCTCACCCACGATAGTCTGTATAACCAATGAAAACACCTGTAAGCACCAACCTTACACTAGTGATCTGCTGTGTTTGTGTTCAAAGTGTCTTTTGAAATAAGTGTGTGTGGAGCCACCTCAGTGTAACTATGGGTGCTGATCTTCAGAAGGGTTGTTACAGTGATGTAGAGCAGCAAGAGGATGCCGGGGCTGACGTAGACAGGCCAATCATGCTCTGTGTTGAGGATGAGCTCATCAAAGGAGGAACAGTTTGCAGGCTTTATTATATCCTTGAGACCAAAGAGCCTGGAGAGACAGTATAAACAAACAACCAACAAATTAATACTTCAGCAGCACCCTCCATTTTAGGTACAAGTGCATTTTAGGTACAAGTGCTTTCTACAAGAAGATTAGCAAAACACTGGACAGGTACAATAATAGTAGCACACCTGCGCATGTACAGTTCTAAACGGATACCCTGCATTGTGGTTCACTTAATAAGCTGTTCGCTCTGAATTAGTGTTGACCCTTGAGATGGGTCAGTGACCAGTTGGATCAGTTATTCTGTAGATTTGTTTTGGTCAGTCAGGGTGCATTATAATAACTGGACCAAACAGATAGAAGTTTACAAAATGCACAGGGATCACATTTTAATGCAGAATTATAAGGGTAATCATAAACATATTCTTATATATTTATATTTATATATTTCTTATATTTATTCATCATGATGTCTTAAAAATCCACATAACATGCACTGTTGGTTATCTGATGAAAGAAGCCAGAGATTGAGGTGAAGTGGTTGGTGAACTAGGCTCACTGTAGTCAGATCTCTGAAGAAGTCTAAACTATGGTGGGATTTCCAACTATTGAAGGACCCTAACAAAGTTAAATGCAACCACTTAGTTGCACAGCTAGGAGGCAATTCTGTATTTATCTGGGCAGATTTACCGCACATAAATGCAGGTACTAAGTCGATTTACAAGGCAGAGCCTTGCCGTCAGGGACAGCCTGGTCACGTCCACTAGTTGGTGGGAGAGCTGCTGCTTACAGAGCCTAGACTAACAGAAACACTCAAACAACTTTTATTTTAGATTTTTATTTATTTGCACTTTGTTTTTAATATTTATAGTGAAATAAGAAACAGACTATAAGAGTTTGATGTAAACAGAAATCCATGTGTGCTGCCCCTCTTGTTAATCCACAAATCCACATGACAGTCCGACACTATATCTAGGCAAAACTAATAGCCCGCGTTCAAATGTGCATCATACGCAGGATCACTTTTATTGATTTATAAATGCTCACAGATGTTCCCATCACTCTGTTGCATTTGACTTGTTAATATGGTTAAATTAATAATCACTGAAACGTATGCAAATGGAGTTTCTGACTGCTAGATCATCTATATGAGGAAAAAAGAGAAACAAATAGTCGAATCTTCATATTTCAATACTTCATATTGAAAACTGATTTGACTGTCAACATTCTGAGCTCACTATACAGTACTACTCAGAAAGCTCCAGTGTAAATGTCTGGTGCTAAACTGCTGTAGGCAGAGTTAACAAGACATGTAAAACTGTGACATTACAAAAGGAATTAATTTAAATCAGGCTGTTTTTATCAGATTCTGAGAGAATATCATGTTTTTGTACTACATCAAACTTCTTTAGTTATCAAAATTTGATCAATAACACCCTGACAGCCCTTGCTGTATGTAAAGCACAGGTTTGCGTACTGTTGACTGAGTTGGGGAATTGGTGTGCGTACCCCTGCGACTTGACAGGTTGCTTTATAGCAATGCAACTGCTACCTATCATCATCTATGTGACAGAGCAAAGGTCATAAGAGATTTGTTGGGAAGGAGGAATGCACACAGCTGGCACCCTGACTAAGCGGGAAACACAGCCAGTAAAAGAGAGGGGGTGTGTGTGAGCGATATCCTCCAGATGTATCCAGTTCTATGGTTTATTTCTCAGTGTCGTGCCAGGTTGCCAGTTTGGCACAGACTGTTGCCAGCAAGCAGAAATGCAAGGAGGTCATGCCATAGTTATCTCTCTCTGCACCATCGTTTCTCAAGCCTCAATCCTAACTCACCAGAAAACCAACATTCCAGAACATTCCAGCGACCGCAGCCAAAAGCGTTCATCCTGTACTCACTCACACTCACTCTAAGGCTCCACAAGTCTCACTCCGAGCTGTGCTCTCACAAACATTACAGCCTCCTACATTCATCACACACCACCTCCCCAGCCCCCTGTTCTCATACTTACATAACACACACACACATAATGCAAAGTGATGACACCACTCGTTTACAGTGAGTGGTAGGTACTGGATGAGGACAGGAATGAGGGGGTGATTACAAATGTCTCCACCACCATTTAACATAGCAGTGACAACATGCCAGTCATTCTCCAGTGTGCGTTTAAAGGATAATGAAGCAGAAACTTGCCCATTTTTGTTTAACAGTCTCTGACATGTTGACCCAGTGTTCTCCTCAATAAGCGAACGTTATGCACCAAACATTTATTGTTATCCACATTCTTCATATTCTGAACCTAATGCTTATGTTGTCCACTGATGGACAACATGAATGAATATTCAAAACTAAATATTAATGCTAACCACTCAACATCAATATTCTAAACCAAATGCCAAATTCTCCACCAAATGCCTGTTTTCTCAACCAACTGTCCATGTTCTCCATGTGTGTTAGTTTTCTCCTCCAAATGCTAAACATCAATGTCATCTTCACCTATTGCCACTGTTCCCCACTGAAACCATGCCAATGTTCTTAACCAAGCATCAATCTTCTCTACCAACTGGCAGTGTTCTCCACTGAACATTTCTAAACCAAATGCAGTGTATATCCTCCATCAAGCATCGATGGCCTCTGGCGAATGTCAGCATTCTCCACAAAATATTGTTCTCCATCAAGCGTTAACGTCCTTCATCAAACACCAAGAAGAAGAAAAAAATACCAACATACCAATGTTCTTAACCAAACATCAATGTCCTTTATTGAACGTAATTCTTTCTTCTCAAATTGCAAGTGTTCTCCAACAAACATCAATATCCTAAACAATTAACCAAATGTTAATGTTACCCACCAAATGCCAATGCTCTCCATCAAACATCAAGAAGAAGAATGTTCTTAAACATATATCAATGGTCTTTTTCAAATATCATTCCCCTGCAAGCAGTAAAATAAAAAAAATGCTATCATTCCCCAACAAACGGTATCATTTTTCAACGAGAATCTGCATTTTCCACCAATAGCCAGTGTCCTTCTCCAAAAGCCAAATGTCCTCCACCAATGTCCTCCACTAACGCCCTCCAAACGTCACTGTTCACTATCAAATACAAATATTCTAATGTACAAATCAAACACAACCAAAATTACTATAACGCCAACATTTTTTAGCAAGCACTGAATTTCTCCACCATATGCCAATGCTCTCCAACTAGGGATTTACCCAAATGAAAATTTTTGGCTGAGCTGAAACTGAACAAAATGAAACATTTGGCCAAAGGGCCGAATACCAAACACAGGTTTTCATAGTGGGTCTGATCTGTTCTTTACTCTTTCTGTAGTTCCGTTTGGCTTGAAGCTTGAAATTGAACAAAAGCTGTGAAAAATAAGGCATCATTGTTCTGTATAAATTCTTCACTTATTCCGAACACCGAAAGTGGGGTTTTCTTTTTGTCATTTTCAACCGAATAATTTCGGTTGCGGAACATTCGGTGCATCCCCATCTTCAACATCGAGCACTGTTCTCCATCCAACACATAATTTTGGCACCTTGTCTTTATACTATTTCTGAAAAAGAACCAACATGCCACATGAACCAGTATGAATGGAGTGGAACTTTCTAGAGACTACCAACAATCACACTTGTTACAAACCAAGCCACCATTTTGATTAGTTAGTGCAGCAAGTTGGATCTGCATGCCCTAGGCTTTAACCTGAACTGCAGTTATGTGTCTGGATGCAGAGGCCACGTGAAAGCATACCTGGCCCACAGGCTGCTTGGGGTGAAGATGCTCTGGGCGAAAGCACTTTGGTACAGGTAGAGACACACAAGGTGACCGGCCGCGAAGAAGCTGACCATCACACACAGAGCGTTGAACCCCAGGTGGCTTATGGGCAAGTGGCAGGCCCACCAGGTACACACACCGATGAAGAGGACGAAGTAAGCGGCAGAGAAGGCTGAGGGCAAGGTGATGCCTGAGGAAAACAACATTAATCAGTTTTTAATGGAAATGCAGATATCAAGAACACCCCCCACTTATAATCATCATAAAGCAGTGAATGTAAAAGCAAATGAGGAGTCTTTGAAGGAGATGGATGCATGTTCCCAGTAACTTCATAAACAAGTAGTTTACTGAGAAATGACAGTGGTGACTAGAAGGCAGCAATGAACAACTATGACGCAAGCTGGTTCCTATGACTTGTTCCTTAATAGCAGCATTTCAGGGTAACTGAGATCAGAGAGAGCAGACCTCTCAGGTCATTTCACCATTCCACTGTCAGCGTTGCCCGTTTTTGGAACTCAGAATCCAGGCTAGTTTTCCCAAAGGCAAAAAAAAATGAATGCAGTCTTTGTAAAACATTGTAATTGCACCCTCTAGTAAAGAGACATGTTACATTTAATAGCTATTTTAATATATTTTATATATTTTAATACATTTTAAGTATTTCTTTATTACATATTCTTTAGCATTCAGCAATATCAATCCCTATACCATAGCTACTTATAATAAAGTAGTTTTCAGTACAACAGAGGGCAGCTTTTAAATTTAAATCTAGCTGATTTAAATTATGTGCATTAGCTAGCTATGCTAAATTAGTTACCATGGATTGAGAAGTGTTGCAGTGGAAAGGAGCAGGTTTTGTTTCACTTCCGAAACAAAACACTGGCACAGTGGCAGCATTACTGGCAGAAACTAATGATTATGAGAGAAGAGCTGTAGCTTTGTTTTTGTTGAATACTACTGGGTTCCTCTGGAATTCAACAATGAGTCATCTGGTGTCCATGGCTCCTCAAAATATAAATAAATAGAATTAAACTACAAAAAAGAAAAAAAAAAGAAAAAAAAAAAGAAAAAAAAATCAACATCCGTTTTATTCCACCACTGCAGCTGCAGTCAGCAGAATGTTTCAACTTACTGAGGCAGAATTTTCCATTGTGGGTCCATTGGAGACAATGGAGTATCCAGTGTGCTGACATTCGTCCACTGCAAATGTGAACGCAGCGTATGACACTCCACACAAACCTTCAGGTTTTGTAAAATGTGGTAGTTAAGTTGTTTTGGCAGTTTTAGGCCTCAGTTTGAGTAGCTTGTGTTGCTATATAATAGTGTTCAAGTTAGAATAACTTCCATGGGACGTCATTCTAGTGCATTCTCGTAACAATAAACAAACTCTTTACAGACCTTGCAATGTTGAGTATCCACTTACATTTAAGAGGATAAAGTGCATAAGACAAGACGCATCACGGGATGTGACAGCGGTGGTTTTTAGAAAACGGCATTAATTTTTCCCCATAGAGAAAATCTGCTAAGATCCAGAGTTCCTAATATGGGCATGATGCCATGTAGCTCGGGAAGGGGGCAGGGGGCAGAAATTTAATTTCACTTTTAGGATAGAGCAAAGAATTAAAACTTTCTTCTGTCTGGATGCTACATTAAGATTTCTGTTCTTCGCTGTGTTCTGACTGTTCTGAGTCTGAGAAGCTGCTCTGCACATCATTCTTCCATGTGTGTTCATCCTTCATTTCTCTCACCGGCCAGAGCCAGCAGTGTGATGGCCAGGAGCCGGCCCATGTTCCTGAGGAAGCGCTGGGCTGCGGATCGGAGACGGGCGGCCAGCAGAGCAGCTCTGCTGGACTCATCCTCTGGCGCACTGGACGACTGCCTACCCTCCTCCTCCTCATCACCTTCCTCCCCATCTTCGTCGTCATCATCCTCCTCTTCCTCATCAGTGCCAACCTCCTAGAAGGAGAACAACGATAGTTAGTGCTGAGAGATAAAGGACACCAAAAACATGTGCCCCAGCAGAAACTAAAAGATCTCCCTGTTCTGGAGAGGTGCCATAATAACAGGAATTAATGGTCCTCATTATTTTTAATAAAAGGGTTCAACGTTCTTTTTGGTATTGACTTTATTTTATTCATGTAACAGTCTCCATTTTTTGTGATAACATTTTAAAGATGTTATTTTTGTTTTATTTAGTTTATTCATTAATGCTATTGAATTTGATCACAAAGCCTGTAAAACATTTCCAATTTCTACTTACATGAAAGGTACTCTATAAATTATGTCCTAACTAATATTTCAGCTTGTACAAGCTCCGGTCCATGTCACAGGAAGAAGAAGAAGAAGAAGAAGAAGAAGAAGAAGAAGAAGAAGAAGAAGATAAAATGATGAAGGGGGGAGAAACAGAGACAGAGAAAGAGACAGAGAGACAGAGAGAGAGAGAGAGAGAGAGAGAGAGAGAGAGAGAGAGAG
>CM067498.1:13239990-13385395 GCA_034552555.1 Semaprochilodus insignis
GTGTTAGTAAGGGAGTGAGAGAGAGAGGAAAGAACAGTGTGAGAGAGAATGTGAGTGAGGGAGTGAGAGAGAAAGAGAAAAGCGAAGAGAGTGAGAGACAGAGAGAGAGAAAGAATGAAAGAGGGAGATAGAAGGAAAGACAAGAAAAGAAAGAGAGAAAGGAAAAGGAAAGAAAGACTCGCGTAGTGAGAAAAAGAAGAACAAATGAAAGGAGAACAAAGAGAGAAAGTATTGATAAGGATTTCATGTAATAAAGGGAATATAAAGCAACACTGTAAAAGTTGTTGGGATATTAAACCATGTTGTTCACTCCCCTTCTGTCCACACAGTGTGAGACACGTGAAGTAGCTCAGTGTAAACAGGCTGTCAGAGTAAACAGGCTTTGTGCTGCTCTGTGTGCTGTGATGATGTGCTTATGCTGCGTAAGTAAAATCATCTTTACTGTCTCATGAGTCACAGAGTCGCCTGCATCAGTGTTTAACCTCTGCTTTTCGGGTGGAGACGATCTGCACCGCAGGCTGTCCGTCTGCTGTTTGCACATCATATATAAACTCCTTAAAACAACTTTAGAACCAGTTCTGTAAAGATTCCCAACACTCCATCTATCACTTCACCCTGCTAATGTATGTTCAAGAGAAAGAAAGAAATTTAAAAAAAGAATAAATAAAAATACAAACACATTTCTCGTCCTAATTTCACTCACCAGTGTTTCTCTCTTCTCTTTCTCTTTTATACATTCACATGGTCAAATTCTCATATTTCCTCTCTTCACTACTTGAAAAAATGGAAAAAAGAGAAAGACAAGTAGGAAGGGAAAAAGAAACAAAGAGAAATAAACAAAGAAAGAAGTAAACAGATTCTGAAGAAAGAAAGAAAGAAAGAAAGAAAGAAAAAGAGAAAAGAGTGAGAAATCTGCACTGACAGATTGACTAAGTGTTAATGAGCTGAATCTATTCTAGGACGACACCGAAGATACTGCGGAGTGTCCACTCTGGTCTATCTACGTGGTTTCAGTGAAGGTCAGGAAGGTGCCGTGGCTCTACATTCCTCCGTCTAGTGTGATCTAACACAACTTCAGCTTTCTCCATGGAGCCTGACTAATCCAGCACTTCTCTGACCACTTACTGACCACACATTATACATGGACATCATTACCGACCTCAATGTTCTTTTGTAGCTTTTCTTGCTGATTTTTCAAACAGATACTCTTACTGCCCTCTGCAGGTACACTGTGATACTGTAATACTGATATACTGATGTGGTGGTGTGTTGGTGTGTGCTGCGCTGGTGCGGGTGGATCAGTGTTTAAAGACTCCAGCAGCACTGCTGTGACTGATCCACTCCTGATCCTGACCACTGAAGAACAGGGTAACCCAGAGAATCAGGTGGACTACAGTCAGTAATTGTAGAGCTACAAAGTGCTCCATATGGTAAATGGAGCTGACGAAATGGAAACCGAGTGTAAATACAAGGAGGTGTACGTTCAGAGCTGAGAGTGTTTTGTTGAGTTTTTCCTCTGACAGCTATAAAACGCTACCTAAGCAGAAACTGCTTTGCTGCATAAGGTATTCAGGCTCGACTGCTCCTCAGTAATGTGGAGAGGCAGTGAAACAGCGTGAGCATCCTCAGAGTCTGCTCTCCCAGCTGAACACCATTAGGCCCTGCAAGTCGTCCTCTCCACTTCAAAGCCCAACCAGAGGCTTTCTCTCTGAGACTGCACCGCCCTTTCCACTGTTATAGCACAAATACGCAGAGGCCACGAGACTCATTTAATGTGGTGGGCCGAGCACCACCCGCAGCCCGGGCTTCAGCGGGCACGGCTGTAGTTACACATAATTTATGACTGTATTGTTGCCAGTTATCACTGGGGACACTAAAAAGCATGTCATTCATAATAGCCATCTCTCATCAGAGGGTTGCTTAAGCAAGCAGAGAGGACTGCCGCAGGTGGTGATTAGAAACTAATCAAATCGATGTTTTTAGTGTTTCCTGTTGCACATATGTGATTCCCTCCATAACAACATCATTCAGGCGTATAACAAAACACTGCTTTTCACATTTGATGTTCAAAGATTAAATTCGATTTTGATATGCTGAAATTACTTGATTTTTAATGAGCTGTAATTAGGGTCTGAAAGATCAATCATTTTTATATCAAAATCACAATTTAAAAGAGTGCAATATTCAAATCATAAGAGCTGCAATTATAGTTACAGACTATTTTATCAAAACTGTGTCTTATATGGGGACCATTAACAGAATATCAGAGCTTGAAAACTGCTTGTAAATAAGTTAGACCAATCAGACCAAACAACTATGTGCTGTGACATCACAACCACAACTGACCAAATAACAGGCCTGGACTTCAGCTTCCAGAAAATAATTGCAATTTAAATTGCAGTCATAATAATGGATCAGAAAAATCATAATTCAATATTCTACCCAAATCGTTCAGCTGTGATCATTCTGTGACCTCTCAAATAAAACTTTTTAAATGTCGGCCACATTACACTCAATAAGCTCAAAAAGCATTATTTGTAAGCATCATCAGGAAACAAAAGCTTCAAATCGTAAGGTGTCGGCAAGGATGGACATGTGGCAGACTGTGCTTTAAGCAAACTCTGTTTAATTAAATACAACAGCAGAGAGAGCCGCCGCCCAGCGCTAAACACACACCCAGGATATCAGGCAGTTAGACTGAACTATGTACCAACTACCCCACAGCCCAGCGCAGAATAGCAAATTCAACACATGTAGACACCAGAGCAGCTTATTTACAAGAATTAAAGGTACAGTATACGATTTTAATTCAACACACTTTGTATCAAAATCAGTGAATATCTTTTCACAGTCTGCTAGACGTCCATTCTTTGTGTGTGCTGGAAAAAAAAACTGGTGTTGATAAACAGCCCTGGATTTGTAAATAGGAAATAAACAAAGTGTCTCGGATCAAGACACACAACACTCTTCCAGCTGAGAGATGGCAGATAAGCAGCCACAGCAGAGGATCTGGAGAACATAAATTAAGAAGGAAGTTCTTAGGTCAGACAAGAGTGAAGAGCCGTGTTAACATCAGTAAGGTGTTTCAGCGGTGAAGAGACCTCTGGGACTTGACAATGAGGCATTCTGATGATGGAGAGCCCTCAGATAATCGACGAGGCTAAAGTGGGCTTCGTATTTGCATTTTTTTCATTCCACCAGCTCTACCAATTCCACAAATGCAACTGAAAGTTCAAACAAGAAGCTGAACAGGTAGACTGAGGCTCCAGCATTTGAGCAAGAAGCTGAGGTACTGGAATGTAAGTGCTGAACAATTTAAGATGGAACGAGAAAACTGGTGAAAAAAGAAGCTGGTGAAGAAGTTTTGATGTTCCACTGAACCAGCAGGTCAGTATTGTTTTGTCCCGTTTGTTTGTGACCTCTTATTATTACCGGTTTTCAAACAGAAGAAAAAAAAGAATTTATAAGCCACTACAGAATGAAAGCACAGTCATTAGAGAGGAATTGTGCATCAAAAGCCCTGCATCATCCCTGCCCACTTTTCTCTGATAGGCTCCACCCAGATGCCTAGTTTTGAAGACTGGCTCTATTAAATGGTTTGTGCTTTCCAGTAAAGAAGGTAAATGAGAGATATGTACTGATGACAGCTTTACAAGTCCATTCATCACTCTGAATGTTAACTTTCAATTTTTTTCCATCATTACACAAATTATTGGGGAATTCCACCAATATTACTAAAAAGCTTAAAGATATATCACATCATTCAGACTGGTTTAATGAGAAATCCTCTGGTCCCACAGATGCTCAGTTGGGTTCAAGTCTGGGGAATTAGGGGGCCAGGGCAGTACTTGGAAGTCTTGGTCATGCTCTTCCAACCAGTGTCGGACATGTCTAGCTGTGTGACATGTCGCATCGTCTTGCTGGAAGATTCCATCCGCCCCAGGGAGGAAAATCAGCATGTATGCGTGTACGTGATCTGCAAGGATGGATTCATGGCCAAATCGGTTAAGAGTGCCTCCCACATGGATGAGCAGTCCCAGAGAAGGCCATGAAAATGTGACTTCCTTCATTAAGCTACGCGCCGCTGCCATCGAAAGTCAGAAGTGGTCATAACAACGTGATTTGACTGTACACATGAAATGGTTATGAATACACTGACAGCTTTGGAATCAGGTTTTGGGCTGATTCATGGCAGAGAAGTGCATTCAGGGCACTGTGGGGCAAAATACTCCCCAAAGAAATTGCATCAGTTTTCAGATGTTCCACTATTCTACCATCATCAGCATTACAAACAAAAACCCATGTGCAAGTTCACTGCTGATTTGAGATGTTATAATTCACCCCTCTGTAAAGAAATCAGCCAAGTATGCTTCATTTAAATGAACCACTTCAGATTAAACAGCTCTAAACACCTTTAAAAATCTGATTTGCTGCAACTGAGCCTTTAACTAAATAGGTAAATGGCAATTAAACAGCATAGCAGAATGTCAGCAATACATCTACAGAGGATAAAGGGTTAACTTTCTGCTTTCATAAAGGATGTATACGCAGCAGGCAGAGCAACACAGCTGACTGTGAAAGTGTACGAATGCAGCCGCCAGCGGTGGAGCTGCAGGCCAGTAAGTGCATGAATGCTGCATTGTTGGAATAGCCGGACACTCCCAACCAAGCAGAAAACACAGAGTGCCCGTATAATCAACACTTTTGGGGTGCTTTACAACTGCTCTGCTGCGGAGGAGAGGAGAACGGAGGGCCTGGAGCTGAGCTAGCAAACATTTATCTAAACCAACAAACATTTATAACAGCGTTGAAAGTCCTCCTATTGTTGACCGGCTTCAGCACGATTGGTACAAATGGCTTGTAAAGCTCTCGGACCTCCGCTGCTAATTGATCTAATAGCGTTTCTATTTTTCTGTGCTGACACACATCAGGCTGGCTTTGTTTGTTGACTCTGTTGCTGTGGAAGCGGCAGTAGGAAGTAGTTGGGCGCCGGGCAGCGGTGCAGCAGATGGTATGAAGGGCGTGAAGAAAAAGAAAGTGAGGGGTAAGAACACAAAAATGCAAGCAGCAAGTCTGAACTCTCACCACAAGCATGAAAAACGAAAAAAGCATGCCCTCTATTACGGCGATGCGCGGATATTTTGGATTCTGACCCCATTTGGCAGTGGAACGAATGTGTGATGGGGCATGTTAAGGGTGCGTGTATATGTGTGAGCATGTGCGTATGAGTCAGTCGGGGGGAATCCCCCTCATTCACTTCTTCACTAGGGTACTGAAAACAAGAGAACGCCAACAAAAGCCTGCAGACTGCTCACAACACGTGAACTCTAAGGGGACGTATGCGTCATATATATTTCATATACATCATATATCTCGTCATTAGGAGAGGGCAAAACTATCACATCACCGTACTTCGAGACCTTTTCCATATACGGATCACACAGACACGATGCACCAGTAGACCCACATTTAAAAACTGCCACCAAAAAGCTTCTCATGCTGCACTGCACTAAACACTTCACCGGACTAATTACACCCTCGGGGTAAAGAAGCATGCGGGTGGTCATTGTTCAAAATTTCAATACCCATGATATGTTTAATAACAATACAATACAATTTCATCATATTGGTCACCTTTAGTTCCACTTAGAGCATTTATGTGGTTTTATTATCCAATGAAATATTAATTACTTTTTTGATTTTCATTTTCCTCAGAATTAAACAGTCCAAGCACAAAACACATTTTTATCTGCTAGCATTCAGCAGCTGTTAAACTGCTGAACAGTGACTCAAGTACGTTGTTGTGTTAATGTATGTGTTGCATGTGAAAGTGGTGAACAGATGGTGGAAATCACACTATGTACCAAAAACAAAATCTACTTACTTTTGCTACTGTGCCCTTAAAGCTGCAGTAGCTAACCTGTATAAAACTAACTTTTGTCATTTTTGATAAACCAGTCAGGACATGCACTACTTTTCATTGTATTCACTGGGAGGCTAAGCTGTTGACACTAGTCCACAAGTAACCGCACCATGTGGTGGCCGTTAAAACTTACCAACCTTGTTGTTATGGCATTATGAGTAAATGACCATAAGCACATTCAACTTGGACTTTGGACATTTTAGCCCACATTAGTCTGTAAAACTGTGACGAACACCACCCTGCTGTAATTCAGCCATTTCCAATGCTATTCAGACGTTAAACACTAAAGCAGGACTTGAATAAGTGCTGAGACAGCCGAGATGAAACTGGTGTGAGCAGAGTTGCTGTCTTCTCTCTTTCTCTCTTTGCTCTCTTCAGAAGTGATGCCAAGGAGAAGAGAGGAAGAGCGAAGCACACACTTCCAATCTGAATGCAAAACCAAATGCCTGTATGTCTGCTCAAACTCACTCATCAGAATGGATCCGTACAGCAGGATCTCAGTGTTCCTGCAGACCTGAGAGAACTGAGATACTGGACACGTATTTATCCAAAACGCCTCCCTTCCCCCCCCCCCCCAGAAATAAACATGGTTTTTGTTACTGTGCCTTTAGGACCACATACATACAAACACGCTCTGTTGTGATTGGCTGGCCTGTATTGTAACAAAAAGAGGTCTAGGCTGAAAAGCTCCATAAAACCTTTACTTAAAGGGTGAATGGACGTAGCTAAACTGCTGTATAGGCTGAATAGATGGATATGTGTAAATGCATAGGTTTTTCCTGACATCGCAAAAACAATGCATTCAAAACAGGCTGCTTAATTTTCACATACGGACTGAGGATCAAACAGCACGCTGCGAAACATTTGCAACATTTGCAAACTACCTTAAACTGTTATGTCAAAGAAGTAAGGAAATTTCCCACGATATGAACTTCTTAAATTACAAACAGTGAAATGATCATTTAACCTTCCCCTTGTTGACCACTATCAGCTCAGAAATTCCATATTGGTGCTTCCAATGTTCTCATTGCAGAAGTTTACCAACTGTGCTTAAAGACGATGTATGAGGTGAAACTACGGTTTACCAATCCAGGACCTAGTTTTCCATTTTCTCACACTGTTCTTCCTTCGGCATCCTCTCTCTTCAGTGAACGCTCATGAATGCGTATGTGCAGCCGTGGCCCAGAACGAAAACAAAGCGGCGCTTTGAGGCTCAGGATGCCATGTGAATGCGTCTTCTGGGTTTATGACTGCCAAGAGAGCGGTGGTAAAGTATTGATGCAGTCACTGCTGCAAATGATACTCAAATCGAAAAATAGCTCCTAAACTCTCTGGGACGCGAGGATTCCATTCCATCTCCCCCCTGGGGCTACTAGTATGCAGTTACAGAGAGGCAGACAACACTACACATGAACTACATGAAATACTAGCATAAGCGTGGGAGCCTCAAAGCATGTCATATATTCTATTCCACCTGTCAACCTAGTTTTAATTTTAATGCTGGGCAAGTTAGCAAGCCTTAGGGCCCAGAGACATCTCAATGCTGAGGATGAGAGCCACCAGGAGGCCCATTTATATTACAACTAAATCACTGAAATAAAATACGCCACCATTATCAGAAGGACACAGACTGTTTTGACTTATTAACCCCGACATGACTGTTTATATCACCATCAGCTCAGTTCCACTCACCTCCTGGTTAAAGGCGGAGTTGTGAGCGTTGGACCCCTCCTCTCTGCTCTTCACCAAGCGGCCACACAGCACCATGGTGATCAGAGAGATGATGAAGATACCCAGGTCAGGTGCCAGGAGCCGCACTATCGTCCAGGGCTCGTCCAGGGGCAGCCTGCAGGGGGCACCACCACAGCCAGTCATTCGAAATCATACTACACTACAAACCAAAAGTTACAAATGAGCACTAACTTTACAAAACTAAACATGAAACTTTATTTTTTATTACAAGAGGAATTCATATTTTAAGCCAGAAAAGGTTTGACCGGACATAGCAGTGGTGTCACACTAACTGACTGAGTTTATCTCCAGCAGATTCTTCTGGTGAGTTTCATAGCAGTTCTAAAGCCAAGGTTAAACTACACAACTTTACTCCCTATTGTAGCCCCAATTAGTGCTGGTTGGCTGTGCCTGGCAGATTTTGGGAGAGAAAACTAAGCAAAGTGCCTTTAGACTCATGATAAGGTTGGATTGTATCCACATATTTCATAAACTACTGACTCCAGATATTACAGACACACATGATATTACTGGTTTTGTGCTTTTGTGCAGTCTTGTCTCATGTTACTTTGAATAAAAACGAATAATAAAAGAATTTTAAAAATGTGTGGTTAATAAATGAGTGACTGACGTGCACAACTTTCAAGCCATCATTCAATAAGTGTCAACCCAGCTATCTAACGACTGCAAAACGTTAAACCACAAATTAGGAGAGGGCCGCAAGTTAGAATTAGTCAGCTAGCATGATAACAGCTCTGCTCCCCAAAGAACATGTTTGATTAAGGCTAATTAAGGGACTGACACTAGTTTATACGATCATCATTAAAAACGTGAAGTTGAACAGCTGGTGAAGATAAACCTGTTCCATGGAGTTTGGCTACCCTAACGTTAGCTTTCAAATATGCTACAGACCCAAACAGTGCAACAAAACACACTACAGGACTGGTTCTGATCTGCTGACTCAAGTGTGGATGATAAGACTAAGGAAAAAGTTAAGAGCCTGACAGAAAGGTGAAACCAGTTCCGTGATGTTTGGGACTGCAGCATTTTTGTTTAGAAGATCAAAGACTCATGTTGGAGTGAAACCTGAAGCTAAAAGAGTTTTTTTCTGGTTCTGATTATTTTCCCCTCTTTCTATCAACACCACCTATCAGTCAGCTTCCATGCCACCAATCAGTGACCCTGACCACATTTGAAGGTAGTGCACTTTTAATTGAATCAGTCAAGACAAATGTTAATGCCAGGTGTGAACGAGAAGGATCAAGCTTAACTTATTCCCCATTTCCCCATAGCTGGGTAGCAATAACTTCAACTCAAGTTAATTAAAATATACATACAGTATTATATACATACATAGTTATATGAGGCTCTTTAATCTTTAAGACTGCCCTAGTTCAAAAGTAAAAGTCATAGACTATGTACATACCTGGAGACTCCAATATGCTTTGCTAACGTCTCCCATGAGCTACCTGTGAACGTACAAAGGAATGTACAATGATAAAAATATACACTTAGTATATTGTAGTACAGTGAATCTATACTATACAGTATATAGTTACATTCTCATCTTTTCAAGTCACTTGTAAAAACAAAATAAAATGGTAAACATCTGGAACAGCACTGTATAATATTAATTTCGACAGGATAAAAACAAAATGAAACTCTTTACGTGTCATCATGTTTTTGTCATGTTTTGACATCAAAGCAAAATTGGAAAAAACATTAAAGTAGTTACTCCAGCCTTTTAAGAGCTTAAGCAGGAGCTTCCCAGAAAAATGGTCAACAAACGCACACCAAGCACTCAGGCCCAGACAAAGCTTCCAGAGGCATTCCCATGAGCCTTTGCAAACCTCAGGGGGGAGTCAGCCAAGGGCTGCAGGCACGCGCTTTACAGCCTGCTGACTCCCAGCACTTCACACACTCCTGCAGAGAGCCGGGCTGCATTTTTACATTCTTTAACCTCCTTCAGGATGAACTGATGAGGAAAAAGCAACAGAGTCCAAGCCACAAACAGAAATAAATGGGAAAGGGTAAGAGCTGTGGGCATGCGGCTTTACAAACGGCCTCCATGTCATTCCTCATATGGAGCCGCTGAAGGAGCAGGGGCCGGAGTGTGGGAGAGTTACCGTGCTCGGTGTGTGCCAAAAAGGTGGAAGGAGAGGATTCAGAGGATGTGAGAGCATTAAATGAGATGAAAGCATTAACAGAGTCAATAGCCAGCTTGGGCAGCTGTAGCTTTTGTTAGCTATTGTGCTTTTGTTAGCTGCTTAAGGAGCTTGTAAAACACATGTAACCCATAAACTACTGACTTATTATTCCATTATTAATCTTAAGATTTATTCTTAATAACTACTATAAATAATTGAGCAAATGCTATATATTATTCAGCAACTACTACGAACTACTATAAATGATTCAGTACATAGCAAATTATTCAGCAACTACTGTACATTATTCAGTAATTACTGTAAATGATTCAGTAACTACTGTAAAATGATTTAGCAATTACTATGAATTATTCAGTAAGCACAATGGATTATTCAGTAACTACTATGAATTATTCAATAACAACTACACATGATTCAGTAACTACTACGTAATTACTCAGTAACTACTATAAAATATAAGTAACTACCACAAATTATTTGGTAACTACTGTAAATTACTGAGTAATTTCTATGTATTATTCTACTATAAATGATTTAGTAACTAATATGAGTTATTCAGTGCAATGCAATTATTACGTGTTATTATTATTATTGTGTAGTATTACGGCACAAGGGCATTATTATAGCAGCCATACTGCAATCATGCGACACGCATGTGAGCATGATGTAGTTGCTCTGAGTTCATGTAGAACCAGCACTGCAGCTCAGACAGGGATATTTGATAGTGGGTTTGATGATTCTGTTAACTCACAGTTGTGTCCCAGTGCATCGTCCAGATCCGGGACGGTGTAGAGGCAAATCTGGAAGCAGACATGAGCCAGCAAAAAGAGCAGACTGGTGCTGAACAAAGCCTTAATGAACCGCCCTGTGTGACCTGCAGAGGGGGGGAATAAAAAGCAGCATGGAGAGAAAACAAATAAATAAGCAGTTCCTTTAATGTAGCATTTTTTTTTTTTTAACAAAGAAGACGGTCCAGATCTGAACAGCTTTAACTGGTTATGTATTTGAAGGCTAATTGTCCCAAAGGTTTTGACATAACATACAGCAAAGAGGCAGTGAAGGAAATGCTTCTGATTAAACTGGGCAAAACTGAACATTAGAGTAGAGACAGGCATGAGGCAGACAGCAGACTGATGGGAGTTTACGACAGGTCATTACATGCTCAGTTAGACTGAGAGCTGGTAACAGCCTGAGTCACGGTAATAATGCGCAGGAGCTGCTCGTAAGACTTAATCAACATTCAAAAATAACCTATTAAACTGCAGGCTAAGCTTAAACAGCCCATACCAGAGTCATTTGCAGTGTTTTAGCCCAGAGAACTTTTCAAATAAGACAAAGTACAGAGCAACCAATCAGAAGAGAGGGCATTTACACAAATTGGTCTTAAAAGCACAGTGGCAGGAATAAGAAAAGGAGAGGCTGAAAAAAAGGTTATAATGAGTATGATGTATGATATTTTATGCAACTACTAAACCACATATCTTAATCACACCAGTGGAGAAAACATAAAAGGAAAAATACAAGAAAAATGTAGGACGTGTGTCCTTAAAGGCTTATGAACCCAAAACTACTATGAGCCATTCGGTACCAGTAAACGCATCATATATCAATAATGTAGTTATGAAATACGCATCATATATCAATAATGTAGCTATGAAAGTGCTGAACTGAAGTCTAGCCCTGCTTATCAGTCCTGATCAGGGTGGGTTAATTAGCATCATGAAAGGACTGCAGCAGGCGAGCAGTATAAGAAGTCAGTAAAGCTGTGAGGATCTGCAGCAGGGTTGTCCTGCAGTAACCTTCAGCATGCGTTCACCACAGTGAGGAGGCTGATGTCCATGAAGCTGTCATCTCCTATTATGGAGGTTAAAAAAGACTTGCAGAAAAACAAACACTGTCTGGATCGCAGCAGCAGAAACATGCTCACTGTCTATAGCAGCGGCCCACACAAATATAACATCTACATCCTATACATATCACTGTATGAGGCCAGCTTGATTCATAAGTACACATCAGTTACATTTTACCACATGTTATTTCGGTTCCAGGCATGGTGCTTAACAAATCTGGTTCAATAAGTGTGGCCTAACGGTATTTCACTTAGCCTTACTAAAGTACCCTTCAAGTCATTACATCACAATAGTAAATATGGTTATCATTTACTGCTATCATGAAACTAGATGATACAGAACCATCCCTAAACCTCCCCAAACCTTAATCACTAAGAACATGAAGATCTATGAATATGTATGATTATGCAAATTGTGAATGCCTTCTTGCCTCGAAGCCCCACGTCTTTTCCCACAACCGTTTCAACAGACCAGAAAAAAAGCTCCAGCTGTACCTTTAATAGTCGGAAAACAAGGCTTATAACACAGTGCACCAGTGAGAGACGGTATAGCCTCTGCCTCAGGTTTTCCTCCTCAGACTTGAGTCTTCATTCTCTAAACTTGTGCTCGTAAGCTGTCTTAATGCTGCCAAGCAGAATAAAAAATAAACCTTTCAGCATGTGGTTATTATGAGCAAATACGTTGTAAATACCTCATAATACGTCACTTGAAAACCCGACATCGGAAAGTGGTTTGAGTGAGATGTGACAGACCCGTTAATACATGTACTTAGCGCTGTCCACTTCTGATTGGATCACCCAAGACAACTGTTAATTCCAGGTGTAAACAAGGCCCAAGCTTAAAAAATCTGGGAAGCATAAATAACTAAAAAAAAAAAATTGTATATATATATATATATATATATATATATATATATATATATATATACACACACACACACACACACACACACACACACACACACACACACACACAAACACACCCACGGTAAAGACTCACTGAGACCCAGGGGCTCTTTTTCACGACTGCCCGAGTTCAAAATCCAAACTGAAGGTTGTAAGTAATATATTATGTGCATACGGTATGGTGGCTTATTGCTGCCAATAATAGAACAGAAACCTTTCAGCATGTGGTTATTATGAACAATGTATGTTGTAAAAACAACATGTCATAACTGTGACAACAAATATAATAATTACAAGAAAATATCTTGTTTTTATGATGTGAATGATCTCATTTTTGTCTCAGTATCTTCAACGGCATGGCAAGCTTCACAGTTACTAACCACAACATCTTAAATATCTATAAGCTGCGTTTTTTGTCATGCAAGACATGATCAGGTTTTTATTACCACATTCGGAGACAGTCAGAGACGGATCCTGACCAGTGTAAACAAAATGCACGTTCATTATCCATATAAAAATACAGGAGGGGAAATATGTCTGCTGAATGACAGATAAGAGAATAAACATTGAAGCAAAAAAAAAATAAATAAAGACAATATGAAGTTACCCTCAAACCAAGAGCACTCATGTACTACGAACTGAAGGAAATGACCAGTCAGAGCTTATCCACTCTTTAAGCAACAGGGAAAAGAGTAAACAAAAGCAAAATGACATGTATCTTGACTTGGATCTCACATAGTCAATATCAGAACGTTGAGATGCCATGTTAGCTAACACAACATGCCAGACGTCTCAGCATGGAGTTGTAGTGGTTCCTGATGGTGTCCTGCGATAATCCATCCCATGCAGCTTGAATATTCTAATGCAGTTCCTGAAGATTTTGCAGTAGGGGTGGAGGTGGCGTGACACCAGGCCTTATGGACATGTGATGCGTGATATCAAACGTTTCCACCAAGACAAAAGCGGGACTCGTCACTGAAGATGACCCGCTGCCATTCTGAGTCACTCCATGACAGCCTGGCGACGTTGACTAGTGTTAAAGGCAGTCGTCATAACAGTCTGCATGGATGTAGTCCTTCGCCATGCAAAACCAAAAAGGTTGAGCTGGTTTCAATTTTATGCATGGCAGCCATTCAGTGCTGACAAATCAGGCAGCAACAACTTTCCGCTGTCTGTGCACAACGAATACGTGCCTACATAGTTCCACCTGGACAACATGGAAGGAAAGTTAAGGCGTCTGGTCCATTCCATACAATCCAAACAAATACAAAGACAAAAGTAAAGGAAATACCGCATGGCTGCTGCCTTAGCATCTGTGTTTTTTTTAAAGTAACTGGCTCAAGAGACACTTTGAGAGAGGCGTGTGTAAAGCAGGAGGGACTTTGGGTTTGAGCAGCACGATTACATTTAATTACCAGGCTTTAAACATTGCCTACACTGCTCACCAGCCACTGTAAGCAAAATGCTGTGGACACTCTACAGTTTCTTCATAATTAGGGTCACAACACACCCCGACTGAAGATATAAGGAACAAAAAAAGAAAACCAAAAACAAACAATCTTTTGAAATGCTGTGTTCCACCTTATATAGTGCTGCAGTTACATTCTGGCACCAGCACAGCCTTAAATGATGTACCTGGTACATCATTTAAGGTGGAATGGAGAAGTTAAATAAGACGTTGCTAAATACTAAGCCAACTTCAGTCTTGGGGGGGGAAACATCAAGCTAGCGCAGAATATAAAAAAATATACAAAAATTCATAATAAAAAAAAATGACTGCAGTTATGATATAATATGGCCACCCCTAGGCTTAGGGTAAGATCTGTGCATTGTTATCATCGTTCCCAACCATGGGTGCCTGTAGCATCAGCAGGGAGAGCCAGATTCTTAAATGCAATTTCAGTTTTAACCAGATTTCGTGTGTATGTACATGCAGACCACCAGTCAACAGAGTTACAGCAGAAAGGACCATGAAGTTTAGCAGAAAGCAAGCTTTATCAGAGACTCAGAGTTTTTAGTCCATGCTTCCAATGTGTTTTTATGGAGATGTTTTTCTTAGTGGCTGGCAGAGAGAGGTCGTTTTATGGCTCATTTACCCATAGTCACCATTCCCAAATTAAAAGCAGATATGAGGCCTAGAGAAAGTGCATGACTTCAACTCAAAGGTGTTCATTTACATGCTGTGCAGAAACAGCACATAAGGCCTACAGAGGACGGTGTTAATGCAGAACAGTGAGGCTTTATTACAGAGCACACTGAAGAGTATGTGTAATACTGTGCACGGGTTGTGTTCGTAGGTGAACTGCTCTCATTTTCACTCAACTCCACCCACTCTTTTTTTCACACACGCACCAATTTTCCCTAGCAGGTACAGAAGACACACAGTAATAGCTGAAGCATAAGATGCGCTCAGTAAAGTCCAGTTAATTTGGCACTGCATTGTAATGAGGGGAAACAGTCATACTACACCAGCGTGACCTTCTAGCTGTACCACTGCAGGATAATGAAGCTGAATTTAAGAGCTAGAATCACATGCTGTTCTTGTCTGACCACTGCACAAGGAAGTGTCTTTTCTCCTTGGGTCATGGGAGTCATGGTCTACTTCAGAGGTTTAATATGGCCTGAAAATGTGGATCACTATATACTATCGCATATACTATTGCTGTCCAAACAGAAGATTTTGTTTCTACTTCTTTGTTGTTTTCTTATTTATTTTCTTATTTATTTAACAGAACTGAATAACACTCAGTGTTTTATGATGGTTGGACCAAAGAAATGGTTTCTTTCTCTGTCCTCACCTGCCCTTACACTGTGGTCCAAAATGATCTCTCTCTCTCTCTCTCTCTCTATTTTATATATATATATATACACACACACACACACACACACACAAAGTTTAAAAGTGGAAATAAAATAAATTAACTTAAGTTCTTCCACCTTAGAAGTAAAGAAGAAAGACAAAGCAGGATAAGCTAAAATCAGAGAAAGACACTTTGATGTGCATCATTTTTAATGTAATTTTGTATTTGTGCAACTCATACGTCTCTTAATAAAAAATATGAACACATCTAGAACACAGTTAGTCTAGATTATCCATGTCTAACTAATTTACTTGCTTGTGGTACCTGTGTTAACTGACTGTCGACTTTAACTGTGAATGTTAGCAAAGCAGAGTCGATTTCCCTCCACCGTAAACTCAACAAGCCCTCTGTTAAAGCCCCTTGCCAAACTCACCTAAACAGGCCTGACCTTCTATCATTCTGAAACAGATCTGTAGAAGCTTGGAATTTATTCTGAAGCTTCTGGACTGCTTTTAATTTTCACCCAATATAACCGGCCGTCTTGTTCAGGGTGAAGGCAGTGAGCGCGACCAAGCCTATTAAATAATGTTTATTGTAATTGGCTATTTCTTTCTTTCCAAAACAGTATCAAAAGGTAATATACTATCTAATATAAAGGTAATACACAATGCATTGCTTTTTTTGACCACTACCTGACCCCTGGTTACAGTAAGACTTAGTTCCATCAATGTTTAAGCTCCGTTTTAGCTTTCAGTCCAAAGTGCCAAAAACTCTTCAAGTTAAAAAGTCAGGACTGCAATCAAGTTACCCACTCAGACAGAGACGCTATGATCCATCAAGGCTGGTCTCAGTGCTTGACATGTTTTCCTTTCCGTCTCTTCCCAAGAGAGACCCTCGCAGATAAATAGGACTGATTCACATGCATTTCTCCCTCCACATGCACAAGACTCACACATGCTAAACCGCTAATGGCTTTTCAGCTTGTGTTTTGGAAAGAGGAGCTCCTTCCAGAGGGCTCAAGTCCAGCAGATATTATGATATGATACGAGACCGAGGCTGAGACGAGGCCAGGACCGCCTACCGAGAGCCACACTTCAGCCAGACAGATTTAGTGCAGATGACACCACTCAACACTCTCCATGTGAAGGTCACTGCCAGAGGGGAGCTGGTTATCTAAAGTATCTTGACCTGGGCGGGGCAGCTTGAAGCACTGAGGTGTTCTATTCGTGGCTCTAGGTCTGTCTTCTCTAAGGCCGTATTCCGTTCCACAGGGTCCCAAAACAGTGATGTTATATTCCCACACACTCAAGTACATCATGTCGGCTAATGGAACAGCAGTTGATGAATACTTTCATTCAGAATGTCCTGCAGCACTATGATCAAACAGATAGCAACATGCTTCTTCAAGAGGCATGCAATGACTGATAGGTAAACTTTCCTCCAACCTCCTGCAGAGTGATAAACTACTCCCTGTGCAGTCTGAAGTTCCCTTCCAACGGAACAATTTCACTCCCTAAAACACTTTTTCAGATCACATACTCATAATACATGTGGGTATCTAGAGATCGTATCCACCCACAAACTGTGAAATACGAAACCCTAGTCGGTGTTTTGTGAGCTGCCTAGATAAGGAAACATGGGATTCAACAAGGTGTTCAGATTTGGCTCCCTTCCTAGGTCAAGTGGGGGCACATTTGAATAACGCCACCTCCCGTCTGAGTACATCTGTCAATGGCTTCATAGCTACGTTTTGGCACCTCAGACAACTGTTGTTAACTACTGTACCACCTGGCAAATAAGCTAGACTGTTTTCCAACTTCAGTCAGTACAGCACAGTTCGGTATGAAACTTTTCAGTGCAAACCCGTAGACGAGGGAAATGTCAGTATTTAAAAAAATAACTGTTCTGTTTCTTTGGCCGTTTAGCACTAGCTAACACTAACAGCTGATGTAATTTATTAATGGAGATGTAATGTCCTAGAAAGTTCTTGACGTCACTCACTGCAGGACCCACAATAATGTTAACACTATTAGGTTGTTAGTTGAATGTCAAACTGCAGGATGCACTTATCAACATGTGAACAAAATGAGACAAAAATTACAGAACGTGTTCTGGCATTGGGACACCTGTATAGGCAACTGATTAGCTTGAATCAATATATAGATCCTCCTCTTAAAAGTGTGTTCTTTTGCAGCAACTATTGATGACGTTTTACATAATAGTGGTATTGAACGTAACCTAGTCAAACACATAAATTTACAGTGGGCTGCTACAGTTTAGAGTTTTAAGTTTAAAATGTCAACTATGCTCGGTATATTGACAACAGTATAGAATTAGCCGCCATGCTAACATTAGTACAACCACACCACAAAACATTTACACCTGACACATGCATATAGTGTGATCTTTTACATGCACCCAAAAAAGAGCATCTGAGATGATTACACACATAACACTTAATTCTAATTCATGTATATTGGCAAAGCTCGAGGTGAGCACTACAATTTCTCATTAGATTGAAAGGGACTGTTACCAGCATTACGTAAAGCTCGCAAAGACTGTCACACCTTGTGACTGGTGCTAAGAAATAATGTTTTTGTGGATCATAAATGGATCATTTATATTATAGAATTATGATATGACTTATATAATTACAACATTTTGAGCTACTGAATGAGACTCCACAAGTGTAAGACTCACTCAAGTATAGAATTAGGCCTTTTAGTTAGACAAGAAATATGCTTAGCTGGGGACAGTCCTACATGTGAGAGGACACTGGCACTGAACGCTGAATCAGCACCTTCAGCAGGCTAGAAACTCCTACAGCATTCCATGAAATGCATGTCAGTGAAAACTGTATACAGAACAGGCATTGTTAGGAGTATAGCGTAAGTGCTGTTAAAGACCCAGTGAACCTAAATCTGTGTTTCCTTTCTAATGTGGTTCATTTTGTTCTTTTTGTGCAAAACACTAAACACACACCAGGATGTTGTTGGTTGGACAGTTTTGGTTGATGGACAGCAGTGACACTGAGGTGTCAAACTCCAGCAGCACTGCTATGTTTGATCCACTCACACCAGCACAACACACGCCACACATCATGTCAGTGTCACTGCAGAGATGATAACGATCCACCACGAAGCAACGGAAGGTACAGATGAAGGAACAATGTTGGTGTATGGACGAAGGAATGAATAGGTGACAGGCAGCTACAGACAGGTGATCCATCTTGATATGTTTTGGTCATGCTGTGTTAGCTTTAGCTTGCTAAGGTTTCTCTGACTCTGAAACTGTTTTTGTGGGCAAGAGAAGGTCAGGGGAATGCTTACAGAAGCGTTGTCCAAGATTAGGACCACCCAGTTTACATGGAGAAGAGAGAAATATGGTAACATATATTTTGTCATTTATTGGTCATTGGAACATAACTGAAAGAGTTTACTTACTACATGTCTACTGTTTATCATCTGCTTTTCCACTGTCCGAGTCAAATAAGGTTAAAATACTGCTGTACCAGTGCAGCACTACCTATGTTATCCACCTGGAAGCACGGTCTTCGCTGTTGTGACATACATGCTTATTTGTCCTATAGGTTCCCTTTAAATTGACCTCCCTACACAGCCGTCCCTACCTGCTTGGGAAAGGGCGTCTCTTCAATAAAATTACAGATCCTGTATTGTGCCTCTTCTATGGTCTCTTTAGTCTAATAACAATAGCTGTCTCTGATCTCGGCTCGAACGCTGCTTTGTCTGCAGTCACGCCATGGCCTTGTATGAAAGTCTGCAGTCTGGCTGCTCTGTTTTCTGTTCTTTGAAGATAGTTGGAGTACATGTACCTGAAGTGCCCATTTGATGATATTTTGGGTGCAGTACCATGGTTCACCCCCTGCTCATCTCTTTAAGGTGGTTTGGCCTATTATCTGTTCAAGGTGCCCACCCTTGCTTTGTTAGAACAATCCTTTTGTTGTTGCTTGCTATTGTTTATTGTTGTCATGTAACAAACCGAAAAACTTGTGACATCTGGACACACCTGAGCAAAATTTATGTAACTGTGAATAGCTAAGCAAGTAAAAGATGACCTGATTTCCAGGAGGCATGAAGTTAAAGGGAACACCTATTTTAAGCAACGTTACTCCTTTTTTAATTTCATTTACAGTTTCAAAAAGTATAAAAACAAAAAAACAAATGGAGGGTCCAAAACAGAAGTTTTAGTCACTATGCATGCTCAGTAGCAAGTATCAAAGCTTGTTAACACTTTTTGTAGCAAACAATAAATTGTTTCTTGAGCAGTCTTGGATGCACTGCCCTTAAAGAGGTCTATCCACAGATTTCCAATGATGTTTAGGTCAGGGGGTTTGTGAGGGCCATGGCAAGACATTCAGCTCGCACCTCTTGAGGTAACCCTTGTGGATTTTGACTCTTTTCATCTCCAGCTTTTTTTACAGACAGAATGATGTTTGTTTCCAGAATTAGCTGGTACTGAACCCCTTCTTCCCTGTACCAATGTTTCCTGTGCCACCAGCTGCTACACAAGCCTAAAGCATGACAGATCAACCCTGTGCTTATCAGCTATAAAAGCTGCTCTTTTCATGAAGTTCTGCACACAAACACACCTTTGACAAAATAACACACTAATCTCGCTTACAACGTTGAAAAGAATGTTTCATCTTTATCTCTGTCTCTTTTGGAAATCAGTTCGCCTTTTACTCACTTTCACAGAAACAGACCGGGGTGAACTTTTGCAAGCCACTTTATGTTGAGACTAGCAGTGAGCTCATACAGTTAAACAATCTATCTTTTACTTAAAATCACAAAGACCTATTACATCTATTTAGTTCCATAAGTTCTAATCACTTCTTCTCCTGAAACAGGACCTGCACAGTCCGTCAGCAGCTTTCCCATGTTTGTGGTAAACAGATTCAGCTCACCAAGTTCATGAGCTAGGTCACATGGATGGGGCCATTTTACTGTACTTTCAGACACCTAAAGCTTGAATGAAGAGGAGGCAGGGTGTACGTTGCAGGTTGAAGTGTGAGAACTTGAGTCCCAAGGCAATTAAATGCTACACACTGTTGAAAACGCCTACTGAACTGTAGATGTGGGTGGTTTCCTTCAAAACAAGTATAGCACATTCTGTATTGTGATATGTCTCATGGTTTTGAGTTACTGCGTTTTGGCTTTGAAATCCCCAATAAGCGAGAACTCAGCTCTGATAAAGGACTGCACTCAAGACATAAGATCTAATTAAAAGCCTTGCAGATATTTTTATGCAGCCAGCCATAAAGTATTAAGTGAAAAGGTGATCGTGTGACCACATTTGGGAACACCGTGAAAGTCACACCACAAATAAGGGTATGATGACTCAGTTTTTAACCATTCCCAAGGAGTCAATGAGCTGTTTTATGTCAAAGCAAAACAGGCTTCTATTTGGTAAATAAAAAGCCAGTGCAACATAGGATTACACAAATCTGTCCATTCTAGGTCTGGCATCATAAAGTAGGTGAAGACTTTTAGACTCATCCCTTTTGCAACTAGGGCACCGATTTCAAGGGGGATCTCAGAGTCACTCCTGGGTTCCTGAAAGTTGTTCACAGTTGGGCACAGTAGAAATGATGTCTGAAAGAGGAAATACTGTATATAGGTTATAACAACTTCTGGACCGAAAATAAACTTTTCAGCTCCTCCCAGCTCGTCTTAATTAAATTATCAAGACGTTAAGTTTAGAGAGGTTTTGATGTTAAATATTCCATTCTGGAAAAAAACTGGAGTCAGAACTGTTCACAGTGGTGGTGATAGGAACCAGACGTCCACCTCTGTTCCCATACAGCAAGTTATTATATGAATACACTGCCTGGTGTCTGAGACCTTTACATGAACTTAATAATCTGATAACTGCAGAAAATTAGATTTTGTCAGGAATCTGTTCGTCATGTTTACATGTACAGATAATGGGAAAACCTTGGATCTGTATCAGGCAGGCAGCAGTTGTACTTCTGCTTTGCAACCAGCCAATAAACTCCCAGAAAAATATGACAACTGTAATGTAATGTAAAAGCCACTGCTTTTCCTTCAAGCATGCAGTTTTAGTGTCGTTCTGAGTGTTTTATCGCCATCTCACGCTTGCTTATTTCTGGTACCGTGGCCAGTTCTTGTGCATGCATAGACTGAGAAATCTGAAAGAAATCAGAATACACATGCACTGAGAAACAAGATGACTGAATACTCTCTATCACATTTCTTGATCATACTTCTAGGCCTTAATCTGAGCTAAGAAATCTGAGTATGCTGTTTATGTGACCTATTGAATAAACAGATAACTGCAGAAATCTGACACTAAAACTGAAACTGAAAAAAAAACTGAAAAAAGATACTGTACTGTTTTATGAAACCTTTTAGCTTGCTTTTGAATGTGTTTTTAAGATCCATTTATGGTGGAGTAGTACATTCTTTTTCCAATAAAAACATTTTTCCCCCCAGAGTGAACTGCTATAGCATCATGAACATTACACACAGAAACTCAGAAAGCATGTGTAGGTTCACTGGTGGTTTGGATAGTAAATAGAAATGGCTATATTTGTTGTGTAGACATGCTGACCCCTGGTTTCTGGTCATTAAATTTCTCTACAGCTAACAATTTTACATCAAACCACTCCCTTATTTTAGGTTTTTCATTGTCTTAATTAGTTGTTGCTTTTTTGTTTGTTGATGTGACCAAAAAAGGACTTATAGTGAGCTTTCACTGTTTACTTGGCTGTCAAGAAATGTTAACAATGACCATCAGTTAGTAAAGCACTGTAACTACAGTTATTGGAGTGAGTTTAATTTGACCATATAAAACCTATCAATGCTGTCCAAAGACAAACAGGTATCTCCAAAGCGGAAGCTTTACAGGACAGGACAAAAACATTATTGCTTTCAGTGTAATGTAAAGAGATTTTATTGTACTAGAGTGTTATTTTGGAGCATTTCAACCAGTCTAGTCATCACAAAACTTTCACACAATGTTAAAGACAGCTGCTAAGTTTAATCACGCAGCAAAACTAAAAATCACATTTAAAAAATTGGAAATCTGTTTTTTTTTTTTGGACAGTGATGATGATGTTGATGATGTTGAGGTGATGTTGGTCGATATTTGACCTCATAAAAACGGTGTCCATGACAAAAAGTTCATATCTGCTGGGACCTAGCTCACACAGCACAGCAGACAGCTCACACAGCACAGCAGACAGCTTATTTCAGACAAAACATCACCACTCCAACTCCCTAATGCCTCTCTTTACTCCATTTACCTCTCTATATAAAAACACACAAACAAGCTACTTTTTTAACCTTCACATGAATGGCCACTAATTTTGGCCCTGCTGACCCACATGTTTTCATTTCTGGTCTGACTGCACACCAGTGGTGTAATTAACAGTACACTCTGGCCTCAGCGGTAGGATCCTATTTTAAGAGTCGAGGGGGAATGCAGCGCTACATTCCGCCCAGCTAATAAAATTAACAACAGTAAAATAAAGCTTTTATTGGTCCAACAGGAGACAGTCCTGGACGAGTCCTCCGGTTAGCGTCCCGCAAGCTACGCCGAGTGCAAACAACAGTGTGCAGGTCTGTGAGGAGATTAAAAAAGATGGGTGGCTGTAATCACTCATGATGACTAAGCGTTCTCTCACTCCTCCTTCAGAATTACTGGAAGCAAAGGAGTCTTTACATTTTAGAGGATTTATTCTGATCAAGTGCAACTGAAAATACACTCAGAATAACATCCATTTATCAATTCATCTTCTGTCCCTGCTTGTTTGTGCAAAGACAAAGATGGTACATGACCTGTTCCTCAAACTAGACCTTCATATTTATACCCAGTGTTTGATTTGTGTTATGATTATTTTTTTTAACCAATTTATTAATGTTAATTCCACCCTTCAAGAAAAAACGGCAATCAACTTGCTGGTTAGGCCACAAAAAGAAAAGGATTGGCGATATTGTAGCGCTAGAAGGGAAAGCCCCCATGGTGGGGAGATCTGAACGAGCCAGAGTAGCCAGAACAAGCCGAACAAATTTGGCTTTTTTGTGCATTATAGAGTCAAACGTTACAGACCATTTACGAGGTTTAGGTTAATCTGACCTCCAGTTTCGAGTATCCTGTTTTCTCAACATTCAGAGAGAGTCTGGTCTTGTACGACTGGAAATTACAGCAAAGCCAGTCACCAAGTGACCAAACTTTCTACAAAGACTTTTATTTTGGGCAGTTCAACAATCTTGTAGGAGAATGCTAACTGCTAGCTGCCATGTCATCTAACATATGCTTGCATCGGTTAGCATCATGCTGAAGAAACTGCTTTGATCCACATGATCACAATACACAAACAGGGTATACTAAAGCTAGCATGGAAAAAAAAACAATAGAATGATGGAAAATCTAACAGCAAACCAGATATATTTAAAATTGTTATGTTGCTCAAAATCATTCCCAATACACTACAGGTTGAACCAGTAAGTGTTAGTGTTGGATAAGACCTACATAATGTGGGCTGCCTCTTCAGATGAGCTAATGAGCTAACGATAACTCTAGAGCCCCAGTTCTACTCTTTTATTGAAAACTTGCAAATCTAAGCGGTGAGTCAAACTGGTTAAGCACATTGCGCAAGTGTCCTTTGGTGGCAGAAAGGAAAGGCGACAGCGAGACGCCCACTGTTCAAATGCAACTTGTCCATGGCAGGTTAGCCTAAACAAGCTATCAGCTATTCATACAAACCTTGAGAATAATGTACATGACATATGAGAGTAATTGCTTTGTCTTCCTATAATCGTGGACTACAACAGTAGTGTAGGGCCTTTCTTTTTGTACTCGTTAACCATGTAGCCTTTAGCATCCTAATGTACCATTCAGTAGAGGAAAGAAGAACGATGAAGTCATACCTGCAGTCATGTTTAAGAAATGGGAGTCATTTTTAACTTAACGCCCAGCAAATGGAATCTTATGGACTTAAAACATTTGCCATTTTAAAGTATTAATGTCTGTTTTTTTAATGGTAGCTTTTTAAAGGGAAGATCCTCAGGTAATAATGATTTCTGAGCAAGACCTGTTGCTGAAGTTTGACCTCTCATCCCCCCGGGGCTCACCTAACACCCTTCACTTGAGCTAATAATGTAATGAAACAGTCTCTAAGGTGGCACTGGGGAATCCCTCCCAAAGGGGAAATGGTAGGGGCTTATTAAAACCGGTTCTGAAACAAGGCTGAGATTTCTGATGCAAAGGTGGATGGTGATGACTTGGGGGGGGCTTTTACATAGAATTTTCCCTCCTCGTTGGCATGGACTATAATATTCTGATTCTGATTCTGATCAGATATTAGGGACCGGTACACAATCTCATATACCCAAATGCGCTATACATACACATATTACCACCTTCATGCCGGGCCGGGTCGAGAAGCTAAATATTAATTTGCTATATCATATATTCTGCAGTGGCGCTATTGATTTTGATCTCTGCTAGCTAAAAATGAGCAAATAAATGCTGCTTGAGGGTTTCTTCTGATCTACAGTACAAAGAGTGCAAACAAATTAATCCATGAACCTTTTTCTGAATGCCAAGAGTGCCACAAAAGCACTCATTTCATTTCTGACAGCCCATCTGTATAGGAAGGTTTTCTGCAACGGTGGCAATGAAGACTAAATTGCACACCCGACTGGACATCAGGAACACACACTGGGCAAGTGGTCCGTAAGAACACCGTCAGTTTAAAACTGGTCTGTGTTGACAAAAGGTTGGGGACTCCTGCCTAATACATGGATTGGTACATAATCACTAGGTGACAAAACACTAAGTCAAAAGTCATACATTTTTTGGGGAGGAAAAAGATCCGGGTGACTACTGACTTCTAGTGTTTGTTAGAACCATTAACCTTGCA
This sequence comes from Semaprochilodus insignis, assembly GCA_034552555.1. NCBI lineage: Eukaryota > Metazoa > Chordata > Actinopteri > Characiformes > Prochilodontidae > Semaprochilodus > Semaprochilodus insignis. The sequence continues at coordinate 13,265,276 of CM067498.1, forward strand.
GCACCAGTGCTAAACTAAAGAGGGAAATTTGGACATGGAACATGTCTTGGCTGATCAGCTGTGTTATCTGTGTCGAGTTCCAAATTTTGCTAATTAGATTTTTTGCCAAACCACTGCTTTAAGACCTGGCATTAACCAGCTGAAGAGCTCAGTTGCTTAATGAAAGACACACTTTTAGCCAAGTCTGGATTCCTCCAACAATTGTGCAACATGCCAAAATTCTTGTACATGTACTGGCAAATAAAGTGATTCTGAGTTATGCACAGCCAGAATCAAAAGGCTGGTCTACTTGGTCATGTCTCTTTGACACCCGGAGGCTAGGAGAGGAGCGTGTAGGTCAGAGGTTACAGCTACAAAAGGCAGTCGCTCCTGCCGTCTGTGAGGCCTTTCCCACCCTTTATTTATCTTTCCGGCTTGCCTTTTTTTTTTTTTTAAACAATTATCTCCCCTGCAGAAATTCTACTTTTTCTCTCCGTACAGACGTCACAGCCGCCCTGCTTCAGTTTTCACTTAGTTTACCATAAAACTGGGAGTAAGAAATGTGGAGCATTTATGAGATTTTCCACGAAACGGGATCTATCTGATGCCCTGTGTGTTTCCAGAAGTGTGGTTATGAACACTGTTTTAACAAGTCATGGTGCTGGTTTGCACCTGACATGACCATGGACCCTGCCAAACCCCCTCGGGGAAAGGGTAACAAAGCTGCCCAGACTCTGTGGAAAGAACAACAACCCGCCACTGTGAGTACGGTGATGGGTTTTTTTGTAGCAACCGCTGAAGCTCCACAGGACGCTCATAGCTAGAGAGGCTACACACATTTCCAAGGCTGCAGTACCTTGAGGAAGTTGAGAAAGAGGTTAAATAGTCTCTTTCCACTGTAAATTCGGAATTTCACTTTCCAAAAAGCAGTCATATCATACGTCAGCATCAAACCATGAAGTATCATAACATTTAATAACTGAATCATTGCCTTGCCTTGTACAGGAAATATTCATCCATCCAAATAACAGGTTTATGAGAATACCAGGAGAATAACAGGAAGCAAGTATATTAAACTGCACAAAGCAAACTGAATAGGTTGAATTCATCTAGTCGTGTTGAAAGTGTTTGTTTTTCCAGGAGCAACACTGGAGAGGAGGACATTCCCCCCCTCACTGACCCATAGCTGGGTGGAGAGCTGGGTGGGGGAGGGTTAGGGAGTGCAGGCTCAGGTCTACACAGAAGCTTGCAACCACATTCATTGTAGTTTCACATTGCATTAGTAGTAACGAGAACATTTAAAAGGATAGCTACGTGACCTTACTGAGATGGGATAAAACTTGAGTGTGAAATTTGTAATCCAGTCAAATGGCTCATGAAGGGGAAACTCAGATCATTGGTGCGCTCGTCAAGAGCCCATTGATGCAGCCAACATCCCTACAGGAACCACTCCGTAGTCATCTTGGTAATGCTGCCAGGCAGTCTTTTACCCTTATACAAACGCAGGCTCTCTGAATGCAGACAGACCTATAAGCCTGAAAGCCGAAGCGACTTTGATGTTTCAATTACAGGTAAAATCTGACAAAGAAAAAAAAATATCACAATCAATTTTGCTCAAAGAACACCCAAAATCTTTTTGTCAGGTTGATCTGGCTAACGCACATGTGTGGACCTCCAGGCTTCTCCTACTTTTGGCTTTGTGATCCTGTAAGGAATCCTGTAAACAGACACCATGCTGAGCATTAAGACATATTTCATTCATTCATCCACCAGTCTCCTTTAGAAGTCTGCACAGTGTGGATTCACCCGCAGGTCCTGCGTGATCTGCTGAATAATTTGCGGTCAGGATTTATTTTGTGGCACTGCGGTTACTGCATGTAAAAACTGACAATAAGTTGCGAGCTAGTATAGGTGGGGATTGCAGCTTGCTGGATGGGCTGGGCTTGGACAATTACCGGTTGCTCGTAGAAGTGAACAGGTAAACAACAAATGAGCTGCAATTGTGCTGTGGTGAAAAACACAATCATAAGCAGTAAAACACATGAAGCAATATAACATCCAGTAAATATCTTTTTAACCTGTGTCACAGCCTCAGTAACTGTTCTGACTTTTACTTCATTTGTAAACGTAGAGCAATTAGCTAACAATAAAAGGCTGACACAGAACAGGTGCTGCCTGCTTTTCCGTCAACAGTGATGTCATGTAATGCAGCACTCATTGTTTTGGTGCAGGATCACATGGCTTTGTTTAGCCTAAAAATACACAAAATATTTACTTCTGTTTTGCAACATTGAAACACTTTTTTATGCAGATAGGCGTGTGGTGCAAGGAGTCTGGGCGGTGCTCCGCTGTGAGGGTTTGCACAGACACGTTTTACACCAGCAAAGCAGATTACAGCAGATGGTAGTTAAAGAGGACCACACGTATGGCCCAAAGTAGGCATGTGTGGGTGGGCATGGCATACACTTGAAGCCGTTGGGCCCAGGCGGTGTGGCCCAGTGGTTACTTCGGGTGGGTGCAGGCATCAATAACGAGACCCATGCTGACCTCTAGTCTTCTACTCTTTAACAATGTACCATAACTGTAACCATTACTTTACAGAGTTACACTACAAATGTTTACATCACACTGCTATACAGCATACATCATATTACATCATCTGCCCTGTATGATGCTGCTCATACACTCACTGTCAAAAAAACAGTTGCACAAAAACTTGGTGGGAAAGTTTGACATTGACATGACAACGTCGCCAAAGCCTGCAATGGTGTCGTGCCACACGTCATGGAGTAACTCAGAATGGCAGCGGGTCATCTTCAGTGATGAGTCTTGCTTTTGTCTTAGTGGAGACGACCAACAAAGCCATGTGTGGAGACACCGTGGTCAACAGCATCGCCAGACCTACCCCTGTTTGAAAATGTACGGCATGGTTTTGGATCAACAGCCCACTCCTACCGCAAAATCTGCAGGACCTGGGATTTGTAGAATGCTTTCAATAACAAAACCTAATAATACATATATTTTATTTTACTGTACATCTGTCAAAAGTCCACCATTCCAAGAACCATTAAGGTGTGGAAATTATTCTAAATAGAACACATGATTCTAAACAGAACATTTTGCACTGTTTGGGAACATTTTCATTGCATGGCTAAATTTTATGTTCCTTCCAGGAAAGGTTAAGCCTTCCCACAGTTCTAGATGTCCGCGTTGGCGTTCCCTAAGAAGCTTCCTCTGAAATAACAAAGCCATGAAACATCCCGCTTCCAAGGCCAGAGCTGAGGGCACATGGCAGAAGAACCCGGGGGAGCGCATCATCTTTCCGAACTTTCCCCCACTCCCACAAAGACTCAGAGGACAGTCCAGGACCCCTCACTCAGGAGCGGATGGGAACAGAGGGGGCGATGGTATCTGTATCTGTTTCCGGATGTTCTACTGTATGCTTTGTTTTTTTATTCAATACTTTACATTACACTTAGCAAATAAATAGATGTGATAATATTTTCTGGGTGTTTTCACTCAGAAAATCGACAAAACATGTATTTTGACCAGCAGCAGTCAAATATTCATATACAACTGCAGTGTGCAAGATTCATGGAGCTCTTAGCAGAAATTGAATATAATTCTCAAAACTGTTTTCATTAGTGTAATTATCTGTAACTACAAATCTTTGTGTTTTCATTGCCTAGAACGAGTCCTTCACATCGACACAGTAGCAGGTTGTCTTTCAACATAAGCTGTAGTGTAGAGCTGCAAGGTCTCCATGTTAGCCTAGATCAGATAAACCACACACCGGCTGTAGAGGGTGCCTTACACGTTAAATAAGCAGTACACTTATTACACTTAGTCGCACAAATAGTTCCACCCAGAAGGAATCAACCAACAGGAATGAAACTCGATGGGTAGGTTTAACATTGTGAGACATGCGAATGACATGCAATATTCAGCTGCATATGTGACACAAGCAAGGATGGGCCTTATTGTTGCAGCTGACTGACTCAACAGCCACGACTGCGGACTTTCAGCAAGCAGTGATGCCCTCCATGAGTCATCCTGTCAGTGCCAGCTGTATTGGCAGACGTCTGCACGATGCAGGACTACATGCACGTAGACCGTTACAATACCTGCCCTTAACACCACGTCAACGTCACCAAAGACTGCAATGTTGTCGTTTTAGACTGTCATGGAGTGACTCAGAATGGCAGGGGGTCATCTTCAGTGACAAGTCCCATTTTTGTCTTGGTAGAGATGACCAATCCGTATGTGGAGGTCAACATTCAGATAAATGGCTTGTTGTTAAGCATCACATGTCCAGAAGGCCTGATGTCACTCCACCTCCACCCAAAGAAAATCTGCAGGAACTGTGTGAGAATATTCAAGCTGCATGGGACGGAATATCACAGGACACCATTAAGGAACTCTACAACTCAACGCACAGCTGTATGCATGTTGCGATAGCAAATATGGCGGCCAACACCATACTGAGAGACACTACTTCTGTATGTGTAGCTCAGTAAACATTGTCCATATCAGTCTAAATGTACTGTTCCTGGTTACCTTTATCTTCCTTCCCAATAGTATTGCAATCCAACACCTTTTCTGTGACAATGAGTGTATATACAATGCAAAATTCTGTATTCTGTAGAAAACAAAAGGCTTATTCTAGAGTAATATACATTATTTATTATTATTTTGTTGTAAGACATATTTTTCAATTACCACTGAGGAGAGTTACTGTTCTTCATGATATCTACACTATTGATATTTGTGCTGTCGAGAGCGAATGGCTAGACTTACTCTTTCTCTGTGTCTAGTAAGCTAACAGTTTACTGAAGTAACAGTTGCTGTTAATACTGCATTGAGATACAAAATGGCACATTCATTAAAACATCTAGTTTGTATTGTTCAACATGTTTTTACCCTGCCTTATCACCCTGACACGAAAGACCTACTATCTCACTATATCAGGTGCTTTTATTTCACCACATCCTTTCCTTCTTATGAAAATCCTCATTTCCTCACAGTGGGCGTCGGTGACGTCAGTGAACAAAAGGGTGGCAGAGAGTCACAGCCTTTGCTGATCACTGGCCTGATGACTTTACCAGTTCTCTCATTGCTTTGTGAAAAAACAGAGAAATATGAGACCACAGGCTCCCGAGAGCTCGGAAATCTGGGAAGTTAAACGGAATAACTGTGTTTTTTCCTCATCATCCGACAAAAGATACAAACCGCCCGTTTAGTTAGGATTATTTTTTTCTCAACTATCCGAGACATGAGCAAACTGGATCCAAGGCTGTAAAGCAAGAGCAGCGTTTTCTCTCCCTCAAGTCCGGGAGTCCAGGACAGATGTGCTACACATTTCCCTCAGCGCCACCGCATTAATCATTACTGACCGTTTCTCACAGGCAGACGGTTTGGCTGAAAAATGCATAAGCTCTGTCAAAAGTAGTATACGCAAATATTGAGGATAACTAATCAGTGTAACTGGGGGAGTTACGAACACACAGGGACAGGCATGCTGGGTAACGAAATAAAACACACAGCAGGTCCAACTCTAGGGCTGCATGATGCAGACACAATGTTACTACTGCAGTTATACTGCTATAATGATATAGACCACATCCATTATTAAAAAAAATTAAAATGTAGATCTTTATTGTTGACATGTACTTAAAAACCGCTGTAAAAATGCAGTATTGCTTCTGTTATTTTGTTGTATTACAAGAAGAAAATGGCTTGTGGCTCAGGCAAAACTTTAAATGATGGCAGTGGCAGAAAGAAATGAGCTCAAAAAAGGCCAAACTCAAAAGTTACAGCTTAGAATACTGAACAACATGAAAAGCTTTGTTAGACACTTTACCTAAATACCAATATATGCACAGGTTTATTATCTTTTTCAGTATTGTCATTATTTGCTGATATCTGGTTCCCTTGCACATTTATTATTATTATTATTATTGCACTGCCGTTTTATCTCCGGTTTTTAACATTTTCTACTGTTTTTTCTACAGTTATATTTGTATTTTTGTAGACAGACTTTCTTGTACATATTTATTCCCTCATAGTAATAAGTGAGATATATTTATCTATAGTGTACTGGACAATTTATAGTTTAATAGTTAATAATTTTTCTGCTGAGCCAGTACATAGCTTTTTTGGGTTCATTCTGTACAACCCTCTTTGTTTTGTCTTGACTGTACTGTACTGGGAAACTGCTACTGGCAGCTAAATTTCCTTCGGGATCAATAAAGTATGTATGTATGTATGTATGTATGTATGTATGTATGTATGTATGTATGTATGTATGTATCTATCTATCTATCTATCTATCTATCTATCTATCTATCTATCTAACTAAAGCAGAGGCAGCGTTTCATAGCAGTGCAAATACAGAAACTAAAATTCATTTATTTTGTATTGTTTCTGCGTACGTTTTGATACCCATTGGCCGAGGACTTTGCTATTGCATCAAGACAGCGGTCCAGAATGATTGTCCATCCATGGCTCAAAGGCTTCTTGGGCTAGCCATTCAAATTATATTTATTACATGACAGCTATGACGCAGGCTGGAATGGTTGCTTGAGTAACAGTGTATCATAGTTATGAGGTTGCCTGGACCTATCGCCTGTTCTATGTGGCTGCTTGGATAATACTGTACTGGAGCGGTGGGGCTGCTTGGACTGGTGGTGTCTGGTTGCCTGAGTGACACTGTGCTGCAGTTATAAGGCTGCTTGGACGAGACGCCTAATCAACGCTACATCACAAGGACATTTTTGGCCTTTAGAGCTTCCCAGGCTACACTGAGTACTGTGCTATATGAATTAAAGTAATAATGTAGTAATACATGTCGGCATAGTAGTTCCCATCAAATCATTGAACCTACACATGTCATCTGAGTTTTTATATGTACTGCTCACAATATTGGTAAAATAAAATGGTCTAAAGACTGATCCCTGCAGATCTGTGTCAAGCCTTATCAAGTGTTATCTTAAATAATGTTTGATAGAAACTTGCTAATATTTGCTATAAACTTAGTAAACTTGCTCAAAACACAAAGTGTAGTATTTGAAGAGTATTTGAAAAAGACTTATACACACTGATGTCAACACTAAGTGTCCTGCTGGCTAGACTTCTTGAGGGGAAAAAAAGCAGTAGAAAAGTATAAAGGTAAGCTCATCTGGAGCTGGGATTGGTGAGCATACCTGTAGCACAAAGTAGAAACACTTTGATTGGTTAGAAGCTCATTTCAATTTTGCAAGCTTTCTGTCATATCAATATCACAATACATTAAACTTCAACCAACACATTGTGCAGACCTCTGTAGCACACAGAATGAGATGTGACTCACCACCCTGGAGTATTAGCCTGAATAAGCCTCTCAATAAATTCCCCCATCATCAGTGAATGGAACAGTTGACGAGCAGTTTAAAGCAGCGGGTACCACACACGCACACCATTTCTTCATGTACTGTAGTAGCGGTGACTGTACGGGGGATTTAGATACTACAGAATGAATCATTCAGCTGACTTACGATAAAGGAACAACACGCATCCCAGAAACGGAAAATAAATTGCTGTTGCGCTGTGGGGCTCCATGAGGTTCACTCCATGCAGGTTTTCACTGAATAACTCGCATACAAAGCTCAATAAAGACATGTCATCTCTGCAGCTGCCGTGGGATTTAGTCGATGGAGTCATTTACCTCACACTTCACTGTGACAAAAACGCAGGGACTTAACAGAGATGAGATTACATGACAACAATCCCCAAGCATTCAGCAGTCTGTGAAAAAATTCAGCCCATTTGGGATCGCTAAGCCAGACTAATCCCAAAATAGCACAGGACCACCAACCTGGGGTGAACAACACTGGGGTTGCCTCAATGTCAACATCCATTCAAACCCGTGCGTGGAGCTCTTCATCCAAAACACTTTAGTGCTCGTAAGCGTTTGGAGAGCAAAAAACAAACAAGACCTAGACAAGATCTCGACATTAGATGACAACGGAACTGTATTGGTGTCAGAAGATAACGGATTTTTAAATAAATCATCAGCATCGAGCTGCTGCTTAGATTTGACCAGAATACTGAACCAATCGGTATTTGATTATACATTTACTGTATGCTTCAAGAGCACATTAATGTTTGGCTGGCCTTTAATTTTTCACAAGCTAAACCTGCAGCTACTTAGCCATGGCTGTTCGAACATCATGAGCCAAGGAAAAAGAGAACATAAATCCACCAGAGCTATACAGCTCATACTTTGTAGCGACTCATATTCACAAGCTCATTTACAATAATGTCGTATCCATTAGCTTTACCAGCAGACATCTTGACATCTGACACAAGTCCAGTGAGTTTTCTTAGTTCAACCGCGCAATGGATAGGCGCCTCTACAGTAAGCCGGGAGGAAGGTTCCAGTTTGCGTTCATTAGCACACTCTGCTTGTGAATGAAATAAAGCAGATGAGTTCAGCATCACTCAGCATGCTTGGTTTATTACGATTTGCAAACTGGCTGTTTTTGAGCTGAAAGATACAACTGAAAAAGGCTAAGCCAGTAAATGCTAGCTGAGGGAACAGACCATTAGCATTTGTCTGTTTATGTAAAAAGACTGTCTGCCTTTCTCTGTGCACATTACAAGTCATATGTGATCTAATGTGGCTGTCTCAATATGGCTTTACACTGAGGAACGCAACTGTGATATGGACGTAGTGTGTTGGCACCAGTCTACGGACCTCCTTTAAATGGTTTTGGATTTTTGGGAAGTCTGTGCAACAAGTAATTTTTTTTTTTTTACTGTGCAATGATACAGAAGCTATATCGCCCACTACACTTCCAGTTGTGTATTGTAAACTGTCAGGATGTTCAGGTGGATCAAACATTAAAACAATATTAACACTAAGAAGTAGTTTTTAACATAAGTCGACTAATCAACATAAACTAATTATCTATGAGGATGCACAACATCTGAAATTGCTTCTTTGGGCAAAGACGTCAGAGGGAAGCTGAACAGCTTCAGCATTACAAATGTTCTCCTCTCCTTCTATAGCGAGAAAACTGTGGCCAATGACTTAATCTGACCCAAATGCCCTGGCCGGTGCTTCAGAGCAGTGATCTATACTTTCCCTAACAGAGAACAGCCAAAGAGCTTGTGAAACGGTGCAGCTTGATGTTCCCTCAACTCCCCTTCACTGACTGCACACATCTGCTCCTGCAGCCTGCTTCCAGGGGCTGGCTAATCCGTAGCGAGGAGCATACGAGATGGTTTTCATTAAAAGCATTAATATGGTTCTGTGTCAGCCTCAACTTTGCATTGGCTGGCAGTCGGAGGGATTTTCCTACAGGGAATTCTCTCAGTGCCAGCAAATCCTCCACACAGCTTTCGCATATGTACACACACAGTATAAAGCCATAAAGCCTTAACAAATTGCTCTTCCAATCGGCAGACAGAGTGACTAACATGTTCATACTATAAAGAGGTATTAAAATGGTGCATGGTTACTGCGCAAACTCTATGCATACAGTTCAAAACACATTTTAACCGGACTTTAAACTACACTCCTTTTTGTTCTGATCATCCTTAAACCTTAATTACATTTATTTTATTAAAACAGACCAATAAAGATTCTATCTTGACACTACCAAAACTAAATGAACTGAAAACACCATCATATCCTCTGATGAGAGGATCTCATAACACATCGGTGACGAGAGGAAATGACAGCTGGCTCTGATTTTATGCACACACTTTAAAACACATGAAAAGCAACTATATGCAGTCTACCTAAAAACAGTCACCTAATTTTTTGAGATCTGAGCCAATTCCAGCCCCTGATAATAGCACGTGACTTTAGCTGAACTTCACAGCTCATGCAACATTCTACGTTGCAATTGAAAACAAGGCCCTCCCACCTAGAACTATATTTAGGCCTGCTTCCTCCCAGGGGTTTGTTTTTCGTGAGCAGGGAAAAGCAGTGCGATTTCTGATTCATTCCGGCACCTTATCGCAACGTCAGGAACCGATAAGGTTCATTGCATCCTTGGAGCATGAAAGATTTGATACGGCGCACAAACAACACTATAGGGACCAACATGAGCAGCAGTGTGCGCAAGGACGCGTTGAGCCTATTGTTTCAGGCAGTCATAATTCACTGCTGTAGCCGTGACCACAGTAGCGGTTGAGGGCAGGATGTGGAAAATATTTGCCTCCACATCTGAAATCACATCCAATGTTTATTAGTATTTGATTAGAAACCAGTCTGAAGATTTGTCTTTCCAAATTGAAACAATGTTTGCTCAGGAATAAAACTCTTCAGGCCCTCCATGTGGGAGCTGCTGGAGTAAAGCTGAAACCAGGAAGCAAACCGCTTGAGTGGCGCGAGTCCAGGGCTTTCTCTCCTTAAGTTATCCACTCAAATAGACCAGCATTAGATAACAGTTAAATACAAGGCAGTCACTGATTTATTCAGTGTTTTCCTTTCTCTATGCTCCCCTTTTCTATAAAATTACAATCCGCTGTGACATCCAGCCTGAATTAATTTCCAATCTTGGAAATTTAGCTTTAGCCCATTACAGGGCTAAGGTATACAAACACACAATAGAGCACTACAGCAACCCTAACAGAAAGATAACAAAGCTAATAACAAATGAAGGCTAACATTGCCAGTCAGCATAACAAGGGTAACATCATTGCCAGACAGCATGTCCTGCTAAACTGGCCAACAACAAATGAAAGCTAACACTGCCAGTCAGCATAACAAGGCTAACAACATTGCCAGCCAGCATGTCCTGCTAAAATGGCTACCAACAAATAAAAGCTAACACTGCCAGTCAGCACAATGGCCTGCTAACATGGCTAACAACACATGAAAGCTAACAACAGTCAGAATGATATCCTGCTAACACAGCTAGCAAAAAATGAAAGCTAACGACGTTCAGGATTATATCGTAATAACATGGCAAACAACAAATGAAAGCTAACAACAGTCAGGATTATATCTTGCTAACAAGACCTACAACAAATGAAAGTTAACACAGTCAGTGCTGCTGGCTACGCTAGCTTTCATTTGTTATGTAAGCATGACATAACGTCCATTACATAAAGTACAAAACTGCCACACTGCTACATTACCATCTAGGAAAAGGACTTGAAACCACAGCTAAAATCTTACAGAAATGTGACAACAATATCATAAATTGACCAAGCGTTTGAGCATCAAAAAATAAAAAAAACATGGTTTTTTTAGGTTGTTTTGGCTACTGCGCATGTGCAGATCTCCACAATTCCCAGCAAGCCAACTGGCTCTTTAAAAGGTGAGACTTTCCAGGAAACAGGGACCATATTGAGCATTACAAGCTTTCCGGTCATCTTCAACCTCCTCCTTTAGGTCTTTAAGATGGCCTTAACTCTTCTGAGCTCAAATGGGAAACAGTGCTAATGTCCAGACTCCCTGGTACAACAGCACTTAACAAGCCTGGCCACTGTGATAAATCTGTGGTTTTAAATGCAGTTTGCGTCACAAAAAAAAAAAAAAAAGAAAGCACAGTGGTTTCCTATATGTCATCCATAAAGACACATTTGATTCACTTCCTAGGGTTAAATTGAAAACAAACAGAGTAGGCGAACTTAATTTAACTTAAAATCTAGAGGCCAGATAACCCTAAGCACACATCTGAATACTGATAAAGGAAAATCAAATATAAAGCCCAGATAGCGAGCATTTATCACTGGGTTGATAAGGTCGGCAACCCGCTGACTGTTTGCCACTGCTGGTCCACCCTTGGACCACACAGATTATTGTCCAGCATATGAAGTCTAACCAGTTTTAATCTCCTCATACAGATTTGAAATGTACAGAGTGTTTTATTATTTCAGAAAAAAACTAAGATAATTTTTTACAAACAACTGGGTAAAAAATGACCAGCCTGAAACAAATGTAGTATGAAATGTTGCTGACACTGTAAACTAATTTACTGAACTAAAATGCACATAAAATACATAAAATTGCACTGCAACTGAAAAAGGGGTTATGAAATTTTTGGTTTTTGCTTTGCCATCAGTGGGCCATTCAAATTTTGCTACCTGGGAAGAAACGCTGTACATCAATTTAATTTTCATTTAATTACAACAAAGATAAAAGACTCTGCGATCTCAGTGACAGTGTGCAATGTGTGATTTTATGCTTACTCTTATTGATACACATTCATCGTCAAAAAAATAGACGATGCACCCAGAAGGAAGTGTCGGATCGCAGTGCTATTGGGAAGAAAGATAAAGCTTGATGATAAATTTAGACTGATATGGGCAATATTTATTAAGCCACATATACAGAAGTAGTGTCTCTCAGTATGGAGCTGGGCTGCCATGTTTAGTAACGCAACATGCCAGACGTCTCGGCATGGAGTTGTAGAGGTTCCTAATGTGATAATCCATCCCATGCAGCTTGAATATTCTCACACAGTTCCTGCAGATTGTGAGTCACTCCATGACAGTCTGGCACAGTCTTTGTCGATGTTGATGTGCTGTTAAGGTCGTCGTAACGGTCTGCGTACATGTAATTCTGCGTTGTGCAGCCATCTGCCAATATTACAGGCACTAACAGGATGACTCATGGAGGGCATTACTGCTCGCTGAATGTCTACAATCATGGCTGTTGGGTCATTCAGGTACAGTGATAAGGCCTGTCCTCCCTATGCCACTTGAACTTGAATCATTCACATGTCTCACAAAGTTTCATTCCTGTCTGATTGATTCCTTCTGGGTCAACTATTTGTGCAACTATTTATTTGACAAGTACAGAGTGCTACATTTGTTAATCATATGAACCAGCGTTAATCTTTTTTTTTTTAAAAATCCATTGCATATGGCATGTACTTTGATCCAACCTCTTATGCTTTTACATAAACTAAAGTTGTCACCTTCGTTTCAACAGGCGATCTAGACCAGTCCTTTGCAGAGCTGCCATCAAATTCAAACTGCCAACACATTCCCTCATATCATACGCAGCAGTTGAACCGCTTAATATAAGGAAGCATCTGTAGCTCTGGTTATCACCTGCTGCTGGTGTGAGAGCAAGCCCTGGATATCAGCCCAGCATACAACAAATAGGTAGCGAAACCTTTCCGTCATCAACTATTCTTAGAATGCCCACTATGCCAGTGGCTGGTGCAGAGGCACAGAGCTCTGGCCCCTGCCAGGAAGCCCAAAACCACAGATATTAATATAATCCGAAACCAAACATCCCTCATCCAGAGAGACTGCCCCCCCACCCCAGGTGCCCTAACGAGCAAAGTGGATATGAAAACCGCAACTCAGGAATCAAAAGGAGCTCATGTTTGTTCTGTAACTTCAGAGCAGGGGACTTTATCCATTTTAAGGAGGCTAATGCTCAGCTGATCTGCAGTGGTCTTTCCTATTCGTGCAACCTCTGGGTACCAAGCTGCGGTCTGGCAAAGAGACTGCATGCCCTTAAGTACCAACAGATTCAGTTCTCAATGATATGATCTGAGAATAAAGCACAGCTATGCAAAGGGATTAACTGGACAAAAATGATAGCCTAGCAAAACACTGTTAACTGTTATTAGGTAGGAAGTATTGAACACCTTGTTCAAATAAAGCAACTTTTGGATTTCTATCTTCCTATTTTCAGATAATACTTTCGCATAGGGTTGCCTCAAAACTTCAATGTAATAACTGAGTATTATTACTGAGCATTATAGCATCTGTAAACTGCAATAGGCTTCTCTATTTAGTATCAGATTGCAGTCTATAAACGACAGCAGTGGCCTTCAAATGAAATTATTATTAGTTATGCTTCCTGAACTTCTAGAACACACTAACTGGAAGCATCAAAATGCAAAGCCATTAAATCTGTGTAGCAATTTCTGTTCCCCAACATCTTATAAGTGCTAATAAAAGTGCATTACATAATGTGGTAATTTCCTCCAAACAACTGTATTTAACCACAGTTTTGGTTCATCAAAACTGAAAGTTGTATTTTTAAAATTCACTTTGCAACTAGTGTAGCTTTGATTTCCCTGTCTTTATGAGTTTAGTTTTTAGTTTAATAGGTTTCCACAACATTTCATTTATATGCAGTTATATTTTAGCACATATGTACATATATACCTCACTTGGGATACCCTATCAACGGACCAGCAACAACATAGCACCTACATACACAGCAGCAACAGCTTAACACCACATTAGGAACCACCTGGGATGTACACAGAACTGGTATTACTGGGATATAAAGCTTTATATCATAATACCCCAGGAGATGTTTAGGTTACATGAGTGCTGAGCTCAATAACAGGAGTACTCGGCTGAAGGGAGGTTAAGTCATCTGCCCTCAGGAACTCAGCCCTCCTCCACAAGAACCAGAACCTTAAGTTGTTATGGCATCACTGCTGCCATAACAGCATTACAGCATGACTGAATAACCACAATGCAGCACCACAAAAGCAGCTAGTTATCAAGTGCTCTTAAACTGCTATCAAACTGTTCTGCAACTGTTTTAACTTCTGAAGTGTTATTAACTGACCTTGTCAAGCCTTACATTCATTTTTCCTTATAACTTTCGAGCTTAACAAGAAGAACTTACCATGCTAAATACTCTGTGTCATATTCCAAACGCTTATGTGTAAAAACAAAACAGCTCTATTAATCACAAATTTTGTTTCTGTGACCAGGAAAATGAAATAAATATAAATAAATATAAATATAGAACATTGAAAATAGTGACAAATTTCTTATTAACAGCAGCTTTAAATGAATCGTCAAATAAAATTCTGCCGTCTAAGCGAGCAGCAATCCTCCACCTCACCTTGCAGAGTTTTCTTGCAGTGCTCATATATGAAATGAGTTGCCCACGGTTTGTCTCGATCCCTGTCAGGAATGCTGAAACATGCTTTGTAGGTCTTACACGCCTCTGCAGATGCTTTCACTTAGTACTTTTTTGGCTCGTCTTGATAAACTGGCCACAGACAGAGCAAAATGTGTCTGCTGGATGCAGCAACCTCTTAATGCCCTCTAAATTAAAGATAGCTATGAATCCACTATCCACTTTTTCGGCTGCAACATAAATGGTGGTTTTAACGTATCTGTATTTTTACGGCGATGTAAACTACTGGACAGTCCTAGATGGTTCTAGAAAGTTCTAAAAAAATCGCAAAAGTTTGAGAAAATTCCAGACAGTTCTATAAACTTCAAGAGTTCACACAGTTCCAAAATGTACCTGAAGTCTCGTCAGCACTGAATGTATCACAAATGTTCTGGAAAACAGAGCACTTTTTAAAACAGGTTTACTTTTTAAAATAAGGTTTATGGGGACCAATAGCCATTTTCTGTAAATTTTGATCTAAAGAATTAAGAAAACACACTTAGTACCGAGAACAAGAACAAAATAAACATTTGTTACATAGTGTTATTTTGAGGCACCACAATCAGACATAGTTCAGACTGACAACCCTGCTGAATTTGAGAGCACCCTTGCTCATCTTTCTGGAATATTTGACTGCAGAAGTGCAATGTTATTCTGAATATAAGCAGTGATATTACATCTTGTCTATATAATCTTGAGAAAGCATGCTGCTATGGCCAGCATTATAGCCTGCAACAGTCACAGAAAAGAGCCAGGAGATCCTGATGAGGCAGAATTTTCTACTTTTGGAAAAGCATTTTTCTTCTACTTGAGTACGAGTTTAGTCCACTCCGCCCACCTGTGGTTATACATGCCTGTGGGCAAATACATCTTCATTTATTTCCTGGTCTAACCAACTCCCTAATTTAGATTAAAGTGCCTGAAAGAGGGTGGAGAAAGAAAGGATTCATTAAGGTGCTCGCTTACCTCGCAGTGTATGTTTGTTGGGCCAGAGAAACCATGGCAACAGCAGCAGGTAGAGAAGGTAGACTAAAGAGAGGGCGTTGTAGCGAAACAGACAGGCTGTGGGGTCAAAGAGAGAAAACAACAACTGGTTAGCTCACCTTGTAAATACATGATTGTCATACATGTGCTGTACAGTTAAAGCATAAACTAAACGTGCTAATGTGGCTGTCAATGGGGCAGACATTATTAATGGCCAATTAGTGTAACGATTTGCTTCTGTTTTCATCAGTTGTCGGCAACATAAACATTTGTGACATTCGAGTCACTCCTTCATACAACGGGTATTACTAGGATATAAAGCTTTCCCAGGCATCACAATACCTTGGGAGCTGTTTGGGTTACATGAGTGCTGAGGTCATGGTCACAATAGGAGTACTCAGCTGGAAGGAGGTTAAATCATCTGCCCTCAGGAACTCAGCCCTCCATAAGAACCAGAACCTTAAGTTGTTATGGCGTCACTGCTGCCCTCATAGAATTACAGCACGACTGAATACAGTATAAACAATGCCAATGAGTGCTGGATCATTCTCAGCAGTGCAGTGACACTGACGTGGTGGTGGTGTGTTAGTGTGTGTTATGCTGGTATGAGTGGACTGGACACAGCAGTGCTGCTGGATTTGTTGCTGCACAGTTTGCGCTGCTCATCCCCTAGTTCTTCATCAGTGGTCACAGGGGCTGCCCACAGGACGCTGTTGGCTGGATAGTTTTGGTTGGGGGACTATTTTTTCAGTCTTGCTGTGGCTGATCCACTCACACAGGCACAACACACACTAACACACCACCACCATGTCAGTGTCACCGCAGTGCTGAAAATGATCCACCTCCCAAATAATACCTGTTCTGTGGTGGTCCTATGGGGGTCCTGACCACTAAAGAACAGGGTAACAAAGCATACAGAGAAACAGATGGACTACAGTCTATAACTGTAGAATTACGATGTGCTCCTACATGATAAAAATGAACAATGAGGGCAGATACAAGGAGGTAGTTTTAATGTTATGACTGGTGTGTGTGCACTGGATCTACATTAAACAACAAAAGCACAAGTGTCTGAACACTTGTTTCCGCTGGCTGTATAAATAATGATGTAAGTTTAGCAAAATGACAGTGCTATTCCTAGTCTCCTAGGAACCACTAGAGCCACCAATGCCCAGTGAATATGCCTGAATGCTACCCCTGAGGTTAAAGCACTCATCTGGCAGTGGAAAAGCACATTCCCAGCAGCTCCTCTTCCACCTACAGTCTCTGCCTTGTACAGCGAGCTGGGCTCTCCTGATCCGGCTGAGCTGGGCAGCAAGTGAAGCGCATCCACTCCACCGATTCCTTTGATGAGGTTAACAAACACACCGGCCCGTGTGATTGTCCAGACACAAGCTCACTCAGAGGCCCACGTGCAAAGCACTGCAGGACAGCAGCCAACACTTTGAGGAGCTGCCAGCATAGGGAGGGATCCCCGACTACTCTCGCTATCTTTTCCATTCCAGCTTTCATCTTCGTATCTCTAGAACTCTCTGTTCACACCCAAAAGGAACAGCCCAACATGTTTCAGTCCAGCCTCTATCTGCTGTATCTGTAGCGAATGTTAGATCATTCCAGACAGTCATGTCTTCATGTTTCCCTGTGCAATAAAGGCCTGAGGAGTCAAAACACGCTTAGAATGGAAGTCAGCAGGCAGTTGCTCAATTCAGTCAGTGAATGTGGAAACGTGCTGTGTTTTGAAGAGGCAGGTTTGTTTAGTTCACTTTGCCCTGTTTTTCCCTCCTTAGTGTCTCGGGATCCTCGGAATCATGAGGCAGCTAAGAAGTCAAATTACTAATACTGTGAGCTAACACTGCTGCGCGATGAACCAACATCATAAGCTTTGTGACCTCACAAAACATCCCACACAAACCAGCAAGCTTTGGCAAGTGTGGTAGTTTAGTGAGTTTGGCTACAGTTTGAGCAACTGGTTTAGGTCCATGAATCATTTCACCACATTAGTTCCAAGTCACACATCTGGGACTTTGAACTGATCTTGGACTAAAATCTTGTTTCAGTGACTGTAGACTTTATTACGTTTATTATATTTAAATAAATGACGAAGCATTCCATTTTGTCACTGCCAAAACAATCAATCATAACACTACCCAAAACCCAAACAAATGTTTCTGCAGTAACAGTTTCGGCAGTGACATTTTTAGCTCATTTACATGCACACGCATAATCACACAGAAAGTCATTATATGTTTCGGTTCCAAACTGATTTTTTAGACTTTGGGAAACACTGACAATGGGATCTACCTGCTCACCATGTGGTCATGCGGGACAGGGAAGCAGTCTCACCTCCTGCTCTAAAATGCATTGGGGTAGTTAAAATAAGACTCCCGTTACAGACTAAAACTCTGTGATTTAAACTCAAGTTAAACTCAAACCTCAAAGTTCAAGGTTAAAGTTCCAAGAACACTGAAAAAAAAGCAAAAAAAAAAAAAAAAAAAAAAAAGGAAATTTAAATGTAAACTTAGATTTGTGACAAACATCTCCCATGACAACGAAATCCTATAAATGATGCTTTGGGCTTCAACAGCTTCAACACAATCTTCGCAAAAATATCAAGTTCTGGACACTAATTTATTAATTTATTATTAATTTATTTGGTTTTAATTACTTTGGAAGCACAGTGAATTACAAAATACTTTCTATTGGGAGACGTCTATTTTCATTCACTGAGGTTTTGAGCCAATTTACCTATATTACAGTTTTAAAGTCTAATAGATGATGTTGGTGTGCAAGAGTGTCAGCTTGCTTAGCACCATGTGTGTAGCATTACTTGTAGTACTTGTACCTTACAATTCAGAGCATCCAGTCAAATTCAGGAGAACAATGTACATAGGAGAATTACTAACATCTATATCCCGGAGGAAACGTAAATCAGGCCTCACCCTCCAAGAAAGGTAGCCATTTTGTAATGGGAGTGTAAGAAAGTATCACTAAACCAGAGCATTACGTTGTTTGATACTGTATCGATTCTCAAAAACACAGTATTGGGTTTTAATTAACAGTTCAATGTAAAGATTGGTATCTAACACCGCTACATAGCAGTGCTGTAATCTACCATCAGCCATTAGACTCTTGCACACTTGTAAACAAGTACCCCAAGGGCACACCGCTAAGGTTAGCATTAGCAAATCAAGCCTACAAGTTAATACTTTTATTTTTGTTTTCCTAAAATTATGGTAATGCAATATATTTAATCGCAACCCCTGTATTGTGATGAGCATTGATCTATTTTATCGCCAGGTTCTTGCCAATACAAGAACACCCCAATTTCCTCCATACAAAAAGGGGTGTTGTTACTGGCAATATTCCTCTACTACTACGTATTTTGTATCATTTTGAATTACTGAATGATTTTTACTGGCTGTTTTTAGGTTAAGTACTGTTAAAGAACTCAACTGTAAGGCCACCGATTCATATCCCTACTGCAAAACATGCATAGACACCTGCAGACACGCACACACACAAATACAAACACTCTGCAGATCCTACACAGGACGTAATGCTGGTTTCAGTTGACACAACCAATAATAGCGGAGATGAAATTTAGATCTTTCTCAGTCTGCTATTTTGATGCTGCTCCTCTTTGCTCTTTGTTCACCATCCAGACGCTTTCTTCGTTTTGGCTGCCCTACTGTTCACCTCCCCTCACACTGTAAGCCTTTCCATTACGCAGCCTAAGCCCCGTTAGCCGTCCCTCTGGCCGCGCTTACTGAAACGCCAAAACATTTTCAGCCATTCTTCACATAATCCAATAATTCACAGAGATTGATTAGCCTGAATAGACTCCCCACAACTAAACACGATGCACTTAAAACAACAGTGTTTTAAAAAGGTCACTACCTACAGAGAGAGATCCAAGACAGAGCCTGGCGCTCTAACACAGACGTCTACAGCGCTCTCTCCAACACGCCAAACAGAATGCTCGACTCGGAGTAATACAGCATTGTAAATCTTGTTCTGCGCCAAATGAAGAGAGTTCAGGAGAGGAAGGTCTACAGGAATGATGATCTTTATTCAGAGCGCACTCTGTAAATCTGCAGAACACCAACGACAGATATGAAAAAGGTACATGAACAGAAGGTGGTATCAAGTTTAGCAGGCTAAACTGCACTAAACCGCTCACTTACACTCAGTGCACTCGGTGCCTTTAGGAAATTATGGTAATTTGGGGACTGGAAAAACCAACAGCCAAGCCGCAGCACCAATGCTACACTTACTCACTTAACACAGTACATGAATAGTGTGAGTGTATGACACATGTATACAGCGTCAAAGAGGGTCTCTCACAAAACTAATTTCACTATACTTGCAAAGTATTTTGCATACCTCTCAAGTCTCATGCACAGATCTTCAGACTGATGCACTACGGCCAGCCCTGCGAGAGAAAGCAGCACAGACCAGGATGCTGTGTTTTGGATGCTGGTCAACCAGTATATTCCTTAGTCCTGAGTCAGAGCACTTTAAAAAGAAACTATTTTTGTTATGAAGCATGATCTCTGCTGCACACTAAATAATATTACATAAATCATTTTTTCTATTTACTGGGAAACATAAAATTAAGTGCCCACGTCTTGGAAAAACTGAACATTTGTTACCATCATAACAAAACACAAATATATTTTTCATGTGTTTACAGTATTTACAGCTGCATGAAAAAATTTGAATGTCTCCTAAAATAGTAAATAACTAGCCCAGCGTCACAGACAAAATTACCTTTTGTGTTTTTCAGAAATAATTTATCCTGAGGACAATAAATATATTAAAAATGTCAATTTCAAAATGTCATTAGTCTAATTCCAGTGTCCAGTTAACTGGAAAGTTAAATACAATGAATTCGATAACACAATATTGCCCACAAATTCATAGATCATCATCTAAATGTCACATTAACACACATTAGATTCCACCTTTAACCAAGAACAAATATTGACGGCTGCGTTTTGTGATACAGAATTCTGTTATACTAATCAAAGCATCCAGACTATTGGACCTTTAACTTCGTTTCACTATTGGTATATATAGAATTATCTACCATATCCTATTGTACCTTTCACAAGATCGATCTTCTAGAAGGACCTACACACAGAAGTATTTCTGAAACAAATACAAGCCAATTCAGAAAGAGTGAGTGATTTGGTCTTGGAGGCAGTGAGCTTCTCTCCAGCTTCTACATTTATTTCTGTTTATAACAGGATAAAAAAAAAAAGACATTCTGTTAAATGATCAACCAATAGAAAGACCAAGTTCTGTGGAAACACAAACATGAGTGTACTGTCATACATGTTTCTACAGAGCTACAATAGTTGAGGAGAACACTGTCCAGTATAGCAACCCTTTGGAATGAGGGTATGATCATTCTGGGTAACAGCTATACCAGCAGCAGACCAGCACTAGACCAGCAGAAACCGGCATATAATTTATCCCAGTCTCAGTCTCATGCCAAACCTTTCAAATCTCACAAATCACAGAACATCCCCAACTTTACACTGACTTCAAAACAAGTAGATTACAACGTGTGCTGTGACACATCTTGCACTCATATGCTGATACTGTTGTGTCTCCAGGCCTGAGCTGCCTAACCACTATCACCACTAATAATAGCAGAGATGAAGCAGATGAAATTAGATCCTTCCCAGTCTTCTATTTTGATGGCGTGCCCTTTTCTTTTTGTTCATGGTCCAGCCACTTTCTCTCCGGTTTGGCAGCGGACAGGTACTGGGCAGAGGATCGCTTGACCCAGGGCCACAGGAATACGTCAGTGTGCATGGAGAGTAAGCAGAAGCCCCCAACAGCTGAGCACCAGCCACAGTGATTCCTCATATCTGCCCGCGTTTAGTTTCAAACTGCACAACATTCGATCAGGAGACGCATGCAAATGCAAATGATGTTCACCTTGCTTTTATTCGTGAATGCAAATGAGAGTTTGTTATGGGATAACGCTTGTGCCATAGAAGTAGCATAACACACATCCAGGATAAAACTGAAGTTTAGCTTGCTAACTTAAAATGCAATTTCATTGTACACCTAAATAAATACTACATCTTTCCTGCATCTTCTGCATTTCAATGCAAAAAGTGAAAAGAGTTTTGTAACGTTAAGTAAACATGCAACAACTGTTAACACTTAACATGTAAACATGTAGTTGTTACATGTTTACTTAACCATTGTTAATGTATTATTTCATGTTAACTAAGGCATTATTTCATGTCAGTGAGTAAACACATTGTGAACTCTTGTACACTATTCATGTACTGTGTCGACTGTGTGTGCACTGGAATTTTCTGAACTGGAGAGTTTTACATTTTTTTAAAAAGTGGACCTACAAAACATGAAATATCTTAGGTCCATACTGTCTGCAATGAAATAAAGCCAAAGTAATTGTAACACACTGCATTTTTAATGTATTTAACACACTGTCCCAATGTTTTCTGATTTGGGGTTGTAAGCTTTTACGTTTTCCTTTTTTTTCCTTGAGTGTTCTGTAGCTTTTTATGCCTGTAAACAGTCTGCAAAGAACACGCTATAGGGAGAAACTCTCTCCCACAGAAACCACTTTTCTTAGCTGCCTGAAACACCTCCACTTCTTGGCTTTCAGGATCGGACTCTGCCTCAAACTGATACGGCATGACGGACACCATTGTAGGACCTGCCCCAGTGGTGTGGCGGCAAAAGCTGTAGCAGGATGTCACTCTGACAGTTGATCAATCAGAACATATTGGGCAAATTGGCCAATCTGAGGACACCAGGCTTGCTGGAAGGCAGGGCTTAAAGACACAGGGGTTTAAGAGAGAGTTTCAGACACAGACGTGCAGCATGTGGAAATAAATTAAGTTTGGGTAAAATTTAAGCATGTAAATCTACTTTAGTCAACCCCAAAATAAAATTATGAGCACTGAAAATGACCAATAACAGGTTTTCCATGGGTACAATACAGTTTCACACTGTAGATCCTGAACAATATAAACAGATGTACAACCACCGACAGACAGCGCTATTCTACCATATCAAGTTCTGAGAGATTTCAGTCCCACTAGCTCGAGCTTTTAGCTTTCAATGTGTTTATTATATTAGCTAATTACAGGGTATTGAAGTTTACCATTAGTCTGGAGCTTTCTCAACACCAAACCCTATAGACACAGACACGGCTGTACTTTACAGAGGAATTGTCTGAAAACCTGACAGCACACATAACGCCACACCATAGTCTGTAATAAGCACAATATTACAGCAGTCCAGCCAACATCTTCCACACTCCGCTTTAAAACCGTTTCTGGACATGTCCCACAGTTGCACAGCTGAGCCCAGGCTGAGAGCTGAGGACAGCGGAACACTCAATGCTGTCCTCACAGCGTCTGCGTGTTATGACTGTGTGTTAAAGTGTTGTCTGGGGTGAGCACAGCCTCTTTAACGGAGTCACAAGACCACAAAACATCAGTACTGAAATTATACTGATACATACTATGACTGCAGCGGTACGCATCATATTAAGAACCCAGTGGTTTGTGGTGGTTTAAGACTGGCCGGCTTTATTGTGAGCAATTACATTTTGTTATATTGCATTAATACCTTGATTCATCAGAACAAACTCATCTGGAGCTTTGTTTAGTAAAAGGCACAGTGAAAGAACTGATTGGTTAGAGGGCTGATCTTCTTACTGCAAAGTATCTGCTCATTAAGAAGTGATGTACTGAACTTGGGTCTGGGTCCAAACCACCACCGCATTGGCTGAGGCTCTTTTTCACCATGACATAGTGCTGTGCCCTTTGTTGTTTTAATCTCAGTCCAAAAAATATGTTTACTTCTACTTCTACTATTTCTACAATGACTACTATTACTACTAATAATAATATAATACAATAATCATGTACTATTGCTTCATTAAAGATTTAGTCCTATTTTACACAATGTTTCTCCTATCCCAGCGTCTGGTGTTTGCGATTTGCTTCTCTAATTTTGAACTGGCGCTACAAGGCTAATGCACCTAACAAATGATGGCAGTTTATACCCCACCCTTTGGCATTATGCAAATTTCATGCAAAATTATCATACAATCACCTTAAACACCACCGAGTTGTTAAATACACCCTTAAAAATGGTTCTTTGGTATAGACAATGTTTCTATATAAAACCACGAAGACTCAAAAAAACATGCTTAACTATGTCAAGCTTGTAACAAAAGATAAAAGGCGTAGAGACTTGCTTATGTGATTTCTGACAATGTATGATAGTCTATTATCTATAACTAAATGTACAAAAACACATCTTAAAGTTTTAAGATTGATTTAGAGTTTTGAAATCATTTTGAAATATAACAGGGTCATACAACTTTTGAAACCACACAAGCAAGTTAGGTACCTACATTAGCCTTGAAGTTTCAGTGCAAGTCTAAAAAAAATCTAACTTCAGACAACAAAATGTCTTGGCAGATCGACTACGTTTGAGCTACGTAAAAATGTGCGAATTGAATTAGGAATTTGGAATACGCTTTGGCCGAGAGGGGGCCGAGCTGACAAATCTGAGCTCACTGGGCCTCTTCCAGAGGACGTCCCTCACAGGAATCCTGGGTAGGATCAGACCTGATGAATTGCCATACTTTCCATCCATCCAGCAATTAGAGAGCGCTTCAGAGGTCATGTGGGAAATCTCACAGACAAGTCCTGTCTCACTGCACCTGCATCTGGACAATGTGAACGTCTGAGGCACAGTCTCAGTGGAGGGAAACACACAGGGAGGAAACAGGAACAGCTAAGCCGAGAGGCATTTACACTACAGCACAACTGTGTACGCCCCCAATCTACTTTGAGAGGGAAAGGGTGAGGGATGAAAGGGGAGAAAGGAGATGAATATAGAAAGTAAGAGCAAGGAAGGAAAGAAGGACATGAATATAAAGAGAGGGGAATGGAGGGAAACAGGAGAAGAAGGGATAAAGGGATGAAAAGAAAGGAAAGGAATAAAGGAAACAAATATAGAAAGTGAAAGCAAGATGGAAATAGAAAGAGAGAGGGTGAGATAAACGGGCTAAAGGAGGAAGTAAGGAAGGAGAGAACGAACAAACAAAGGAACAAAGGAAGGGGGGAATATAAAAACAAAGAAGGAAGGAAGGAAAGAATTAAGGAAGGAAGGACGTTAGGAAGAGAGAAAGGAAGGAAGGAAGGAAGGAAGGAAGGAAGGAAGGAAAAAAGGAAGGAAACTGAAGATGAAGGTAGAAAGGGGCAAAGGGAGGAAAGGAAAGAAGGATAGAATGAATGAACAAGTAAAATGAATAAATAAAGAAACAAACAAAGGAACTGGAGGAATATAAAGAGAGAAGGAAGGAATGCAAGAAAAAAGGAATGAATAAACAAAGAAAAAAAGCAACAAAGGAAGGGGAGGATATTAAAAAGAGAGAAGAAGAAACAAAGAAAAGAAGAAAGAAAGGAAACCAATATGTGGCTGATGGATCAGGAAAACTCCAGTCCATTTTACAGGCTCAGACATGGTACTTGTCTGTTGATCATTGTAATGAAGTGAAAATGGAAATAACATAACTCGAGGGCTCTACGGGTCGATGAATACAAGCAGAAGCAGAATGGAGCTGTAATAGGATCCACACACACACTTTTTTCAGTCTTCTGTTTTGATCATGTGGTACTGGCGCTTACTGCCATATCTGATGGGGTTCCATCCAAACCTTCTCTTTCTCCAAGTGCTCCATGATTCAAAGTAAGACCTCCCAGAGTAAACTACACCTACAACACACACAATTACTCTCCCCACAAACACCACACAGCCACCAGACACCATCACAGCTAACACAACAGACTGCTGACGACCGATCAGAATACAAACATGCAAGACATGCAACACACAAATATACGCAATTACTGGCCCCTAGTCGTCTGCTGTCATCCGCCTCATCAAGACCAGATTCACTACATTCCTCCACTGCTTACACCATGTATCTCTTCCTCTTTCTCTCTCACCCTCTCCACTAGTACAACAGATCATCCCGGGTCACCATATAAACCCTCCTACAGGCGCTCTGCCACTGGCTTCAAGTTTCAGACTAAACGCTGGAAATCTATTCCATGATGCAACCTGTAAAAGTCAAAACCGGTCTATAAAGCGTGTGCTGGGTGTTTAAACAGGGAACCTATGAGTGGATCAGTGCTCTGAGCAGTCACATATGGTGAGCAGAGAACAGTGGCTTTTTCAGGTATTTCTCAGCTCATTGTACAAACAGATTCTGCCCTTTCACTGTGCACAAAGGCAGTTTTTAGTGGACAGTCCTCCACAAAACAAACAAGCAACAAGAAAAGAAAACCATTCTTTTCTGCTGGCCACAAAAATGCCTACTCGTCAGTGCTCCGATTGCTTCATTCACAAGTGCTCATTAACAGTGCGTGTGTGCAAGCGAAAGAACGAGATGGTGAGGAGAGTACAGATTAATATGCTGTCCAAAAGTATCTAGACAGGCCTTTCGCAGACTGAGTTCAGCACCACTAAGATGCACCCCTTGTGTTTAACTGTAAAAAAAAAAAAACCTGTGTAACCTGCGTCTGGCTACTTTCAGACAGTACAAAATAGCACTGACCAATGGAACGGGATGCTCTGGGGCACCCATACATAAACACGACCATGCCCAATGTCAAGTGTAGGCTAGAGGAAATGCCAAGGTAATAGGTAATAGGGAGAGTTGTAGGAATTCCCCGGTCTGCAATATAACTCCTGGTCCGAAAACAAATCTCGCAACAGGCCCTGGCCAGAGGGATATAAAGTCCCCCAGCACTGGGCTGTGGATCAGTGGAGATGCCTTCTCTGGAGTGATTAAGCACCATCCAATACCTTTGAGATGAGCTGAAGTGATCCAGAAGTGATCAACCAACATCAGTACCTGATCTCACTAATGTTCAATCAAATCCAAATCCTTACAGCAATGTTCCAACATCAGTACCTGATATCAGTAATGGGAGGATATCAGGATATGAACCTTATCTTATTGTCTTGCTCTGATATCAGCATTATTTTTCAAAAGGTAATAAATGTGAGGATTTGACTCCATTTAGTCCCAAGAGGATTAGGTTAGTCAGGTATTGATGTTACCCAACTGCTCCACAGCTGTGTGGCTGGTCCAGCTATACGATACTATATATATATATATATATATATATACACATATGTATATATATATATATATATATACATATATATATATNACGGTTTGTGTTGGTAATCCTCTAGTCTTCATGAGTGGTCATAGGACGCTGCCCACAAGCGGCTGCTGTTTGGATAGTTTTGATTGGTGAGCTATTCTAAGTGCTTGGAATCATCCACCACCTAAATAATACCTCCTCTGTGGTGGTCCTGCAGCGGTCCTTACCACCAAAGAATAGGTTGAAAGGTATTAAAGTATACAGAGAAACATATAAACTACTGTCTGTAATTGTAGAACTACAAACTGCATCTATGTGTTAAGTGGAGCTGATAAAATGGACAATGTAGAATGCGTAGTGTAGAATGTAGGAACCTAATGAAGTGGCCGGGTGTGCATATACATTCATATATATATATATATATATATATATATATATATATATGTACACACACATATAGGGGTGAATGCTTTTCTATGAAGATTGGTGTATCCTAAAGTAGTGAATTAGAAGGGGCACTGGATACTTCTGGACGCGACTGAGTGAGTAAATAAATAAATAAATAAATACATAAATAAATAACAGGCTGGCACAATAACGAGAGTCAGCATTTCCACATTTCCTCCAACACTTCCTCAGTGAAAATAGCACAGATCGAAAACAACGAGCAATAAACGGCAGGATGCACATTAGCACCTGTAAAAGTCCTGGAAACCAACAGGTCTTTTGAACGGAACGTCTCAGACCTCTTTTAGTACCACCCTAAACCACCACCTATCTGTGCAAGTCTGGACCCATAGGCCCTGCCATGTGGTCTTGAGAGATAACACAATTACCCACAATACAACAGAATAACAACTTCACCTCCGCCTCTCTCATCTCTTCACCAAAGAAGAGCCGGAACCCACGCTTGTGTAACAGTGTTCTTACTTCTGTGAAGTCAAGTAAAAGTGAAAGTGTCTTCCTAAAAACGACTGGAGTAGAAATACAAAAGCATCAGCTCATTCAAAACATAACTTGGGTCACAAAACTACTGAAGTGCTGAGTAACTTGTTGAACTGGTACCATTCAGAACCTATCATCAAGTGAACTAAATTTTCTAGGTTCTGTTTTTCTCTTATTTTCTTCTTGATGCGCTTTTATTTAAAAATAAAATGCTATGGATAAAAATGTAAGGACTGAATTGTAAATGGGAGTATTTCTTCCTCACAAAAGATGCGCTCACAAAATAGACATCTCTTTAAGGATTCTTTAGTATCCACTGGTTATTATAAAGCCATGTGTGGCAGATTCTCACCAGATACTACTAAATAGGAAAACCCACATATTATAAAGGGTTTAATATGAAAGGCATTGGACTAAACGTTACTGGTTAATAAAATCTAAATTTTACTGTCTGAGTTTTAAAAAGAAAGAAAAACAAACTAAACTGCTCTGCATGGCATGTTACTGTTCACTCAAGTCCATTTTATTGATTAAAGTTGCTCAGCTGTGACAAGAAAGAGAGCATGGCGGAATTACAGCTTTCTTAAAACTGTGTGGCTGGGAGAAACATCGTCATCATCATATCACCATCTTACACTGAAAAGGAACTTCTGGCAAAATATATGTATCACTAAGTGGAAGGTTATTCACAGGACATGCTCGGCACTTGCAAGCTGTATGCGCACGGGCAAGATTAAGCTAATAAGTGAGAAAACCTGGATTTAGGTTCTCTGGGACCTGAAAAGCTCATCATTAGGAAGCACCATGGCCTGAGTGTGTTGTGGGGATCGTCAGTACAGCATTTCATTACAAAGAAAGCAGAATTGGCTCTTTGCTGAGGCTGAGCTGCTATCATTCTCTGATCCCTGATTACTGCCACATATCGGTGAGATCCCAACTGTCAATCAGTTTATAAATGGGTGGGATGTGTTTGTGTATTTGTTCAGAAGTGGAATAGAACTTTGACATTTTTGCTGCTTACTGTGGTGTATTATCATCATAATGCCTGAACCTACTTACCGTGACAACAATACCATACGGTCATATCACCCACACACACACAGAAAGAGAGAGAGAGAGAGAGCAGCTGTATGAGGATATTGCACCATCTTGGCTCAACTCCACATCTCTGGCACGGAGACAGCACGATGAAGCAATTTTCCATAAAACAGCCAGAAACAAAAGTAGCATTCAGCGTACAGGGCTGGACACGAGCGCTGCTGTAAAAGCCAGACGGCGTTTGATATCTTTGCACACTAACTGAACTAGCAGCCACCCCCCGACTACTTCACACGCTCTCCATTTACTTAATCTCTCTCTCTCTTTCTGTCTGTTCAGTGCATCAGTGCTTTACCTATGTGGAGATTACTTTACTTCCAAAGCAATTAAACCCCAGACTTATTATTCAGAAACCAAGACAATGAGACTAAAGTTCTGTAGACTCTGTACAGGAACTGAGGTGTGGAGCTACACACAGAGGCCATGTTTCACATCTGCTGCATTAATCAGTGGTTTACTGTGAGCTGAAACTAGTGACTCTTATTGATGTTAAAGCGGCGGTGACAGGAAGCAGGGGTAGAGATGTATACAACCCAGCTGAGCCATTTCTTCATAAATCAGTGTCACGGAATTGCTTTCTGTCAGGCAGCATTTAGAGGCATTCTGTCTTCAGATGTCTGGTTTCATTCACCATAACAGACTCATTACACGTCTGGTCACTATCACCACTACTGTTAATTTTGAGTTCTCTAGAACAGAGCATTTCACGTTAAACAACTCTATTAACCAACTTCATTAACATCTTAAGCATTTAATTTATGTGGACAATTCATTGGAAGTGGTGGTTCCGAACTTTTAAATCCACCAATAAAATTTGTGAAAATATAATAATTAAGTTCTGGGTTTGTCTCACTTGCTGTCTCACAAAACTCTCTGCCTATCTCTCTCTCTCTCTCTCTCTCTCTCTCTCTCATATAAAGTGCTATAGAAGGGGAGGGCTTGTTGGAGCAGGTGAGTGAGGAATGCGACACAATCCAAACACGTTCCATCACAGTGAACCTTCTGCTCCCTTTCTACAAACCCAAACACTGAATAAGTGCTGCTTTCACTGTTTCTAAAAATCACACAATTAAGGTAATTGGACTCTTGGTGCCCTAAAGACCTTCCAAACCCAAAAGAAACCAACTTTCTTATGTACCACTTTCCAACCTCTCTTTATCCCCTACAAGCTGTTTTTGCTACTCAGCCTTGAATACTGACGTATGGAAATGAGCTCTGTTCTGATTCGCTGCTTTTCTGTTGTGCCACTTTTCAAAAGCACAGAGAGAAGAAACACTCCTTATAATTTCAGCCTGCATGAGGCTGAGCTGAACTGCTGTAGGCTGTGCAGACGCGTGTGCGCAAATATGTAAGGTTTGTGACATCACAAAATAGGCCAAATCAATTCCAGTTAATTCCAAACAAGCTGTTTTTGCAGCTAAGTTTTCATATGTGAACTGAACAGGCTATAAAGGTGAATAACATGGTCTAAAACTTTAACAGTGCTATCATTTTTGCACCAAGATGAAATTCTTTGTTATATTCGTTATTTATTTACATTTACATTTTTTTTTTTTTAGATCTGTGTGTATTTATTTATTTATTTATTTATTTTTTGTTGTTTTATCATTGTATCACAATCTTTCAATTTCCCAGTACTGTCAGTTATCCATTCAACAGCCTGTTCATACAGTTAGAGCCACGTGGATGATGTTTCGAACGGTGCAGTTAGTGGATTTTGAAAGGCAAATCACTTCCCATGGCCACCAACAAAAAAAAAACCACAACTGCTCAGACTGGATAGTAGCCAGCATCCAATTAGCCAGAAATGTATGTCAATCTCAAAAAAATATGCAAAATTGAAAAGAAAAAAATAAACACCTGTTTAAACTAACACTCTGAGAAATGGGTGAAAAACTACATATCAGATTAAAAGAAATTAAATGCCCTTTAAAAACAAACTAACCATACAGACATCCTAAACATGCTCACTGTGTTCTCATGTTAAACAGAGGGGGCTGATACAAACTGCACTCCTCAGCTTTATCTCATTCCGTCACATGTCTCCAACAACAGAACATGCACACAGACACACAGAAGGCATAATTTGCAGTTGCTTCAGACTGATGCAGAAGCACCTTTCTCTTACATCCTCATTTCAAGGAAATTTTAGTTCAAATTAATCAGAATAGTAGCAGAGATGTAAACAACGTCATTCATTGGCTTGATGTAAAATGGTAGATTCTAGATTCTAGATACTTCGGTTTCTTTACAGTGGTGGTGATGAGAACCAGTGGTCTCCATGTCTACAGCACAAATATAGCCATTTTATTTACTATCAAAACCAGCAATGATGAACCTACACAAGTTTAATATGTAATGCTGATGATGCTAAACTGGTGACACATCTCAAATAAATTCATTTTCATCTGGGACTCTTTTAATCTACAGTGCCCTGCATGTGGCCCTGCACTAGAATGCAAGTAAAATACATGTATTTTAAACACAAATCTATTATAAATAATGTCTCAGAGTATTCATAAACATTTCATGTAATAACTTTCTGTGAGGGAGCTTTTAGAGGTGGCCGTCTGGTTCCTATGACCACCACTGTGAACAATTCACATTGAGAGTTTCTGATGACGTTAAGAAATCAGTAAGTTGTTTTGACCTGTTTTACAAAAGCCTTATTAATAAATTCATAATAATAAATTCCTAAATAAATAGTATGAATAGTAAAATAGTAAAGTCATGTTTAAAAAAAAGGATATAAAAACTTCTGTTTTGTGAAGCATTTGATACCCAAATTATTTTATTATTTTTTTAATTATAAGTTACTGGAGAAAAAAATAGATATAATAAATTCATAAAAAATATTAACAGGCATATTAGCCTACCATCCAATCAGCTACTATCAGTTTAGGCAGTTGCTACACACTGGTGGTGCTCTTACTGTTTTTGCAGACTGTCTATAAATGGTCTAAATTTGCACCCATCGCATATTAAAAACCATATTGTGATGTAATTCATCACAGCAGTGCGTTTAGCTTTCAGATAATCACCTGGTGGCTGAACAGAATGAAGTTGGCTGTACAGGTGAAGTGAACTCTACTGAGGACACTAGGAACTCTTCACCCCTTCTCTTTGGGGAACGTTACTGCTGGTGTTTATCTTTGGTGGGCTGCAGTCTAGACATGTGTCAGTAGGATTGCAACAGGTGTAGCTGTTCAACAGCCACACACACATACAGACAGAGAAACAGAGAGCAACAGACATACAGACAGACAGACAGAGTGAGGAATACACACCACACATATACATATACCTTCAGCACGTCTAAGTGTCATGCTCATCTGTTTACCAGCTGGGCTCACTCTCACTATGGGCAGCTAAATAGCTCTTTAATGACTGTAGCCAAAGACCATATCACATTCTACTGGCGCTGGGTGAGAGTCTGGCTCTGACCCTAACACTTGCCCTCAGCTGACGAACAAACTATATGTTTTAAATGAAGCTGCTGGTGTCAGATGACCGCAGTCTTTCCCTTAACCAAAGACACAGACAGCTCCAGGCCTTGCAAAGCAAAGGAAGGAGCAGGTGGTACACATTATGATATGTTAAAAAAGGAATGTAATATACAAAACTATGTATTTTATTAGTGTATAAATACCTGTAACTACAAGTCGTTGTGTTTACGTTTGCTTAGAGCAAGCCCTTCATATAAAAAGAACAAAGTGGCTCTACATAGGAGCCTCTGTTGGAAGACGACGCCATGTTTCTACAGTAGCCCGGAACAGACAAACCACAAACCGGCTGTAGAGAGTTACTTTCATGCTTCACATTATTTATATGTTGAAGTAGCAGCTTGAAACGGGT
The DNA here is from genome assembly GCA_034552555.1 of Semaprochilodus insignis. Classification (NCBI taxonomy): domain Eukaryota; kingdom Metazoa; phylum Chordata; class Actinopteri; order Characiformes; family Prochilodontidae; genus Semaprochilodus; species Semaprochilodus insignis. The sequence continues at coordinate 13,298,207 of CM067498.1, forward strand.
GGTGCTAGAGCAGAATGAAGAAGAATCCTTGCTGAAACGTTTTGCATATGTCCGTATACCTATCAGTAGCTCCGTACATAAAACTCCAGATGGGATATTTTGATAGCTTAAATCTCTTTATTAAAATACTTCATATTTTCCTCTTCCACCTTAAATGCTCCAACATTTTACATTCTGTCACCTGAAGTGCTATAAAGATTACAATAGTTATTTTTGCTTCAGCATTTAAGGTGGAATAGGATTGGTAGGCAATCACTATGGGTTTTTAATTTTTTACTGCTTTGCCTTATGACTAGTTTTAGAACAAAAGTTTTGATAAATGGAGGACCAAACTTACTATTCAGCACATAAAAGCAGAAGAAAAATCAAAGGCGGGCGAATCATCAGAAAACCTAGCCGCCATCGTACTTTCTAGCATAAGGGTCCAATCCACAACCTCACTGCTAAAGGTTGCACACTGCTCGTTCAATGATAATTAGCCTCTTCCCCCAACAAGCTCAGTATCATTATTGAGAAATGCTGTTTGTTGGCTCACAGCTTTCACAAAGTGGCAAATGAGCCTTTCATAAAAACTCCTTTATATTCAAACATGACAGCATCACCTGATACCTGTTCACCTAACGCAGACAAGGTAATGTTTTACATACGTCTTCTTTTCTAAACACCTATAAAAGACAAATCACTTACAAATCACTGCTTTATGATGGTATTATTTGTGTTTTACCTGCTGACCTTTTTTTGGAACTGGGTTTGTACTTGACCTGCATGGTCAGTACTTCTAAAACACTGAACATCCATGAATCAGAAAATGGACCAACTCCCTACTAGCATGCAGAAGTTATGTGTAGCCACTGTAGGTTTTTAAAAAGACAAAAAAACCCCAAAAACTTAAAGAACAACCACCATCCTGCGCTGGTACACACTGTGGCCTCCATACTAAAATTCTTGCGGCAAGTCAATTCCAGTGTTCATTTATGGTCAGCTTTTTTGGTTTCTGTTTTTAATCCAGTGTGTCCTGACTCTCTGTTTCAGTCTCAGCTGCATGACACTTATCATATATTGTGAGGTCATCATCACCCTTAACTAATATCCCAACCAGGGCATCGCTCTCCATTCTGTAGCTCAGTGTCGGGAACAAATTCTTGGCCAAACCTCTCTTTCCCTCCAACTTTCTAGCTTTTTCTGCTGACCGCTGCCTGGCAGGGGCAGTGCATTTCATAAACAGGCAGCGTCCCAGGAAAGCACATCAACACCTCATCTACCCTTTGCACATGCCAAAGCCATCAAACCGAGCGACACTGAGGAGGCTGGAAAAGTCTTTAGATGACACCGTTATTGAAGGGCTGTAGTTAAAGCTGGTAAACATCATGTGACGGCTGAACGCCACTGCAAATTTCCATCACTGCCGCCGCCAAGTGCACCTATTAATCACTGCCGTCATAGAGACCCACTATTAGCACCTTATTAATCATAGGATTGTTGAATTACTGTCTTCATTTTAGGCAATGAGGCGTTAAGGTGAGCTTGGAGTTGGAGAGTGGGTGTGTCGAGAGGGGACTTTAGTTGCAGATAATCGTTAATCCCAGAGGTATTTCTTAGATCAGGTTGTCAGAGACATTGGGACGTGGTTTAAACCACCTCATACATCTTTGCATATAAACATCTCAAAAAGAAAGACCACCTCGAAGGAGTCAAAAACTCAACCCACGTTGTTCCAGAGAGGTTGCCAAGTTCCCCAAACTTTCATAAAGAAGCTTAAATATAACTTTTAATAATAAGGCTGAGGTCAACTCATAGGACTGACCTGCATGTTCATGTGTGTGTAGGTTCTACTACAGCAATCTGACTTTATAGAGCTGGTTGCATGATATCGGCGGACGGAAAATTGACAGCTGGCATGGTCGATTCCGCCTCAGTCTGCCTCACCACATTTCACACACCACACCACTGTCTCACGCACATGTCTCCTGGCACACAGCAATACACTCTGAGACATTCACCCAGCTGCAGGGTCAAAGAGGAAGTGAACCAGCCTTTCCAAGCCCATCATAAGAGACCATTCATTTTGTTCACCATCCTAAACAACCTATGAACCTACTTGTAATGAATTAAGGGTAAATTTAACAAAATCTAATCTTGGACTGCCCTCCATGTATCTCTCTGTCCTGAATGGAAGGGAAAAAAACCAAAGCAAAAAAAAAAACATTTTAGGCCAAAAAATAGAATTAATTAGGATCAGAATTAATTACAAGCAATTATTTATAATTATGACCATACAACCTACTACCATACTGACAACAATAAAGCAATGACTATCATCTTCTGGGTTTGCATTGCATGTTAGTGTTTTACTTCTGCCCACGCAAAACAGACACGAGAGTGAGTGAAAGACGTCAGGACGACCGCTGAACATCCTCACTCTACTCAGAAAGAGAAGAAGATAAAAGGCCCAGAGAACCAGGGGAAATCAAGAGTACAATCTTCTGCTCACTCACCCTTCACCTGATAAAAGTGGTGAAACTAAGACTAGACACTGCCATGTAAAACACCTGGTAGACTTCAGTCTACACCACACTGACCTCAAACATTCAGAGAGATACCATTTTCAGAGCTTACAGCATCTTCTAAACCGCAAGGATCAATTCAAGTGAAATCCCCACCCCAAGACCTTCTGGAAGAGCAATTCAGATCCACTTAATACTGCATTAATGACTATTACAGTGTACAGAGGCTGCAATTTACATTTCTGCCTATTTAAAAAAGATGTATTCATCAATATAATACAGACAGATCTGTGTATCTGTTAACTAAAATGTGCTCTGTTCTATGGTAGACTGGCTGTCACAAGCAATAACCATTTTAAACGTAAGCATGATGCGACCATACTTAATGGCTCCTACATCACAAACTCCTAATCGGGAAAAGAGCGCTATGATGTGAGAAGTAACACCAAAGTTCAAAAGATTAGGAGCTGGAATTACAAAGGTTCTCCTATGAAAACAAAACTGAGTGATCTTAAGACAAACACAGCATGTACAAATATAGAATACAAATCTCCACAGTTTGCATAGCATTTTTAAAAATGCTAATATTAAAAATTGCGGGTTTTTTCCTCTGTGTATTGTGACATGTTTTGTAGCATAAAAATTACACACTCAATATGATATTTTTCATCACTCACTTCTACATTAAATAATTAACCATTTTCCAAATGACCAGGCACAGTTTTTAATGCCTCCATATAAGTTACACACCCTCTACAGAGAACACACTCCTCCACATTCCAATAGATAATTACTGTTTACTGGCTGAATGTCAAAAAATAATACACATAAAATACAACCTGTGCGCAGGACCTTAACACATTTTTCCAATAAATTAAAAACGAATAGAACATATGCACTAAAAATCTACCAAAAAAATAAAAAAATAAAATCACAGTTGTAAGTTTGCTTGCTGTAGAACTATAGAACTAATTTTCACAGACGGTGTAATTAGACTGAGGTGTTTAACTAAGACGCAGGGCTGAAATTTTGTGCGCTATTTGCTAAACACGATGGCATTATACACATTATTAATAGTAGAAATTAATGAAAAGAAAATTTTTATCAGGGGGGAATTTTTGATGAAATCCAAGTCCTTATAATTCAGAGCTCTGAACTGCACAGAAACCTAATAAACTCATTAACGATCATTGCTATTGGCTATTCTACCTGTGAATGTGATGACTGAGCGATAGCTCGGACTCTCTACATGTCGGGTTCGGATCTGAACAGGCTCGACAGGAAATGAGTAACGGCCTCACACTCACACTAATGGAATGGACGCACATGACAGTACAGGAAACCATTCGGCGTTAACAGAAGCAACAAGTCACGGCTACTAACACAGCTGCATCCTAACACAGACTCACTGCAGTAACCCCAACCACTCCTCAGCCTTCCTCCCTAATCCACACAGACACACTGTAGCAAAGTGACATTTCACCTTCATTCTTCTTCACACACTTCCCTCTGCATTTCCTAACATGAGCAGGACAAACGGAACACTGGCACATATCTGAGTATGCTGGGTTCTGAAGTAGACCTGGGTGATGCCGCAAAAATGCAATATCATGATACTTCAAGACGTTTTCATGATACATAAGTCACAATATGTATTAGTAATATTTTTTATGGAGACGGTTCTTTTTCTTCTTTGTCTGCTGTATTTTTATCCGCTAACTCATCCCGCTGTTTTCGAGATACTGACGCCATTCCAACTCCAGAATGTTGGGTCTATTCAGGAATGTTGTGTTAGTATACAGTTGTCTGATCTGACATAACGATGACTGTAGTAAAAAAAATATATATATACACCCCCCCAATAATAATGAATGGGCTAAAAACGATTATGCACCAGCTTAGAACTACAACGATACAGTCCATTTACAACGCCCCATTAACCCTGTAGAGCAACCATCCTGTAAAACACCTTGGCAGCCACCTAGCAATATTTTTGCATGCTATTCTGCAAAATCACTAAACAATTCCCTTCAGGAAATTCACTTTTCTAGGTTCTTGCTGACACTTGATGAGTTGGAACACACAAAGTAGTGCAACAATTAAAATTACTGTAAATAACTATCAGCCCATTTATTTATATTCAATATTTCACATGCTCTTTTACACTGCAATCCAATTAAACATGACTAATTATGCTCTCTTTCTGAAGAAATACACAGTTGGAAAGTTTGTTCAGGTACTGACGATATCCACATATATCCACATCCATATTTTGATGTAATTTATCATAACAATATTAACAGTCATATTGCCCAGCTCTGAGAGACAAAGAGTTTTGACACACAGACGAGTTCAGATATTCTGAACATCATTGTTCACAGTTTGCACAAGTCAGATCCTGTACGATCACCCTGATGTCTGATTTTGCAATAACTGACGCAAACACATTCATTTTTAATGATGGCAGCACCAGAGGCAGACTGGCACCATCTCTCCAAAGCAGATTCATTGTTTATTGATTTGATTAATGACTTCTATTCAAACTGAATTTAACACCATTTATCTGAGCTGTGAAAGGGCTAATTGTTACTTTTCCACCTCCTCAAGCAACACAAATCACAATTACACATAAGCAGACAAACATTTCACATCAGGATCAAACACCTAATCTTCTCAGATCGTTTATGACATCACATAGTATGAAGGGGGAGCAAGTGACCAGTATAGTCTGACAGAGATCAGTGACCACAGTCTAAAAAACACAGACTTCCACAACCTCCAAAGCCGCCCCCCCCCCCCCACCCCCCCACCACCCCAAGACTTTCGAGAGAGAGAGAGAGAGAGNTTGGTGGAATTCCCCATGAATAGGGGACTGAAAGCATTGCTCAGCGGAGCAGTCACTGCACTTCGTCTAAAATGTGTTTTATTTGCTCAAGCTTCAAGATTTACGGCTACATTTGAACTTCTCCTTTAGCGGCTCCGGCTCGGAGCCTGGAAGCAGCGTTCCCTGCCGCTCCTGTCCGCCTGCAGATGTTCCGAATTTCGAGGCGCTCTGCAGCTTCACCACAACAGTGCAGAGCGCCATGTTAATAACCACAAACAGAGCCAGAACAGGAGCAGGAGCGGCCAGATGGGGACAGAGTCGCATCCCACAGGAAATGAGGAGGATTGTGGTGGAGAGAGAGAGACACATACCCAGAGAGAGAGAGAGAGAGAGAGAGAGAGAGAGAGAGAGAGAGAGAGAGAGAGAGACACTAGATGAGACAAGGGACAAGACAAGGAGAAAAAACAAGGGGATAGACAAACAAAAAGAGAAATAAAAGAGGGAATGAAAGTGGGGATATACACTCATGCTCCAAAGAATAGCTGCACAAATAGTTGCGCCCACAAGGAATCAACTGACAGGAACGACACTTGGTGGATAGGTTTGACATCATGAGACATGCAAAGGTTTCATGTTTCGCCACATGTGATGTAAGCTAGGACAGGCCTTATCGCTGTATGTACACATGTTGCATTAGCAAACATGGCAACTTAGCACCAAACTGAGAGACACTACTTCTGTATGTGCAGCTCAATAAATACTGATCATATCAGTCTAAATTTATCTTCATTTATTGTTCCTGGTACTTTATCTTCCTTCAGAGTAACATTGGCGTCCAACACTTCCTTCTGGGTGCAACTATTCTTTTGATGATGAGTGCACACACACAGACACACACACACAGACACACACACAGACACACACACAGACACACACACAGACACACACACGCTATATATATATATATATATAAAAAGAGAGGGAGAGAGAAAGAAAAGAGAGGGGAAAAAAAGGTGAGGGGTGGTGGACGTCCTGCACCCAGCAGGAGGAAACAGTAACAATGCTCTGTGTTTATTCAGCCCCCGAACGATGACCAGTGGAAAAAACAGGTAAAATCCATCCATAAAACCATCACGCACACACGCGCACACACACACACACACACACACACACACACACACACACACACACACAACAATGAAGCCGTTTAAACAAAGTGAGCCTTCAGTTGTCGCCCTCCCTCAGCACGACCTACATCCTGTTTTCATGGAAAAAAATTGCAGTCGTTCCAGAGAGTAAACCCAGTCCCGGCCCGCATCCCTCCGCCGCCCACCCTGCTCAGCCCTCTCCAGTGTTTACACACACTAGAGGTATTTCGGACGGGCCTGTGACCGCTGCCCTGAGACGACCGCTTCAGACTGCGCACACACACACACACACACTGACCCATGGTCAGCAGCACAGACTCACAACTGATACAGCAGAAGTTGGTAAGGACCTTGGATTTAAGGAACACTCAACTTCATCTCCAGTATTTCAATTTCTAAAAAATGTCATGGAAGTTTTAGTTTCAAACATGCTATTTCTGTGTGAAAGCTCTGACCCGTCAACATCAGCACCAAAATGAAAAGCAAGACATTCCGCATCGCTTACACCATGCAGATGTATCAGGTGTGAAGTAAGGCCCAAAAAATGTTGATAAGCAATTTAGCTTCTGTCTAACATTATACACTCATGTAGATCACAATTAGGTGACAATTTGGTTACTACCTGTTGATCTGTTCAGCTGATCTGTGAAAGAACGCAAAAATAAGAAAGACTACTGCAGTGGATTAAACCAGACGAAAAATACCACTCAGCCGATAATACATAGGGAGGGGTCAGGCTCGCGCACAGAGGAAGAGGTGGGGAGCGGAGGTTGTGCAGAGAGTATGAGAGAGCGGTGAAGAAACAGATCATGTAACACGACATCTAACTACAATATATTAATGTGTAGCGGGCCATCTTCACTGACAAGTCCCTTTTTTGTCTTGGTGGAGACGACCAATGAATTTGTGTGTGGAGGCACCGTGGTCAGCACCAAGATGAACGGTTTGTTGTCAAGCATCACAAGTCCAGAAGGCCTGGTGTCATGGTGTGGGATGCAACGTAGTATGATGCCAGATCACCTTTGGTCTTCATTACAGGCACTTTGGCAGCCCAAGTTACGTTAATGAAGTCCTGCAACCAGTAGACCTTTTAGTCTACCTTTTCTGAACTCGCACACACTCGGGTGCATTATTCCAACAGGACAACGCTCGTCCGCATACTGCTGCCATCCCAAGAGCTTGCCGTGAACACAAAGATACTACACCATGCCCAGCCGTATTGCCAGACCTATCCCCTTTTGAAAATGTGTGGGATGCTACGCGCTCCACCACTACTGCAAAAGCTGCAGGAACTGTGTGAGAACATTCAAGCTGCATGGGATGGATTACAGCAGCACACCATTAGGAAGCTCTACAACTCCATGCCAAGACGTTGCCTGTTGCATTAGCAAACAAGGTGGCCTGACAACATACTCAGAGACACTACTTTTACTTCACTCCTGCTACTGTGCATATCAGTCTAAATTTTTCATCATTTATTGTTACTGGTAACCTTTATCTTCCTTCCCAATAGCATTGCAATCCGACACTTCCCTCTGGGTGCAACTACTCTTTTGATGAAGCGTGCATTACCCAGCCTTACACTTAATCAAATTTAATGCAGCAATAACAGCCAAAGGACAATGGAAGTATGTGAACATGGATACTGCGTGTTGTCCTGTGGAACTTACTCTAAAAGGTAAATGAGAATGTGTTATAATGCAAACACCCAAATATTTTTTACATGTCTCACAAATCTACATTTTTTTTGATTCAAATTGTAATTAAATGTAATTTGTCTTAAATACCCATCCCCAAAGCTGCTGCATCTGGTCGATCACTATACACAGTATTTTCCCTGTGTTTTGTGAAAGCACAGAAAACCCATTTATAACAGACCACATTTACAACATAAGCCACTGAACAGTTGTTTCAGCACCTGCTCACAGGCTTCCAATAGTAGTGGGCTTTAAGTGAACAGACTTTCCATTCTTTTATAAAGGACTGAGAAATTACTGTCTGAGGTAATCAAGCCCATTCTATACATACACTCCTAATCTCAATAAAAATAAGGCTGAAAAGCACCAGAGAATTCCTTTAACATGACCACTTAGTAGCATTAGAGCATTACATTACCGACTGGGCTATATTTACATTGGCATTAACATGCACAGCGATTAGCAGATACTCGGTTTCAGACTCACAGAAGTGCTTTAGAAAACAGAACAGAAACAGACCCAAAGATACTAAAGATACCAGCCAGGGCTCCATATGATAAGATTTTATCGTTACTGTAATTACAATATGCAGAATGGCATCATCACAAATAGACCAAGACCAACAACAATTTAAACAGTTTATTTTTCCAAATGTTTAACGTAAAAATCACTTATTTTCAGTGTATCATTTCGTTTAAGATGACACTATTGATCGTGATGCTAAATGTTGTCGTATCGAACACCCTTAAAAGGTGGCATATTATATCCCCTTTACACACAGTGCTCTGAAATGTGAAGATTCCAACAAGAAGCTGGTGAATTAGAAACTGACTTTAGCTTCATGTCGGACACAAGGTGTTCAGCACGCACATACAGGTTTTTGCTGACCGAAGCTGGACGCTGTCTTCAAAAATAACTTTATCCACGGAGTTGTCGACAAAGCAGTTCGCGTGATTAGCTCTTAGCGTCTACATAATGCTAGCAGCTCTGGCACTTGTGAGGAAAAACTAAATAAATAAATAGTACACCTTTGTGAATAAAGTTCTGAAGCCATGTGCAGAGATACTCAGAAGGGGGCGGTATTTTCCAATGAGCCTCCACCTGACGTAGCAAGAGGAGCCAAATCTGAACAGCTTGTTGAATGCCATGTTTTCGTTTCTAGGCAGCTCACAAAACGTTGACTATGTTGTCTTATTTCACAGTTTGTGGGCTGGTAGGAGTGCCAGATACTCAGATAATGTACGAACACAAAAACTGAAGTTTTTCATAATATGTTCCATTGAAGCCCAAGCACTGCTGGATATAGGGAACCATGCAGACACTGTAACCACTTGGAAAAACAATGTACACATCCTGAGTTAATCCTAAGAGGAATGAAAGTAAGATAACAACATGATCTCTCAGTGCTCCTATGGCGTATATTCGATACAAGAAGAATTTGATTTAGCTGTTTACCTGAAGAGTATTGAATTGTTAAGTACTGAAAAGGCTTTACATTTACACACATTACGCAACACTAGTATTAGGGCTGAGTTTCCTTCTTGGAAGCTGCTGGTGCAAAAAGTTAAGCAATATGAGGTTAAGTGAGCACTAATGCAACGACTTCAAATCAGGGATAATAACAGGCGTCCTAGGGCCTCAGGGCACAGAGGGTGAGCATTTTCCCCTCTTTGCCAGCCTGGACCTTTTTTTTCGCTTCTGAGTCACACTGGGATTCACTACAGCACCCACCCTTACTGCTACATGCAGGACTAAACAGGTTCGGGCATTTTGCTCGCTATAGCTGCCATGGATACAAGACAAACATCTCGAGAGTCAGGGTCACTCCCTTGCATCAGCCCTGTTTGGGTAATCATGGTATATAATAATGATGAGAAGAAGAAGAAGAAGAAGAAGAAGAAGAAGAAGAAGAGGAAAAAGAAGATGAAGAGAGTAACCATGATGTTAAAACGGCACACAAAGCTGACATATGGAATTGTGTTATTGATCAGAAGGCTGCAAAGTTTCAGAAGAAATCCACCTGAATCAGAACAGGCTAATAATGAGCCGCAATAAACGAGAGCAAAAAAAAAAAAAAAAAAGGATCCAGGCCAAGTGGGAAAACTTTCCTTACAACCTCCTGCATATTTTTCCCGAAAAAGGACCAAAATATCAAACTCCTGCTCATGCAGTGTCAGAAACTTGGCTCTTAAAATGTAGGTCTGCTGAACTCCCACCACAACAACATGAGCAAACACATGGTTTTTGCTTGGCTGTGACACGTTTCTCTTGTTGGAAAAGGGGATTCGTCTTTTTTAAATGAGCTGAAATCACAGATCTCCTCCTAAATCGCTCCAAAACAAAACTATTAATCACTGGGCTGATTACATTAGCAGAGACTAAATAACATCAAAGGAAAAAAAGACCACGAGGAGATGCCACAGTAAAAATTCCTGGCCTAATCCAGCCTGGTGGTTGAGTGCGGAGTGTTTGGAGCGCTTCTCTATTTGCAAAGCTTTCATTAAGTTGAGACGGACCACGTGACTTTTGGCAGCATACAGACTTTTACAAGATTTAACATGAATAATGATGAAATGATCTGGACCCCCACCACAGGAATGTTATACACAGGAGCGCATATAAAACCAATTTATCATGATTTATGCTAAATCGTGTATTCTCCTGTTAGAACACATTCCAAAAACGTTGCTTGTTGTATGTGCAGCATGAATCTACCGTTCCAGGCTGTGAAAGGGATGTTGGCACTTTATGTCCTTCCCAAGGAACCAAACTGTCAGATGGGATAATCCTCATATTTAGACAAGGCTGAAGTTCCCATTTACCAGCTTCTAAATCAAATGATTCGTTCCACTTTAAACGCTGCAGCTTGTACAGCTGCCAGGATGTCACTGCAGCACCATTAAAGACGGAACGGGACATTCACAAAACAAGCTAGTTAATAGGAAGCCAACTTCAGCTCCATCTTAAAGATGATAATTCTGAGTTGTTCGTTTGCTCTGCACAGTTTCCCCAAACGTTTGACGATATCAAGCAGCTTCACTCAGTGTCTTACACTGAAGAAAGTTTCATAGTGAGTAACAACTTTAATTTACTTTGTGTAGAAAGTAACTAGCATAGCTATCTAAGCAGTATGAGAACTGAGCTTATTTACATAGAAGATCATTTTATTTTCTAAGTTCATCTCTGTCCACTTTGACACGTTGCTTCTGTGTGATAATAGCAGAGTCTTACTGTAAAGCCAGACAATCAGAGCAGAGCTCATCAAATGAGGAAAAACAGCTTGTTTCATTCTAGGACCAAATCACAGGGTGTAAACAGGTGTGTAAAACTGCAACTGTGTTTTCACCCCGACCAAAATCACATACCTTCTTTGTAGACAACAGAGAACAAGTTACAATGCTGAATAAATGCATTCTATGGCACATTTAAAACACAAAGAAAAAATTCTATTTAAAACACAAAGTTGCACACAATGCATTCAATTCCTTCACAAATTAGTGAAACTTGCAGGTCATAGTTTACACCATACTCTGCATTATTTGCCCAATGCTTGTAATTGTTAAGATTAAGTTTAATAGGACACTTTACAATTGTGCAACTCAAGTAACACAAGTTGCAGGTAAAGCAAGCCTTAGATTCATAATGACCTTAATGAGGAGTCCTTATTTGTCACACGCATCTGTGTTTTCACAACCGACTTGAGTTTCTTCAGGAGTGGAGGACAGAGCATCGAATTCTACTTTTAGAAGGAGCTGCTCTTTAAATAATTGATTAATGAAGGAAGGGTTGCACAAACAAGCTTCACGGTTATGGGATGCCGCTGGGGAAGTCTGATTCTTTCACTGTTTATTTTTCTTTCAAAACATATTGTACACAAGATATTGCTATGGAAATAAAGGACTAAAAATAAAAGATGGCTAAAATAAACAAGTGAGGTTGTGCTAGTTAAAGATTTAATGCGCCCCAAACTGCTGATAGAGGTGTTTAACTGCACACATGCAGCTTGTATAACGTCCAGAAATTAAGCATTAAGCAACAGAAAGAGCCTAAGGTCACCATGCCCAAAGCCAAGCGTTGAGAAGGAGCAGTAAAGCTGCATCCTCTGGAGTGATGGAGCGCCATCTAACACTCTTTATCCAAAACATCATCATCCAACATCAGTACCTGAGGTCACTAATGTTTCATCAAATCCTCACAGCAATGTTTCAACATCAGTACCTGACCTCACTAAGGCTTAATCAAATCCTCACAGCAATGTTCCGACATCTAGAGGCTGTTACTGCAGCACAGAAGAGCAAACTCTCTATTAATACCAATCCAAAAAAAAAAAGATGATGTCTACAAACCTTGGGATTGGGATTAAATCCTGCACAAAATTAGCATTTAGTCTAGGCTTGGCTTTTATCTGGCTCTGGGAAACTGGCCTGTAGTGTATACAATGATTTAAATATTATAAACCAGATACTAAAAGGCACTTTACTGTATAACGCAGTGGGGAATGGGGTCAGGACCTACTGTGTGGCCTTTCTACTTTACTTTTAGACACAGCACTAAAAATACCTGGGATCCCCCAAGAGGAGGAGGAAAGGCCCAACGCGTGTGTGTGGACGTGCCCTCTGGAGCGTTTGATTCCCACTTTCCAGCCTCAGTCTAACCTCAGTCACGCTGCAGTCCCAGGGCTGAAGTCACTATCCTCTTGGGCACAGTGACCAGTCTGTTATCCCTGGCTACTTTTAACACACAGTGTCTTATAACAAGGCAGAGCCATATGACAATATTTATTTTGATAAATTACATCACAGAAAAGTATGCTTTTTGGAGCATATTATGGATATGGTCAGTGTATAACTCTTTGGAGTCTTGGGGCTATTTTGGCTACTTTTGAATACAGACATTTACTACTTTATATACTGCATTAAAACACAGCATTCCAAACTCCACAAAACTCTTAAAAACAGGCTCTACGTATCTCTCGGTCTTGTTTCTCTCGCCTCTGTTTCTGTCCTTCTCTCTCTCTCCTGCTTTTCACTTAGTTCAGCAGATTTTCCACCCTTTTTTTTATTTGACACAAAACGGCAAAGATATTAAGATAAAGGCAGCTTAAGCCCCATCCTATAGCACATTCTGATGTACATGTAAATTTGATGTAAAGATCATATTTATGTAACCCTATCTCCATTTTAACTTGGTCTATCAAACAAAAACTAGCACTGTGGTTCAAGCCAGCACATGACGGCAAGTTTATGGCAATGCTCAGCATGATTTTGTTTTTAATACTGTGATGTCTGGAAATAGCCACATGTTCGATCACACCTGTGAACACTTGACAATGTTTGATTCATGTTTGATTACAAAGAGAGCCAGAGGGTTCATGTTTAACTGGAATTCGTGCAGCACGTCAAGCTGTACACAAATGACTTGACAATTGTTGTCAATAGCGTTTCTATTCCAACTTAAAGATCACGTATCGTAAAAACTCAAATTGTGATATTACACTTTCTGTAAAACATGGGAATATTTCCATGGTGCTCTGTATGAGCGTGCTGTGCTCCACCAAACTCACCTCTACCTCACCTCAGTAACCTCTTTTATCTGTTCCAATAGAAGCTGCAGTTTTTTGGTGGAAATATTTTTTCCACATGTAGAGAAGACAAATGTCCCCACAACGACAACATGTTCACGTGTTCATCATCCTGGGTGGATCTGGGCCCCGGAATGCCACAGCAGATAAAACAATCAATCAAGGTAACCAGGCATGTCTGGGAAAGCCGCTCTGTTAAACTGGACTGGTCGCTCCTATTTCCAAGGAACGGAATTGTGAACCATGATGCGTGTCCAACAGTCAATGGGACAACCATCTCATGTTCAGCATGAGATTACATCTCTGTGCTGTGATAACATCAGTGCAATTACTGCCAGAAAACCACATTGAGGATCAAAGACCCTGAAAACATTCCTTTATTACCATTTAGTAAGGAGACTGAGACTGCAAGTTTCAAGTTGTAAGAGTTGATGTTTTTTGGGGGGATGAAAAATGTTGCTGAAATCTGCAGCTACATCCTGTAAAATCTGACTCTCCAGGCAGCTCTGGTGTAGCCCCTGGCTCACACTCAGCACCAAGCTTGTCAAGCCTTCAGAAAACAAGTTGGTCTGCCTCGCTCCAGATGGGGGCAGCTAGGTGCTTTCCTTGCTTTTCCCCTCACTCCGTCTACCAGGCTTGCTAGCCTCTCTTAGCAGCAGGCTATGAAATAATAGCACAGTGCATGCGGAGGTGAGCCAGCGCTTCACGGAGGTGCTGTAACTGGAGGTACCGGGGCATACATCGTGGACCTAGTAAGGGTCCGATACAGCTAGGCAGTGTTTGCAGCTACCCTGGCAGCACATGCTGTCAAGCACTGCATTAGCATGATATACACTGCTGTAAGTGTGCGGGATGTCAAGCAACGAGCTGAAATGGTATACATTTCTGAAAATCTGAATCCCAAACTTTTAAAAAATGAATACCAACAACGAATATCCGAAGAGTCCCATATTAGGGTCCAGCCATAAAAACATTATACTGTTTTAAATGGGTAAATTTAACCTAGTAGAACAAAGCCTCTGAACCAATCAGAGCCAACCAAACCCTCATATGACATTAAAGCCACACCTTACTGACTGTCTGTCACACTACATTCAAGCCTTAAGGCAGAAATGTGGCTATTGTGAACCTTAATTTATAGCGGAGAACAGCAATTTAAACTGCAGTCGCAATATCAGTCAGAAGAATCACACTTAGATATTTTCACCAAGTCATTCAGCCCTATTACTACTACGGTTATAGAAGTACGAGTCTCCTGAAAAGAAAGGACGCTGTAATAAATACAACTTCACACCAACAAATACTGAAATATAGAGCCTCCTGATACAGTCATGCGGTCAGATCATAACCCAGCGTGCTATATCTCTGCCCTGCTCCCCTGATTTTTCTTTCCTGACCAGAAAAAGCCCAATCAGCAGTGCGACTGACATAATTTGGCCTCCTGTGCTATAACAGTGACCACACTTGAGTCAAACCTCTGACCACATGCTAGGCCTACAAAGAGAGGAGGATGGGTTCTGTGAAACCCTCTACTTCCTGTAAATCACATGAGGCCCATGTGACAACACCAGCCACATGTTAGATCAACACGCTGTTAGCAGTCCACCATGCTGGTTAATTTACGTCTGCCCAGGCAACGGTCATCCAGGAGAAACGCAACTGATTCCCAAATTAGTAAAATATTACCCTCACCCAACACGTACTCAATTACTCAAGACTGGTTCACGGCGTCTTCACATTTGGAGGCTGATGCAGCCTGATGTGGTTTCTGACACTGTACATTCTACCTTCTCCATTCTTGTGAATAACAGTATGCCACAGAGTGTCAGAAACCACACACGCAAGTCTGAACAGCTCAACGTGGTTCCCTGCAAGTGTAAGGCGATTTAGGAATGTAGTTATCATCATCATCATCATCATCATCATCATGTTAACTGCTGTAAATAACTGAAGATCACACTTGCTAGGTACTCTTACACTACACCAACATTTTAAGGAAATAATAAACAAGCAAAATATTTTCACACATGACATACTGTAACATATAAAAAGGTCCAGTCAGGGTGTATTTATACTTTACGGAGAATCCGGGTGCAAGCACCCAATGAGCAAGCCAGAGTGACAGAGGCCCAAAAAAAAAAAGGAAAGAAAAGGAACAAAAGGAGGAAAAACCTACAGAGGAACTGAAATTTAAAAAGGGAACCCATCATACTCCAATTGACACTGGATAGCAAAACAGGCAAAACAGCAACAGAAAAAAATAAGACATAACAAACTGGGGTGGTTTGGTGTGAAATGCTCTAGAAGCCTTCTAGAATGTTCTAGAAGTCACCAAGTCAAAATTGTTCACGGTGGTGGTGATGAGAGCCCCCGCCCCCAACCTGCCCCAAAAAACTTATTCTCAGATTTTACTATTCTGACTTTTTTCCAGACTGTTTTACCATCATCAACATTACAAATAAAAACTCACAAGACTTGTGTAAGTTCACTGATGGTTTTGGATAGTAAATAAAATGGCTGCGTGTATAGACAGGGTGACCCCCAGTTCCCATCACCACCACTGTAAAATTGTAAAGTTTCTCTGCAAATGAATCATTTCGCAATGAACAACACTGAATGACTTTGTTTACATCCCAATGTAAATCCCAAACTATAAATATAAAAATAAAAAACTGGTGGTATTCCTCTTTAATACTGTCTTTACAGCTTATGCTATGGACTTTTGCCTGTTTTTATAGACAGCAGCATGTCATACAGCATCTGAAATAACACAAACAAGCCCATTTGAGATTAATAAACAACTTGACATACCTTGTGGCAAAGGTGTGACGATACGGGCACACAGTTAACAGCATGCTAATTGCTTGGTGACAAGCTTCTATAACTTGCTAGCTGCATCAGCCCCTTTGCTACACTGCAAAACTAGAGAAGCAAACTTCAGACACTAAACATGTTTTGGCTGCTCGACCGTATTCAGAGTAAAGGGGGGAAAACTTTAGGCCAAACTAAGACTATAATGGGCTAAATATTCCAGTGCATGAGAAATAAAAGAAGTGAATGAAAAAGTGGGGTGTTACTGGCAGTAGAGGAAGCCTAGTGCTAGGGTGTGTCTGCTTAAAAAAATAAAAAATACATTTATAAACAATAAAAAAAAACAAAAAAAACACCACACCTGTTGAATCAGGACAGTCATTGCGGTCTCCAAAGAATGTGGAAAACAACTACATTAGGAACATGCTGAATATGTTCCACAACTCATATCCAAAACCAGAAGAGTATTTTTCCCAAAGTCCAGTTCTGGCTTTTCGGTTCACAGTAGTGTCAAGTTCAAAACAAGCCCTATAACCATTCTGTTCCTTTACAGTGCTCAGTCATTTTCCTTTTGTCCACAGATAAAGACTATAGACACTGATAAACACAATAAATGAAAACTTATATTTACACTGCTATTCAAAAGCTACTTATCACATTGGTAGGTGACAGAGATAACACATAATTATCTAATTTAACATTTTTCTTAATACTTGATGAAAACACAGTAAGACCACATTTTTAAAAAACTGTAATAAACTATAACTTCTATTTAGCATTGCGCATACTGCCCCACACCAAATCCATTTAAACAGGACTAATAATGCTTTTTTTTTTATTTGTAGTCAAACATGCCAGTGGGAAGTGCTTCAGAAAAGCGGAATGTCTAATATCATTTAATTAACATCCCAAATAACCATAAATATAGACATATTGCATGGCCTCCCTCACCATATTAATAACCGTTATTTCATATAATAATAGCGCTAAATAACCTAATCAACCTTGAAATGCTAAATAATGTACCATAATTATTTAATTGCAGTAATTTCTTGATTTTTTGCCTGAAAAAAATCACGCGGTGTAACAATCCGACCATGTATGCTGAATAACCAAACAATAAAGCAGGGTAATTTAGTTTGATAAAATTCTACACAAAAATGTTTGACATGATTTTATGTTTGAAAACTTAAAAAGTACGCGACTCACTAAAAAACTTTTGTTCTAAGTTTCACATAGGTCATGTAAAAGGAAAGTGACTTATTTTAAAACACTTTTACAAATTTAATTAAAAATAGGTTTTTAAGCAATTTAGGTTAGAATGGTTCAATTTACCATGTCAGGTGGACCGACGTCAGGAAAACCACCACCTGTTTTTTTGGGGTGTTTAAGTAGAAACCTGCTTAATTTAAAATTTACCAACCGACCAAAACAGCTTAAATAACTGACAATTGAAAGTTTTGTTAACACCAAGTGTGTTTACATTGACAATCTGACCTTAACTGGATTTATGCAGTTATCTAATTACTCAAGAGGTCATAAATTAGTCTTAAATTGAATTAGATACAGAAATGCGATAACGAGAGCTGGATTTTAACTCAGTGCATGTTTTTCGGTGCATGTACACTCTTACTCTGATTTCTTTCTTTTTTTATTAGTCTTGCGAGTGTGCAAAAACAGAAAGAAAGAAGCAAGCAGCATTTAACAGTACAGTAACCGCTAGATCTCAACAAAACACTTGGAGCGATGCTGAAACTACATGGTTGACGAAATGAAGCACATATACTTTTTCTAGATTATAAATGATCATAATTTCAGGAAATATTACTAGATATTTTTTAATTGCAAGGTTTGACGTCACATCTTCTGTTAGTTTTTTGGCTAGTTACAAAGCAGACATCCGATTACTGTCTCAATCATAGTGATCCGAAGTTTCCCATTATCCGATTGCTCTGTGATGCTGAACATATTACTAACAAAATCTGACTTTCTGCAGTTATTAGATGATTAAGTGAATGTAAACATAGTCACTAACTACATTCAAGGCACAAAATGCAAACACACAAATGTAAATACAGATGTAATATTACACATTACATTCTTTGGTATAGGACTTCATAAAGAATGTCATTTTGAAAACTGTCATTGACTCATTAGCGTGTGTCTTCAATACGATTCAGCCAAAAATCTAATAAATATTAATGCAAAGAAAAATGCTTTTTTCTGTTCAAGGAGGGTCCACAGTAATGCCTTCGTCTCACGTATAACTGACTGATTTAGTTATCAAGTTGTCAAATCATCAAACAACATGATGAAACTGGTTTCAACCTATTATTTGTTACATTTCTCATAACTTCTTAACAGTTCAATATTTGATTAGTCAAACCAGTTCGTTTTTTCACAGCCACTTCACAAGTCCACCAAAATGAAAATGATGATTTGATTTGCGAGCACATTAGCGTTCATCAGCACTCCTGATGAATGAAGATCACAGTGAGGAACCCCATTAAAAGATCAATAGCCCACCTACTGAGAACACAAAAACCTGCAAATCAAGACGTTAGTTCAGAAGTTAAGCCAATGAGGTGGCCCCATGTGCGTCCCATGTTTACCTGCTAGCAGGAAAGCTGGCAGCAGAAAGCAGTAGAGCAAGCCGCATCCCAGCTGGAGCTCCATGAGAGGGTCTCAGCAGTGTCGTCCTGTCGTTCGCTTCCCGCCAGAGCACAGAAATAATCCCAAAAGATCACAAAGTTTACTCGTCATGGTCCAGAAAAAAAGGCGTGAAGAACTGTGTGAAAAGAAAAAACAAAAATACAATCCCAATTCCTTTGAATCTACATCCTGGCACTGGCCATTGGACAGATCTAGAAGTTCTCACAAAAGTTCCCAAACACAACTCCCAGCCAGTTCCAGTGCTGCCTCCCAAGCCTTGGCCATTCCCTGTATAAGCTGGAAAAAGTGATTCACCAGCACTACGTTCACTCAACTTTCTGCTCTACAGTCCGAGGGAATGAGAGAGAGAGAGAGAAAGAGAGAGAGAGAGCGAGAGAGAGAGAGAGCATGACACTCCCCCTGAGCTGGAAGTGTATGTGAAGTATCTCAGCAGCTTGGTCTGTCTAGAACAAGCTCAGGATGAATAGTTGAAGCAGTTTGTCCAGTCTGTCCAGCCTTGGTCTCAGCAGATCTGGCCTGGGGGAGGTGGGGAGGTTCCACAATACTGCTGCTCCTGCTGCTGGACCACCTAGACTCAAGTTACAGCATGCAGGATCTCCACCACCTTCAGATTTTGTCACACTTCTTCACCTGTATGAGGAAGTGGAGGACAATGAAACTGGAGTCAGCTTCTTGTTCGAATTGTCCCGTTCCACCTTAAATGGTGCAGGAGTTACATTCCGGCACTTCAAGCACCAGAATGTAACTGCTGCACCTTTTAAGGTGGAACGTGGAAATTCGAATAAAAAGCTGGAGAACCAGAAACTGACCACAGCTTCGTAGACAGGACCACTCTCAGTTCAACTTAGAAGTAAACAAACTCGGTACTTGTAGTAATTGTCCTGTAACTCTCAGTTTGTAAGCCACACAAGTACACTTGTCAGCTTATTTTGCACCGCACTCAGTAACAACTTTTGCCACGTGTGGTCTAAAACACAGGACCCCTTCATTCGTCTTCGCTCATACGTGCCCAAAGCACCCTTAAAGACAGTTGACAGCCAGTGCCAGGTCTTTTAACAGGTTACTTACGGATTAAAAAGCCTTGTTTAATATCCACGCCGTCGACATGTTTTCTCACAATACATTCCTCCAGTTTCTCGCCCCGTTTAAGGACTCGATCGGTTTTTTATTCGACGCTGTGATTTTGGCGCCCCCTAGCGCTGAACTCGCTTCATGACGCCAAATACAGACAAACATAGCCATTGCATTCAAAGCGAAGGCAAATTTCCACACTTCTTGTGAACTTGTAAAGACTGCATATTCTTACTAGATACCCATGTTTTATTTTGTATGCTTCTGGGTTAAAGGGGAGCTCCACTGAAATTTTAAAATTTCTGTATAATTAAATGGCTAAGATGTAATCTAAGGTGTGGTTTGGTGCGGTGGCATAGCCAGGGGCCTCTCTAGCGTGACGTATGGTAACCCTCCTGGCCACCACAGTTATGCAAAGTCAGACAGCTATCATCATAAAGCAGCAGTCACCAGAGGAATTTTCTATGGGCCATCAGCGTAGCTACCCATACATTATAAGGGTTTAGTGATGCTGGTGCCCATGATAATCAGCTTATCGTTGCTCGGATAGGCTACACTGCTGAGCAAACAACTGAGTGAACAAAGTTAAAGGCGCCTATACATTTCTACAGGAATATAGTCCAGTTGGTTTTATGTTATGCTGTGGATCATAGGATTCAGCAGGAGAAATAATGAATAATATCTTTTTTTCACGGAACTTTATTAAAAGCGGGAATAAAAGCCTTTTCAGCTTTGAGCTTTTTAAAACTTTGGTCATCAAGTTCAGTAAAAACACTGTTATTTTAGTTGTGCAGGTCTAACATCAGGACAAAATCATGATACTAACTGCTATAACATTTCATTGTTTCCAGGTTGTTTGTCAGGCCGCTTTAAATACGTTACTATACCTAACCTGGTCACCATGTTATAAAGGTCCTGGCTATGGTGCTGATAGGAACCAGACGTACACCTCTAAAGGATCCTTCACAGAAAGTTATTACTACCAGGAACACTTTATCTCATGCTTGATACGTTGCTTTATGTTTGTTTTGAAAGAAGGTTTTGGCCAAAAACAATAGCGGAGGGGTCCTATCCGCTGAGTTGCAAAACAAAGAAACCTTTTTTTCAAATGTATCACTATATTTCGATGGTCAGCATTACATATAAATACACAGAAAACACGTGTAGGTTCACAGGTGGGTTTGGATAGTAAATAAAATGGCTATATTTGTGTTCTAAACACGGTGACCCCTGTTTCCTATTAGCACCACTGTGAGTCGCTACGTTTCTCTATAATGAACCATTTCATTTCACACCAAAGGACTCGGGATGACTTTATTTAAATCTCAACCACTGAATTGTTCAGCAAGTTAGAAAAAGCGCGGGAGTTCCCTTTTAACATGAAAGAAAATTAAATACAAATAAATAAATAAATAAATAAATAAATAAAAAACACAGAAACGCCAGATTTTGAAAAATTGGTTGGGTTCAACCCTCTAAGTTCCTAAGTTTGCTGTAGGCAAGCTCGTTAGTTGGTAAATAAATACATAAATCAATAAATAAATGGGCGACGCCTGTCTTTGTGATTAAAGAAAACCACTTAACAAAAAGAAAACATCACACGTCATATAAAATATCGTAAATGTTTTACGATACTAGTTGTAGCATTTCTTTTATTTGATATGCTCATTTATATTATAAATATTATTTGTATCTTTCACATAGACTTTATATTTCCTTTATTTTTTCTTGAACGATCTTAATAAAATGAAAAACACAAAAAAGTAAAAGCGTAAGTCTGACGTCATTCGCGAGGGTTTGACATTCTGTCCAATCACGTATGAGTGGCTGCTGTTTGATGGACGAATCCTCCAATAGAATCGCCGCAAGCCCACGCGCTGTGATGCGCCTCCCGCCTACAAAGGTCACATGGTACAGTTTCGCGGGAAAGTCGCAGAGAAGCTGCAGCTCTGAGAGGAACGATAACAACAACAGTCCCTGCTCGGAGTGTAGATCTCACATTTAACGTTATTTTTACCAAGCTGTTTAATAGTTTTGAAGAAGATGTCCCAGGCTCGCGTTACTGATTATTTTTCCCGCAATAAGAGGGCCACTGGTGCTCGGAAGGGCCGGAAAGTGAGGACGACGGAGGGCCCGGTGGTAGTCGAGAAGGACGCCGGCACAAGAAGAAGGGAAACTCGATTAACTAGCAAAACTCGCGCTGGTGCTTCGCGACTCTCCACAGAACCGCTTAATGGCGTCCAGGAGGAATTTCTGCGGGTTATCGCTGAGGCCGTAGGTGCTGACCCAGTGTCTGATCGCCTGGAGCCCTGCTCCGAAAGCAGCAAGGCCGAATTCAAGCAACCCGAGGCCGTGACCCCCCGCACCCCAAAGAGGACCTCCACCGAGGCAGAGTTTGATCTGAGCACTGCCGTGTTTACCTCCGCCACAGAGCAGCACAGCACGGCCAAAAAGCGCCTCCGAGTCGTAGGGAAGGAGCAGAGCGCAGCCGCTGCAGCACCAGCGACCGAGCAGAGGAAGAGCACAGCGAGGAAGAAACTACAGCTCACTAAAGTGGAGCAGGTTAGTCTGGGGACAAAGTGGGGAACTATCACGTACTCCTAAAAGGAATTTCCACTGATCTATCGAAATTCCTGCAGAAATCTGCGGTTTAGATGAAAACAGTCATTCACAGTGGTTTGATGGGAATTGGATGATTGTATAGACTAGTTTCTTTGTAGTAGTGGTGAGAGGAACCAGGGGGCGCCATGTCACAGCCACGGTCTTTTATTTACACTCCAAAGCGCCAGTGAACCTACACGTGTCCTCTGAATTTTCTGAGGAAAGAAAAGAAGTACGTTTTCTTTGGGTACTATTTAGCCAGCCGAATATCTTAATGTACCAGTAGTAAAACTATACGTTTTAAGCAACCTCAGAGAAAAGCCATAGGGAAAAAAAGCTTAAACCAGAGGAAGGAATAATATCTCAGTCATTAAGCCCACTCCAGGTTTCTTTAGAAAGGCGTTTTACTCTTCAGATTACTCCAGATGACCCTCTTTACATCTGAATGACTTAAATTATGCAGAAATTTTGAAAAATCGGATGGGATTCCCTTTAACTTTAGAGGCTTATGGTGGTAATTTGGTGTATGTTCACTTGGATAGTGTTAAATGAGAGGATTTTTTGATGAAAGGACATTTAGGGCTGTGTATGCTGTAGAAGAATCCATAAACCCAAATGAACTGATATTGAATTAAACTGATTTTTGGTAAAAGGTCAGCACTGGTGAACTATAGTCAATTCCAAATGGCGTAGCAGTCATATTGAGTCTTCCATATCTTGGGAGTTGGCAGTGCAGCTGATCATATATTACAGCTCTTGTATTTCTGTGTTAAGTGTCTTTGGAAGTGCCATGCAGTAGTTACAGTAGATTTTCATTGCTGTGTTTAAAACCAAGTGCTGTATGCATATGCACTGTGGTGTCATTTAACAGCTTCTAAACCAAATTAACATGCTCATAGAACAAAAGGAGCACAGACTGGTTAGGTGTTAATGTCGGGGTGTAAATTAGGTAAACGATCAGAGGATTCACAGATTCATGTTGTAATGTTTGCATGCAGGCTCCAGACGAAGCCTTGGCCAACACTGACTCTCAGGCTCCTTCACAGTCTGTCCATAAAGAATCCAAGACTCTGGTCAATCATGGTAAAAACAACTCCCCTGCAAACAAAGTGGGTGACCACAGCAGTCCCAAACAGGCTACCAAGACCAAGGTAGGCTAATTAAAGGAACAGTATAGCATTTTTAAACATAATTGATTCTTGCGTCCACAGGCTGCAGTCAGTTACTACCTATGAGATATTTGCCTTTGTGTGTAAAGAAAGAACTTACAACACACTTGATAGAATCTACTGGGAATGAAATAGGATTTTGTTGAACACTTTTCTGGACATTTGAGAGAATTCCTGACAAATCGGTTGGTTTTGATATTAAGTACAGAGAAAGATGTTAAAATCCAGGTCTGTTATAATTAACAGGACCCTACAGTTAAGATCAGTGGGCAAAACGCAGGGATATTCCTTAGAGCCCACTGCTGCTGCAGGTCACATTGAGTCAGGGGTGTTTCTTATTCTTCCTGAATTGTGTCCTTATCAGTCTTTGTCTCTCTATTTCAGAAAACCTTCTCCAGAGAAGATGTGGCAGCATTGAAGTCTCGTCTGCAGAAGCTGAAAAGCCAGTCTGAAAGTGTGACCTCACCCACTCCTGCTCCGGTGTCCACACTTGCTGAGCTTAAAGCCAGGCTTGACAGCGCCAGAGAGCTTTCGGCAAAAGTCCAGCAGAGAAAAGCTGAAAGAGCCGCAGAGGCGGAGAAATCCAGCGAGGAGCAAACACAGACCCAGCCCATAGCTGAGGAAGGGTAAGCTGGGTCCTGTTAACATGCTGATACACATGCAGAGCACACTGGGTTTGTGTGAAACTGCTGGCACCATGGAACAGTCACTGTGGTGTTATTTGGGTTGGTGTAATGGTCTAAAGCAGGTCCTTAGTTTTAGGTCATGGAGGGGCAGCACAGCATAGTGCACAACTTCCCGAGTAAACCAAACGTAGTCAAACAAGTATGACGTGTTTAGTAGCATTTGCTTCTTTAGATTTTTTTTCTGGAGCTATAAGGCTGATAACTTCTAGATAATGAAAGTCGGTGTCACAGAAATCTCTATTTTAGCCATGTGGCTCATCAGACATTTTGACTGGCCTAGACTTCCATTGCTTGGTAGCTACATTAGGATGGTAGCACCAGTACAAAACTAAAGAGGCAGACTTCAGACACCAAGCATATCCAGGTCGGTAGGTAGGTTGCCGGTTTTGCCCTAAGGGGGTGTGTGTGTGTGTGTGTGTGTGAGAGAGTGAGAACCTTTTCTTTAAGGCCTGTAATTCTTAACACAGTCTGTGCTACTCTTGTAATTTCAGAGAGAAGCTTCCTGCTTACCAGCGCTACCACACTCTAGCTCAGGATGTTCCTCCTGGCCTCACCCTGCCATACAAGTACAAGGTTTTAGCCGAGATGTTTCGGAGCATGGACACTATTGTTGGCATGCTCTTCAACCGTTCTGAAACGGTCACCTTTGCTAAGGTCAAACAAGGAGTCCAGGACATGATGCACAAGTAAGAGCAGTAATCTTCCATTAAAATGTGTTTCCTCAAAAAGCCTTGTAAAGCAGCTGGCATTGTGGGGGAGGTGAATTGCTTATTCTTATTGTCCTTTCATTCCCAGGCGTTTTGAGGAGACTCATGTAGGCCAGATTAAGGCAGTGTACCCATCCGCCTACATCTATCGGCAGGAGAAAAACATCCCGAACTTCAGTGCCACAGCAAAGAAATCTGCCTACCAGCTCACTGTGGAGCCGGTCATTGAAGAAGGTAACTGATCTGAG
The DNA here is from genome assembly GCA_034552555.1 of Semaprochilodus insignis. Lineage (NCBI taxonomy): Eukaryota > Metazoa > Chordata > Actinopteri > Characiformes > Prochilodontidae > Semaprochilodus > Semaprochilodus insignis. Next base: position 13,323,927 of record CM067498.1, read on the forward strand.
AAAAGTGTCTGAAACAGTATTTAAAACCAGTCTGGTTGTCTGAATTATTTTACTCATAAGACCTTCTGCTTTTTACTTAGAAACAAACGGAGCTCGGCCCGTCCTGTCCGCTACTCGTCTGCTGGAGAGAAGACGCATATTCCACCAAAACTTGGTTGAAATTGTGAAGGGACACCATAAGGTTGGCACTGTGCTGTTACATATTAAATATGATTAAATAGTAAATATGACCCAGGCAAAATTTATGGCATGCTTCATATCATGTCCACTCCTCACAGTATTTTAAACTCAGCAAAGAAATAAAAATTGTGCACTAAATATTCCAGAGGAACGTCACATTCAGTGTCATTTTCTGGGGAGGATGTTCCCCTTGATTAACAAACACAACTTGACCTGGGGTGGTTGTGTACAGTTGTAGATGAGATGCATTGACTGCCTTATAAAGAAACATTAAACATATAAACGTCCTTGCTCTGTTCTGCAGGTGTTCCTGGCCACTCTGAACCCTCCTGTGGTCGTCCCAGATGACAAGCTTACTCGCTGGCACCCCAGATTCAGTGTGGATGAGGTGCCAAATATCCAGCCCTCTGATTTGCCTCAGCCTCCCCAAACGGCAAAACTGACCACAGCCCAGGAAGTGCTGGATAAAGCTCGCTTACTCATGACCCCCAAGGTAAGCTGAATTTTGGCTTTAAGCCAGAAGCTTCAAGACAACAAAGATAACTTTAATATTTTGGCACATGCAGGCATAGAGTAACAGTTTTAAATTTGTGAATGACAACTTGCTCAGTTACAAATTCCTCATGTTTACCAAGACTTTACCAGATTGATTTGATTTATTTCCTAAATCTATTATTGAAATCGACTTTTTCAGATGGAAAAGGCCTTGGCTAATATGGCCTTGAAGACAGCAGAGGCTGCATGCGCAAAAGAGCCAGAGCCCCCAGCGAAACCAGATGTGACTCCTGTACAAACACCCAGCGCCCTCAAAGGGGTGTCCCAGTCTCTGTTGGAAAGGGTATGTATTGCAAACACCGGTCACCTTGAGTTTAAACTTCGCAGTTAGAACTCGGTGATGTGGCAGAGAATTTTTATTGCAGTCCGTGAACATTTCACATACAACACTGCTCTGAATCCAATTAAGCAGGACTAATTATGCTGTCTTTGTAGTCCACACATTAAGTTGGGGAGTACTGACTATCTCCACAATGTACTCATATTGCCCAGCCCCATTTCCCATACACTTGGACACATTGACCATTCTGACCAGTTCTGAGGTTTAAATGTATAGTCTGACTCAACAGTGCGTTAGTACGTGGCTAGCAGTAAATGAAATATGTCCATAGTAGTATGATTCTCATCACTGCTGGCCATGTTGGTGGAGTTTAGTGGTGCTAACCATTTTAAAATGTGAACTGACTTATTTCTTTAATTGTCCAGATCCGGGCTAAAGAGGCTCAGAAACTACAGGCAGCAATGACTAGGAACCCTGAGCAGGAGGAACGTCTTTCAATGATGTCACGGCTACCAGAGCTGGCCAGGATCCTGAGAAACGTCTTTGTGGCTGAAAAGAAGCCGGCTTTGATCATGGAGATCACCTGCAATCGCATGATTGCCAGCTATCGTTCTTCTCTCAGCACAGGTGAGCATGATATTAAGGAAGTAAACTCTTCATTGTATTGTAATGAGGGAAATCCTTCAATTCTACAGCAGCACATTGCTTTTAAGTTCTTCTTAAGTTGGTTTATTGACAAACCGATGTATGTCCTACTAATTTTAGGGGAAATGGAAAAACATCTTCGCTTGCTGGCCGAGCTGACACCAGAGTGGCTCACTATACATCCCATCCGAAAAGATTTTTACTTCAAGCTGAACAAGAACACGAACGTGAACCTGGTTTTGGAGAAACTGAGTCAGAAGATTAAAGAAGAGGAACAACGCTGAGAATCATGAGGAGAGTCTTGGACTTGTGCTGAAATGTGTGCAATAGTTTTGGAGATTAACTCCATGTTCTTTTTAATTTTTAATCTTTGGACTGGCCACAGTGTGGCTTCACTGCCTGTGCTCCAAAATCACAGGACTTAAAGTGCTTTAAAAGGAAAATGTTTTATGATAGAATGTGAAAGTTTGCTTGAATAATACATTTATTATATACCTTTTTGTTTCTTTACATTTTAAAAACCTGCATCGATGAGGTATATGTGTATATAGTACTGTACTGAGCCATCAAGACCTTACTGGAAAGGCAGCAAAAGGTCATAGTCTTGATTTGCTTCAACATACAATAAACAACAGTGTTCGAAACAAAGAGGTTTCAAGGTTTTTAATCGAGACCAAATTACATTTTCTTTTTTCCTTTTGTGATTCACTTTGGGCAATTGCAGAAAACATCATGCACAAAATGAGTTACACTACTGTATTCATACTTTTGTTACAAGATCAGATGAAGTATGAAATTCTGTGAGGTCAGTCTATGGCTGCCTTTGGAATTGCTTATTAGGGATGCATTAGGATATCAAATGCAATGGTAGAAGCATGCCTGCTGATTAAATCCAGTCATCCAGCTGCTTCTTCTGGGTGTGGAGGGTGCTGTTACCTGTCCCCGTGCTCACTGGCCAGATGACGGGAAACACTGGATAGGCTGCTAGTCCCACACAGGATGCTTTTTTTTTTTTTTTTTTTTTTTTTTTTTTAAACAATTCTGTGGATGTGTGTGTTGTCATCAAAAAAATAGCTGCACAAATAGTTGCACCCAGAAGGAATCAACAGCCAGGAATGAAACTTGGTGGGTAGGTTTGACATCATGATGCATCAACATGCCAATGTTTCAAGTTTCATGCTGGGCCACACCTGAGTGACCCAGCAGCCATGATTGTGGACATGAGGAGTCATCCTGTTAGTGCCTGTACTTTTGACAGACGGCTACATAATGCATAATAACATGAATGCAGACTGCTACAACTGCCCTTAACTCCACATCACCAAAGACTGCAATGGTGTCTTGCCAAACTGTCATGCAGTGACTTAAAATAGCAGTGGGTCATCAGTGACGAGTGCCACTTTTGTGTTGGTGGAGACGACCAATAAATGCGCGCATAGAGGCGCCGTGGTCAGCGCCAAGATGAATGGTTTGTTGCCACATGTCCAGAAGGCCTGATGCCATACCGAGAGACATTTCCTTCTGAGGGCAACAAGTTTTTGAATTATGTGTGTGTGTGTGGACACATAGACATACACTACCCTAATAACAACTACTCTGTGGTGGTCCTGGCCATTTAACAACAGGGGGCAAAGGAAAGAACAAAGTATATAGAGAGACAGATGGACTACAGTCTGTTATTGTAGAACTACAAACAGCCTTTCCCAATCTAGAATCACAACATTGCTGGTATTGCTATGTGGTGTCATTAGCATAGTGTTTTACTGGCCATTCATGTCCCTAATAAAGGGATGAGTAAACAAGATATTTGGCTGCATAAGATTTTGCATATTGCTGACTATTAAAACATGTTGATTTACTGAATTTTCATTTGAAATCCATAACTCCATCATGCATCACTTTACATACTGAGTGCAAAGTTTACCTAAAATACATATACGGAGAGACTCATAGACAACTTGATTTACAGTGTTTACATATGATTTTTTTTCTTCTCAGATAAGACAGTCTAAAGTCTGCGTACTTGTTCCCTGCTGTAAACACAAACTTTTCAGTGGACGTCAGGAAGAACTGGTGTGATGGGAATTCTCTGCTCAGAGCTGCACCAGAGAGAATACAGAGTTTGGCTTCAGTCTTTCTGCCCCCTTGAGGTCCTTCAGTTCAATCACCACTAAACAGCCCAAGACTTCAGCCTGCTGCTTCTTCATCAGGTCACACGCTGCAACCAAGGTCCCTGATAAAAGATGATGTGTACAACAGATACAAATAAACACAAATGTGTGAGTGCATTTTTAATAGACTCATAACTTTATTATTGCTATGTTCCCTTCAGGGACAAAGGATGTTGGGATGCTGAGGAGGCTGTTGTACCCTGATATTTCAGGATTGTTCAACTACAACTGCTATAAGTACAACCCAGTTTCAAGTAGGGATGCTGTGCAAAACGTAAATAAAACGGAANCTTTTGACTAAACAATCAAGCTGCATAACGGTGCATAACAGTAGTCAGCATAAAATACATCTCCTTCTTTCGCCCCCTCATAACGGCAGGTGTGAGATGAGCTACAGTCTGTTACTATTAAACCACCTGTTTGTAGGTATTTCTAATAAAAATGGGCAAAAAATAATATACTACTATACTGGTATACAGCTTAAGCTCTGTGGTTATGTGTTGAAAAACTGGACCACATGCTATACGAGACTCACCTCCAGTAGCCAGCAGGTCATCAATGAGGAGAACTTTCTGCCCTGGTTCTACAGCATCCACCTGAATCTCTGCTTCAGCCTGAAAGACATAGATACAAAATAAACCAGAGTTACAATACCATGTAGAAGTCTACGGCACTGCTTAGAACTGTTCATCCGGACAGTAAGTAATGAATATGTAGATTACAAGAATATGGTATTTATCTGAATGTCAGTGTTTCTAAATGATTACTGCCCATATAAATAGCTTTAAATATTGCTCTCTCAGGACCACAGTAGGAGGCCTTACCGAGCCATACTCAAGACTGTATGATACGGACGCTGTGGGGCCGGGGAGCTTCCCTTTCTTTCTGATCAGAGCAAAGCCAATTCCCAACCTTTGGGCCAAGAGAGGGCCAAACAGGAATCCTCTGGCATCCAGACCTGCGACAAAAAAAGTACATCACACTATTGTCATCTGCATTATTGCAAGTCCTTTAAAAGAATTCAATGTGTCTAACAAAACTGATGGATTATTTAAGACATGAATCATGGGTAATTTATACAAATTCTGTTTATTATTAATTTTTCCCTTCCACGTTCAGGAAGGAACGTATATTGGGAAGAATGGTAACTCAGCAGCTTCCAGGTTTGCCAAACCCTAGAGGGCTCTGCTGATTGAGTCCAAAAGAATAGGTTAATAAAGAACATGTGGAAATGAAAATGTTGTTTTGTAAATCCTCTTTTTATATACAAGAAATATATTTTTGTTATAAGCACTTCTGAATTCCAGTTATGAGATTATGAGACAATGTATTTTTACAGAGTGAAAGCCACTGCATTAAGTCAATGGGCTGATCAGCTTGCAAACCAATCAGCACTCAGTAGCAGTTATGCTAACCAATCAGCACTCAGTAGCAGTAATGCTAACCAATCAGCACTCAATTGCAGTAATGCTAACCAATCAGCACTCAATAGCAGTGATGTATGCCAGTCAATATTCTAAACAACGTCTACGGGTGCATAACTGAAAGTATTCTCATCGACTCCAACACAGTCTGATCTGGAAACTGCTCTGCCCACGACCGCAAGGGTCTGCAGCGGGTGGTCAAGACAGCCTAGACAATCTCAGGAACAGCCCTCTCACCACTAAAGGACATTTACCACTCCAGGGTCCTCAGGAAGGCCCACAAGATCCTCAACACAACCTCTTCACACTTCTCTTATCGGGCAGATGACACTAGAGTGTGAAAGCAAGGACCACTAAATTACAGATCAGTTTCTACCCCGAGACCACCAGGGCTCTGAACTCAGTGGCCCTCCCTCCAGCTTACGTCATGACTGAATCTACCATATCACCTCGCGCTCCTCTGACATAAGCATGTAACCAGTACTGTAGTTGATGCTCATTCCACTCTACCACAAGATGTCCACTAGACCATTATAGACAGTGCACTGCTTAATTGAGCACAACTGGTGATTTAAACGCATCACTGCTATATAAAGACCTGCGATATTATTTTTGCACTCATACTGTATACTGTGCGTACGTCCTGCTCCTATGCCTTTCGGGCGGCAGTGCAGACAAAGAGAATTTCAGTGTTCAGCGCACCTGCTTGTTTCTCTGTGACAAACTCATGTGACAATAATCTAATAATCTTTATCTTGTTATCGTGGCTACTGGCCAAAACCCTGAAAAAGAAAACATTCACACGTAAATTCCCTTTGGCTCTTTTATTGTTGTGAAAAAACATCCTTCTACTTTCCAGATTAAAGGAAAGGTTCTGGATAAATGGGTTAAATCCACTTTGACGTATAGTTTTGACCGTTTCCTTCGTTTTCTCTAAGGACTTGCTCGCGGGCGCCCTCTGGCGTTTCACAGAAATGTTTGATTTAACGGGATAAATAGGTGGCCAGGTTCCCCATAGACCGACTCTGCTGCTACTCCATGTTGTTTTGAATGAACTTTGTTCTTACTCTCTTAACATGCCAAAACTGCTATACTAACGCTTTATCTCTGTGTACTATTCAAATATTCACATATGAGAACACTGACGCTGTCATGACCCTATAAACCAAAGACATGATCGTCTCAGACATGATACAAATTGTAATGAGGAAGTAGGAAGGCTGGTGAAATGAGACGAGTGAAAGGACAGATTATAATTAAACGTCATGCAGAATAAAGATCTATGAGAAACCAGTGACCCAAAGAATGGTCATCAGAAAGCTACCAGAAAAAGATCTCAAGATGTGAATTAGTTCGATCATGACTGAATGAAGACAGAAAGCCGGCAGATTGAGGTCTTACCTGCAATCAGATCCACGTGGGGGTGTTTTTGCCTGACATGCTCCTCAAACAGGTCTATAACAGCAGTCAGAGCTTTAGGGTCTTTCAGGATAGGACAGATATCACTGCAGGGGCAGAATTAAACAAAATCAACACCCCCAAAACACTGCAGCTCATCGGAGTCACTCTCACGTTAGCAATGCTAATGTGTTTCCCGCAGCAATGCGAACCCATATCAGATTAATATAATGTACAAACAGTGCACTCACTGAAAACATATGCCTTTGATGGGAAAATCAGGGAATGATCTGATACTCTGGACAACAATGTCCAGTTTCTCTGAACCAGAAGCGGCTGCCATGAGTGAAACGTGGGAACTGGGAATAGCGACAAACAGCGCATTACATATTACGTACCTAGCGGAGTCAAAATAAAAGTCCCGCCTGAAAAATTCCCACAGCCAATTTTAAATTATCAGAAAACAAACAACTTAAATAAATTATTTAAAAGCGATATTTTAAAGAATGCAACTATAATAATAATAATAATAATAATAATAATAATAACAACAACGCTCCAAAGTTAAAGATCCAAAGTTTATGCATAAAAGCACGTCTCTATTACACTTTTCTAAAATAACTTTTTTTTTTTTTGCTATACCTGTCCCTGGCGAAGACTAAAAAAATGGTGCTGAGGAAGGAAAACGTGTATATTGAATAAATAATAAATAGAGTGTAGAGCCTTTTACCAATTATTGTTATTTTTGCACTGTTACTACTACAGAGGACCTATTATGCATATTTTCAGTGTTCAAATGTTCAGTGATCTACTAGAACAGATTAGCTTCGATTTTTCTCAAAACACACTACTTTTCTCATACTGTACATCTATATTCACTCTGTGTCTGAAACTACCTGTTAGAGCTCCCGTGGTTTTAAGCCCCACCTCCAAATAAGCCCAGTGTTCTCTGACTGGTGAACAGTCAGAGCGGCATTCTGCAACACGCTTCACCTCAACTCTACTTTGGCTATTCTTACAATTGTGCTGGTTCTGCTGTATCAGTTTGAGCCAGTGTCCAGTCCTGACAGTCAGGTCGGACAAATTGTAGATCCACCTTTGCAAGCTAGACTGAAGCAGAACAGCAAATGTTTACTATTTTAGCTCTCTGTGTGGTCAAGCTTGCCAGTAGGTGGGCAGTAAGGATTGTGTAACCGCATTATGTCACCCTGTAACAGGGAAAAGGGCTGGACAAGGTGTTTCCAACAAGGTGTTTCAGGCACCTGAGAAAAGTGGTTTCTGTGAGAGAGAGTTTCTCCCTCTGGCATGTACTTTGGGCTTTATAATTTTACATACTGTTTACACAAAAAGCTACAGAAAAGCATAACAGATCCTGTTTAAAATATTCTTATGCATTTACTACCGCATAAAATTTTCATATAATGGCTTTTATTTTGACATAAATCTTATTTTTAATCCAGTTTAAAAGGTGAAGATATAAATGTGTAAAACTTACAAAATGCTGTATGTCTAGTACTGACTTATTGTTTTTGATTTTAAAAAGAGACAAAAATGTACAGTAAAAACAGCAATAGGTTGTAATAATAACAATAACAACTCATTTTAAAAATTCCCTTTATAATAAAACAGCAATCAAATGTGATAAAATCACCTTCATCAGTGCAATCAGGATGTTTACAGTTTTAAAATTTCACACATTGTGGAAATACAGAAATGTAGAATAAATCATCTAGTGTGTGTAAAGATCAGCTATAGGGTTTTTGAGTCATCATTAGATTTTAACGTCCTCATTATTCATCTGCGTAGAAGATGCTTTAGTGTGGCCAGTCACACTTCCATGGCTGAGACGGTGGTGGCTTGAGGCACTTTCCCAGCTTCTCACACCCAGGAGGAGACCAGTTCTGCCAGACACATACACAACAACACATTTACAGAAGCACATTTACAGCGATAACGAAAGGTCTCCAAACACTGAGGAACTCTACCCACAGAATCCATGAGATGTGGGTGCTCAGGATATAGTACAGTTTCCTAATCCTGGTACTTTAGTCCCACTACATGGTACATTTGAGCGTTTTCCTGCTCTAACACTGCCATATGAACCTTACAACGGGCTTTTTAATGAACTAATGAGTTCAATTACGTGGATCAGAGCAGACAAAACACTAGAATGTGCAGTAAAGTGACTTCAGAGTGAAGCCTGAGGCTGCTATCACATTCTGCTATATCACACATACTATACTGAATGTGCTGCTAGTCGTGCTGTACTGTTTTGACAACTCAACTTTGTCATAATACAAATACAGGGTACAGTATAACAAAAACATTTAAGCTACTTCTCTGGTGCATAAACATTGAGACAAGGACATGAGGGCACATGTACTAGTAGGATGTTCACACAAAATAAGTACAAATAACAACAAATATACAATAGGCAATAAACACAGAACAAAGCAGAGACACAGAAGTGTTGCACAGAAAGTGTGTATACGCATGTACATAGTGTGGTCAGTAAACAATGGCATTAATGTTAGTTCAAGCGTTCAGTCCAAGTATACATGACGTCGCTCAGCAGTTCAGAACAACGTCAAGGGACAACACTGTGGATAATTTAAAATATGGTTTGGGCTGTGTTACGGGAAATCTAAAGTCTGGCCAGTTAACACCATGTTAACATGTTCTAAGATTAGATTCTGCAGTAATCTGTATATTGTGCATTGTGTGGGCAGGTCAAGAGACTTTAGCCTTGTGATTGGTCAGGAAACAGAAGCAGACAATTGTTAGACTGCAGAAAGGTTTTCATAAGACATGTATGGTGTATGTGTATTGTGGCCTAGAGGAACAAGACTAACTTAATTAGAAAGAGAACATAGATTTGGGTTCTCTGGGGTTTTTAGATTATATTTATATTTTAGATTATAATATGATGTAATTATGTATTTACAGTGACTATGTCAAGTTTCCTACTTTAAAATTTGAGCACCATATTAACCTATTATAACTTTAGTGCAGCCCTGCTCAAGATTCTTAACACTGGACGAGTTTTTCAAATAAAAATAATTACATCAAATATTATTAATATTAATATTTTATAGGGAGGAAAATGGTTTGTGCTGTGTGAACATGTCTGAAGATAAGGGTCATGTAGGGCAAGTTTTGGATATATTAGTCTGGAGATATAAGCTGACTTCAACATGTTTTATCACCCTATAGTGACTAAAGTCCACCTCTTTGCTGACTTAAGAGTGAGATACGGCAAAGAGTACTACGGACTACAGAACAGGAACAGATAAACTGTGCAGGAGTTTGAGCTGTTCTGATCTAGTTTAGGAATAGTTATTTTATGTGCCACAGATGTACACCATGTTTGTGGAAAAGCAGTTATAATTGCATACCCAAGAGCTAAATTATCTTGAGATCTGTTATCTTGAGATAACAACTTATTCTTCTTGTGACATAAAGTTTACAAAAGAAGTTTTCTCAAGATGAGTGACCTCAAAATAATTAAAGTGGTTTTATCAAGTTTTTTTGCCTTGTGATCAAGGTAAAAATTGTTTGCTTAAGATCAAGACTTATTCCGCTTGTGATCTCAAGATAATCGAAGGTTTTACTGGAGGTTCCAAATTATTTTGACATCACGAGAAAAACAAGTTATCAGTATTAGGACCCCAAATGCAAAACTGCCCTCTTTGGTGTCTCCGCCTTTAAATCCATCACTGCCGAAGTATAAAGCAGACTTTGTAGCAATTACTTCTCTTCTGGCTAGACGCATGATTTTGCTAAGGTGGAAGTCTTCTGCTCCGCACTGTCACTCTCAGTGGGTTACAGAAGTACTTAGGTGTGTTAAAATGGAGAAAATCAGGTACACCATGAGAGGCTTATTGAACACTTACAGGAAAACGTGGGAAAACGTTTCTATATACATGTGAGGAGCTTGCAGCCCTTTGTTGTTCCAGAGTAATTGATGTAAATATTTACTCCACCATAGTCATTTGTTTATTGTCTTTATGTTTTGCATTGTTTACAAAGTGTTTGCTGTTGTTTTTCTGGGCATATTTTCACTTGTTTTAGTATTTTACTTATTTATTTTTACTTGTATTCATTTATTTATTTTCATTTTGGATTGGATTGTGTATTGTATCACATTAAAACCTAATAAATAAACCAGTGAAAGAAGTTTAAAAAAGTTTGTTATCCTAACATTGTTTGTTATGTTTGTTATCCTAACATTACAATACAATTAGGTCATAATCTCAAGATAACAGTAGAGAAAATAACAGTCCTTGGCCTCTCAGGACTTCTATGCAGATGCTGATACATGCTATTACATACTCCATTAAATTATATTATAATAAATGTGATTTTTAGTCATTTGAAGCATGTGGACCATTTCTAACAGAACATGCTTGTGCTCAGGCAAACTCTGAGAACTAAATGTAATGTTTCAAACATGGACATAATTAACAGGTTAAGTCAGCTGCTCTACTAAAGGCTACATGGTTGAGAAGTGTATAATATTGGCCACTTGGGGGCGCTGTTGCCACACTGCTGTCTCTGTGACTTCTCTGTTCCTGATGTGCTATTAACAGACCAAAACAGCACAAAGGGAGATTCTTCCTCTGCTGCATAACAACTACTTCATTCTGTCCATTCATACTCAAATATATCATCAAAACAGTGGTGAAAAGTGCAGAATACAAAGAGCTGTGAAGAGTTTTATTCTGATTATCCAGCAGCTCTGTTTTTTTCTATATGCGGTAAAGCAAACAAACACTATAAAAAGGCCGAAGAAGGCGGCTGAGAGAGAATAATATTAATGATAAGGATAATACACAGGATATGTTCATTTACGTCTGTATCTGTACACCAAACAAGCTACGCATTTCTGACTAAATGGCTGAAATGGAATATATTCATTTGAAGTTTAATCAATACCCAGACTAGTTTCTATTACTCTGCAAAACTGTGGAATCTTAATGTGTGACACATTTAAGATCAATTTTAAAAGGAGACATAAATAAAGAAAAACATAACCATTATACACTGATACTGGGTATTGATAGTTTCACAATGTATGTATCTTGTTAGCTGCTACAGTCTGTTTTGAAAGAACACTTAAGAATACATACAAAAATACATAAATAGCACATGGCCCTTCTGGAAATGTGCTTTGAATCATTTCCAAACATTTACAGTACTGCGTTAATTTCAGTTTGGTGTCATTTTAAGACCTTTTCCAGACAAAACCAGCTATATCAGGTTTGTATGACATTATTTTCACCTAGAGTCGCAGCACTCATGAAGAACAGGTTCATTAACTATATTATCTTCAACATCACCTGATACCATAGAAAATATCACAATACTGGTATGTACTAATGCTGTTCAGCCCTAGCAGAAGCAGAGATGAGAATAGGTGATTTAAGTGATAAAGTGAACGAGAACAGGTGATGAAAGTGATAAAGAGATAAAGCAGCTTGTTTTACCATCACTGCCAGGTCACACATGTTCAGCTGAGGCTGGCCAGGAACCAGGGTCTTCTGATGCTGCTCCACAACTGGACTGATGAGCCTCAAAGCGGCCTGATATTCTTCAGACAGTACACTGAGATAGAGAGGGAAGGAGTGGGGGAGGGAAGTGGAGAGAGAGAAAAGAGAAAGAAATGTACTTGAAGCAGCATGAACAAAACCAATCATACGCACACCAAAAGCAGGGCAATCACATCGGACCATCAATTCAGCCACGTTCACAAACACACAAAGAGCCCGGCTCTTCAGCAGAGTCAAGGACACTCGAGCTTCCACCTCTCTCTCTCTCACACACACACACACACACACGCACACATGCACACATGCACACACGCACACATGCGCACACACACACACACACACACACACACACACACACACACACACACACAAAGAATGGCTATATGCTACAGATGAACAGGAGTCAGGCATGGCAGCACATGCTTAAAAGAACAGAGTGCTTTAGGAAACATTAGCGCAGCAAATATACAGGGTGTCTCAAAAGTAAGGAAACCACACAGCTTGGCAAAGGGTGATCCAATTTTAGACACAAGCTGTGAGGGAAAAACTTGTGTGACGCATCAAAATGGTCAAAATAAATGTGCTTCATGCTAACCTAACTGTATTCATTCTCTTGTCTAAACATGATTTTACTTTTGTGCATGTGATGTGAAGAATGGTATTATCCCAAGCAGAACAAGTTGAGATCATCCTCATTTCTGGTGAACAAAGCACATATGTAATCACAGTAGATTTCAACCAATGCCACTTAACCAAACTTTATTTTGTCATGTGTGCAACTATTCTTTTGTGTATGTATGATTTTTGAATGAGGCACCGAACAGGACTGAAGGGCCAAAGAGGAGCTCATTTTCATTTGCATGTACCAGTCTTAAAGCTACAGTAACAAAAATCAGCTGTTCAATACCAAGGGACAAGATGATGATGGGAAACAGTCATGAAAAAGCTAAAACTAAGCTGCTTTTGGTACATGTATACACAGAAATGCCATACATGGACATCACAGAGAAAACTATACATAAGGAAGTACACTAAAACGCAGGACATGGGCCCTTAAAAGAATGCAACATGGAAATTAAACATGAATATCTTGCAAATCTGTATATTCGACCTGCACAGTATACAGTTTATATATCAATCCCCTAACACTGATCTCTTGCTCATCTATCAACAATATCACACTTTTACTGCTAATCACTACTCTATCGCTCCTCTGTCACTGATAATTACTCATTCATCCTCTACTAATATATCACTCCTCTATCACTAATCATTTACTCTTTTACTACTAATATATTACTCTTTTATCACTAATGTAGCAGTTATCATCCACTCTTCTATCACTAAAGTAGCACTCATCTATGAACTCTACATGTGAACATGTGAGGTTTTAGACAATTCGCACAACCAACAAATCCGTGTGTTGAGGCACCGTGGTTTATTGTCAAGCATCACATGTCCAGAAGCGCTGGTGACACTCCACCTCCACCCCTACCACAAAATCTGCCGAACCTGTGTGATAATATTCAAGCTGCATGGGATGGATTATCGCAGGACACCATTAGGAACCCCTACAACTCCATACAGAGATGTCTGGCATGTTGTGTTAGCAAACATGCTGGCTTGATGGCAAACTGAGAGACAGTACTTCTGTATGTGTAGCTCAATAAATATTGCCCATGTGAGTCTAAATTTATAATAATTTATTGTTCCTGGTAACCTTTAACTTCCTTCCCAATAGCATTGCAATCCAACACTTCCTCCTGGGTGCAGCTATTCTTTTGAAGATGAGTGTATGTAAATCCGGTTACCCGTCAGCAGGCGCAGGCCTAAAGAGAAGTATTGTTATTTTGCCAAACGCCGTGCACCCGGTGACTCTGACTTGTGCTTTAGAAAAAAGGTCAGGGCTAAACGCAAACCTTTCACAGTCATACGGTACATAACGTCTCCATTCAGAGACATCTGAAAAAGAACTGGACTGACCTCATTTTGCTTTCATTCTCTCTGTGTTAGATGGCCTGCTGCAACCCTGGGCTACACGCGCACACACACACACATACAGAAAAGACCCCCCGTGGCTCTGAAAAGAGCTCAGTCGTCTATAGGACCTGTAGGGTTAATGGGATCCTCAGAGCATGTGAGTGCACCCACACATACACAGTAGACAAATATCACCACAGCAATTACGCCCTTAATACAGCGGCAGCAGCACCTGTGTCAGCTCCGTCTCTCCGACCCCCTTCTCAAACATCCCTCTGCCCCTCGCCCCCCACCTCCCAAACTGAGCCCTCTGATTGGCCCTTGGGGAGTGTGTGTGCACGAGTGTGCATGTGCAGGGTGAGAGGTCAATTAGTATAATAACCCCTGGCTCTGCCTCATTCACACCTTCACTCCCTACACTTCTCCTTCCCCCGGGAGAAGCAGGGGGCTTCCTCCACACAAGAACACCTGCTCCTCTATCGCTATATCACTCCATCATTCTATCACTCTTCTATCACTTCTTTACTCCTCATGCTCTCCATCACTTTACCAGTAGTCTATCATTAATCTATGGGTGCTCCATCACTTTTCTGTCACTTCTATATCATTCTATTACTCTTCAGTTACTCCCATCACTCTTCTGCCACTCTTTTATCGTTCCTCTATTGCCCAACTTTCACTCCTCTCTCATTCCTCCTGTTCCACGGTCATGCCATCACTCCTCAATCACTCTGTAACTAATCCATCACTCCTCGATCATTCCTCTGCTGCTGTTCTATCACTCCATCACATCCATGTCGTTGCTCTGTTACAGATCACTAATCTCTCACTGCTCTATCACTAATATCACTCCTCTATTGCACCAGTCACCAATATCACACTATCATTCCTCTATTATTAAAGTTTTGCTTCTCCATTACTAATATATCACTTCTCTATCACTAATCTATTACTCACTGATCACTTCTCTATTGCTCTTCTATGATTCCATCACTTCCAACTCACTGATCTGTCACTACTCTATCACTCATCTATCATTGCTGTAACTAATATCACTCCTACATTGCTTCTCTACCACTAATATATCATACTATCAATAATTTGTGACTCTTCCACCATTAATATCACTCCTGTGTTTCTCCTTTATCACTAATATCATGCCTGTGTTTCCTCTCTGTCACTCCTTTGTTGCTCCTCTACCACTAAAATCACTCTCCTATCACTAATCTCTCACACATGTATTGGTTTCCTATCACTAATATGTCGCTCCTCTATCACTAATATAGCACTCCTCTATTGCTCCTCCACCATTAATACATCACTCCCCCATCACTGCCTCACTCTATATTTCTTGTACCACTCGTTTATCATTCTTCTATCTTTTCTATCACCATATAACTAATCTAATGCTCCACTTTCACTCTTGTATCACTAATCCATCATTTCCTTATCATTAATCTTTCACTCCTCTATACTTATCAGTTTTTGGTCCAGTTAGATTATACAAAAAAGTTCCTGAAGGTTGTGAGTGTGATAAAAGGTCCTGAGGGAGCAGAGCAGTTAGTTTAATCAGTTGTTTGAACTTTGGCCTGTGATAAAAATCCAGAGTCTGACAGAGACAAACAGGATGTGAAACAGAGCCAAAGCAGCGTCCTACATCACTTCATCACCTCCCGAGAGCAAACGTTTGATCCATTCAGACATTAGAAAGATGGAAAGATGTGATCAAGCTCAGTGAAGCGTTGGGTTTCATGTACAGTAGGCGTCAGATGCTTTGACAAAGGACCTGGTGTCTACATTTACCACAGCGGACTGAACCTCTGGACCCTTAAGTCCTGAATCAATAATTAATGCCAGCATGTTTATTTATGCTGAGGATTCAGACGAACAATGAAAAATCCTCAGTCAGCACGGTTCGTTAGCATCACTTCCAGTCCTTACCCACAGATTCCCTACTGCAAGCGCAGAGGCATAAATTATAATAACACTGCATGCAAATGCGGGCTTTTGATTTATAATGCATGGCACCCAGGGGGCAGGGGTATTGCTCAGGTGTCACCAAACGGATTAGTGATTCACAACCCCTCCACTACCAACACTTGCACACAAATGCGGTACTTCCAAAAGCTCTAGTCTGCAAGGGGAGCGCAATAAAAACAAGTACCCCCATATCAGCACTCGCACAAACAAAACATAGACAAGTACAATTGAACGGATAAATGGAAGAAGTCAACTGACACGTGCGTTCACTTGGCAGAAGACGAGGGAATTGAGCTGAAGAGACAATCAAATACCTCTGCCCTTTCTCTCCCGGTCTCCCTCTCTCCCTTGTGGAAATTGAGCAATTCAGTGAGGACTATTGATTGGAGGCTGAAATGCTTGTCGGCAGCAGATGAGGCTCAAGCCGCTGGCTACATTAGCCGTAGGGCTTAAGTACTTGCTGCAGGGTGGCAGGGCCACTGGGTGGGGTGGGGCAAGAGGGGGAGACGAGGATTTAGGCAGCTGGGACGGAGCTGGGACCAATCTTCCGCTCTCTTTACGAACAGTCATCCTGGTTAGTGTGGTCAGAAAAGAGGCCAGAGCAGCATTAACCCAATCATCAATCATCTCTATGACATCCAAGAATGGCTATGTTATAGTAACGATTTTGGGTTTGGTGTTGGGGTTGGGTGTTCAGTAAAACCACTCAAGGAAAAAGGGAGTCCAGTGTAAAAACATAGGCAAAATGACCTCAGTATCCTTTAAAACGTGACAGCAGTAATAAGCAGTTTTGGACGAAATGGTGTGGGAGAGGGAATGTGGGCCATGCTTGACTATGTCACTGCCTGCTCCAGGTTGTGCTGAGATGAAGCGTGCTGTATTGGGTTGGGATGTGCAGTATGTGGTAGTAATATTGTGATATAACTCAATAGAAATATGACAAAAGTACGTTCATTATGATAGACTTCTGTTTTCTGAAGAGCCCTGGTGGCATTTTCCACTGCAAGAAAAGCGACACTACTCAGTTGTGGCCAGCAGAGGGTACACTTCTGAGTTTTTCAACATGATTCGACTAGAGAGTGGGAGAGGGAGAGTGCAAGGACTGTCAAATATACTTTATACTATACTGGTGGGTTTGAGCAGAGCAATCTTCGTTTTGTTCTTATGTGATTAAATGTGAGAGACAAGATAAGTGATGGGTGCAGCAAACTCACTCTTATCCGAACAAGCTCCAGCAGCGTTAGATCACTTCTGCCCCATGCAACTACAGCCAATGGGCCCTGTGTGTTACAGCACTCACAGAGACATAATTAAGTCATTCCCAAGCAACAAACATAAGATACTGGGCAGGGACGCAGGTTGACGAATGGTATATTCCCTCTTGAGTTCGGATGTTGGCTTGGGATGTGCAGTGTTTAGTTGGAATGTCCCGTGTTAAGCTTTATGTTTAGGATGGAACGTGTTGTTTTGGCTCAGGCCGAAGTGGGCTAGGATGTTCTGTGTTAAGTATGAATGTTGGGAAGTGATGTGCTGTGTTGGTTAGGATGCACTGGGTGGAATGCGCCGTTTGTTCTGGATGTGTGAGATTTGGTTTGGAATGTAATAGGTTGGGTTGAGATATAATGCACTGCGTGGGGTAATGCCATATTAGGTTTAGGTGTGTTATATTGGTTTGGGATGAGCTACATTGTGTTGGGATATGCTGTGTTGGGTTGGAATGTGCTGTATTGTACTTGGAAGTGCTGTGTTGGGTTGGGATATGCCACATTGTGTTGGGATGTGCTATATTGGTTTGGGATCTGTTATATTGTGTTGGGACGTGCCGCTATTGGTTTGGGATGTGCCGTGTTTGGTTTGGATGTGCTGTCAGCCTGCCACAGGACTGGAGGTATGTGTACAGACAGGCTCTACATCATCTTAAGTGGCTCTTTAGGTGCAGACAGAGATTAATGAGTATGGGCCGCTCCAGCTGGGAGCCCAGGGAGCACAGGGCCCACAGCCTGACAATGGGACGGGGGACGGGAGGAGTAAAAGAGAGAGAGAGAGAGAGAGAGAGAGAGAGAGAGAGAGAGAGAGGAAGAGAGAGAAAGAAAGAGAGAGGGAGAGAGAGAAAGAGAGAGGGCGAAGGACGAAAGAGGGAGGACTTCTAAAGACATCTTCCTCCAAACACACACACACACTGGGGGAATGGGGAGGGTTAAAGCGTGACACTACAAGACGAGTCTCTGAAAGCCAGCCAAATAAATTCTCCTGCGTTCAACAGTTATTGATTTCTCTGGAGAATCTTTTTTTCTTTTTCGCTGTAGTAAGGCTCGAGTCCAGTCAAGCAAAAAGGGATGGAGAGATCAAAAGCACCATTAATGTTTAATTATTCCATCTCCTTTCAAGAGAGAGAAGGAACGGGGGGGATAAGGGGATGACGAGGAGAAAGGGGGAAAGGAGGGAGAGAATAAAGAGGGTTAAAGTGAAATGGGGAAAGACGGCATGTGTGTGCATGGGTTTGAGATGCCATTACAAAATAAAAGGTAAGCATGGAAAGAGAGTGAGTGAGAGAGAGAACGAGAGAGAGAGAGAGAGAGAGAAATAGGGGTAGGAGGACAGATAAATAAAGATTCTGTTTGTGCATGTGTGTGATCATGAGACTTTGAGAGACGGTGAGAGAAAAAGATGGAGCGAGAGCAAGAAAAAGAAGCAAAAAAAACACGTGAGAGAGAGACAAGATCATTGATAGATTTTGTGTGTGTGTGTGCGTGTGTGTGTGTGTGTGTGAGAGAGAGAGAGAGAGAGAGAGAGAGAGAGAGATAAACAGTTTGGGAAAGCGAGAGGAAAACCTATACAGATAGAGAGATAGAGAGAGAGAGAGAGAGAGAGAGAGAGAGAGAAAGAAACAGAGTCACCAGAGAGAAAGGGAGTGAGGGAGAGAAAGAAGGAGAGAGGAAAAGAGAAAAAACAGAAGGAGAGAGAGAGGGAGAGAAAAAGAGAGAGATATGCAGAGAAAGAGAGAAAGAAAGACAGAAAGGAACAGAAGGATAGAGCGAGAGACAGACAGACAGTGATAGAAAGACAGAGAGAGAAAGAGTAAAAAGAGTGAGAGACAAAGAAAGACAGTAAGAAAGGCAGCAAGAGAGAGAGTGAGAAAGAGGGAATGAGAGGAAGAAAGAGCGAGAAAACCAGAAAGGAGAGCCTAGAGGGATTTCAGCAGCCTGAGGGAAAGAGGCCTAATCTTACTGAAAGAGGTAAATAAAGGCAGATGAAGGCAGCGCAGTCAATGAGCAGACAGCTTTGGGGCTGGAGGTTGAGGGCAAAGCACGGTCTCCTCCACAAAGAGAACATCAATGTTAAAACATTAAAGCCAAAGTTCATCACACACATATGCTGTAAACACTCAGAGCACTCTGATGCTCCAGTCCTCATTTCAATCGAAAGCGCTTTCTGTATTCATGACTAGCCGCTCAGATTTCCGTCTCTGTGACCTCTGCCTTTTTCAAGCGCGTTTAACTCTGACCGGACCGCGCTTGGATGACTGCGAGAGTGTCCATTAACCAGCACCTCCTTCCATCTTCGTCAGAACGATCCATCTCGCAATTTTATCCGCCGGCGGTGCGTGTGCAGATAGCGATCTTTAAAGGTGCTGTTTGCAATCACAAAGAGCAGCGATTAATCAGTCTTCTTCAGACTGCACAGATCAATCTGCAGCACACAGCCAGCGCTGGAATCAGTATCGATCTGACAGAGTCAGCCTTGCACCCCCTCTCCTCCCTCTCCTCTCCTTGCACCAGCAGGCTGTGGTCAGCCATGGCAGATAAATGAGTCACAGACAGAAGTAGGGCTGCAACAATCAGTGGACAAATTTGTTGATGTGTGGACAACGTTAATTATACAAAAAGCCTGAACGTGTCATTCACTAAAAAACAAAAGCACAATTACAGTGCAGTGTAGGGAGCAATGTAGCTTCTATTATTTCTTTTGAAAAGCTCTCTGTAATGATTCAGAAAGGTTCACATGATGCACAAGGGAAGTTAAGCAGATTGAAGCACACTACAGGAACCGTAGGAGGTGATTTTACTGTTTACTTTTACTGTTTGATTTAAAGGAATATTTTTCCAAAGCAAATAATTTATGCAAGTAAGTTTTCACTCATCCCAGATGTACCCGATTGACTGAGCCATGTCTAGAGTTCAGATTTTACCCTTTTAGTTTAGATGTTGAGCTATGACGCCAACATTGCTGGCAAACACTACGAGTCAACAGTCCTTTTTTTATCAACGTGCTCAAACCGCATGCAGATCTTCGTTAAGATTCACAAAACACAAATCAGGAAGAGTGAGTGCTGATCTAGAATCAGCCTTTGCAACAATGGAAATACAGTCGGATATATACAGAGAAATCTGTTCAAGGATCTGTTCATATTAGCCTGCTCAAACTTCATCCTGGTCTTAATCAAGATCCAGTTGTAAACCAATATCCTTGCTGTACACTACTACAAACGTAGGTCAAAGTGTCTTCTATTATTTCTTTAATAAAACATGTTCATATGATCAACAAGGCAATCCAACAGACTGCGGTACGCTATATGGTTTTACTGTTTTAAAGGACCTTGCTGAAAAATCAACTTTATACAATATTTCACTCACCTGAGATGTAGTTACAGCTGTGTCTGGAGTCCAAATCTTACTTCTTTAGCTTACATGTCAAACTACAAGATCAACATTACTAACAAACACCAGGACTCAATAATCACCCAATAACCCAAATTGTTTTCATAAAATATATTGCCCAAATTTTTGCTGATCTAGAATCAGTATTTGTGTCAGTGATGGTCATAAATATGAACCATGTCTAAGATCAGTCCTGAACAAGGTTTGTTCATTTTTACAGTTCACAGTAAGTCACAGCACGCTCTGAACCACATTTGACAATGATATTAATGAACATTTTACAGAAAACTGGATTAATTAAATTGCAATACCCAAAGAAACTGTAGGGGGCGTATGGCATTTGCTGTTTGATGTAAAGGAATAGTTTGCCAAAAAAATCTAATTTACACAATTTTTTACTCACCCCAGATGTAGACAATTGACTAAGACATGTTTGGAGTCCAAATTTGGCTTCTTTAAAACTCACGCTAAAAGGCTAACACTGCTAACAAACACCAGGACTGAATAGTCACACAAATAGGCCAAATCATTTCCATAAAAAACATAATCAGTTTTGTTTTCAACCCACTCAAACCGCATTAGGGTCTTCATTAAGATTCACAAAAGTGCTGATCTAGAATCAGTTTTTGTAACAATGGTGATCGTAAATACCAAGGAATCTGGTCCTAAACCATCCCTGAAATCGTTTTATTTTTTAGAGCTCACAGTAAGTAATACCATGCTCTAATTCACTTCAGCAAGTCTGCATGACTACAACAAACTTTTTATAGAATTGTGAAATTTGGGTGACTGTGAAGTTCTAAAGTATATTAGCAGTGTTATCCTGGTAGCTCAAGTTCTAAACTATAAAAAAACAAACTATAGCAAAATCTGGATCTTTTGGTTGTTTAACTACACTAAAAATTAGACAAAAAAAAAATAAAAAAAAAATAAATAAATAAATAAAAATATATATATATACACACACATACACACACAATTCCTTTAAAACACGTTCTGTAATCTGTCTGTGATTCACACAGTCAATCTGTTGGATTGCAATATGTTACAGGAAGTAAAGGGGTGACATGGCTTGTATTATTAAAAAGTGCTCTATAATACAACATCATTTTTAAACAATCCATGCACAGTCTGAAAGACTGCCCAGAAAGCATAAAGGGTGATATGTCTTCTATTCTTTTCATACATTCACCCACATCAAAGTCTTACCTGATTGGGTATTTCTCTCCAGGGTCCCGCCCGAGGTGGAAGATGAGTGGCTGCATGGTGTGTTCCTCCTGGGTGTGTGTGGTGACCCCAGCGACCTCCTGGCCAGGACAGAAGTTTACACCCTGTGTGTAAGACAACAGGATAGAAACACTGAGCTCTACATATTCACAATACGGACAGACAGGAGTGACCGAGGACGGCGCTGACAATGCTGAAGTGCCCTTCAGGAGAGAATTCACTTAAGAGCTGTGATGGATGGGGACATGCAGCAGCATGTCAATAACTCCGCGTCTACAAGCAGGATCAACATCCAACAGTGCAACATACAGGCCAGCGGACAGGCAGAGTGTGGAAGAGAATGCACGTCTGCATAGGAAGAAAATCAAACCTGACATAAATGAAACTATTAAGATGTAAACCAAGTCATTTAGCATGTTTTTATATGAAATGTTTCTGCATTGATTTTGTATAACATGCTGCAAAGTTTGTTGGGTCAATATACAGCCATTTTATTTACTTTTCAAAACCACCAGTGAAAACCTGTATTTACCTTGTCATAGTTAAGTAAGGAGAGTTCAGTACATAGAACTGACATACCATGAAGCTCAAGCACTGTTGTTCCT
Organism: Semaprochilodus insignis; assembly: GCA_034552555.1. Classification (NCBI taxonomy): domain Eukaryota; kingdom Metazoa; phylum Chordata; class Actinopteri; order Characiformes; family Prochilodontidae; genus Semaprochilodus; species Semaprochilodus insignis. Next base: position 13,346,579 of record CM067498.1, read on the forward strand.
CCTTTAAATACAAATCCTGCATTTACAAAAGAGGACGGGTCAAATAATAAATTGTTACTTAACAGTCTTGACTCATTAATATTTACACCAACAAAATTTGCATACAACGACAATGGAGCAACAGCAACGTTCCAGGCTGTGAAGGAATGTCTGCACTTTTCATACCCTTCTCAAAGAAGCAAACTGTCAGTGGGCATGGCTGGTGTTCATCTTTAAACAAGGCTGAAGTTCCTATTTACCAGCTTCCAGCTAACTACTAGCAAACTAGCATACCTAACTAAACAGTATGACGACTCAGCTTATATACTTTGTCTGTTTGGGCATGTTGCCTCTGTGTGATCATCACAGTGTCTCACTGTAAACCAGCCAAACCAGCCAATCAGAACAGGTCATCTAATTATTCATGAGCCCACCAAAAGAGAAAAACAACTCATTTCATTCTTGGGCCAAATCATACGGTGTAAATGGATGTGTAAAACCGGATCTGGCCATTTCTGAGCCCAACCAACAACACATACCTTCTATGTAGACATCAGAGAACAAGTCACAGTACTGAATACATGCATTCTGTGGCACCTTTAAGGTTGGAATTAGATTTAAAAAATGTTAACTTCTTTTCACTTCAACAGTAAAAATCAACAGTACGTGTCATTTGACCCAGGGTGCCCAAACCATTGCACACAACTGTTTATATGGAATATAATTGTATGGCTCCTTGCAAACAAAAGCAAACCTGACTTTGTGTATGTGTGTATGTATGACTCATGTCTGTGGCGGGGGTCTGTTGTGGGTTCTACCTGCTGCTAACACTGCAGGGCTTGTGGAGGAGGTCAGACGAGGAGTCCTTTCTTAATATTTTGATGTTCTCCACACGAGCATGTGTGCGCACAATCAGAGGCTGTACAGGACCACCAGGGGACCAACCACTGGGCCTACGCACGGTAGGGGGCTGGAGAGACTCGCATACATACACAGTTCAGAGCAGTAGTTCAGTCTCCTGGGATCTGGCCCAACACTCTCTTCTCTCTCTCACTCCTCTCTCTTTTCACTGATCTTGGAGGCATAAAACAACCAAAATCCCACCAGAATGAATCCAAGCAGGATAAGCTGCAGCTCTGCCTATTAAAGGGCCCATATATTTTCTCTTTTTTTCCCTCAATTTTTTCTTCTTTGAAATAAAACAGGCTGATGTAGCATGTAAACACTGTCAGCATTTTAAAACATACGTTCTGCTGTCTAGTTAGTGCAGTCCATATATGGAAATGTAGCTGCTTCTTTTGAATTCAACGTTTTTGTGATGTCACATAAGCCATCACAGTCCATTAAAGCTGACACAAAAGTCTGAATATCCTCACCTCCTGGGTCAAATGAAATGTTAAGAGAACAAACTTAATATTTTCTGCAAATTGTAGTGCATAATTTCTCATTATCGCTAAACTCATTAGAAAACCAATTAGTACAAAATGGCGCAGCCAGATTATTAACTGCAACGAAGAAAAGAGAGCACATTACTCCTCTCTTGACTCAGTGCATTACAGAATCCAGTATAAAACTGCTTTGATGGTGTTTAAGCCTTTGAATGTATTTGTACTTGCGTATGTTGTGGACATGCTTTGTATGTATGTGACCCCAAGATCGTTAAGGTCTGCATCCCAATCACTTTTGACTATTCCAAGATCTCGTCTTAAGCAAAAAAGGGGACTGTATTTTTAAATCAAAGCAAAAAACACATTTTTTATCGATTAGCATTCAGCAGCTGTTGGAACTATGGAACTGTGTACAGTGGACTGTGTTAATGTGTGTTTGTGTGGTGCATGAAAGTGGTGAACAAAGGGTGGGAATCTTTGACTTTGGTTGTACAGCACTTTGGCCTCAAATGTGCTACATAAATACAATTTACTTCCTTGCTTACTAAATGTACAAAACACAATGTTAAATGCACCATAACTTCCACATTTTCCAGAGGCCATGTTTTTTTGTTCTCCCAAACATGTTAAATTCAGCAGATACACAGTAATTGTGCATTAAAATGTGCAGAACTGTGTTTTGAGTAGATGATGTGTTAACTTATTTTTATTTAGAAAATCAACAAATTCATGTCATTTGGCCAGGGGAGCTCTAACTTTGGCACACAACTGTAGATACACTTACTAAGCACTTTATTAGCACTGCTGTGTCAGATCCACACATGCCAACACAACACACTCTAACACACTACCACCATGTCACTGTAGTGCTGAGAATGATCTAGCACCCGAATAATATCTGCTCCGTGGTGGTCCTGCAGGGGTCCTGACCACTGAAAAACAGAGTACCAAAGAATGCACAGAAACACATGGACTACAGTCTGTAATTGCAGAACTACAGAGTGTTCCTATATAGAATGTGAGGCTTATAAAAGGACAGTGAGTGTTGAAAACAGGAAGGTTGACCTAATAGGGCTCAGTGAGTGTACATTCACCTATTCAGCCTACTGCAGTTTAGCTCCGCCCACTCATACTCAAGCTGTTCTGCTTTGTGAATGAGATGCAGCACAGGGGAGGCTAATTTTACACATTACATATTTACATATTTATATACATCAGTCTGAATGGAACAGTAACAAAAATAGCCTGTTTAATTCTATGGATGAATAGAGTTATAACAGGGTTGTGTAAAAAAGAACTGTGACTATTTGTGGTACAGAAAACTACACAAACGTTATTAAGTGAAAAAATTAAAACACATTGCAGGATATGAGCCCTTCAATAACACAGTAAAGACACAGCCTCACAAAAGAAAAAGAACAGGTTGTTACAGTGTTACACAAAGCTAGGTTTCTCTTCAAGGACGCCTCTCAAGAAAATGACTCACAGAGCGTCTTGCTCGCCAAAACCTTTCTGAAATACCAAGCCAGTAGCTAAATAAGTTCTTTAAATGTCATTTCTTTTTATACTGCAATGGCACATTGCAGAACTGCACTAAGTGCACTAAGTAAAAAGGTACGTTCGCATGGCAAATCCTTAACAGGCCACTAAACGTGAGCTTACCCAGCCTCAAGCTGCCAATCAAAGCCCATCATTAATAGCTTTTCAACTGAAATTCATAAAAGAAGAGACGCACACATAATCCAGCCATCCGTCTAATAGTGGGTCCAGCGTGCGCCACAATAAACTATTTCATATTTTATTTTATTTTTTTTCCTCCACCTTCGACTTCTGTCAGAGAGGGAGCATCGGATGCAAAAGCACTTATTCTGTGAAATTTCTCATTTCGCACTTCACTGACCCTCGTGGGTTTGGAGAGGAAGGCGCCCGCGTGACCGATACTATTAAGCCATCATTTCAACCAAGTTTAGGAGCAAACAAACCAGGAGAGGAAAAAAAAATGGCTGTTTTATGCATTCTCTCGTGTCTCTTGTGTGCTCGTGTCGTCTGAAATCATCCAAATCTCTTTCAGCACTGCTGGATCTCTGAATTACAGCGGGTCAGGGCTCAAAGGTCAAAGCACGTGGCCATCTCTCAAGCCCCTGGCAAGACTACCCAAAAAACACATTAACCGTGAGTAGGACCGACCCAAGCCCTCTCCCTCTCCTCTCCGACCATCCTCGGCCTGCTCAACCAATCGATAGACAGCTCACAGGCAATCAGCCGCCATTATTTGTGAAGTTCCACTCCAGTTCACATGAGCTGATAAAGGAGGCGGCTATTGATTCGACGGCCCTCCAGGAGAGAGCAATTTAAGCGGCCGATGGGCCATAAAACAAACTTGGAGAAGAAAGCCCAGGGCCAGGCATGTTTGAGGAGTGGACATGCAGAACACGGCTACCAAGGAGGCATGTACAGTTGTGTGCAAAAGTCTGCGAACTGTATTTGCTGGTTTCTAAGTGAAAACAAAAGCACACACTTCCGCACATCTCAACACAGGATAACCATATATTTCATTTTTAATATGATATAAAATAAAATGTGCTAAAAGTCAAAAATCCTCACCAGGAAGAAAAATCATGATAAATTTAGACTGATATGAGCAATATTTATTGAGCTACACATACAGAAGTAGTGTCTCTCAGTATGGTGTCGGGCCAAGTTGTTGAGGTTCCTAATGCTGTCCTGTGTCCATGCAGCTTGAATATTCTCACACAGTTACTGCAGATTTTGCGGTAGGGCAATGAGCATGGTGCCTCTACACAGGGATTCGTTGTTCGCCAAAAGCGGGACTCATCACCTGCTGCCATTCTGGCACAACACCATTGCAGTCTTTGGTGACGTGGTGTTAAGGGCAGTCGTCGTAACGTGTGTCATGTGTCATGTCTGTGTCATGCAGCCGTCTGCCAATGGTGCTGGCACTAACTGGGTGATTCGTGGATGGCATCACTGCTCACTGAATGTCCACAATCGTGGCTGTTGGGTCACTCTGCGCATGTTGGACAATTGGTTGGTTCTCTTTCTCTGTGGTTCGTTTAGGTCTCCTTCATGGCAATGCTGTGTGCCTTCTTCTATCCACTGCCGCCAACAGTGTGCTATGGTAATATCCACACGACCGGTATGCGCAATACGCCAATAAGAAAATCACACTTCCTTGGAACTCTTTCAACTCAAACTGCGTTCAAACTCTTCTCCAAGGAATACTTCCAACAGCATGAGTCAGAATGGAAAGCACGCACAACAGGACAACCTTATATAGTTAGTCAGGTACAGCGATAAGTCCCGGCCTTGCTGACATCACATGGGCAGCTGAGAGTGAAACCTGAATCGTTTGCATGTCTAATTATGTCAAACTTACCCACCAAGTTTCATTCCTGTTGGCTGATTCCTTCTGGGTGCAACATATTTTTTTTTTACAATGATGAGTGTAAATAGAAATTAAGCACTAAAATTATATCTTTCCTTATCCCTACCACTATATCCTTCCCCCCCCCCCCTTCTATCGCTTTCTTTTTCTACCTCTCTTTCGGTCTTACATTTTTCCTCTGTACATTTCTCTTTTTCTACCTCCCTGTGATTTTTTTTACTATTTTTTTTTTACTTATTAATATTATCTCTTCCAATCTCTCTCTCTCGCCCTTTCTTTCTATCTCTCTCTCTCTCTCTATCACTCTTTGTTGTTATCTACTTCTCCCATCCTTTCTTCTTTCTGCCTTTTTCTTACTGTCTCTCACGTTCTCTACCTCTCTCTCTGTCTCCCACTCTGCCTGTCTGCCTGCCTGTCTGTCTGTCTGCCTGTCTGTCTCAAAGGAGGTGAGCTGCAGTCTGAAGGATGGCGGCTGAGAGATGATGCATGCTCGCTGAAGTGTGCCCTGCTCCATTTATATTCATTAGCGTTTGATCTTCAGGGCTTATCCATAAGACACAGATGCAATGTTTAAAAATAATATTTCATGTATATTTTGGAGAAAAGATGAATAGGACAGAGCAAAAGGAAGAGAGAAAGAGTGATAAAAGAGAATGAGAGAGAAATAGAAAAAAACAAGATAGAGGACAGAAGACAGAGAGAGAAAAGATGGACAGATAGTGACAGAGAACAAGCAATAAGACATATAAAATGACTTATTAAAATATTACATTTTTCAAATAAAGGCCAGCTTATGCTCTGTGTACGTGTGTCCAGGTATGCATTTTAATTTTACTTCTTCATTGTTATCATCACTTCTAATATTAAGCACACTTCTTTCATTGCCATTGCTTTGTCAACAGCTGTTAACTGCAAATCACGCCAATCAAGCTATTATCAAGCTATTTGAAATGGGAGAGAGAGAGAGAGAGAGAGAGAGGGAGATGTGGATAGTGTTGACTTTGTATTTTCAGAGACCCAGGCAGAAAATTTCATTAATACTGACCGTATTAAACTCCTCCCACGAGTTGCTCCATGTCCAGTAGTGAGCCTTGTACAGCCCGACGCGCACTGCCATCATCTGATTGCCACGGTAATAGAACACCGCCCTGTGGAGGGTAATAGCATTGGTAAGCATCTAGATAAACTAACTTAGCCCTGCAGGATACAGCTTCACTACCTTACCACTGCATTCCACTGTATACCACTGTACACCACCACCACCACCACTTCAGGACAACAGCTTCATTGCCTTACCACTCAATGCATTCCACTGTATACTACCATATACCCCCAGCACTGCAGGACAACAGCTTCACCATGTTACTACTGCATTCCACTGTATACTACTGTACACCACCACCACTGCAGGATACAGCTTCATCATCTTACAATGGCATTCCACAGTATACTACCAGCACTGCTTTACTACAGCTTCTTCACCTTACCACTACATTCCGTTATCTACCTCCAGTAAGGTCTTTTCTGTCTTTCTATGTCTTTCAACCTCTCCCTCTCCCTCTCTCTCTGTGTCTACCACTGTTTTACTCTCACTCTCTCTTTCTCTCACATTATCTTTTCTCTTTGCCACTTTCATCCCAGTTTCCTCTCTTCCTGTGTTCCTGCCTGTACACCACCAGTTATACAGCTCCTATTGGGATATAGCGGTGTGATTGTCAGGGTCACTGCCACTGTTGCTATGGAGGTACATCCTACAGGCTAAAGTATGTGTGTGCAGTGTAGGGGGTGCGGTAGGGGATTAGTGGAGGATGTTCTCACCTGTCTGTCAACGTGTTGTTGAACAGGGTCGGTCTCAGGTCCAGGCCGTCAATGACCCGATCGTCAGGGGCAACGAGACCAGCCAGAGCAAGACTGGTGGTGAAGAGATCCATCACAGTACCCACCTGAGAACTGACCTAGAGAACAGAGAGATAGAGAGGGAGAGGGAGAGAGAGAGAGTGAGAGATGAAAATAACAAAAAAAGGTGAGAGAACAGTAAAGATATAGATAGAGTTGACTTTGTATTTGCAGAGGTTCCCAAACTTTTTTTCTTGGGGCCCAAAGTGGAATGTCGGTGGACAAAACTAAACAAACAAACAAATAATAAAAAGAAAAAAGGAAGTAATGAAGTATATACTGTATAAAAATTACTCTTCCCTCATTGGGACTAGGGAACTTTCAATTGAGTTAAATCAAGGGGTCAACTTCTGCCTGCAGACCACACTGTGGGCAGCTGTGGTTTAGACTCTAAAGACCGTCTTTAGAAAGAGTGATCAGAGAGAAGGACGAATGTGGTGACTCATGATCATATAGACTGTGATATAGCCAGCACCAGCACAACGACTGTCCTTCAGCGTACAGGCCGGCCGCTCTCTTAATCTGGACTCCAGCGTTATTATGCACATGCACGGCAATGAGGACAGGAAAGAGAAAGGGAGAGAGGGAGGGATGGTAAGGAGAGAGAGAGAGAGAGAGAGAGAGAGAGAGAGGGAGGACAGAGCTGCTGTTTTATCTCTCTCGCCCAGTCCCGGCGCAAAAAAAAGCGCTTTATTTTATTTATAAACTTTGAACTATTTTCCGATAAAATGCCATTTTTTCGCTGTCATCCTTGATCTTCCATTCCATTCTCTCCTGAGCGGCCCTTTGAGGGAGACGGCACGCTCACAATCAGATAGTGCTATCAGCCCCGAGCAGCTGGCTGCACTACACACATACACACATACAGAGCCTGCATCAGCCTCCCTGAGTTTTCCTTCTCCTCCTCCTCCTCCTCCTCCTCAGTGAGGGAGGGCCTGGCACATTCCATTATCTACACACACACACACACACACACGCACACACACACACACACACACACACACACACACTTACAAAGATAGGAAAAGGAGAAATCAAAGAAGACAATTAATAAAGTTGACTAGCCGCTACCTCCAGCAGCTCTGCACAGCCAAAAAACATCAGACTGAAAGAATCAGACCGAAAGAAAAGAAAAAAAAACAGAAGTTTAAATATTTGAAAAGGCATATTCCTTTATCTTATATTCACTTCTATTCCCACTTCCGCTTACTCCCTCTTTTCATTCCAGCCTCGCTTCATTTCTTTGTTTTTTTCCTCCATCTGTTTCTGGATGTATGTTAAAATATTGACTCAGTATCTCAAAATAATGACATACTTTCTCAAAACATTGACTTGTTATGTTGAAATAATGACTTGGGACGGCTTTGAATATATGATATTCCATAATATGGAAGTCCAAGCACTCCAGGTAGAGAAGAAGCCTTTTCCTCTTCTTTTTCTGTTCTGGGAAGCAGTATGTCAAATTATCAACATAACAAATGATTTTCCTTCTTCTCTCCAGGTCAGACTTAATTTACTGACATTAAACTCATTATTTCAACACTGTATCTCGAAATCTTGAGGAAAATATTTGATAATTTAAATAATTAAAAATAAATGTCATTATTTGGAGATAGCAAGCCAGCAAAGTAGTCCATTTAGGTCCAAATAAAAAGTATTATTGTTTGGAGATACTAAAAGAAAAAAAGAAAAGAAAAAAAAAACCTAACAGTACAAAAGAGGAAAAAACAATTGATTTTTTCTCCTATATCTGGCAGGACAGGGCTTCCATAAGGTCTAATTCAGCTTCAAAAAAGGGGGAAAAAGGCAAAAAAGAAAAGAAAAAAGAAAAAAAGGAAACACATACACACACACACACACACACACACACACACACACACACACACACACACACACACACACACACACACACACACACACAGGACTGAAAGAAAAAAAGAAGTGTGAATATTTGAAAAGGCGCATTTCTTTATCATCCATTCACTTCCATTCCTCCCCCCCATTCTTTTATTCCAGCCTCTCTTCATTTCTTTATCCTTTTCTCTCTCTTTTTTTCCTGGCCGTGCTGTGCTGTGTGTGTTAAATGCTGGTGGTAGTTATCTGAGGAGACAGACTGCTATCCCTGTCTAATGCACTCCAGCCCTGTGCCTTCAGCTGATAAACACAACACAAGAGATGAGGCTGGCAGCTTTAGGGGGTGACGGCTCACATCCCCCAACCCCTCCTCTGTGTGTATCTGCAGGAATGCCTCTCTCACTGCTGTTTACTGCCAGCCCATTCCAGCACACATCTCCAGCCAACTGGGTCTGCTGCTGCCACTCAAACACTCAGCACCCATGATTCTGTTCAAGAGACTTCACTGGAGTCATTTGTTTTGTGAGGTCACAAAGGAAAAATCAATACATTTACATACACTATACAGCCAAACGTATGCAGACACCTGGCCACCACACTTATATGAGCTTGTTGGACATCCCATCCAAGAAACATGGACATTAATATGGAGTTACCACTTCTTTGTGGCTACAGAACCCTCTTGCTGCTTCATTTTGGAGATTCAAAACTGACGCTGGACAACAAGACCTGACTCGGCATTCAATTCTACATTCAAGGACATCCTAAAGGTGTTCAGTGGGTTGAGGAGTTCCTCCACACCAAGCTCATCATACCATGTCTTTATAGGGCTTGCTGTGTTTACAGAGGGATAGTCATGCTGGTACAGGTAATGTTCTACCCCAAACTGCTGCCTCAAAGTTGGAAACACAATTGTGTAAATGTCTTTGTGTGCTGTAGCATTAACATCACCCTTCACTGGAACTAAGGAGCCCAAACCTTGAAAAACAACCCCAGATCACCTCCCCTCACCCCCACCAAATATTACTACTGGCACCTTCCCCTCAAATCCAGATTTGTCCATCAGACTGCTAGATGGTGAAGCGTGATTCATTCTTACAGAGAGCACGTTTGTACTGCTCCAGAGTCCAGTGTCATGGCTTGCCATTGCACATGTTGATCTTAGACTTGTATGCTCCTGGTCGCCCATGGAAACGCATTTCAAGAAGCTCCTGACTCGGGGTTGTTGATGTTGCTTCGGCACGCTCTAGTTTGGGACTGAGCTCTTCAGTATGACCAATCTACTGTCTGTCTAAGATAAGTGTATGGCTACGTGCTGGATATTACATACCTGTTTGCAGTGGGTGTGGCGGAAACAACCGGACTTCAGAAATCAGAAGGGATGTCCATAGTTTTTGGCCATACAGTATATGACCGCCTATTAGTCTGTGGAAGTGTAGCACCCACATTCAGTATTTCAGTCCAGACCGCTTTTTGAAAGTGGTTCAACACAGGGCAGCCAATACAGGCACAGAAACAAAAACAGTCTGTTTCATTTTATGAGATAAGGAGAAGTTGAATGATGGTCACGTTAAAATGAATTCTTACTATTTATAGCTTAGAAACACGCACATAGTTGTCATCAGTGGACCACCGAGGAAAACTGACACTGAAGTGGTAATGTGTGGTGCTGGCATTGGTGTATCAGACACAGCATGCTAAGTTGAGAGTGGACCACTGCCCACAAAGAGCTCTAGCAGCTCTGTGATCAGAAACTGGCCAATGACGAAGGGCAAACACAAACTGTTGGCTACAGATGGGCTACAGTTTCTATCTGTGCACCAGCAAGGTGTCTCACATAAAGTGGCTGGCTATTTGTGGGACATGAATGTTAACAGAAACGGTGGTATCAGTGTGTCCCACATGACGGCGAGGAGGCAGTCTGAAATCCAGCCAAATCTTCCAAGCAGCTGCTGGGCAAAACCTTAACAGCATGAAAACACCTGCTTACCCTCGCCATCCTCCACCAGCCTGTCAGCGAACAGACACCTGGCACCAGCACGGGCAAAGCCTCCAGCAGCTGCCAGCTTGTGCCCTCTGAATCTACATATGCACACGCGTACTAGAGCAGCACAATGTGGATGAACATTCTTCTTAAGTCAAGTGCTTTAATTAACAATAGCTCATTTTAAAGAAAGGACGTTGTATCAGTGTTGGTCGATACTCAGGGTTTCAATATCGGTAAGGTAAAAGTGGTATAATGCCATCAGAAATTATCATTATATAGCTTGAAAGCATATTTTTATTGGCTTAAAATCTTAAAGGAACTGTGCAGTGAAAGCATTGAATAATGTTAAATGATAAAGCTTATGACATCCTGAGCTCATACTCCAGATGTAGTCGATCAGCCAAGCCAAGATTTTGCATCTTTAGTTTAGATTTAGAGCTACACGGCTAACGTTGCTTACAAACACTAGAAGTCAGTAGACACCTAAACCTTCTTTGTAACAGATTTTGGTACCTTCTATTGGCAAAAACAGTGCACTGTGCAGTTTTGTTCATTTTTGAAGCTCACAGTAAGTCATGCTGTGTCCTATGGGTGGACGACCTGGCAAAATTATCATATCATGATACTAGATTTTTATGCTGCACCAGAAGGACCACAGTATTTTAACACAGTTCACTAATAGTGCTGCATTTGAAAACTGTCGTGAAAAAAAAAGATAAAATTATTTTACATTTTACATACCGTGCTGCATAAAACTAAATACACAGGACTACTTACACTCTATGTGTAATGAAACATGCTGTTGGTCAGAGTGCCTTAAGTACTGATGATACTCACAATATGCTCTCAAAAGCATACTGCTTATCATAACAACAAAATGAACTAGTCTGCCAAATGGTAATGGAGTTTTGAGGGCAGCACACATTACATTACAAAATACATTACAAAATACATTATGTGATTGCTTAGAGGCTCATTTGCATATCGAATCAATTAGAACAATGAACAATATTAAGCACATGATAAAAATCTTAGGCTTTTTTCCCCAATGTAAAAAGTTTCATGCCGGTGTATTCAGCATATAAGAATTCCAAATCATCCCAAAGTAACCAAATCAAACTGAATCAGATCCTTTAATAATTCACTGAATTGCTTACTAAAATATCATAGGTTGATCAAAACTGGTCACAGATTCACAAGATGCTCTCAGAGATAACGTTGAGCAAATGATATATTGTGCAGACCTGACACACGCACACATACACAGCTATGTGCAGAGTCTAACCCCCTCCCTAGCCCCACTCTCTCGCTTTTTTTTGTCCTTTATCCCACACGGCTGGCATATTCAGATACAGGAGCCCTCATTACAGCTCAATCCAACCTCAGCAAACACACAAACAGATTAGCCGCTTAAGACGCTCCCAATCCCCCTCTGCCTCGCCTGGGCTCTGCGCTATCACAGTCCCGCACACCCCTCAGATAGCGAGCCGGGGGCACAGCTTAGCTCCAGCTCCTCCAAAAAAATCCCCCCAGCGCCACAGCCCCGTGTCACAGCTGCCCCTAATACAATTAAAAGTCATTTGCAGAACGCACGGCTTTAGCGGATCAGGAAAAGGGGAGGCTTCCTCTCAGCCGCGAAAAAAGGAGGTGGGGGGGGATACGGGGTGGGGTACAGAGCACCTCAAAACTTGAAGAAATTTACACACACACACACACACACACACACACACAGATACACACACGTTCATGCAGATGACAAATGCCTGTGGTTTAAGAAGCTTCCTTTCTTGTCCGAGAGGTAGACTCAAGCTTTCCCGGAGCGTCCTCTGAGAGGCAAGATTGAATTACAATACCTGATGAGGCCATTAACACTGATTCAAACAGTCAAAAACAATTAAGAGGCTGAGGAGAGGATTACTGAGTTTTACCAAATGCATTCAGAATTGCGCCTGAAAGTCTTTTATTCACTTCTCCACTACCGGACAGGCTACGTGCTTTAACAAATAGGCCCCTCGTTTCAACAGATCACGTTAAACAAGCAAAAAATTTGGAAAATTAACTAAAATTATCAACAGAATGATAAGAAACAAGTTTTGATGGTCTGTTCAGAGACATTTATGTATCCTGTTGCTCTGGCCTGTGCTGTTTCGTAATACCACTTAATACCTCAAGAGGGCGTCATTGTAGCGATGAGTCTGCTATCAGTCCATCAGGAGAGGATAAAGAAACAGAACTACCCTGACTGTGTTTTCTATCTTCTTGTCAAAGGTGTTGAAGGCTCTGCTCCCGGTCAGATCATTTAAAAGCAGGTAGCGAATGAAAGAAAGACACAATGACTGAAACACAACAACGACTGAAGGTCTTGGCAAGCAACCAGTTGGCCACTTCTCGCAAAAGTCCACATAAGGCAAACAAAAACAAAATCTGATATAGACAGAAGCAGAACAAGAGTTTACATTGGTGCTGCTTTCCACCGCTGGAGACGCTCTTGGCAAGTCAATGGATGAAGTTTCATGCTCAACTCAGATTTCTTCTAGAGCGGTAAGGAGTGAGAAGGGAGGAGGAGGGACTGCGTATTGTCTGGTGATGCGTCGCCCCCTGTTGTTTGGAGTATGAATTTGACTGTCTGCATCGTCTCATGAATTGTACCTTTAAGAGTGAGCATGAGAGCTTAAAGTAGCTCTGTGAGAAAACTAATTTACACAGTTTTCTCCTTAGCCCAGATGCAGGTGTATGGCAGAGGCATATCTGTAGTTCAAATTTTGCTTCTTTAGTCTAGTCAACTTGAGCGGTGAGGCTAACACTACTAACAAACTACTCTAAAACCACATGCAGGTCTTCAGACCTGTGCACAGACTTGTTGATGTGGTTTAGAGGACAGTATTTTTTACTGTGAAGTATAAAAATGAGCAAAATTTCTAATAATTATGCATTTAAACCACACTTAACACCACAATATTTTCATTCAAAACTGTGTTATTTCTTAAATGCTATTTTTATTGCGGCACTTGGATATGATACAAAATTGCAGTCGTATGTTTTAATATGTAGCTGCAGTTGTGTTATCACTCACATCTCGTTTTTCACAGCAGGGTGGTTCTCACCGCTCAGCTTTCATACCCCATAGCTCACTAGCAGCTCAACACAGAGCCTCAAAATTTCACACACAAAGAGCCAACAGTGTCCTAGTTCATCTGATAACAAGAGTTACAGGGTACATGTCTTTTATGTTATTTAATTAATTAAAAAGATGGATATGGAAAAAAGTGGACTTTATTCTGCTGGCAGAATGGCCACTAGGGGAGGGTTGCAGAAAACGGCTCAGGAGGTAATAATGCTGTCCATCTATGGAGAAATCTACACCTATGGAAATTCTTACCGTGCCTGCAGGGATTCGTCCAGGCCACCAGGCGATAGCTGGCTCCCTCATTCCTCCTTCAAAAGTTGTTTCCTTTCCACACAGGAATGGGCCGTTACTGCCACCTGGGAACAAACACAGGCAACAAAACACGCAGTCAAGACGGTGTGGGTAGGGATTTATTTTAGGAAAGAGATTAAGAAAAAGATCTAATCTGCGTCTAAAAGCAGAAAGCATTTATTTGTACAAAAACATTAACATTAGAATAAACAAAAACAGACAATCCATAGTGACTGTTCTGTATGTGAGTGTGTTAGCTTGACTATTTCCAAAGCACTTCTTGACTAAGGTCAGTATTTACAGCAGCCATCCAATCCCTAATTTATCAATCAACATAATCATCATTTTCTATTTTATATTTCTCTGCATTTCACCCTGTTCCTCAAGGGTCGGAACCCCTCAGGACCACCAAAAAACAGATATTATGAGGGTGGTGGATCATTCTCAGCACTGCAGTGCTGGTGGCGTGTTAGTGTGTGTTGCTCAGTCTGGTCCTGGAGCTGCATTGTCCTCTGTATTTTTGACGTTTTGGTAGCTCTAGCAAACCTGTTTCAACTGGTCCGCTGGTTTAGAAGCCCTTCCTGAGCGTAAGTGTTAGTCTTAGAGCAGGAAAACACTAAAGCATGCAAGACGGGAGTAGCCCTTGGAGTCTGAATGGTTACTCACTTTGATGTGGTCCAGATGTTAATGCAGCACCGTTGTCGGAAGTGAAGAACACAAATGTGTTTTTATCGATGCCCAGTGCGACCAGCCAAGACAAAATCTGCCCAACACTGTAGTCCAGCTCCATCACAGCATCGCCATAGCTACAGAACACAGCATCACAAAGACACAGTCATCTGTGTCAGCCCATTAATCATTTATGGAAACAAGAGGAAAGCTGACTTTTCCCTTATCCCAAATTCCACATCAAACAGCCAAGGCAGGATCACAGTGACGTGCAAATCACTTAAACCATATGTTTAATAAGAAATACACTAATCGTTAAAAAAATAGTTGGCCAAATAGTTGCACCCAGATGAAACCAACCGACAGGAATGAAACTTGGTGGGTAAGTTTGACATTGTGAGGCATGTGAATGACTCAAGCTTCACGCGCTGCGCATGTGACACAAGCATGGACGGGCCTTATTGCTGTACCTGACGAACCCAACAGCCACGATTACGGACATTCAGTGATGCCCTCCATGTGTCATCCTGTTAGTGCCAGCACCATTGGCAGACGGATGCACGATGCAGGACTACATGCACGCAGACCATTGCGATCACTGCCCTTTACACCACGTCAACAATGTTAAAGACTGCAATGGTGTGGTACCAGACTGTTAGAATGGCAACGGGTCATCTTCATTGACGAGTCCCACTTTTGTCTTGGGATCTACCAACGAATCCGTGTGTGGAGGCGCCATGGTCAGCCTAAATTTTCCATCATTTATTGTTCCTGGTAACCTTTACCTTACTTCTGAATAGCACTAAAATCCAACACGTCCTTCTGGATACATCTATTTCTTGAAGATGAGTATAGTACAAAGTCAACATACCAAATGCTGACCTGTTGCCAATTAACCTAATTAGTTGGGAGATTTTCCACCAGATGTTTTTATTTTCAGGATTACACAACTTTACCAGTGTTTTATTGTCCCATCCCAATTCTTTTTAAAACGTGTTGCCCAAATTCATAATGGGCATATATTTTTCAATTAATCAAATTTGAGTTTCAACACTTGATATGTTGTCTTTGTTCTATTTTTAATTAAATATATGATTTAAATTATTCTTAATTTTTTTATTGACATGGTCCAACTTTTTTAGGAAACAGGCTTGTATGTCATACAGTGTCACACAACAACTCAACACGATTTGAAGCAATGTGTGATTTATGCAGTTTGCTGAAGCAGACTGGTGCAGAATGAGCTTCTATTACTCCTTTGGTTCTTGTTACTTAAAAAATAGTGCGTAGTCACGGGTTCAAGGGAATGGTTCTACTTAGAACAACAAGTTCTATATAGAACCACCGTATGCTTAAAAGGTTCTTTGCAGGGTGAAAATGGTTCTATTCGGATTGTGTTATTCGATTTGAGGGAGAACATGCTGTATAAAATCAATGGGACAGGGTCAATCTGACTTATAATAAAACCATTCCTTTACATGTATACAGTCATATTCAGAAGCTTGGGCACTACAGTCACATTTCTTGTTTTGTGACAATAAGTTAACTGATGCCATATAATACATTATTTATTACACTTTTTATTCATTTTCAAAACGATAAACTCACAAATGACAAAAGAATCATTCTACATTTTAATGTAGAATTCTATCATTCTATCAATTAAAAATTGATACTTTGAAATTGTATAAACATAATAATAATAATATGCACAGTATAAAGTGTAGATTTAAATCACAAACTTGATACAAAAATTATTTTTAGGTGTTATATTTAACAAGTCAGATTAGGAACAACAAGGAATTATTAAATGGCAATTAAACATTAGCATTATTTGTAATTACTTATTTAAAGTGTCTTTTTGTCACATAATTAGTCTTAAGATCAACAACCACCTAGAATACAAGGTATTCTGGATATTCATTTATCAAATTGTGTTTTCTGTAGTCATGTCATGCGCCATTCTCAGTCTCCCCAAACACCTCTCACATCTAGTTGTACATCTGCAGCAAATTTGGCTTAATATTATTAAAAACTGTGATTCCAAACTTTTGAACTGCACTGAAACTAATATACTATGGAAAAGCATCACTGTAAATGGAGCTGCTTCCATTTACACGGTACGAAAATAGAGAGATCCACAGAGAGGTGCGAGTTAGCTATAAGCACTATAAGCATGATCCTTCTTTCTGCAGAAAATATCTCTGGGGCCTGAACCACTCCTCTGTCAACACAAACCTCATTTGGCATTCTGAAGAAACGTCTGCTTAGCGAGGTCTGACTCACTGTGAGGAATACTAAAAGCCCACACAAGCACGACACCAGCCAGGCAGTCCTTTCCTCCTGGCCCAACCGCAGGGCTGCCAAAAATCAACATTTAATTAAACTATAATTTGCATTGGAAAACGGGGTGTTAACTTAATTACAAAACACTTCCTGGGTTCTCCTCCTGCGTTTGATTTGGTTATGTATGAAATTACATCTGCATGATTTATGGAATGTTGTGATCGGTGGGATGGCTACTTTCTTTTTCTCACCTGGAAGAAGTTGCCTATAAGAAGAAAGTATGACCATAAAACACTGTACTACACTACACTGCAGCGTCTTTAACTCCATGGAGCATCTTCTATGATGTAATCGTGAGATTTGACTAATTTGAGATATTATGTCACTTTGGCAAATCCCCACATACATAGCAGAGAATGAAAGGTCATGGCGCAGATCTCCACATCAGCTTTACAGCACAACACAAACTTGATAAAAACAGCAAAATGTTGCACCGGCGTGTCTATTAGCAGGTTTTGTTATTCTACTAGGATGAGTTGGACTAGAACAGGACTAGTCTTACTGAGAAAGCTCCAGATTTGAAGAATTACAAAAGACTATTCACTCCTTACTGTTAGAGTAAGCAAACTGGACTACAAATTCATACTGCATTAAAATCAACCCACAGTTACTACTGTCAGACTCTAAGCACTACACACACTGCAGATTCATACTGGATTAAAAACACTCCACAGTTATTACTGTCAGACTGTAAACACTACACACACACACACACACTACAGACTCATACTGGATTATAATCACTCCACACTTATTACTGTCAGACTGTAAACACTACACACACACTACAGACTCATACTGGATTATAATCACTCCACACTTATTACTGTCAGACTGTAAATACTACACGCACACTACAGACTCGTACTGGATTATAATCACTCCACAGTTATTACTGTCAGACTGTAAATACTACACGCACACTACAGACTCATACTGGATTATAATCACTCCACAGTTATTACTGTCAGACTGTAAACACTACACACACACTACAGACTCATACTGGATTATAATCACTCCACAGTTATTACTGTCAGACTGTAAATACTACACACACACTACAGACACATACTGGATTATAATCACTCCACACTTATTAATGTCAGTCTGTAAACACTACACACACTGCATATTCACGCCATGGAGAATGGACATTTTATAAATTATGACATCTAATGCAACTGCTCTGTTTTAGATCAACATTTCAAACAATCAGCACCAATCAACAACCTGCTCCAGAATGCATCCCAGCTCCAGGGCCCTTAGAAAATTGTTCAACAACATGATTATAGTCATAATTTTCCTTCTTACACATTTTGTTCTAATTATCATAAGAACACAGCATAGTGAATCAAATCAAATCATATCATTACATCCCTAACCATTCATTCATTCCTTTATCATTTAAATCGTTTATCTTCTTGGGTTGGAGGTGGTGATTGCTGGAGCCTATCCCTGTGCTCAACAGGCAAAATTCAGAAAACACCCTGGACAGGCTGCCAGTCTGGCACAAGGAAGACACTTTCACACACATACACTCACACCTAGGAGCATCTCCAACTCTCTCATAAATGTCAGTAATTTTCAGGTTGAAAACACAAGAGTTAAGACCTTGAAATGTCTGACTGTCCATTTTGTTCCCCACTGTGCTACCTAAGCAGATACGGCAGAACAAGCTTCAGGGCCTCAGCTAAAAGCACAACAGACTTTAGACTAACTTTAGACTAACTAGGAATACAAACAAGAAATGGCAAAGGAATCAACCAACATGTTCATTTTCAATGAGTGGGCCAATTCTGTAAGAAAACCTCTAGGCCCTCTGAAAGTTCTAGATACGGCAATGGTGAATATGAGCTGCAGTTAAGCAGGTTTCACAAGTGGAATGTGTTTTACACTGTTTTCTGTTAAACTCAGCAAATAAGTAAAATACACTACTACAAACCTTACAGGTGCTCAAGAAGAAATTGACGTGTGGCGATTCTATTTTGACAGAGCGTTAATGTTAATGATCCAAACTGAAAGCCTAGCTTCAACAGTCATGGATTACCACTACATAATCTCACATGACTCCACCTGTATGTGAATGTGAGGAGTGGAAGGAGTAAGCAAATGGAAAGATAGTTTGTACTCCTCACACTGATGTTGAATTTTCTATGTAGGGATCCATTCTCCAAACAAATTATGGTCAGGAGAAGTACTGACTTTACGCACCCTTATTGTCAGAAAGTGCAATAGCCGCAAGTATGATCTTACCGTCCTCGCTGGCTCTTTCCCAGGAAACGTTTGGAGGCATAGACGGGTGCGTGTGTGGCATCTGCTGCCCAGTAGAGGAAGAAAGGCTGTCGTGCTATTGTCTGGTGAAGGATAAAGTCCAAACCTTCCTGAAACCAAATGTGAGAACAGATCACAACTACCATAAGAGAGCAGCAGCCAAGAGCACAATCACATGGCACAATACCAGTACACAGTTCATACAATACCCGTCAAAAGTGTGGACATCACGTCAAATGTACTTTTTTATAGTCTTAAAGATATTTTGGTCTAAGAGTTAAGTACGGTGGCCGAGAAGTGCAAACAAATTAACATTTCAGAAAAAAAATTACAAAAATAAAAACAAATTTACAAACAAAAAAATACATTCAAGAAAACAAAGTTACAAAAGCAAACACAAATTTACAAGACGTGAAACACTTTTACCAGTACCGAAACACTTTTACAAAATCCGAATTCTGACGGAAATGGTAAGTCTAACACACAGGAAGTGCCTGTTGCGGACCCTTGTCAATCGAACTGTTTCGCGGTGATAGAGTGAGTGGAAGAAAGACATGAACAGGCGACGTCTAAACCACTTAGAGTTGGAAATGTTAATGAAAATAAGTGAGCTGTAACGCTAGCTATAGTGGATAATCAGCTAGCTAGCTTAAAATGGCTGAGAGCTTTTGTCAAAACAGTCCACTTTTTACAGCCCAGGTGGTTTAGATATCACCTGTTCATCTCTGTCTTCCGTCTGCTCTTTTAAAAACTCTCAAGACCTTCCACAGGAAAAACAAAAGCGTGCCAGCTGGCTAAAATGTGTGCCACAAATGGACAAAACATGCTTTAGCATCATGACCATCCCAAACTACACTCACTCTACAACAGCGAAACAGTTTGACTGACAAGAGCCCGCAACAAGCACTTCCTGTGTGTTAGACCTACCCTTTCCGTCAGAATTCGCAATTTGTAAAAGTGTTTCGGTACTGGTAAAAGTGTGTCACCTCTTGTAAATTTGTTTTCACTTTTGTAATTTTATTTTCTGAAATGTAATATTTTTTTGCCCTTGTAAAATCGTTTTGCTTTTGTAATCTTGTTTTCTTGAATGTATTTTTTTGTTTGTATTTTTGTAATTTTGTTTTCTGAAATGTTAATTTGTTTTGCACTTCTCGGCCACCGTAGTTAAGGCATAAATACTACCAACACTAAATTACAATTAAAAACGACAGGTGTCTTCAGGTGTAAAAATCCTTCTGTAAGTAGTCAAAAACTCAGTTCTAAATTAAAATTTGTTCCTTTGCTAAACTGGACTGGTGATAAACATTCAGACAGTAATGAAACTCACCTCCAAATAAATCTGTGTGAGATTTGATTCCCCTGTTTTCTTATTGATTTGAAACTCCTCAAAATATCTGTAAAAGTAAACAGTTTAGTTCTAGCCATCACTATACCCATTAATTCGAAACAGTAAAATAACATGTTGTATATTGAAAGAACAAGGGGAGAGTGTAATGATATGGTACATAGTGTATAGTGTAAGAATTTAGTTCACAGTGCATAACATAAGAATACAGTGTATAGGATAAAGGATAAGAATACAGTGTATATGGTGTCGGGGAAGGAAAATGTTGTGCAGTGTACAGAATATGTAAGAATATGGTGTAGAGTGTATAGGGTAAGAACATGGTCTATAGTGTATAGGGTAAGAATATGATGCATAGTGTATAGGGAAATAATATGGTACATAGTGTGTAGGGTAGGAATATAGTGTATAGTCTACAGAGTGAGAATATGGTGTATAGTGTAAAGATACAGTGTATAGGTTAAGAATACAGTGTATATGGTGTGGGGGGAAGGAATATGATGTACAATATATAGGACAAGAATTTGGTGTATACAGTGTACAGGGTAGGGATGTTCATAGTGTAAAAATACAGATAGTGTGAAGTGTACAAATGTTGTATGCAGTGATCAAATCGAGACACAGAATGAGTCTTTAAAAAGCAGCAAATTTCAAATTATTGAGTTCTTGTCTGCTGAAGAGTGTGCAGTTCCAAAGAGTGATTAAGAAGTGAATTTAGTGATGCACACACAGCAAGTCTCTATAGAGTCAGGGTGTGTTATGAGCTGAAGCATGTTGCTGCTTCGGTGGTTTGCATGCTCCGGCTGTTCCAGGTGTCCCAACACACCGTCAACACAACCTGTCGTCTCTTGGGGGTGTGTGTGTGTGGGTGTGTGTGTGTGTGTTTGTCTGGCCAAGCTCAGGTACGCCACACTCATTAAATCCACTGCTAAGCACAAAAGTGGCGCACTTTCTAGAGCCAATGACCCCGAATGCACATATGGCTGTTTTGGGAGAACAAACACACAGAAAATTGGAGACCCGAACACAGCTGGTATGAACAGGAGATTACAAAAAAAGGAAAAATCTGATTAATTCAGCTGCAAACTCGACCCAGATATTCAGAGGGAATAGAGGTTATTGTTTCCCACTACAGACTTACAGATGTGACTACAGCCATTAGAAGCATGTCTGTTAGAGCTGAAATAATTTGACCCAGAGAGGTACTGTAATTTAAGCCAGTATAAATCCACAACATGCACAGATTTTAACAACTGGAAAGTAATAATTGTGAAGTAACAGTGTATTCATAGGAACCAACTGGCTGATCAAATCAACAACAAATTACATTCTTTCTGGTGAAAATAGTTCAGCTCCAATAATGGTAAAAATGCATCAGTTTAGTGTTTTCTCTAAATGCAGTCATTGCACTTTTTGTATTAGTTGGATCAGGCAGGCTAAAACAGGATAAAACACAAAAAAAACGTGCAGGGAAGGAGTATGTCAGGAGCAATGCTGGAGTACAACAGTATAAAACATACCTTCCTATCATCTGGGAGTTGTTATAGACGGGGATATTGGGCCTGTAGGTGTTGTTGTAGGGTCCAAAGTGACAGTTTGGTGCTCCGAACCACTGATCAAATCCATGCTCCAACGGCAAGAACTGCTCTCTGTGCCCTAAGTGCCTGAGGTGAGGGCAAATGTCAAAAGATGATTGTCATAAAAGAGACCAATTTCACTCAGTATTCTATAGTTAGTATTATTTTAAGGGACCCATTATGCCTTTTTTCCTTTCCATTAGTCTGTTATATGGCTTCATGTGCACGTAAACAGTTTTCAAGGTACATGCCAGAGGGAGAAACTCTCCCTCAGAAGTTACTTTTCTCAGCTGGCTGAAACACCTTGTTGGAATTCCAGCCCTTTCCTCTGTTACAAGGTCCATCCCATTTTCCGCCTACCAACAACCTTGGCATGCCATTACACATAGCTACCTCTTTCAACCGCTCTGGTGGTTTTTGACCTATACGGACAGAGTATGTGAGCTGACCAATCAGACCACACTGCGCTCGCATAAAGTCACAGGAGCTCTAACAGGGCATTTTAGACAGTGGGTGAAAACAGATGTATAGTTTGAGAAAAATATTGTGTGGAAAATGCAAGCATGTAAATGTGTTCTAGTAAAATTGCAATTATAAAGACTGGAAATGAGCATAATAGGTCCCCTTTATATTTCATGTAATTGCATAGTTAGTTATGCAAATAATTTAATTTACATTCAATGTCTGTATCAACAGGCTTTTGATATCTTTTGTTTGTTTAGATGTTAAACAATGACAAACATGGAAAAAGCTTAAAGGATTACTTTCCTTCAACACATATCCGTAACAACAAACTTAAACCATAACAAAATTTCTCCTCTTCTACTTACAAAAACGAATGTGGTATGGACTGATATATTACCATCTGTACTTTCAATTTTACAGTGTCTACTCTGAGTTGCAAACGCTTTAGTATTAAACTGAATGATTATTATAAAATTACAATGACTTTGCTATGTTTTAATGCTGCAATGGATCAACGATTTTAGGCTTGTAGGTAGGTTTTAGGTAATTTTGGATTTCTGTGGGTCCCTTTATCATGAAACATTTACCCAATTTAAACAGCATATGGTGTTTTCCAAAATGGAGCAATGGAAAATGAAAACATACAAAACAGATAAGACAGCGGATATTATATTTTTAGGGGTCTGTTGGTAGTTGCCTACCTTTGGCTAGTGTAAATATCAGGCCTGCATCATTACAACTGCAATTACATCAGAGGAACTCACCACTTGCCAACAATCTTGCTGACATAGCCTCTTTTCTTCAGGATCTGAGGCAACAGCATCTCGTCTTTTGAGATTCCTCCCACGATCTCCTGAGGAGTGTAGGCTGTACAAGAAACACTTGTTACGCACAAGGCTTAAAGAAAGGAGCAGCAGAACAAGATAAACAGATGGTGAAGGTGGAAAAAAATGCAGTGATAGGCTAGCAGTTAATCTACTGCCTGAATTTTATTAGAATTAGAAATAATTTAGTGTTAGAACTAACTTAATAATATTCAATACAGTATGTGCTTATAAGAGTGTGGTGTTGTTTTTACAGTATGGTGTACATTGCAGTCACATTTGTTTATTCAGTCTATGTTTGAAAGTCATTTTTAGTCATACCAGAATAAATTATTGTGAGGTCAGAGGTATACATACTGAACTCTTCACTGCATTGAGTATAAAATGCACATGATTTTTATTTTGTGATATTCTTATTTCTTATTAATAGCTTAATTAATAAAAACAAAAAACTGGGGGTACGTTGCATTTTGTTGCCATACAGCAACAGCATGCAGCAATGGAACTCTAACCCGCAATGGATGCAGTGAGAGCAAACCAAAACACAGACATAGGACTTATCCACATTTATCACTCAGACATTAACATATCATGCACAGAACAGCCATTCCTTCATTAAAAGTATGAAAATAATAATACAGATAAAACACTCAAATGGTGATATAAAAAAGCCGAGTCACTTACATTCATTGTTAGATGCTGCTACATGGTAACAAGTACGTTTTATATAAAACCCATGAAATCTAAGCTGATTTAATTTATGATAAAGAAACTGTGACCTCACACCGATTGGTTCTCAAAGTTCCTGCATACAAAAATTGTATTGTACACTTTAAGAGCACTTCAGAGGTCAGGCTTCACCATGCGGTGTAAAAAAAATATGTGATCATGAAAAAAGAGGTACTGAATGTAACAGGGAGGCAGGAGAGCAGACAGGAGCACGCCATGCTACTCAAAAAGCCTTCAGTTTAACAAATAATAAAAATACTTTCATCCTGTAGTCAGGCAATATTATACGGCTATATGCTGTGTGCCCCGGTCAAATGACATCATTCATTGGTTTTCTAAGTGAAAGTAAGTAACCACATCCTCTACAACAAATCATTTTACTGCATACTTTAATGCACAATTACTGTTTATTTACTGAAATTAACACTAAAAACATAACAAATGTTGCCTGTGGAAAAGATATGGCAACTTTTATACTTTACTTTTTTCAATATGTTAAGAGTGAGATATTATAACTCAGAAGTTAACATAGTTCCCTGAGGCCTTAATAAAAAGAATGCTTTGGTGAAGAACCATAAGGCTGAAGGAAGCACCGAAGCTCCCTTCTCCCCCTACACAAACAGCCTTGTTCAAAACGGCTGGTTTAAGTCTCTATTCCTTTTAATAATAAGGATCCACTGTTGACTCCGCCCCCTATTCCACCTGACTCAAGTATGCTTTCTTTTATTTACTTCCGTATTATCCACCTGTTTGACCAGATGAAGTTCATCTCATAGACATACAGCTAACAAAGCGTTAACGTTATTGTGGATCCTGGAGCAAACTACACCAAAAGGTCCTACCACAGTACATCTCTAGTAATACAGTATGTGTGCTAAATGCCAAAAATGTTCTTTCTTTGAACTTTATTTGTTTGAATTTTCCTGTTCATGTACCTTTAATGGTGCAGCAGTTAATAGGCACCATCCATTTAAGGTGGAATGGGAAAATTTAAACAAAAAGCTGGTGAACAAGAAGCTGACTTATGCCTCGGTTCAGACTCAGTGTGGTCAGCACTCTCGTACAGGTTTTTGCCGACTGTGGTTGGACGCAGTCATTAAAAATAAACATTATCCACTAAAGAGCAGTTGATTAGCAGTCCTTGATTAGCTCTTAGCAGAGAAAAACAATGGCACCCCTTCGCAGAAGTAGCTCAGAAGCTGTGGGTGGAGCAGCTCAGTATTACTCTAAGGAGTCCCCACTTGACCCAGGAAGGGGAGTCAAGCAAAAGGTATGGCTTGTTGAATCCCACAAAAAGCCCACATAAAAAAAAAACTGACCGAATTGTTTCATTTTACAGTTTATTGGTGCTCCAGATAACCAAATTTATGTGCACAAGAACATACTATGCACCCTTTAAATAAATAAATAAATAAATAAATAAATAGATACTGCACACTATTTTAACTTTAAAAATCAACAAAATATATAACTGGAAAGTTATGTTGTTGTCATAAGGCAACAGCATGCAAGACAGGGTTAATAGATACTGGCAATTGTGGAGTTATAGTAGGGCATACCATTCCTGGCGTGTGCATTAGTAGTGTAGAACCCGTTCCGAATTGGGAGTCTTCCAGTAAGCAGCGCGGCTCGGGCTAAAGAACAGGCAGAACAGGGGAAAGAGGAGCATGTTTAGAGGAAATCACAGGAAATTATAACACTCTGAGAAATCGAGGCAAGGGCAAGGACTCTGCTACCCATCACGGAAACCACCTCAAGCATGAAGGAAACATCAATGCAGAAATAAAAAGTTTGAATATCTAATCGACGGGCAAAAAACCTTCCTGAAGAGCAAATCTGGGCAGGCTTAAATGTGCAAAATCAGCCTGCAAATAAGACTTTCATTTCAAAGAGCAAAAGAGAGAGAGAAATAAAAAAATACAGAGAGACAGGGGAGCTCACCCTGCACATTGTGATTAGAAGACCCTCACACTATCTGCCATGTGATTAAAATTCTAATTAAGGTTCTGAGGAAGTTTCTCTAATACTGTCTCGCCGGCGTAAATACGAAACACCAGGTAGGCACAGACTTCCTCCAGGCACCTTCATCTCACTCTTTCCAGATTAACTATCGATTGGGCCTTATTTGCTTAAATATTAATTAGAACTGAGAAGGGCCTAACGGTATGTCTGCTGCATAGCACATTTGTTCAGATTTCCAAATTATGTACAATTTGCATATATCAGTAATGTGAGTATTAGCCATATTAGCATAATGAGTTATATCTTCCTGCCACTCAGTGCCAGCGGTTCTCATCCAGAAGTGCGCTTTAAACTGACCATGGCTGAGGCCGAGGCCGAGAATGAAACTTGGTGGGTAGGTTTGACATCTTGTGAGATGAGAATGATTTAAGTGTCACACTCAGCCGTGTTTGCGAGGTAAGCAAGGGCGGGCCTTATTGCACCAAGATGAATGGTTTGTTGTCACACATCACATGTCCAGAAGGCCTGGTGTTACTCCTCCCACACCTCCCACTCCTACCACAAAATCTGCAGGAACTGTGTGAGAATATTCAAGCTGCATGGGATGGATTATCACAGGACACCATTAGGAACCTCTACAACTCCATGTTGACAAGTTTGACATACTTTTGTATGTGTAGCTCAGAAAATATTGACCATTCTACATTTATCATCATTTATTGTTCCTGGAAACCTTTATCTTCCTTCCCAATTCCATTGAAATTCAATACTTCCTTCTGGGTGCAACTATTCTTTTGACGATGTGTGTATTTGCACATATATGAGCTACAGACAGTTAGTCATATATAGGCATATATATTCAGATGTATATGTGCACTTATAGACACATTTTTCTAACTTTCTAACCCTTATAAAAATGATTTTTGCTCCAACCCTGTGCTCAATAATCAGTCAATTTATTATTTTAACTGTTGCCAGTCTGCGCTATAATTTTATGACTTTTTGTACTGTGCATTGAATTAATTTATCATTATTATAATGGAAAAAAGAAAACTTTAAAAGGAAGGCACTATTATTTACACTTTATGGCTAAAAGAAAGCACTGGAAGTAAGCTAGTATCATTTATGTGTTCACTGTGCAAAAGTTTAGACACCTGTTCATTTAATGTTTCTTCTGAAATTAAGAATATTAATATTGAGTTCGTCCCTCTTAGCTGCAGTAACAGCTTCTACTAGATGTTGTGACACTGCCGTGAGGATTTGATTGAGCATTTGTTAGGTCAGGTACTGATGTTGTGACATTGCCATGACAATCTGATTGAGCATTTGTGAGGTCAGCTACTGGTGTTGTGACATTGCCGTGAGGATTTGACAGAGTATTTGTGAGGTTAGGTACTGATGTTGGAACATTGCTGTGAGGATTTGATTGAGCATTTGTGAGGTCAGGTACTGATGTTGGATGATCAGTTATAAGGCTCCATTGCTCCAGACAATGCAGTTCCACCGCTCCACAGCCAAATGCTGAAAGGGTTTTATAGCCTTCTAGCCCATGCTTGGCATTAGATATAGTGACCTTAGGCTCATGTGCAGCTGAACCACACCGTCCCATTTTGTCGATCAGTGTTTGTCTATGGAGAGTATAAAAGCTGTGTGTGCAACTTTAATATAACTGAATTTGGTCATTAGAATTGCTGTCCAGATATGTAATATGTATATATGTTCTGCTAGCAATTTAAAAGCAACCTTAGTGCAGACACGCACAGGGAGAGCAGAGTGGGTTTGCAGTGTAGAAGTTGGGGAACAGCATCCCCTGAGAAGCCATCAAGTCCAGGTTCGGAGTTTCCATGGCAGGCTGACCAAATACCCCCAGATCTCCCCACCCCATCTGTAAGGGGACAGAAAACAGGAAGCATTGTCTATGTGAGCAGAAACAGAGTAGAGTCATTCCGTGAAATGGATGTGCCAGGTGGATGCGGTCATTTAAAAGTATTCTATGTTAATTAATCACATTTGTGTCCTTCATAGTTTCAATTACTCGTTGTTCTTCCTCCCCAGTATGCATACTATTATATCTGTCTACAAGTGACAGTAAGTTAACAAATTCTCTACAGAGAACAAACAAAAAACTTTCTGTGAATTTTAGTGCACAATTTATAACCATTTATCAAGTGTAACATTTGCCTTAACTTTTGCACAGGGTTCATTTGGGGTTTTATTTGCTTTTTCCAACATGTTAAATTCAGCAAATAAACAGTAATTATTACAATGTGCAGGAGTGTGTTCTCTGTGGATGATGAAAATGAACAATACATGTCATCTGTCTATTTCATGTGACTGTATGCTGTCGGGTTGGGAAACAAACTTAGTTGAATAAAATGTTGAATAACAGCAAATTACCTCTGAAGACTGAAGATCACTTACTCTTTATCGTGTCTCTTGTGTTTGTAAGAGAGTGCATACTTTTTAAGGCTAAACTTGTTGGTGTGACAGGTTGGAAAGCAAGACTCACAGACACAAAATCATTATATTTTACATACTTTTTTTATTTGATATTACTACTTCTGTGTTCAAATGGAAACATATATTTGAGCATGACAAAGGTTTGATGTTAATACAGCTTTTATCTTGCAATATCTAAGCTAGAACTTAAATGACAATCTATACAAACATGTATAGCTAGTGATCCTAAAACAACACCTAGAAAAGCAAACAAGGACCAGAAACATTGAAGGGCCAGAGGAACCAGAAGCACAGAAAGGCCAGAAGCACAGACGAACCAGAGGAACCACAAGCACAGATGAACCAGAGGAACCAGAAGCACAGAAGGGCCAGGAGTACTGAAAGTCCAGAACTACAGAAGGACCAGAAGTACTGAAGGTCCAAAAAGGCAGAAGAACAGAAAGACCAGAAGTACAGAAGTACAAAAGGACCAGAAGTACTGAATATAGAAGGACCACAAGTACTGAAGGTCCAGAAGTACAGAAGGACCTGAGGTACTGAAGTACAGAAGGACCAAAAGTACAGAAGGACCAGAAAAACAGAAAGACCAGAAGGAAACGAAGTCAGGTTATATTGACAGACTTACGTCGTCCATAAGCATGATGATGATATTAGGAGTAGAAACATTCTGGCTGTCGGTGCCTATAAGAAAGCACAAAGCCCAAAGAAGGATGGATGCACATTTCATTCGCTGAGTCCCCATTTCTCTTTAGCTCTCTTCGCTTTTCTTCATTCCTATTACTTTCATTCCATATGAAGTCTCAGTGTAGCCGCTATGCATCACATGCCTCTGAGTTTGAGGAAGTGCGCGCAGCAGCGTCCTGTGAATATGAGTCTTTCTAACAGTCTAAAAAGTCGACATAAGTCGACATAAACACTTCAGGGGGGTATATTCGACATGTTCACTGAATATAAGAATGCTACCAAAACGGCACTTCACGTTAGCACAAAAAAACCTATAATAAATAAAAAAAATGAAAATACACGCCGAGTTTACGTCACACGTCACGTGCAGTGGGCGGGTCCGTGTGTCGTCACCGTCTCAACATGGCGGTCTGTGTGGCTGTGATAGCGAAGGAGGTAAACACTGAAAAATCTGTTTTTTGGTATTTATGTCTGGTTAAAATGCCTTTTAAAGATTGAGAGCAGTTTAGTACACACAACTGTCATATCCGGAAAAGCAATGTCGTTATGTTGTGGTGTTTCAAAAAAGAGTTTTAGCAACGTTAACGCTAATGTTGATTATCAGTGACTCAGAGAAGACGAGCTCCTTTCAGTCATTAATCGATTGTATTATGCATTTCCAGCTGTAATCGCCTCAATTATTATACCAAACATCGTTACTCTGGTTTGTGGAGCTTTGTCTGTGATGCTGTTTGGTTGAGATTTGCTTTAAATGGCTTTTTAGCTGCAGTGAAATTCATTTACCTACTGTAACCGCATGACAGTAAAGGAGAGCTCCACCATTTAAAAAACCTGTATAATTATATGGATGCGATGTAAACACAAACATTCAGAGTGGTTTGATGTGCTCAGTCCTAGAGAAACATTGTTCCCAGAGTGGTTATGGCAACCAGACGTCTGGAGAGTTTAATGCCTCTGAAAGCTCCCTCACAGAAAGTTATGGGTCTGTATACGCTGCTTAAAACACATAGGTTATATTTTTTCATACATTCATGGAGGAAATATACCTGCAGAGCTTTGTGAGGCTAAATTGTACCCTAAGAACCTAGTTTTCAGATTTACTTATATTTCACAGTCATCAGCATTAGATTAAAAAAACTCTCTGGTGGTTTTGTATAGTAAATATAATGGCTGTATTTCTATTGTAGACATCACAACCTCTGGTTCCTATCACCACCACTACCACTGTTTACTAAAATAAACTAAACTTTTCTACAATGCACATTTAGATACATCTTCATGGCTGAACATTGCATCAAATTTCAAGAAATCAGTGGACGTTAGTGTCCGCACTTAATTATTCAGTTTAACTGCTTAACTGTAAGATAAGTAGATCACAGAAACCAGACTTCTT
The DNA here is from genome assembly GCA_034552555.1 of Semaprochilodus insignis. Taxonomy (NCBI): domain Eukaryota; kingdom Metazoa; phylum Chordata; class Actinopteri; order Characiformes; family Prochilodontidae; genus Semaprochilodus; species Semaprochilodus insignis. The sequence goes on from CM067498.1 coordinate 13,377,235, forward strand.
ATAAACTTATATGTTTATTGTGATTATCCTGACCAACTTTCTGAAAAATGTATGTGTCATTAGTGATATTAAGATATTCGCATGGTAAAATTTATGGAGCATAAACTATAGCCACATCAATGGCTGTGGATTTTGATATATTGCAATCACAAAATGTAGATATTTTGTCCACAGATGCGTCAGGCAGCATTTAGAACCTCGGAGACTCATGCAGTACGTGCAAAAATCTGTTTTGGGGCTGAACACAAAGCTGTATGCTCAGCTCATTCTTACTGCTGGATGTAACTTGAAAAGGTTTTGCAATGAAGTAGAGCATGATTATTAATTCAAAGCACTTTTGTCTTTTTTCACTAAATCTTTAAGTCAGTCTTTTATTGTAAGTATAGTCACTGTAGATGTTAACATTCGGGTACTGCTACAAAATTCACCTTTTTTTGGATACAACGCTTCAAGGTGGTTCTTTAACAGAGAAAATTATTCTATATAGACCCCCCCTTTTTTTTGTCTGTCTATGTACCTTGCTCAAATTGCTCACTCGCCCATCATTGGGTGATAAAACGTGACTTGCTTTGCTTCATGGTTTGCAAAGCTACAAACAACTCTGTGCTATTTTAAGGCCAGATCTGTCACACATTTGGATTGGATTTGTTCCATTTTTCCTCTTACATATACAATCCAGCATTTTCTGATCAAATTGGCCTGATACTGATACCCAGGAGACGTGCCATCTCTAGTGCAAATTGTACTTTTACTGTAGGCGTTTATTTCCAGTTGTAAACATACACATTTTTATTTTACCTTAGCAAATTTAATCTCATGAAGAATATTAATATACCTGTAGGTTGTCTTAAAACCTTACCTGTGTTTCTGTGATCTAGAACTACCCTCTGTACATACGGAGTGTCCCCTCCCAGAATGAGCTGAAGTTCCACTACACAGTGCACACCTCGCTGGATGTAGTGGAGGAGAAGATCTCTACAGTGGGGAAAGCCATGGCTGAGCAACGAGAGCTGTACCTGGGTCTGCTTTATCCGACAGAGGACTACAAAGTGTATCCTTTTCATTATGTGTTCACAGTCTCCATCAACTGCAGTCTTCTGCCCCCTGAAAAAAGCCAATAAATAGTAATATCAGAACTGTTGAACTAGTTTGTTCTTAAATGGAAGCTTCCCTTTTGCTGTGCGCATTGATTCTGATTAACCTTTAACAAGGCTTGCTTTAATTTCTATATAACATGTTTTAGCCTAACATTTTTTAAGGGGCATATTACATTCAAAGTGCAGTACAATACAGTTTGCAGAAAGGTTGGTTCTTTCACTAAAAATAATCAGTAGGAGAGATTGTGGCACACCCTACCCCCTACTCCTTCAAAGGATTAGAGGTAGATTATAAAACCCAACAAAATTGCACACACACCTTTATGAAAAGTTCAGCTAAAAGCAACATGGGTGCAACCTGCTGAGGAGCTAGCTGTAAAAAACAATTTAAACTTATTTCTAACCACAAAGTAATATATTTACATGACCGCTGATGACTGTGTTATAACTAACCCTGCCATAACCACTTGAATCTGGTTAGCTTTTACTGTTATCTTTCATGTTTCAAAATAGTAGTGCATTACAGCCACCAATTCACATAATACATATACGCATTTCAGAAATCAAAAACACTCATGATGAAATGTATGGTGTTTTATGGTACAGGGCTAATCTTGAGAAACATGTATCTGAATGCACTTTTCCTTAAGTTGTTCAGCTACATACAATTTCAGGTTGCATTTTGCCCCTCAATTTTCTGCACCCCAGTTGTTGACCTACAGAACTTTGTCAGTTAAGCAGGCTGTGGCTGCTTAACCATGTTTATGTTTAGTGTGCATGATTTTATGATGCATAAAATATGGACATGAGAAGCAAAATTGCCAGCATGTTAAAGATTCCTTAACTGAAATACCAGGTATGGCTATGTGACAAACTCCAAAGTTAAGTTTGTAATTGTTGTAGACTCGTCAAACACATCGCTGAGAGACAACGAGATACGAAGTGTAAGATAAAATTCCTCTTTTAAATGTCCTGCAGAGAAACTCTGGATTAACACACGAGTGGACAGTCATGTCTTACCAGTCATTCTCTCTTCACAGATGTTCCGTAAACTGCACAATTCCTTCACAGACGTAATGTGCAATCCCTTCTATAATCCTGGTGATCCAATTCAGTCCAAGTAAGAACCACTGAATACTCATGCTATGGATGTGCAGTGCATTCACTGGCAACACCTGCCTTGTTTTTCTGTATGAATTGTTAGCATCCTTTTACCCTGTTCATTGGTGGTCAGGGCCCCCCACAGGTATACCAGCGATGAGGTGTTGTTTGAACAGTGGATTATTCTCAGTTTTACTATCTAGGTTAAAACTAAAATGGATTGTTTTCACCATGTTGTTTACATTGCCCTTAAATTCCCTGAGGGATTAATTTCCAATGAACAGCTTTTAAACAGTTCAGTTTCCTGGAAAGTGTTACTGGATTAGCCTATTAGCAGCAGTTTTTCCCTCACCCCTACTAACATCCCACCACGTCAGTGTCACTGCAGTACTGAAAACAATTCATCACTCACATAATTATATAAGGCACTGGAGCTGATAAAAATGGACTAGAAGTAAAGATACAAGATTGGTATACCTAATAAAGTGGTTATCAAATTATATACAAATAAATATATAATTTCATATTAGCCTTCACATAACTCAGATGGCTGGGCAACTCATGTTAGTCAAATCAAAGAGTACCATCATAATACAGACAAAATGCCATATTGAGATTGTTTTGTGTCTGTAGTATCTTTAACCTAAATGTTTTGTTTCATTTCAGGGCCTTTGACAGCATGGTGTCATCTATGATGGTGCAATCCTCCTAAAATGAGCCGTCTTCATTGTAAATACATGCAGCTTCTGCATCCCCCTGTCTGCATTTATGCCCTGAGGTGTATATGTTTGTATACTGTGTGAAATAAAAAGGCCTTTTCTGTTACAACACATTAAGTCAACTGAATGATTTGTGATACAGGCAAAAGGAAAAGGAATTCATTTATTTATTTTTTTTCCATCAAATTCAATCAGTTATTTACATTAAACAATAACCATAGAAGATACATAATTAGAGAAACCAAAAACACTGAAATGTAAAGGCACTCCAGCCTCCAACCAGCTAGTCAATTTTAAAGAAAGGACATCCATAAAAATACAAATAAAATAGTAATAGTCCATTAGTGTAACCCAAGTCTTCTCCGCTGTTGCAAGTTAAGTGTTGAGGCTTGACTTTCAGTGAGACAAAATGAGCTATACCCAAAATATGTACTTAATACTGTACCATGAAAAATTGGTTTCATCGATAGAGCCCCATTAAGGGGAGGGCTGTGGTGACACCAAGAAGTTAGCACCTATAAGTGCTTGAGTGACCATGCAAGAAAAGAAAAACAACTGGGAGGAAAAAAAAAAAGAAAGAAAGAAAAAAAAAAAAAAAAAGAGTAAGTTGTCTTCTTTCTGTCAGTAAGGGACATACCAAGGCTGGGTTCTTCCAACACCCCTGAAACAAGGTCAGTAAATATGTTCTTCACAGGAACAACACACAAAGTCGACATTATACTTACATATGAATTCCTCTATTTGAGGTCCCCTTATGACATGTGGTTTTGTGTACCATAAACAATATACCACTGATTTTTCATTACCATTTTCCAAATTCTTCATCTTTTAAAATTAAATATGGTGTTACTGTGCCTTTAAGATGAGAATATGTAAAGAAGGTTTATTCTGGTTGGCTGGTTGATCTATTGTGCCTTATTAATAAAACTATCTAGGTAAAACATTCCTTGTGACTTTTAGTGTGAGAGCGCAGAGCTAAACCGCTGAAGGCTGTATAAGCCGTGTGTAAATATGTTGTTTTTTTGTGACATCACAACGACAGTGAACTCGCCTAGCTTAGTTTCCACTGGGAGTGAATGGTATGTTTTGATGCATCCAATTAGGGGCGGACAATATGAAGATACTTTATCGTCACCATGGTAAATTATCACAATACACATCTGTGAGTGTGGTCATCTCCACCACCTAAAGAACACTGACCAACTATGTTTCTTTACAAAGTGAGCGTAATTCTGCATATCACCCACCCCTACATCAGCCTTATAATAAAGACTTATAGAAATTCTAATTATGATTAAGCCGCTCACGCAGCTTTGAAAAGTAAAGCAAACAGTTTTTCAAGTAGCGGTTTTGTTGACTTCATTCAAAGTATATTGCACTACATCAGAAGGTACACTGATGAAATAAGGCAGCAGCTGCACTTGAGTAAAGCACTGACCTGATGAAGCCGCGAAACCTGCCGTTGTTAAACCTGGAGCCACGGAAGCCTCTACCTCTGAACCGTCCGCCCCTCAGGAACCCCCTGTCTGTGGTGCTAATGCCTGGCATATTGGTTCGTTTAGGTAATACCTGTGGCATAACACAACAGTGTCGACTAATACTGATTTTCTTGTCTACACCGTCAATGCAAGTAACGTCTTCCTAATCTGACAAAGCTTCTTTGGGAGAAATTGCACAGTTCTGTATATATTACAAAAAAATGGAGCCATGCTTATGAACTATATTTGGTAGAAAAAAAAGATTTGCAAAATGTATTATCATTAAACATTGTTTTGCAAGTTTCCCTACTATTGCTTCACTCAATGACATAAGTGTTGGAGGTTAACAGCAGCTTGCTGAATATGATAAGGGGGGAAAAAAAAAATATCCCAAACGCGAAACAGCATTTGCTGTCCTTCTCACCTTTATGACACGTCCTCTGAACATGGTTTCGTCCAGGGCCATGGCGGTCCTCACCGATTCTCTATCAGAAAACTCAATGTAGGCAAACCTGAGGAAAAGTGAGCGAATGTGGATTCATAAAGCAGGTTCACTGTGCTAAAACAGACGAGCGTAATCCTGCCCTCACCCTTTAGGATGGCCGGTGAATTTATCACACAAGATGGTGACCCTGTTGACATGGCCACAGCCATTAAAGTGGATCTCCAGTTCGTCTGCTGTGGTCCCATAATCCACCTGTTTCCGGTCAAAACAGCGGATGCAGTTTTTAAATTGCACAGGACCAACAAAAAAAGTGGACATTTGTAATGCTCTTCACTCATTCGGTACAAATAAGACATTAAAAATACAATGCACATATTTACAACTCAGTGAGACCATTTACACTCTGTATCTTTATTACTATGCCATCTTGTATGATGACTTCACAGTAGAAGGGGGGGGGGGGGGGGGGCTTCATTACATTAAGCAAATGTACTGTACGTATACACACACATACACAGAACGTGTATACGTATATACCTCACAGGTGTGTCCAAGAGTGTATATTCCCCTGTGATACAATTTGTTGCAGTTAGCTGTGAAATTCAGTTCCTACTAAGGGGGTGTACCAAAGCCAAGGATTCCCATACAGGCTCTTGGAAATTTTGTTGTTCCGGCACAAAAACTGCATCCCATGAAAATGGCGTACAGGATATTACATCACTCAACAATTCTGTGATGTTAATGCCAGTATCTTCCTATAATTCACATGAAATACATTTAAATTATAATTTTTTTGGTGGTAAAAAGTTTTTAGCATCACTAAGGGTTGTAACTCTATTTGCCAACCGGCACAGGCCCAGTTTCATTAAGACACAGTTCTGCTCATAAAAGTAAAGGTGAATGTGGCTTTAATAAGATGATTCATTTGCACTTGATCGAGCTGCATCTCCAATTCATCTCAATACACCTCCCAAACATTCAGCCATCGGATAGCAATGCGTCTCTGTTGTATTTATTCTTGGCCTTTTCAAGGTCAGATAGCAAAGTCTAAGCAGCTCACAAAAAAAGTTTGTCACAGAAAAAAGGGAAAACTAAGAGGTCTTACATTCCCCACATAGACAGATCTGTTGTCAGCATCTATTCTCTCCTCATGGGTCATACTGTAGAAAAGTCCTGAGGAAAACACACAAATCATCTGCTGAATACATCTGAATACAACTACACAAACACAGTATAGAAAATGTCAGAATCATAGCTGTAATATTCATGTTAATACATTTCCTATTTGTGTCCCTGGGTCCAAGTTTGAGAATTATGACAAAACAAATGATGTCATGATAACCAAAATGATACCCAATAGACCAGATGTACAGATATAAGAACTGGGGGTCGATGTTGATGTACAAGCATTTATAAAATGTGGAAATTTAGGAAATATATATTTGCCTGGAGTAAAAACAGAAAGCAATGTTTTATACATTTATTATAGCCTGTATATGGGGGGGGGGGATGGGGGGAATCAGAACAAGATTTATAAAGCTTTACCATATCAATTTTACTGTTTTTGGACTGGCTAGTTTTAGACTAGCAACAACATTAAATATTTTTAACCCAAAAAAAACCAAACAAACAAACAAACAAAAAAAACACACACACAAAACAAAACCCATCTTAAACAGGTGATGCAATCATGCTTGGACATAAAAGGAGATATAAAACCTGAGACTTTTATGAGTGAGGATGGGTCAAGACTCTTTACTACTAAAAATGTATCAGCAAAAAAAAAAAAAAAAAAAAACACAAAACAAAAAAACTTGAGTTTAATTTCAACACCTCAGACTCAAACTGACTGATGCTCATTGGAAACATGTACTGTGGTTTGATTGACTAAACTTTTCACATTGCTGGACCAAAGAAGGAAAGGGCCATCCAGATTGTAGTGGGTGACCTGCACATCCGTGAAAGCATCTTTAACACTGAACACATTTTGGAGGAACATGTGCTGTCTTCTAAATGCAGTCTTTTTCAGAGACAGCGTAAACAAAGAGTGCAGGTGCTAGACTGATCTGTCCGTCTCATATAGAAAACATCTTAAGCTCAAAATATGACAAAAAAAAGTCATTTATGGCGGCACAGCATATTTCGTATAACAGAGTTGTATAATAGAAGCATTATGAAAAAATCATGCTCTCAAAACTGGATAAGTTTGTCTTCAGTCTCCTAACGATAATTAAGTGCTTTTTATAGAAAAGGTAAGGCAACACAGTAGTAAACATGCTTCTGTCCCAGTTTTTTGGAATATGGTACAGTCCTATTTGCATATATTGCAAAAATATAAAAGGTCAAAGTAAATCATCAAGTTGTGTTTTCTATACTGTCAATTCAGTACAGGTTAAACAGAATTTACTGATCACCGCTGTCTGTTTTCATTAGCATTTCGCAGACTGTCCAGACTTTTGTGGGACAGTGGTTATTTTTCTGTATGGTTACAAATGTAGTGAACGAAATAAAATGCAGATGTTTTAGCTCTGATATCATGTCATGCATTCATATCATCATATCAAAATCATGCATTTTTAATGTTTAATGAAGTTCCCATACACTGGTTGTTCATAGTCTACAAAGTTAGTCAAAATCTATTCTTCCATGCAGTTGTAAGATGTACTTACTAAACCTGTGATCTATGGAGAAAAGCATACTGGGGTCAAAATAACACATTTTCCACCCTGACCTGAAACACTAAAAAGGTGCACAACTGCTACAAAAAAGGCCTTTCCTGTGCTGACAGCAGCGTCTTTAGCCAAGAGTAAGCTGCAGGCAGCAAGAGAGCCCTTCTGGGGCACGGCTCATTGGGCAGCGATGAGGCACATGTGAGAAGCACCACGGCCCAGCAGATGGGCTCAGGTGCGGGCCAGCTGATGGAGCTCACCTGCCTGAGGGCTGTAGAGGAGCTGTGGTCTCTCTCCTCCATACTGCACCTCCCTCAGCTTCTCTGCTTCTTCCTCCATCTCCATCACACGGGCCTTAATGGCCTCCAGCTCCTGACCAGGTGCAGAAAGGCAAAACTCAACGAAGCAAAATCGTCTTAAGACATAGGTTCTGACTAGAAGACTGTTCCATCCAGTTCTGGGTATTTTTTGTTTTTGGTAAACATTTAGCCTTTTTATTATAGGCCTAATAGTGGCAATAGGAACCCTTTGGTACCTCTCGGCCAAGGGTGGTGGTGGTTGGTTTTTTTTTTGCTTTTTTTAAATCTCTCTCTCTCTCTCTCTCTCTCTCTCTCTCTCTCTCTCTCTCTCTCTCTCTCTCTATATATATATA